>CM046663.1:33569696-34769696 GCA_025594165.1 Tamias sibiricus
AAAAAACATGAAGCTAGTTTACCAAAGAGAGATTCTGAAATTTATTTCCAAATATCACCATTTGCCTATTCAAGTTTAAAGTTCTTTTTTTCTTTTTTGGTACCAGAGATTGAACCCAGAGGTGCTTAACCAGTGAGCCACATCCTCGGCCCTTAAAAAAAAAAAAAAAAAAAAAAAAAAAAAAAAAAAATATATATATATATATATATATATATATATATATATATTTGGAGACAGGGTCTCACTAAGCTTCTTAAGGCCTCGCTAAATTGATGAGGCTGGCTGTGAACTCACCATCCTCTTGCTCAGTCTCCAGAGTGCTGGGATTACAGGCATGTACCACCATACCCTGCTTAACGTTAAAGTTAAGACTTCAAAATAGTATTGAGGGAGGTTCTTATGATTGTACAAAAAACATAAAGTCTTGTGGCATTTGGGCATTTAAGATACTAGAACATAACCATTTCCTGTTGGGAAAGCAAATGGATTCTTTTTAATTAGATACATTAAAACAGTCCTCCTTCCAGGGATGGTGGTACATGCCTGTAATCCCAGTGGCTTGGGAGACAGGCAGAAGGATCACAAGTTCAAAGCCAGCCTCAGCAACTAAGTGAGGCCCTAAACAGTTTAGTGAGACTCTGTCAGAAAATAAAAAAGAAAAAGGGCTGAGTGGTTAAGTGTTCCTAGGTTCAATGTAAAAATTAAAAAAAAAAAAAAAGTCCTCGTATTTGGAAACACATCCAGGGGCCTATGGAGATTATAAAGCAAAAATTTTTTGACTATTAGTTTTAAACAAGTCCAGGGGAAAAATGGAAAAAAAAAAAAAAGCAATTGCTGGTTCAATTGATATTTAGAATTCAGGGGCAAAATGTTTTCTGATTCTTGGAGGTTGCTACTTGGATATATTAAATCAAAAATCATAGAAGCTCTCAGTCTATATAACACCAAAAGAAAAGTGCATTTATCAGTCATATGCTAAAATATAATACAGTAAAATGCTGTAAAGAAAAAAAAAAAAAAAAGAATGGGATGATCTAAATATAGCTTTGTGTAAAAGTCCTGGAGGAGAACAGTGGAAATAATGGTAGCATCCTTAAGTTTGTTCCACATGGCTCCAAACTGAGACAGCACAGACTCTGCTTCAGGTGCTCTGGCCAAACTTGTGTCTGAGAAGTAAGAATTTGTCACAAAGGTTTGTGCCTCACTGTCATACCACTGTAAACATTTCATTGCAGACAACGAGAAATAAATGCCTTAAATTGGCAAGTTTTGTATGATGTATCATTCTGCTTCCCCATCCCACAAGTTTCAACCTGAAAACAGGTTAATGAAAGTGCGACTGGGAGATAGCAGATGGTATTTTTTGAAGATGATTCTCATTCATTTTTTTTTTTCATGATTCAGTTAAGATACTTTTAATTGGCCAGCCTTACAATTTGCTACTTTTACTTTTTACCATGTATAATCTACTCATTTTTATCTTATGTCATCTAATGCATTATAGTATGACCTGTTAAATAATTTCATATGTTCTAGAATGTATGAAGTCCAAATAACTTTTAAATCTTCTACATCTTTTTTTTTCTTTTTAAAATTTTCTATATATTCTCAATATATAAATCAAGATTAGTTATCCTTTTCGTGATAATTACAATACTTTGATTGCATTTCCATACTTCTTTATTTTCTATTCAAATGGTAGATTGCCCTTGAATGAGTATTTTGCCCTTGAGCCTCCTGTCATTTTCAATTTTTATGTTGAGAGAGGACCTCACTAAATTACTGAGTTTGGCCTCAAACTTGCAGTCCTCCTCCCTTGGCTTCCTGAGTTGCTGGGATTACTGGCATGTGCAACCATGCCTGGCTCTTGAGATTTTTTTTTTTTTTTTTTCTGATCTTATTAGCCAGGCTTGAAACCAGGTGGCTATTTCCATTGGCACTTAAAAAAAAAAAAATGTTCTAATTAGTTATACACAACATTGTACACATATGGAGCACAACTTCTCATTTCTTTGGCTGTGCGGAAAGCAAAGTCACACCATTTATGCAATCATACATGTACATAGGGTAATAATGTTGTATCATTCTACCATCTTTCCCATCCCCACACTCACGAATTTGAGACAGCTCCAGTGTTCAACAAAAGTCTTAAAAAGAGAAATCAGTCATGGCTTTGAAGTTCCCATGACTCCAACAAAAAAAAAATTTTGGCATCTTTATTACAGTGCTATCAACTGGGCCTTGTGTAGATTCTTAACTTTTTGTTCTAATTTGAAATAGCAAATTCAGAGGAGAAGCAGCTATAGGAGCTAGATCACTACTTCAAGATTTTTCCTGTTTTCGGCACCTGTCTGGTTTTTGTTTGTTTGTTTGTTTGTTTGTTTCCCCCACAGAAAGCTTTCTGTTGCCTTCAAATATAGCATATTTACATTTTGGTTGGCTTTTTCAGTTTAAGTAGGAGGACTGATTAGCTCTCAGAGGCTCCATCCCACCAGGAGGAAAGTATCTCAAATCGTAGTTGATTAGAATATTTTTCATAAAACAGATTTTAGAAGTCATTATTAGACTCCAACTTTGGAAACCAATGGCATTTTAGTGTTTATATATATATCTATAGATATAGATATATATCTATAGATACTCCAAACATACAGATTTGGTTATAGATATACAGCATAAATTTAAAAAAATATATAGCAAAGAAAGTGGACACAAAGTTCTTATTTTTCTGCTATTTATCCTTATAAAATGTGTATTTATTGAGCAAAAAATTCTACCAGCTTATTGAAAATATATGTTTGAATTTTTTAAACAACCAGACTTCCTGGACCAGAATTAAATGATTATCAAATGACACAATATATGGTAGAAGTACATAACTGCGGTGTGGTGTGTGTGTGTGTGTGTGTGTGTGTGTGTGTGTGTTTTGTGTTTGTTTTATTCCTTATTTTTTTATTTTCTGGTGAAAATATGTAGCAATAATGTGTTTACAGAAGAAAACTGAGATGGTTCCATTTAATTATAAAACATCATTCTAAAAACCTTATTTGATTATAAAATTGTTTTCTATATTATAGATGTGCAGTATATGTGTTATTAAAAAAATTTATAGCCAGGGATAAAAAGGTTTACTTGCATTTAATAAGGGGGATTATATTTATTCATATTAAGAAATGATGCCATATTCCTTTTCTTATTTCTCCCATAATATACATGATCTCTAACAAATTTTACTCTTCATTTTTTTTGTGTAAATCATAGGGACAATATTTAATTAATTAAATAGTCAATTATGTATTATTGTTATTATTGTTACTATTAACATTGCTACTCATTTTATACCATCAAGAAATTTCAAGAGGGGCTGGGGTTTTGGTTCAGTTTTGGAGCACTTGCCTAGCACGTGCGCAGCTAGGGATCGATCCTCAGCACCATGTAAAAATAAAGGCATTGTGTACAACTAAAACAAATAAATAAATATTTTAAAAAAGAAATTTCAGTAAAACACTGAATAATTATCAGTCCATTTTTTTTTTCCTGTGAGTAAACTCTCTTTTTAGAATTGGGCTACAATACACAATACTGCTTCATGATATTCTGTCCCTTAAATACATTCATGGCATCTTCCTTGAAACCAGAAAAGTTTAGACATTCATTCTGAATGAAAGAATAGAATGGAAAAGTTCCAAATAGGACTATTCCTGATTTATTATAATGACAAATTTCTCTTACTAATAGTTTATTTAAAGTTCATTTGGGAATTAGTGTAAATGGACTATTTCAGCATTTATTCAAAAGTGGCTTTGAAGCTATTACAAACTGTGGTACTATACATATTTTGTTTGCTGAATTTGCTTCTAGATATCTTTGTGGGTGGATATTTAGATTAGTGTCATTTCTTTACTAGTAAATGGAAAAAGTGAATATTTTATGTGTCAGCACAGGGCAAAACCATGTTTTCAATTCTCAGATTATTTGAGTATGGATTCAGATCACACAGAGAAATCACAATACTCTATATTACAGTAATATACTTTAAAAGTACTGGTTCAAATGAAGGTTCTAAAGGACTTTTGTCATTTTAATTAATTAGCATAGGAAGTCTGTTTCATTAGCAAGTATACATATGTGTACATATGTTTACATATGTATATACTTGTTTATTATTAATTACATAACTGTCTTCTGTATTCAATTCTGGAATTTCAGTGTTAATTTCTTGAGTAGGGATTTTTTTTCTTTTTTATATATTACAAATCAATTTAACAAATAGTGAAATATATCTGTAGGACATTTATGATGTAGATAAACATTTGCCACTACATATACATACATATATATGCCTGTGAATATTATATATGTTTGTGCTTAGGGGTGTGTGTGTATATGTGTGTGTGTGTGGGGGGGTGTCTCCCACTTGATTTATTGTTCCAAAGAAAAATTTCTAAACACCAAAGATCATAACCAGTTACGAACAAGAGAGCAATATTTTTTATTAATTTTCTTTCAAGTACTATTTCTAAGATGTATAGCACAATCTCTCCATGTGAAATCAATAATCCTAAAGGAATTATCTTCATCTCTCATTGACTATCCTCATGTAAGTTTTTAAACTTTTTACTTCCTGAATTTAAAAAGTCACAATAAGTATAGACAAAAGTTTACCATAATTATTGTTCAATAATTATCGGTACTGGCTAGTCCCTTCAAATTTACTCTTGTACACATTTTCAGAAGCTACAGCTCTTTCTATAAAATGTGAATTATATTAAGAGGTAGAGAGAGAAGGAGGAACAGATTTTTGTTGAAGTTATTTGTTTTCTTTTTCATACACTAAACAAAAAGTAAATAGATAAATAAATGAATAAATACAAGGAAGACCCAATATGTGTCAAGTTAATTCAAGGATATTTAAAATAAAATAGCACAATTTTATAGTCCAGCTGATGTACAAAGAGTGTTCAGTTTGTTAATTTAAACAGTAATATGCTAAACTTTTACAAAAAAACCTCCTTCTCTGAAGTGTTGAAAAGACATATGCATGGAGAAAGTTGAGAAGAGTTAAATTGTTTTTTCTTGCAAGAAGAGAAAATCTCATAAAATAGTGTTAAATTATTTCTTGAATCAAACTCATGGGAAGATTAAGACATTTTTAATGTCACTAACAATGATTTTTTTTGGAGGGTTATCTTTTAAGAGATTAATTCCCATTATTTACTGGTTTAATGTATTCTGCACTCTCCAGTACAAAATAAAAAATAAAACCCATTTAAATTGTAATCCTCCCTGATCCTAACCAATCTAATTTTGGAAGTTGTGGTGCTTGTCTTTCCATTAAAAAATTGAAGTTAGGTGGGGAGAGAAATGAAAGAAGAGGTACTGGAAAGTCAAGTTGCTCAAATTATGTTATGTACATATATGAATATGTAATAACAAGTCCCACTATGATTTATAATTATAATTTCCCAATAAAATAATTTGTTAAAAATAAGAAAGTACAGCTAGTTCTTCTCCACATCCTGTAACTAAAGATCAGAAAATGATGGTGCTTAATGGGAGTTTAATTCCTCAGGAAATATGTCAAAAACAAAAAGTACAGTTTAAAATTCAGCCATAGAAGTTACACTTCCAAAAGCTGTAGCAAGAGTGACTAGTGGCGCACTCCTGTAATCCCAGCACTTGGGAGGAGATCTCACAAGTTCAAAGCCAGCCTCAGCAATGGCGAGGCACTTAGCAGCTCAGTGAGACCCTGTCTCTAATAAAATACAAAAAAGGGCTGGGGATGTGGCCCAGTGGGCGAGTGCCCCTGAGTTCAATACCTGGTACAAAAAAAAAAAAAAAAAAGAGTGACTAGTGGTGGCAACAATTCTATCTTAAAGAAATGTGGGACAAGTATTGAAAAAAACAAAGATTTGTTGTTTTGGTAGGTGTGGTGGTACTGTATGTTTCACCCAACTAAGTGTGGTCATCTGATAAAGTACAGAACACCCAGCTAAATTTAAATTCCAGGTAAATAATCAACAATACTTTTAATAAGTATATTCCAAACATTATACTTATAAAAATTTTCCTGGCATACTTATATCAATTTTCCTGTTTCTAGTTATTTGAATTTCAAGTTTTGCTAGCCACCTTGCATTTTTGTTTTCTAAATTTGGCAACCATATGTTGGGGACTTAAGAACATGTCAGCCTAAAGAATAGAAAAACCTAACTCTCTGGCTGTCTCCCACTTCCTGATACGGGAAGTTAGCCTAGCCAAGGGGTGTTCCCCTGACGTATGTCGAGAAGTCACTAGGATAGGCTAATGGCTCCGCCAATGTGATTTGCTCATGCTCCCTATGTGCCCCTATGATCTTTCTGCTGATTGGCCCATGTCTTTTATAAAAACTGTTCAACTTCCTCAATAAACTGAGCTCATGCCTTGACTGGACTCCCTGGTGTATGCCTGAATGTCTTCCATTGTGAGGGCTGAGTGTGGCCACCAGCCGACTTCTACCTCTCCCGACTCCGCCTCACCACTGGGGTGTGTTCCCCCCGCCTTCTCTGCTGGCCAGAGGAGGTTAAACCCGGGACCAGGGGGAGCTAGAAACCCCAGCAACCATACTTTTGAATTTAGCTTAAAAACGTATACTGAATTCTGCAATCTATTCAATATCCTTTTATTAAATATATATTTTACAATGAATTAGAAAAATTCTTTGTTACTAAAAGCTTTGTCTTTACAACTCTCAGTACCATGAAAACAATAATTGTTTATTTTAATTAGAGATAGAATACTACAGAAGAGCCCAGTATGTGTTGAGTTGAAAGGTAGTAGTTGTAGCATATGCAGAATACTTATTTAAATTGTAAAATTGTTGAGCACTGAAAAAACAGGATTTGGAGACAATGCAAGAATTCTTACAGATGAAGTGTGTTGACTACTCTTGGGTCTTGAGTATAAGGAAGGCTGTATATTTGATAAATGTATTAAGTGGTTATATATGAATTAAAGATGAACAATATGGCATTCACAAGAGGCCCTTTCACCCTTCAGCTACAGATTCAACTTGACTACTAAGCAAATTACAAGGAAACTGACAGAATTAGAAAGCTTATTTTGTTATATCATGTTAACATTCATAGGACCAGACAAATGAAGGGCGGAGGCTAGAAAGAAAGAAACAAAAAGAGAATTCTGATCCCTCACATATGTTTGAGGCATTTTTATTTAAGCAATTCTTACAGGACAACAGACACAAAAACTTCATTTATGAGAATATAGTTGCAGTGGAACCTGGAGGTTAATTGTTGATTACCACCATATGTTTTGATTTCCACTTAATCAGAAGTCAATGGAGAAAGAAAACAAAAATGTAAGAGAATATAAACAATAAATTCTAGAGAAAGTCAAGCTGAACAAGTATTTTATAGAATCAGACAGTTTAGTATTAAACTAGTAACTCCATAAACATCTTGTCCTGTGATACAAACTATATTCACTAATATTTGGACTCATAATTTATTAATCTTATAATAAGATAAGTGTATTAATTTTAGACAAATAAGTAAATGTAAAAATAGATAAATGTTTTGAAACAATATGACTTACAAAAGCTGACAAAAAGAAATAGAAATTCTTTAGAAGGCATTTTGTAGCAAATTTTGTTGCTTTAATTTTGTATCCAAATGAAAAAAGATAAATTATAATTTCTATTTGGAAATATGCACTAAAATAAATTCTATAAGTGTAAAACCATGAATATGCTAAAATTTAAAATAAGGTAAACATGTTTTTAGTTGGGAAAAATCTCTCCTTAGAATTTAAGAAAAGTATAAGAAAAAATTATCTTTATATGAAGAAGTTCTGTTTTAAAAATAGGCAACCATTAAGGTAAAAATTCAGGTGACTAAATGGAAGAAAATATTCACAATATATGTAACAAAACATAAAGTCAAGTCCAGAAAAAATATTACAAACTTCTTCAAATAAAAAATAAACATCACAATATAAGATTGTGATAGCCTTGAACACACATAACAGAGAAGACATTATCAAAATGTTAAACAGTTAACATGAAAATGTGTTCACCTGAGAAGCCAGAAGATAACAAAACTACAGCCACCCTTCATACCTCACTTAAGATGAGCTAATTTTAAAGGAGTTATGCAGCTAGATTAGATTAGACAGACAGAATAGACGTGATTAGATATGGATAGAGCATAAATAGATAATAATATCAATTTTAATGGAAATAAGGAGCATTATGAAGTCATGATCACTGTTGGCATATGTATTCATTACAAAAACATTTTTGAGTTATCTCAGTTAAATATGGGTATAACCAATGCACCAAAATTTAGTCTTTTATAAATAGTTTTCAAAAAATGCAGATATTATATACATACAATAGAGGCATAGCATTGTATATATTAACATTTTTAATAGTACTCCCATTAAAACAATGAAAATATCAACAATAGTATGTGTTAAAGTTTTTTGTATGTACATATAAATCAGTATTCCACTACATGTATTATATGAAAATAATATATGATTAAACTCCAGCTGCATACAAAAACATTGGCAAGGTTACTAAAAAGTGCTGTACTAAAGAAAGCAGTCACAATATAAGTTTCACTCAATATTAAGAAGGGAAAAATACAAGAGAAAACTAGGATTTTTGAGGGGGGAGTACTGGGGGTTGAACTCAGAGGTAGTCAATCACTGAGCCACATCCCCAGACTTTTTTGTATTAGATTTAGAGACAGGGTCTCACTGAGTTGCCAAGTGCCTTGCTGTTGCTGAGGCTCACTTTGAACTCACGATCCCCCTGCCTAAGCCTCCAAAGCCTCTGGGATTACAGGCATATGTGCCACCGCATCTGGTAAAAACTGTGATTTTATCTAGAATTTTTACATGTGATTCAATTATACCATAGAAGAAGGGAATTACTTTCATTACTGCCCATTTTTTTATATACATGACAAATTTATATAAATGTTAATGTCACTACATATAATATATGTATCATACTATTTTTAAATACAACTGTGTATGTGTATATCAAATCTGTGCCTTTAATTTTCATATTCCTGATTATTGGCACTAACTTCTTGTTGCTACCTATCCTAGAATGTTAGTAATCTTTTTTGGTTAGGATGACTACCTTGTAAAAACTATTACTTCATGTCTTCTTTGATATCACAAAATCTATTCTTTAGTTTTGTCAAAAGAGCTGCCTACTTGGTCTCAGGGTTTTTGGCTTTGATACATCTTGTGAGAATTTGGTGTAGATTAGTTTGAGTGAGGATGAGCTATTTATATTGAAGAGTTAACTTGCTACCACAACCTTACCAATGTTTCAGAGCACATTTAATTTTGCTCATGATAAATATTCACCTAACGCTGGAAGAATTCAGAGTGCTTATCTTAAGAAATCTTTCCAGAAAGTCTGCAGCACAGGAGAAAGTAGATATAGACAGAGAATCATACACTGGCCCTAAATGTCTTCTAATCAAATGTTTTCTAATCAAATGTTTTCTAATCATGGGTTACTTACTCTTAGATTCCAATTTCCAGGAAAGTAATATTGCCACATCTAATGTTGGGGTGTCTGTGAAGCAGCAATTTTATTGTGTCCTCATGAAGAAGAAATTAAAAGTATATAGGTGACTTGGTGGTTGCAACATGTAAGCATTTTAAACTTGAACCTATGAATACCAGTTACAAGATCATAGAATTCCCTAAGACACACACCATACTGTGTTTGAATATATTCTAAAGAATGGACACAACATTATTATAATGTTGTTAAAGGATTCTAGGATACTCATATATATATTTTTTGAAGATATAGCTGAAGGCCTTTTAAACATTAAAATCTTTTGCCTTAGGATTAAGTATAGTTGGATGTACATTTATTAATTTGACACAAACATAGTTTAATATTTTTAAAATTTTTCAAGAAAGATATTCATCATATTAAAGGAATAAAGATATTGAGAATGGCATATTGAAAAAGTAGCTGATGGAGCCACTTGGATTTCTATAGTGAAGGTTTCTTATTCTCTTACTCTCCTAGATAATTGAAAATAATTATATCACTGTTTTTTCTCTATTTTATTTCAGTAATACAGTTTATGCATAGGAATATTTGTAGGATTATATGAGAATTATATTTTGTTGATGCAAAATAGTTAATGTTTTGTTAAAAATATGATACTTAAATTCCAGATGCCCACTTAAATTAAAAGTCTCCTATCATACCCAGTATTGGAATAAGAAAGGAGCGGCACAAAAGAAAACATGTGTAGAGTCCCTTTGGGTCCATTGATTTTCTAGAGTTGGTTGTGTTGATAAAATCCTTCAGCTTTCTTTCCTTAGCTGCCTTATCCCTAGTCCCAGGTGTTAGACTTTTATTTATTTTCTCATTTTATATTTCCCTGAAGTTTTTGCCTGACTATATCCCCTTACATGTTTGCTTTGGATTCTAGTAGGCTAACTTTAACAATCTTTTGAGACCAGATGGGGACTGGGGTTCTAGAAATGCTTGTGACGGTGACTTTCTTACTTATATTCTTCTAGTTTACCTTTAAAGTTCTATGTGAACTTATTTCCATTATTACATACTAGTGTCTTCTTGTGGTTTGGCCTTTAACCTTTCTATTTAGGACAAGTAGATTTTAGCTAATTTTTATTTCACAACCATGATCCCTTATTAGAAAAAATATCACTATATTATTATTGTCCTGGAAGGTGGGATATAGCTTCATCATGACTGAGAACTATTTACATTATATTTAAAATAATTTTTATCATTGCATTATAAAATTTTTGAAGTCTAAATAATTCATCAACATTTGAGAAGTGCTAGTAAAATATCCCAAATAAGGTAAAAACACATGTAATTTTAACCTCTGTAAAATAGAGACAGTACAAGGATGTGAGAAAATATTAATGAATACTTCTTATGGGTAGTCTTGATCTTATACATATAAAACCTTTGTAAAGTTTTATTATAGTCAAGGATTTTAAGATGAACACTTGTTTTGATTATGAGTAAGAAATATATATTTTTAATACATTAAAATAATAAGAAACAGGTAAGATATTTACCGCTACAACTTTGTAAACAATCAGCATTAGATTTACTATGATACACCAATATAACATGAAGTCTAGCTTGTCTTGGTTTACAGACAAGCTTCCTTTTGCCAGAAAATTTACAATCTGGTGTGATATAAATATACATAATGAACAATTTCTAAGGAGAAGCTTTTGGGAAAAAAATGAAAAATTATACTGTTTCAGAGTAATTCAAGTTACTTGGGACAGCCAAATAACCATAGTCATATAATGTCCCTCTGAGAAAATTACATTGAAAATTGTTGTCATTTTTGAAAAATGGGCACAGTAGCTAATTTATCTGCATAAGTCAGAAGGACAGGAGACTCAGGGGAAATCAGATAAGAAGAGGGTCTTACTTTTTTAAGAATTTGTAGAAAATGGGAATGAGTAGTGAATTCATTGTTTCTTCTAAATAAATTGGAAAATTTTTACAATTTTCAAGAAAAGAGATTATAGGAACTTATTTGTAATTTTTAATACATTGTGGCTCGTAGATGTATGATTTTACTGTGACATGGCAACACAGAAAACACCCTTAGAAGACTACTTAGTCCTTCTGAGAGGAATTTATAACATTGACCACAGTGACTTTATCTCTAATGTTTCAAACAATACACCCCTTTTCAACTTCTAGTCCATTGAGATTCATCTGATGAATCATTGTTTCAGTCAGTTTATTTCACTGCTGTGACTAAAGGACCTGAACAGAACTGGAGAGAAGGAAAGGTTTAATTAGGGTCTCACAGTTTCAGAAATCTTAGTCTATTGAAGGCTGGCTCCATTCTTCAGGGAGCTCAAGGTGAGGCTGAACATCACGATGGAAGAGTGTGGCAGAGGGAGGTAGCTCACATGATGATCAAAAAGCAGAGAAAGACTCCACTCTCCAGATACAAATAGATACCCAAAGCCCTACCCCAGTTCCCACCTTCTCCAGCCACACCTTACCACTTCAGTTACCACTCAGTTAATCCCTATCAGGGGATAAAATCACTGACTGAGTTAAGACTCTTACAACACAATCATTTTTCTGCCAACCTTCTTGCATTGTCTCACACGTGAGCTTTTGGGGGATATCTTGCATCCAAACCATAACAATCAGGAATGTGCCCATTGAGGGTTTTTTGCGATAATTCAGCCCTGACCACAGTCTCTTACAAAGGCTTACCTGACAGGCCTCAAAAGAGAAATCTGTACCCTATCCTGTATTCCAATAGACATAGTTCTGTGTATTGCAGTGTCTGAAGGGGGCTACAGTCAATGACTTAACATCTTTTCCCCAAGTTCTTATTTATAATTACATTCCTACTCTAGAAGCCTCTATTGGAGGCCCTTTTAATGGGAATCCTTCACAGACCCCTTTCCTCAGATGCCTCTGCTGAGATCTCTTTATCCCAGAGAGGAGAGGGACACTTTGTTCCCCAGTCTGTACTTTGTACCATTGGCTCCAGATCCATAAAACTGCCAGTAGCCTTATGTTTAGAATTCCCCTTTCAATAAAAAAAGTAGGGCTGAAAATTTGGAAATTAACAAATGGAGGCTATAAATCATGTAAGAGCCTTAAGAATTACAGGTTGAAGAATGCTATGTTTGTTACCAGCAAAGTATCCATCCAGTGTGACTCAAAGGATAGCCCATGTACTTCTAACAATAGCATCACCCAGGATCAGGTAAGAAATGCAACTTCAAGGCTAACACATACCAATTAGACCAGTTTCTCTGGGAACAGAGGAGAGGAATTCTGATCTTTAACAAGCATTATCTTCAATTCTTAAGAAAAATACACTCAAGATTCACAATGCTAGTTGTTTCTAAAATATGTTTTCATTCAAATAAGATTATCAACTTTTTTTCTGTGTTAGTATGAGCTAGTGTAAATATTTTCAAGACCAGGAAACAGAGGTATTCTGAGGCTCAATAATTTGCCAAAGTGAACAGCAAATAAATTTTGATTAACATTATTTCCCTAATACTTTTCCCTAAAAAGTATACCATGAAAAGTTCCTGTTTATTGAGGTAAAATATATACACAATAAAATTCACCTGTTTTTATTGTACCAGTTGATGCATTTGACATGTGCACATAATAATCTAATGACCACCAAAACCAAGATGTAGAATAGTTCTACCACCCCGCCTATATTTGCTTCACTTTTGAGTCAATTTAATCTACTGTTTACTAGATCTGGAAAACAATGGTCCCTTTTCTTTTCAAGTATTTATTTTCGTGCTTTTATTGACTGCGTTATAAATATAATCAAAGAATATGCAGTTTTTTCTGTCTGGCTGAATTCTCTTAGCTTATCCTGTCCATTCAGGCCTTTTATTGTGTGTCTAAATGGTTCTTTTTTATTTTTAATACTATGCAAATGTACCAGTATAACATTTATTAATAATAAATAACTAGTATATCATTTATATATATAACTATAACATATGTTATAACTATAACATTTTTAGTATGTTTATGGTTACTTAGGTTGTTTCCATATTTGGGTCATTAGGAATTAAATTGTCTGAAACATACCTATACATGTTTTTGGCTAAGGTATTTATTTTTTAAAATTTCTTTTAGGTAAATAGTAGAATTGTTGACCTTTATGATGTACTTCATTGCAGAGGTCATATTAAATGTTTTTTTTTTTTTTTTTTTTATCACCAAACACAAATAAAACCCAGAGGTATAAGAACTTAGTGAAATTCTGTATATGTCTATTTCCTTGATTATGGTGATATAGGAACTTATCAAGTGTACACATCAAATTAATAAAATATTTGAATATCAATTTATACCTTGAATGTGTCTATTTCCTTGATTGTAGTGATGTGTCATAGACATTTGCATATGTCTAAGCTTATCGAAGTGTATATATTAAATGATAACAATTTTTTGAATCAATTTATATCACATAGACAGGCTTGTAAATATCTTACTAAATACCTCAACAAATTGTTTGTAAAGCAAAAAATGAAAACATACATATACTCCTAGTTTTTGAGTGGATGAAGTGACAGGTAGTAAAAGACATTTACTAAAAAAAATAGAGACAAGTAATATTGCATGGTAAAGTTTACATTTAAAATATTTTTTAGAAACTGAAAATGTAAATATAAAACAAGTAAAAACGATGCCTAAAATACAGAACAATATTAATAAAAGTAATAACCACAACATAAAGTAATAAAAAACTCATCAGAATAATTCAGATTTACATGTGAATTTAAATACACAAGGAAATTATAATTTATATTAAATATTATATTGTGTCTTTGTTTAATATTTTGTTCAAAATTAATCTTTAGTGAACTAAAAAATATCAAATTAATTATTCACATTTTGATCCCCAAATTGACAATTATGCTCTGTGCATGTGTTTCCAGATTTTTTAAATTAACATCCTCATGCACAATATGTCTATTTACTTATATTTCTAATTATCTATATGCCCATTTACTGTGACCTTTTTTCAGATTTTAAACTTTCTTAGTTTTACATAAATGGTATCCACACACCGCGCGCTCGCATGCTTGCACACACACACACACACATACATGGATATAGATATGCACATTTATACATATATCACATGCGTGTGCTTTTTCATGGTTTTTAACACAATGAGGTCCTCAATATTTTTTGTTTTCAGCAATTCAAAATAAAGCAATATTTTATTCAGTAGTTATATACTTTCATATATATTATATATATGTATATTTATATGTGCAACTTAAGTATTGTTTTTGCAATGGATTCTTCTTAGTTTAATATTTTTTATTATGAGGAAAAAATGCTTCACTGAGAAATTCTGCAGTTCATTCTTAGCCCATATGTACCCGTGTATTAGTAGGATATATTATTAGAAGACAAATCATTCATATATTTAAATTAATATACCATCTGAACTTCCAGTTTAATAACATTGGTATAAGTGCAACACTGTATAAGGGGAGCTTCTTTTGCTAACACAGATAAATGATATGTTAGAAATTATATTTTTACAGAAATAATTGGAATTAATATGACTTGCATATGTACGGTTAATGTTAGATCTAGAATGTTTTCATTACATTGCTCTTCTGGGAAATAATTGTTCCTCTAAATTTTATATTTTTCAATTGTGTTCATATTGCTCCAGGAGGGGCACCATGTATCTTTTTTTATTGAATACAGTACTAAGGTGACTCTATTGAATGTAGATAACTTTTATGGAAATGCTGGAATATGAAGACACATCAAAGCTTACTTTGATATTGGCTACATTGAACTATTAATATTTTTCTTGAAAGAATCCATAGGTCTTTCTATGTCACTGGGATTTATGCTGGATATATTCCCCAGTGTTGGCCTAGTTTGCCACCCAAATCTGTTGTAATTCCATTTCTTTCTATTTCTAAGCTGTCACTGTCCATCAAAATTTGCTACATCTGTTACAGATCAACGTTTTTATTACTTTCCACTACATTGCTTCTTCTGTGGAATGATTTTTGTTCTAAATTTCACACATTTAATTGTACTCATATATACACTCATAACTAACAATGCATTCACACTTTCTTTTTCAAATGAAATAAATACTGAACTAGAGTTTTGATGAACTTGTGCAATTGGCTTTTATATTCCTCACATAAAAATTAATAAGAGGACTGGGTTATAACTTGGTGGTAGAACGTTTACCTGGCATGCTTAAGGCCCTATGTTAGATTCTTACTACTGGGGGAAGGGGAAATGATGAAAACTTTATATAATAATAAATATTTTACAAAAATAATTATTATGGATTTTACCTCTAAAAATTTTGCATTAAGGAAAGGGGGAAAATGAACTAATGTCTGGAACAGAGATAAGGGATATTTAAATGATTTTTGTTGTGGGTTAGGTTCAAAAATATTTGTTTTGAAATTCAGAGAATAGAGGAAACATCCTATGTTAGCTAAGAAGCAAAGCTAATCAAATAGCGATTGCAGGTGTTTTCCCCTGTAAATATATTTTATTAAATCTGTGCAAGCCACCAAACAAGCACCAAACACTAATGTTAATTCTTATTTCAAATGTTGGTTATTTTAAGAGTATTTTAGACAATTATTCAGTATCTTAACACTTTTAATTTTTATTGAACATAATATTTATATAATGCAGATACAAATATTTAAATAACACTAGACATGTTGAGAAGTTTAATGCTTGAGAAATATTGTCATTTAAAACAGTTTTTATGTGGCTATTTCAATTGTCTTTTTTGCCTGAAAGAATAATTAATTATACAGATTTGATGTAATAAAATCTAGATTTAAAATTTCTACTCTTCCACTTCCTTATTAGGTGTGTGATCTTACAGTAAGGTGACTTCTCAGATTCTCAGCTTTTTGGTGTGTAACATAATATCAGTAAGTGGGCATGATAGAAAATGTCTCTAAATGCCCCTGTATATAGCCAAGGCCTATGAATGCAAACAGGTATGTACATGTAAACACATGCATGGGTGCACACAAGCACAGTTTAAGTTTCATTTCCTTGAGTTTTCCTCAGAAATGGATTATTCCTATTTACTACCTGGACAGGTGAAAGAAATAGGATGATCTACCACTAAGACATATACATAGCTTTGTTTTCTCTTACAACCAATATTTTATGCATTTTCTATATTGGAATAAAACTACTGTGCTCACTAACAAACCATATCAAGAAAATAATGCATATAAGAGTTAAACTATTCTTGGAGATGTTGTATTCAAAGATATGCTACATATTCTTAGTTACATTTCAGTGTTTTATTGTTTGCCAAAATTTAATATTTCTTTCCAATATCAAATAAGACAGTAAAATAGAGCATTTCCCACTGTTATCAAATTATACTAGAGAAGAGAGTGCAATGATCTTTACCAAACCAAGTATAAAGATGATAAACATGTATACCATTCCTCCTGATGTCTAAATGTCTAATTATCTCAGAAAGTTATGATGAAAAAGTTCTGTTTCACACATATTTTAGTATATGCTGTGGGATAATTGGATGCATTTCTTCACTTTTATGGAGAAAGAAATGCATAGTAAAATTTGATAACAGTTGCTAAGATGTCAATTTTAAAACAAAATAGAAAGAGATATTCACTTTCAAAATAAAAGAATGCACATGAAAACTATTTCTTATGAACTGTTTATTAAAAAACAGCTCCACCAAATAGTTCTCAAATAATCTATCTGCAGTAAATTATTATGTCATTTGACATCTTCCTTAGCTCTATTCCATTTTTCAGCCCACCCTCCTCTCACATATTGCCTCTGACTCTCACACTGCCAAGCCTTTCTAGTATACTGTAACAATTTTTATCTCTTTGTTTCTTTGAACTCTGGCATTTTATGTTGTATTAAGTCCCAAATTCTAGTTTTGTTGTAGTCTGCTTAGGATATTATTTGATTGGCACTTTTTTCCTCTCCATTTGTATACTTCACTAAGCAAGATGTTAAATAAGAACAAAATTGGGGTTTGCAGTATTTTTAAGTGCATCAGGAAGATTCCTTTGAGATTTCAAAGTTTCTAGGAGAAACATCTATAGGTGCAAGACAGAGGGTGATTTTTCTTAAACCTAAATAATGTTTGTTATACTTTGTTTTGCAATGGTGTCATTTTAGACAGAATTCTAAAACTTATTAGCACATCATCTTTACGTGACATTAACACAAAATCACTTAATATACAAAACATTTATCAGTTTATTTGTAAATCAGAAGACCACATGCCTTGATAGCATAGCTTTTTGGTGTCATTCAGAAGTGTTTATTTATTTATTTTTTGTCTTTTTTTGTGAAGGAATTTCTGTGATGGTTGTGAATATATTCCAATTTAAAGGCCAAACTTCTTGTGATGTGGGATATAAAAAGCATTCCCTGAACTCATTTTATATGCACACTTTGAAATTAAATTGATGCTTAACATTTTATAATTTCCATAGAGAAGTATTGCATGCTAGTCACAAAGATGAGAAATAATTATATTATAATGAATTTATACAGACACATCATGGCTTTGACACAAATAAATGGTAGAGTCAATCAGATATACCAACATTTTTCTCAGTGTAAATTTCCAACAATTTATCATGGAAATAGTAGTATCTATTTTACAATAATATGATGATTTGAAACAAACACAACAGTAAAATTACTCTGTGAAATAAAAATGTAATAAGTAAATATATTGTAAAATATTTCCACATTTTAGTGAATTTTTCTTATCAATCCTAAGTATACTGTATTTTAGTTTCTCATTGTAAGTTTTCAATAGAAATTTTTAGGATTTCTTGATACTATATATACTCCAAAGGAAAATATAATTATATCTTAATGTGCCTAGTAGGTTTTAAATAGATATTCTTATATTTATAAGGATAAATATTTGCTTGTATTGAAAGATACCTTATATTTCTTATGTTTTTCTCATGACAAAACACTTCTTGAAAATATACTTGGAAATAATTTTCACCTAATTTAGTAACAGTATTATTTCTGCTCTTAAAACATAAATATTGCCTGGCGCGGCATCGCACGCCTGCAATTGCAGCACTTGGGAGGCTGAGACAGGAGGATCGCGAGTTCAAAGCCAGCCTCAGCAATGGCGAGGCACTTAGCAACTCAGTGAGACCCTATCTCTAATAAAAATACAAAAAGGGGCTGGGGATGTTGCCCAGTGGTCAAGTGCCCCTGAGTTAAATCCCTGGTACCAAAAAACAAACAAAAAAACACATAAATATTTGAAACATACCAACACAAAAATGTCCAGCAAAAGGTATTATGAGGGAATTTTTCATTTCTGCTTTATTTTAAAACAAGTTTTTTATTGTTTTAACAAAAAAGACTGTATGTGACATTGTATGAATGCTCTCTGACTAGTTTATATGATAACAAAGCATTTTGCATATCTTATCTCATTTATGTGTCAAAACAATCATTTAGGTTAGGTATCATTAGTATCATTTTTCAGACAAGGAAATTGAGGTGTTAGGTGTTTTAAGCAACTTTACTGAATAGTTTATTAATGATGATTAAATTTTCCTTGAATTAAGATCTTTGAGACATCAAATAGGTTTTTATGCACATATAATTTGTGTATATTAGTTTATCACATAGAGCATAATGAGAATCAAAACTACAAGGAGGTCAGGCAGCTGGGGATTAAAAGTGGAACTCAAATAAGGAAAGAAAATGAAAATGCCCCTGTGAGCATCTGTGGGACCCATGGAGAGAGATAGAAATCCAGATTGTTTTCTCCTACTTTTAGTTCTTTAACTGTTTATGAGGGAATCTGCAGGAAAGCTGGAATTTACACCATGGGTCTAATAATTCAGCAGGCTGAGTAGTCAAAGAAACAGAATAAAGGGTTTCAGCAGGAGCTGGACTTGCAGCAGATCTACCTGGTTTCCCATCTTGGTGGGGACATATCCATTGGAAAAGGGTATTCTGTGTCACCTGAAACAGCATCTCACATGCTCTACCTCAAACTGAAAGTGTAAAAAGAGTATGGGTACAATTTTGCCAACACCTCCCAGGTTTCACAGAAAATATACCTTGTAATGACACGTGTATGGAAATACACATGAAAAGAAAAAATGGAAAAATATATTTCCTTGTTGCTGCCTGCGGCTGCCGCTTACAACAACAACGCTGCGGGAAAAAATTCAGAGGCAAGATGGAAATGAAAAAGTTCTTTTATTCTTCTCTCTCCGGCTCCAACAACCTCTCCAACTAAAACTCCAACCACCAACTAAGTAACCCTCACCTGGTTAAATACCTTTTGCCTTAACAAGGACACGTGCTAATAGCTTGAGCTTACAGGTGCATCACGCAGTGTTCACAGGCATTAAAAGATTCAGGTGAAAATACTTGAACAACTTAATAGCTCTCAGCTAGCCACCATCTTAGCTATCTCCTCAATTAGGGCTCTTACATTTCCCCCCCTTTTGTTTTAGAAGAGGGGATGCTCTAGGACGTCCATGTGCAACCAACATTCTTAGCCGTCATCGGATAATCAAGGCTATGCCCTTGACTCCTGTCTTAGGTTGATATATTGGCCACATGAGACTGTCCCGTGGATGGGTGACAACCTCATCCAGATTGACTGTGCCTGAATTAGGTTGTCCCCCTCTGGGGATCTTACCCGTCATTGGCTAACCAGCTGTCTAAACGAGCCATTCAGGATCGACTATGTGTTGACTAACAGCCGTCCAATCGTGAGGAGATGCTACGGCTTTAAGGCGGCATGCCTTCTGCTGATGAGCCAAGTTCCATAGCGAATCAAGGTCTTTAAACAAATCAGCTGCCCTAAATTCCATCAAGTAATGCACTGAGTTCTCTAGACAAATATTCGCAAGATATTGTCCGGTAATGTCCCAAATAATGAAAGATCAAAATGTCCACTTGTTATAACACGTTGATCTAGGAGGCCCCATGCATGCAGAGAGGAGGCCACACTGCTGGTGAGGTTGTTTGATGCTTGAGAAGCAGGGATGTTTGTAGCGACCACGATCCCTGCAGCTGTAGCAGCAGCCGTCTTTTTCATGTCTAGACAATGCCACTGGCAAATCTTCAGGGCCCGCTACCTAGAAAATCAAGCATCAATTATTAAAGGAAAGGCAGTGCTATTCCAGCACTGAGTCAAGAGGAGAGTTGTCAAACTAAGAAATAGAATTATTAGATTAGAAAATTAAAGTTGATCTCTGCTCATACACATAGCTGCTTGAGCTTCTACAAACATAAAGATAAATTAAAGAAAAACTAAGAGCACTTTGGAAAAATAATTTGTTAGCTGGAACCCCTGAGTCTCTGCATACATAGCAACCTTCTATGAAATTACCTGTTGAAATAATTCAAATTAATCAGCTATTAAACAAATAAAGTTAATTACAAATAAACAATCCCATGTCAAAATACCAAAATATCAGGTTATACAGTATTAGTCATATTCTTTGCTGAAGAGAAGTCCCAGGGACACCTATAAATCAAAATTGAAGGTACCTTCACTTTTTAAATTGTTTACCCAAATTGAATACTCTAAACTTAAATGAATTAAAGTTATTTGGATCCATATGTGTGTGTGTATATATATATATGTGTATAAATATATATACATATATACATATATATATTTGATAATTAATTTTTTTAATATTAATTTTCATAAGCGCTTTGTTATTTCTGACGTCACACTGGACAGATGCACATACAAACATATATTTGTGACGTCACAATAACATGAAATTTAGACAAATACACAGACATAAAGACATATATAAAAAGAAAAAAAATACAATTGTGTGCACACTAAAGAGAGATCTTCCTGTCCCGGCCAGGAAGAATGAGACTTAAAATGTGAATTTATTGGAGGACTCTTTTAAGGGAATCATTCCATACCTTCATCTTGGTCCTCTTGATTTTGTACTTGTTTTATTAATCTTGATTCCTCAATAACTTCATCTTGGTCCTTTTGATTTGGTATCTGTTTTATTAATCTAGATGATATCCATATTGGGAAGGATTCATGCTGTGGAAAAACACAAAGAGATCCTCTACCCCAAATTAATACTGGAACTGGATCCTTCCATGTACCTGAAAGAACATCCTTCCAGTACACCAAAGGTTTATGTTGTTCGTGTGGATTCCAGTGTCTGTCTCCAGCCGAATATCCATTAGAATCTAAAGTTAAAAAATTTAAGGTAAACAGGGCAACTGCCAATCTGTCCCTAGGATTTTTCCAATTTCCTTCTTTTTGCTTTAATAGCATAATTTTGAGTGTGCGATTAGCTTGTTCAATTATACCTTGACCTTGAGGATTGTATGGGATACCTGTTTTATGGGATAAATTGAATTTTGCGCAAAACTGTTTGAAAGATGAGGACGTATATGCAGGGCCATTATCTGTTTTAAGCATTTTGGGGATGCCCAATGCAGCAAAAGCTTGCAGACAATAAAATGTAACATCTTTAGCTTTTTCTCCAGAATGTAAGGAAGCAAAAATCATGTCTGAGCATGTATCTATGGTCACATGAATAAATCACAATTTTCCAAAACTTGGCTCATGAGTGACATCCATCTGCCACAAATGATTGGGCATTAATTCTCTTGAGTTAACCCCATGTGGATTGGGCAAATGTGTCACACAAGATTGACAATCCTTTACAATTTTTCGAGCTTGTTCCTTTGTGATTTTGAACCTTTGCTGTAACGTAGTACTATTGACATGAAATTGGGAATGGAACATGTAGCTTGTTGGACTGCTGAAAATATAAAGATTGTTTTAATGAGGGCATCAGCCTTTTGATAACCTTCATGGAGAGGACCAGGCAAATTAGTATGAGCTCTGATATATCCAATAAATAAAGGTTCTTTACGTTCCCATAGGAGATTTTGAATTTGAAAAAACAATTTAAAGGCTGGAGTATGTGGTGCTATTGGACCTGCTAGCTCCAATTTAGGGACAGCATGTACAATATAGTGGCTGTCTGAAAAAAATATTTATAGGCTGTTCTTTAAAATTTTCTAGAGCTATTATAATAGCTTCAAGTTCAACTAATTGGGCTGATTTTTGACCAGTAACATGAATCATATTTTCTTTTTGAGTGACTACTGCAGCAGTACCATTAGAGGACCCATCTGTGAATACATTTAATGCCTTAGGAATAGGTTGATTTTTTATTACCTGTGGAAATGTAATGGGATGATTGACACAAAAAGATAGTATAGGAGATTTAGGAAGATGGTTATCAAAATTTGCAGAAGTAGAGCATCTAGCTATAGCCCAATCATTATCATTGAAGCACAAATATTCAACCTGTGATGATGAATAGGGAGTAATAATAGTAGCAGGGTGAATGCCAAATATTTTAGTAGAAGTCTTAAGTCCTTGAAGAATAAGTTTAGCCACCATGGAGGTATAAGACTCAATTGTACTTTTAGGAGAGACGGGTAAATGTATCCATAATAAAGGTCCCTGTTGCCAAAATACTTCTGTGGGTGTATATTGTGAAGAAATAATAATCAATATCAGTGGTCAAGCAAAATCAATTCTATCACAATGGAATCTTTCAATGGCCTTTTCTACTAACTTTAAAGCTTCCCTAGCATCAGGAGTCAATGTTCGCGGTGAAGATGGGTCAGGGTTTCCGGGAAGGATATCAAATAAGGGTTTTAATTGTCCAGTAGTGAGACTTAGTGTAGGGCAAAGCCAATTAATGTCTCCAAGCAGTTTTTGGAAATCATTGAGGGTGGTCAAATGGTCTTCATTTATTAAAAATTTTTGAGGCCTAATAAAGGTATCCATGATTTTAAATCCTAAATATAATATGGGAGATCTAGTTTGAACCTTTTCTTCAGCAATTTTTAATCCATATCTTTTTGAATTTTCTGTCATATCACTGAATATGGTAAATAAGATTTCTTGATTAGGGTGAGCAAGCAAAAATCATCCATATAATGGAGGCACATAAGGTTTGGATATTTGTTCTTAATAGGCTGAATAGCTTTGTCTACATAGATTTGACATATAGTGGGGCTATTAGCCATTCCCTGCGGTAGCACTTTCCATTTATATCTTTTATCAGGGCCATTATTATTGATAGAAGGAACTGAAAAAGCAAACCTTGGGGCATCCAGAGGATGTAGGGGAATGGAAAAGAAACAATCCTTTATATCAAGAGTTATAAGATGGAAATTTTTTGGAATAGCTACAGGATTAGGAAGTCCAGGTTGGGTAGGGCCCATAATTTGCATGGTTTTATTGATTTCTCTAAGGTCATGTAACAATCTCCATTTTCCAGATTTTTTCTTGATTACAAATATGGGGGAATTCCAGGGAGAGGTGGAAGGCTCTATGTGTCCTACTTCTAGTTGTTCTTGGATTAATAGGTGAGCCGCTTGTAATTTTTCTCTAGATAGGGGCCACTGAGGGACCCAAACTGGCTTATCAGAAAGCCATGGTATTTTCAAAATTGTTTTCTCAGTGGCCCCTAGAAAAAATATCTTTTACTCTTTTGATGATGATTTAGATTTCTATTTTTAACACCTGCGGGCTTGGTTTCAAGGTGTACCCCCATTTGCTGCAGAATATCTCTTCCCCATGGGGTAACTGGCAAGCTGGTCGAAACATAAGGTTGGAATGTTCCTTTATGCCCTTTATTATCTTCCCAATTTAAGACTACAGCACTTTGTGCTGGGGTGTTAGTATATCCCAAGCCTCTTAAACTAGTTGAGGCCTTCTGCAGAGGCCAGTGCTTGGGCCATTGTTGTAGATTAATGATGGAAGAGTCAGCCCCAGTATCAATCAGCCCCTCCACCTCTATACCTTGAATTTTTATTTTGCACATAGGCCTCCGTGAACAATCCTGAACCCAGCAAGTCATAGGTCCCGAGCCAGTGGAACCAAATCCCCTATTCTTCCTATTTTGAGGCATACTCTTAAATGAGTCATGTAAACTGGGAAGGAGAAGCAGCTGAGCAATTCTATCTCCTTGGTTAACAGAGATAATGCCTCTAGGTGAACTAAGCATTATTTTTATTTCTCCTTGGTAATCAGAGTCAATAACACCTGGTGTTACTTGAAAACCTAATAGGCTTTTAGAACTTCTCCTGAGGATAAGTCCTACAGTCCCTGAGGGAAGAGGTCCCCTGACTCCCATAGGAATTAGTTGAACCCCCATTTCACGTGTTAGCACTATTTGGGCACTGGAACAGACGTCTAGTCCTGCACTTCCTCTTGTCCCCCTGACAAGGGCGTCAATGGGTAGGAGGGATTGTGATGAGGAATCATCTGTATGGATGTTTGAGGATATTCCTCATCTAATGCCTCATACATTTGTGGGCCCCGGGGCATTGGGTCCAGTGCCCCGTTTTTTGAATTCCTGGACAAAACATTTCCATAGATGTCAAATTTAGAACGGCATTTATTGGCCCAATGATTTCCCTTTTTACACCTGGGGCAGCGGCCTGGGTCACGGTATGAGCTTGGTCTTATTTCTCTTTGGAGATATTGCCTAGAATATCCTGGTTGATTATAATAATTTTGTCGGGAATATCCTGATTGATTATAATATTTTTTTTTTTTTTTTTTTTGTGGTACCGTGGATTGAACTCAGGGGCACTCGTCCACTGGGTCACATCCCCAGCCCTTTTTTGTATTTTATTTAGAGACAGGGTCTCACTGAGTTGCTAAGTGCCTCGCCATTGCTGAGGCTGGCTTTGAACTCGCAATCCTCCTGCCTCAGCCTCCCAAAGTGCTGGGATTACAGGCGTGCGCCACCGCACCCGGCTGATTATAATTTTTTTGTTGAGCCCTATTTGTGAAATTTTGAGGGGAAGCACCTCTCATTGCTGCTGCAATCACATTGCCTGTGACAAAGGCATCATTAATATCTTTACATAATCTAATGTATATGGAAAGGTCCTTTTTATTTTTTCCATGGTCTTATAGCATCTTGACAATATTTATTGGCATTTTCATATGCCAACTGGACAACTAAGGGCATTGCTTGATCTACATCCCCTAATATTCTGCCTGCAGTTCTTAAAAGTCTGTCAGCAAAATCAGCATACATCTCGTTAGGCCCCTGTATTACTTTTGATAAGCTGCCTTGCAAATCACCTGTTCCTGGTAAAGTCTTCCAGGCTTTAACGGCGGCATTGTATATTTGTGCATATACACTAGGATCATATTGCATTTGTGTTTGTAGTTCAGTAAACTGTCCTTCATCTGTTAGCATATCTACATTATGGTCTGGGAAGCCTGCAGTTGCATTTCTTTTAGCTGTTTCTACACAAAGCTCCTGGAATTGTGACCTCCATATCAGGTATTCTCCTCCACTCAATACTGCCTTGCATAAGCCCTTCCAGTCTGAGGGAGTTAAAGTGTAAGTGTTAAGGGACTCCAGCATACTCAATGTGAATGGAGCTTGAGGCCTATAGGTCATTATCGCCTCTTTGAAATTTTGTATTGTGTTAAAATCTAGGGATTGGTGCCCATTTTCATTTTCAAATACTGTCAGGTCCCAATGTTTCTGCGGTTTTTGGCGTTCGAGGGTGTGTAAGCGCTCAGAAAGGCCATTAATCTCTGCCTCAAGGGCACACATATGCTCAGAAATACCCCTCATGGTTTCTGTAATGGATTCCACCCATGTGGGAGCAGAGGGCACAAAATATTCCTCCACTTGATGGTCCTTTCTGGTCTTAACTGACTTAGTGGAGGAGGCTGTGCTTTTATGGTTATTTGGCTCCTCCTCATTACTATCACTTTCACTGGTAGTAACATCCTGAGTTTCAGATTCTATTGACAGCACATATTCCTCGGCTATTTCTAATAAATCTCTGATAGATTTAGCAGCTCTTATTTTTGTTATTTTTGAGTTCACACCAATATTATCCTTACTGGTCTTATCTGACTCAGTGGAGGCTATGCTTTCTTGATCACTTTTCTCCTCACTATAAACTGAGTCAGCGATGTCTAAAAAGGCTTTTGTTATTTGTCTTTTTGTTATTTTTGCACCCATCTTTAAAGATTTCTCAGTTCTTACCTGCCGATTCCGAACTCCCCGTATGGGCCACCACTTGTTGCCGCCTATGGCTGCCACTTGCAGCAACAACGCTGTGGGAGAAAATTAGGAGGTAGGATGGAAATGAAAAAGTTCTTTTATTCTTCTCTCTCCAGCTCCAACAACCTCTCCAACTCCAACTCCAACCACCAACTAACTAACCCTCACCCGGTTAAATACCTTTTGCCTTAACAAGGACACGTGCTAACAGCTCGAGCTTACAGGTGCATCACACAGTGTTCACGGGCATAACAAGATTCAGGTGAAAATACTTGAACACCTTAATGGCTCTCAGCTAGCCACCATCTTAGCTATCTCCTCAATTAGGGATCTTACATTTCCTGCTTACATATGTACACATACTAACCTACTAACACAGCAAATTAGAGGATTCTTTTGATAAAAGGGCTGACTCTTCACTTGGACCTGCAGATGGCCAGTGGGTAACTGAAAGCAGGATATAAAATCTGGCATCTCTTATCTTTGTTTTGGACCTCTTTATTACCTTAAACTTTTGATTAGATGTCGGTTAGATTTCTGCTCAGGAATGCAGGTAGGCATGTTAAAGGCATGTTTAGCCATGACTAAAATATTATCTATCTAAAAACTGGTAATAGCAAGGTTTATAAGTCCCAAATTTACCTAATCTAGACCACTTTAAGACTAAGCACACCAACATAAGAAAGAGATACATATTTTCAAGATTTGCCAGGAAGTTCATTTGCTAACCATTACAGTGTCCCGTTACAGAACCTCTTGGAATGGTGCCTAGAAGTTTTTAGTCATTTCTGTAAACCTAAATTCACCTTGCATTTAAGGTAGCAGAGCTGCACAGACAGATTACACCATGATGAAATCACCCCCAGCTTTGTGGGAGAAATTACCTCATGTCAGCTAGCCCTCTGCTAGCCACTCAAGCAGGAGCAATCATCTCCTGGGATCTGGCCTGCACTCTCAATTGATAAGGGCTTCTCCAGGGCCAGCTTCCAAAACCTGAACTGAATTAATGATCAACCAGATTAAATTTGATCAAGACTTCCTAATTATGCATACTTCTCACCTACTGCCTCAATTCTTCCTCTCTTTAAATGTAAAGCTCATGTCAGTACCCAAAGGCAGGAATGAAACAATTGATCTCAGTTGTCTTCCAATATGTTCATATTGATTAAGGTTACTTTTCACCATTACTTTTTCCATTTGATTTTGGGGACAAGTGCTCAGACCTGATTTATTAGGACTCCTGGTGTCAGAATACTGGCTTAGGATTCTAGAAACACCACCATAGTCCTCTTCTGGGCTTCCACATATACCACTTTTAAACATGTTTAACTTCCAAGTGAAGATAGTAGCAAACTCATGCCTCTATTCAAGATAATCCAACTTTTCCTCATATAATAAAAAATTCATTGTTTGAAAGGTTCCTCTAAAGTGTCCCCAAAAGTATTTATAACTATCTTTGGACTTTATCTTTTCTTGTACTTAAGTAACTTGCCCCTTTGATATATATCACTTTAATTTATAAAATTCAAGGTTAACCTCTCATAGAAAAACTTATGTTATATGATGGGGAAAGAAAGAGGGTAAGATAAAAATCATTAATACTTATACTAATACAGCTATATGCAATTCAAAGTAAGGAATATTAAAATTATTAGAGTCTGGTTACATCAAGTGGTCAGGTGGTCATGTTAGTAATTATATTTAATTTCTCCCATTATCCAGTCTTTCTTTTCTTTGTGCTAAGCAAGCAACTCAGTTGATTGCCATTTCTTGAATGTTGGGGTGGTACAAATTTTTATTCCTGAAGAGTTTAGACTATCATCAGGTTTGCTGCATTGTGTGGTGTAATTTTTCTTGGACTTAATCACAAGGGATGGAAGTACAATGTGGAGTCCAAGACAGCTCCTGCAATCCAGACAGTCCTACTCATCCCCATTATGCAGTAGTAATTTTATGTCATCTTGGCAATCAGAATAAATCACTCAAAAATGAAGAGCATGCACCTTTTTTTTTTTTTTTTTTTGCTATAGATTCACTGGCACGAGAAACTCAAAATGGCCATGTGGCATGAACATCTTCCAGTTTGGAGCAATATGAAAGATTTCTCATAGGATCTAAAGACACATGCAACTGGAATTTATGCATATGTTAGAATATTATATAATGATAACATTCAGAATATCCTTAGATAATCATATCAAAGTTATATAATTATGTCCTTTCTTGGCCATGTCATTGCATGTGTAAAATTGGTTGCTTTTTCAGGAATTTGAGTGTTCAGATAAAAATACATGTTCATTTCTGCTTGAAAAGAAAAGAGAAACTTCTGTAATTTCCCATATCAGAAAATCATTTTAAAAACTTTGTCTGATCTACATAACACCATGTTTCATAATGTATTTTTGCTACTAGCTAGTCCTTTGGAATCTCAAAGAATAAACTTAAATGAAAAAAATATTATAATTAGGCATACATGTAAAACTGAAAATTCCTTAATCCCATTCATTTGTTTGTTCATTCTGTAAATACTTAATTTTAAGCTATTACCTATGCTGGTATAAAGTTGTACAAACAACAACCATAACATAGTATAATTGAGAATGCTTATCCTAAGCCAAACAAAACAAAACAAACAAACAAACAAAAAACCTGCATACTTGGTCCTTGACTGATGTCTGAGAACCTGGCTGGATGGTAAACAGATCCCTACACTGATATAAAATTTTTATTACATGATTGTGTCTTACTGTGACTATACTATGTGTTTTAGTCTAAATATTCTTCTTCAAGGACTCTGAATTTTGTGTACATGATATGCAGAGGGCACCCATGTGACTAGATCCAAATGAAAACTCTGTGCACTAGGATGATACTTTGTTTACATTTTAGCCAACAGTTGGCACATTTTGTCACAATTCATTTCTGGAAATTAAGTGCCTTGCAAGACTCAACTGGAAGAGGATTCTGGGTAGCCCATGCTTGGTTTTTCTCCAGATGTTACACCATGCACCTTTTCTTTTGGCTGATGTTGCATGGCATCGTTCTCTGTCATAAACTGTATGAGCATAGCACCTCTAGAGTCCTGTGGGTTCTTTTAACAGATTGCAGTCACTGCTATAACATAAAGAATAGATTGTTAAAACAGAGTTTCTTGAATTCCAATTTAATTTGGGGATTAAGTTAAAACTTGTTAAATATTTTCACATGTTCAATTTCTCAGTTTATGATAAGTTACAACATTCTGAGTTCAATTCTCTGTACTATAAAATAATTGACATAGCATTCTCCTGTTAAAATAAAAAATTCAGAATAATGATATCTTTCTTTGGTTCTACTTTTCCTATTACTCTAGGTCTCAATTTTTCCCTATTCTAAATTGTTCAAATGCTTGCTTAGTTCTGTAAAATACCCTGCATAAATTCATTCATTTAATGGAAAAAAAAAAAAAACAACAACAAGATTGTTAAGTGAGTTTTATGTGCCCAATAGTGTTTTAGAAACTGAAATATAGAGATCATAAAGAATCCATTGTCTTGGGAGAGGTATATACAAGTAAATAGTCAATTACACTAAGCTTTATTAAGTTTTGTGATATGTTGAGTATGTGGTGCTTTGGAAGCATAAAGGAATTTCAGTTAAATTCAAAACATTATGTAGTTATGTAGTCTTATCAGGGGAAACACAACCCTTAAAGATAAGTAGAAATAATTCAAGGTACAAAATTGTATAATGTTTGAAAGTTCATTGATGGGCTATTGAAAATTTAGATGAGATTAAGGGAGAGAAGCAAAGAAATGGTCTTAAGTAGATTTGAGTTTAGTAATTATACTGAAATTGAAATCTGAGTTTCCATTGATTTGCCTATATATTATCAAGGAGTTAGAGATTGAGCATTCAACAAAAAAAAAAAATCAAAGACTTCACTTATATGGATTTTAATGTGTGTGTGTGTGTGTATTTGTGTGACAAAGGTAAATTCAGTAACCAGGTTGCTGTTTTCCAAAGTGTGGACTTCTAATAGATGCCAGCTTAGAGACTATTTATTAGTACATTAGTACATTTATTAGAGTGAGGTACATTCACTACAAATTTCAATAATATACGAGAACATTGTTATAAGATTTGTGTCATTAAAGAGTGTATTGCCCATTTTAGATGCAGACAATGTCACATGGTGTATCACATTTGAACAACTGGACTCAACTAAAATGTATGATTCTGAAGTTTACTATTCAGGATATTTGGATTTGTCATATTTAAATTGAAAGTGAAAAATCTGAGAAAATATGTTTATTTGTATGTGTTGTCACTTTCACAATTATTTTAGCTTCACTGAAACCTACTTTTTACTTATATTAATTTTTATTTGCTAAATAAAGGGCACAAAGTTTGCATTTTTCATCTTCTGATAACAGATAAGCCTAGCTTTACTTATGTATTGACAAGAAAGTACATTTTTCACAGTGCCTCAATGGGAAAGAAGTAAATGAAGATGATGGAATGATTTGAAAGAAATGGTATCCTGCTCAGAACAATCTTGTACATATTGAGTTTTATTTTATAGCCACAATTGATGGTGAAGTGCTGAAAATAGTTCAATGTTTACAGATATATACAAATTAGTGAAACAAAACCTTCAAAACGTGAGCATCATTTATTTAACAAAGCCAGAAAAAATCAAATCCATAAGAATTTTATTAAATAAAAAGCACTGTACTAAGAAATGGAGAAAAGTGGACGTTCAATATTTCACAAGTAAAATGAATGTTTTGTGAATGTATAGAACAGCATTCTAGAATACTAATAGATAAAATAAGGAGGTAGATAATAGATGAGGCAGATGATAGATTCAAATACAATTGTGACGATATCTCAAAAAAAATGTCAATGATGTTTATTCAGAATACTAGGCAATTTTGCAGAAAGGAAGGTAGCTCCTATATCACATTCTGATAATCTCATAAGTGTCACATCTTTAGAAATGGGCTATGATGTGGAAGACCAATATAAAGATTATTTTTATTTACAACTTGTTTCATTTGCTTATTGTTAGCTATTTGCTCATATTTTATAATTTGAAGACTGGATTCTTTAACATGACTCCATTCCATTCTTTAACATGAAAAAAATCATAAGTGTATTTCACTGTCAAAACTGAAGTTTAAGTGTTATGTTGAAATATGTTCTAATTGTGTCCAGATTTAGGTTTCAGTTGATCCATGAGTTGATTCTTTTTATTAATATAACATGATACAGAGTCAACTAAACCATACAATTTAATTATTAATGTAATAAAAAATGAGATAATAATGCATTACGTTACAAATATTTTTCTTGTTAGATAATATAGAAGCCACTTATAAAAAATTGCTATAGTATACTGAGGTATGGTTATTAAAGTCCTGATGAGAATGTGAGATGACTGTTTCTGCAAAAATATCAGTTTGGTCCAAATTTTTAGAGTAATGTACAATCATATTTGCTTATTTACCTATTATCTTTAATATTTTAAAGATCTTAATATTTTTCACAAGGAAAGAATGAAATATGTTTATCTATGTCAGATAAATTCAAAGGGAAAATGAGCTTGAAATAACTGTAATACTATGAATACTACATGGCATGTTAAGCAATTTGTCAATAATTACTAGCAAAGTTTGTTATGATCCCTATGTTGTATTTCTGTAATCAATTATAAACAAATACTTTACAAATATAATAAAATATTTCACATTTCATTTTCAGCAGAAAAAAATATGTGGGTAAAATACCATGAATTTAGAACTTTAAAAATATTACTATTTGAACTGAACTATAATTTTCTATGATACATTTTTGGATCTGGGCAGAAATGTAGGAATAATGATACTTTTTTTTACATCTTAAGAACACAATATTGTTTATTTTGGTAGGAAAATTTTGATACGAATATCTAGAGATTGCTGTGAAATGTTAGCAGTATTTTGTTCACTTCTTTTAGTTCTATAAGAATTTGTTATTAAGACCAAAAAGAGACAGTGTAGGTATATTATATTCCTTGCAAACAATACATGAATTCAACATACATTAAACACATTTATAAACATTAATCAAGATCATATGTCATACTAACACATTTAGATATAAATTTTATACTTGTAAAAATTAGTAAATGTATTTAAATACAAGGAATTTTCTAAAAGGGGACATATATTTAAATATTGGAAATCCCATTGTATTGTTATTTGTTCACTTACAATCGCAGATAAATGAATAATATGAATATACATCAATTTTCTATATTGAGTATCTATGCACACAATTTTAGCCATCATTACAGTTTTGTAATTTTTCTCATGTTTTGTTTATTTTCATTGTAATATAATTTTAGGTATTTGGTATTGAATAATATGTTTATATATGTTATTTCTTTAAAAAAAACATCTTTTAAATCATTAACTTGCTATTGAATTTTTTGTTTTTAAAGTATTGGTACAAAATCAAATGTGGTGGTGATGGTGCAAGGAGAGAGTTGGTCTTTCATACAGATAGCTTGAAAACATTGTTCTAGTTTATGGAGATGAAAGAAGAAGAAAATAAATATCAGTAAAACCTTACTTTTCTGGCTTGGACATCAGGAACCAGTGGTATGCTGAAAATATTTAACAGTGGTCTCTCCAACAGGCAGGTGTTAAAATGATAAGATTCAAAAGTAGAGCAGATATTTAAAGGAAAGCAGAGGAAGAGAGGGCCACAATTGTCACTGAGAGGAGATATCTATAGCATTAGGAAGCAAATTGGGAGTGTGAGGATTCACAAAATGCATAAGATCATCGTACGTCAATCAGGAGGAAGTTAATGATGGCCCAGTGTGGCAAAATATAGAAATGGACTGCAGTAACAGTATGTAAACCCGCTGGCAAGAAGCACTTCATGCTATGTGTTTTTGAGTATAGAAATCAGATTAAATGTTTATAGAATAAATAATATAGTAGAATATGGGAAAGGGGGGTGGCTACATATTACTCTGTCTAATGTCTGCCTAAGGTGGGATAGTGAGTGAGTCTGTTGACAAAGGAAAACAATGCATCCTGACAGCTTTATATTTTAGGGTTATTTATTTATAATAAAGGGATAATATTAAGGCAAAAATATTAAAGAATATGTGGTTGATAATCATAGAGAAAATTCATAAGCAGTTTTTATTCTGAACCAAAGTAGAAAAATTTTGTTTAGGATGGAGTAAAATGCTTGAAATAAATGAAAAGAAGGATGAAGACAGCTATAGCAAAACAAAAGAATGAAAAGCCTGAAGCTAGTTGAAGCTTTCTAAGTAAATATATTAGGGCTTCCATATGATTCATTCTTTATACAATCATAGACTTATTGGAAATCGGTTATGTCATAGGAACAGAATTTTGATTTACAAGTTGAATGTAAAATATCAAAACAAATACTTTCTAAAAATTGTATTCTGTATCTGAGCTATGTAGGTGTACAATAAGGCTTCAGCAAAAGAATCACTAATATATATATAGGTGGTCACACAACAGACATGTCATGAAGACTGAACTAAGTGTCACTTTTGCAGCCAGTGACAAAGCATACCTGCTCATGCTCTTGAAGCTCTTACAGTGGTTGTAGTGGCAGAGAAAGGGAGAGCACATTAATACATATGTGCAATACAGTTTTCTCTATTATGCTTGTTACAACATGCAAAGATTATTGAAGAAAGATTCAGTAGTATGAGATGTTTGCACAAGGTCCCTGGTGGAGAAGGACATAACTCTAAGGAATACAAGTGAATGGAGAAACTAGACATAACCTGGCAACTGTTAACAAAATGAAGGAATGCTTTGATCTCATTGCAATATGGTGAAGGTGTGACTTAGGTCAAACAGGAACTTGCAGGTGTCTACAATCTTAGTTCTGTTAGATTTTAAGATGTGAAATTAAGCAGTTTAAAGTCTGATAATGTTAGGAATAATGACAGCATCAAAAAAGGAAATTTGTAATAGCCTCTATTTGCACAAATAAGATTCTTCTGGCCATGTTCATAAGTCAATAAAACAGTGATGCTGTAGGAAAATAGGGGAGATGAAAAAGGAAATAATTATATCTTATATTTGCATATGTTGACTTAGGATTAGAAAAGCACTTTTGGGATTTGTGAATGCATTTTTTTTTCCAATGAAAATTTCAGAGAGTTTGGTATTTATATAATTCTAACCATATTTATATTTAATGTTATTTCATGAGGTTTACATGATACTATAAATGGTGCAAGTTTCACATTTCAGAAAGTACCAGGACTTCTAAGAAAGGGAAATAGGACACCTGGTCACATTTATTTCAGTCATTACAAGAGAGGTTTCGTGATAAGATGCACAGATGGAGATGCTCATTGTGGGAGACCAAATCAACATAGGATGAAGTAGAACATTATCATATAAAAATAATTTAATAAACTTGATTGATTGTTTCTGCTTGACAATTCGCTTATTCTCACAAACAAATTCATATTAGTTATTTTAGTGCATTTTCATGTCCTGGAAACAATTTACTTAAATTTAAAGATCTCCTTTAAATTCAAAATGCTGTTATTGATGAGCAGGCATTGGACTTAGAAAAGAAAGTCAAAAAAGATTAATGCAATCAATAAACTTCTGTATAGAGATTGTAAGATCATATGGGAGTATATTTTCAAATTCTTAGAATTTGATTGGTAATATAGATTTTAGAGCACATCTTCAGAATATAAACTTTTAGCCAAAATCTGACTTCAAATAATTTTGGTAATTGACTAAAAGGAAATAAAAATAATCACAGTACATTCTTTGTACCTATTTTAAGAGTTATTTTTAAATTTGTATATATTAACACAAATTTGCCATAAGATATAGAAAAGATTCATAATGCAGAAAGACAAATCAGAACATTCAAAACTTACAAATAAGATTGATAATGTCACAGTATTAAAAAAATTATAAAAATTATATAGTATATGGAATAAAATGTGAAAGTAAGCAAAAAAACAAAAGTAGAATAATAGTACAAATAACCATTAAAATTACCAATTGAAAAGCAGAAATAAAAATTTGACCTATATATATTAAATGGCAAAATTTTTGCAGTAAAATATTATAAATTGTAACTTCTGTCCTAAGATGAAATAGTAAAATAAAAAAGAAAAAGAAAAGGATAGGCAAAAATGCGCAACTTATGGATTAATTTGGTGAGTACAGAAATATGATTCAGCCTATTAACAATTAGAATTATTGAAGAGAACTCATTATAATTGTAACATTCATGATCATTAAAATATAAGAAAAAAATTAATGTTTTTGGACATTGCAATTTTCACTTTTTAAAAAAATAAATTTCCTAAAATTATGTACCAATGTCACAATTATGTACTGATATCACATTTTTAATCAAAATAATCATGTGAAAATTTTTTATAAATGGTAGAAATATTCTAAATATTATCCAGAAAATGATACTTGCTTAAATATAAAATGTCTTGAAATAGACTTGCAATGATGGGGATTTTTTGCTGATCATATTTTATGAGTTTCTCATAAAAAATTGATACGAAATAAATGTTGAAAAATGTTCATGTATGGAAAAATAATTTAAAATTATACTAAAAATAGAATTTAACCAGACAATACAACCAGTTTTATAATTGGACATGACATTTAAGAGTGATAAAGAGCATAAGTGACTGCATTAAGTAATGTATTGTTTTGTGGAAATTATTTGTGGATGTATTTTTTAACTTTTCTATTACACATTAAACAAACTAAATTTCAGACAAATACATGTTTAACTAGGGGCATATTTAGTTTTTACACTTAAGCACTTGCTAAGTAAGCTACATTGATAGATGAAGTGTGTATTTTTTTGTGTGTGTTTATATTAAAATTATAAACTGACAAATTGAATGAACAATGCTGAAAGTTGCATCTTTTGTACCTTGAATCAAATGAAAATATTATCTTCCAAAAATGAACTAAACAAAACAACACCAAACAACAACAACAAAAACAAAACAAAACAAAACAAAAAACCCTACAAATGAAAATCACTTTTATAATGTTGACACCTTTTGGGTTTCTATTATGTAGCTGATATGAATACCTGGTTGAGGTATGTAAACAAAGAAGATGCAAATAATAAATAAAAACAGATGTTAATATTTGTGAATAGCCTTGTGGAGTTATATACTAAAATGACAAAATGAGGGTTAAGTAAGACTAAAACTATGACAAAAAATAATAGTGAATATATGAATATGGAGAGAGTGTGTTTGTATATACATATATATGCATTTATAATTTGAACTCAAAAGGGAAGATATTTTCCACATATATAAATCAAAGAGAATTGTTTAAGAAATAAAGAAAAGCTGATATTATGTGTTTTAATAACAGAGGAAATTAATTGATACTGAAATTACATTATAAAATGTGTAAAGATAAAAGACCATGAATCAAAAATTCTACACAATGCATATAAAATATATACACACATATATATCCAAACTGATATCTCATTCACTTATCAATGAGATATATTATGGCTATTTGGGAATCAAGGGCTATATTTCCTGAATATAAAATGCTCTGCAATCTTTCCTTTTGCAAAGTAGCTGATATTGAGCCATCTTGGTCACTCGGAGAGAAACAATGGGAAAGAGAATCAAAGAGTCTAGGGAAAATTTCTTGAGGTAGAATCCTAGAGGAAGAGTGATAGATGTCCAACATTAGACAATAGTGTTTCTTGAGAACCTTCCAGAGTTGCTTAATTTTAAAAGCATGTATTAACAAAAGAGCCACTTATGGTTACCCAATACCCTTAGCTAATAGGTGCCAAAGTAAGCCAACATTTAAGGAATAATTAACTAAGAATGTCTACAACCATGAAGAGTTTATTAAATCAAAGCTTTTCCTGTTTTATTTTAAATACTTTTTATTTTTCAAACTTCTCAGAGAATTAAGATGTGGAAAAAGGAAGCAGAAGGAATCTTTGAATCAAAATATATCACTTATCTTCATTCCAGAGGACTGATAGAACTAAGTGGTGAAAATGGAAGTCATACATCTTCCTCACTTTGAGTTTTGGAGATAATACCTTTCCATTACATGAAAAATGAAGATAAAAGACATAAATGCAATGATAAAATATGGACTTTAATTTTTAAAGCAATAAAGGGAAAGTTACATAATGTGCCAAAAATTTTAAGGATTTAGAAGAGGTTTGTTTACATGGTAAAATTCAGCATGGTCTGGAGAAAAAGAAAATCACATCATACTTGCATTGTTCTGAGTTGAATGTACATGTATACTTAGGCATTGGTGGTATCTGTGGATCAGGTTGACATATCTATCATATGAGAAACCACTGAGTATGATAAGGGAGGTAGCTGTCATAAATTTGGGGATAAAGGCTAAAAATTTGTTTTCTTTCAATATTCTTAGCATGTATAAAGCTGATGTCAATATCCCCAAATAAAAGCTGAATTATCTTTAGATTTGACAAAGCTGTACCAGTAAATATGGAAAACTAATAACTCAAAACTTTAGCAATCATGGTTTACAAAGACTTTGTCTCTAAAATCTTAATGAAGCAGGAATACATGCTTCACTTGAAGTTTACTAAAAAGAATTTTTTTTTTGTTGTTGTTACATAAAGCACCTCCAGGCTTTTTATTTGAGACCTTAGTAATCAGTTGAAATGTGTTTATAATCTGTACAGCCATCTATAGTGTTTATATTCTTTAAATCTTCAGTTTATATAGTTTCAAAATAAGAGTACTATATTGGAAAATTCTAAATTTGTTTTTCTCTTAATTCATTGAAATAGTATGTATAATTATATAAATCAGAAAAGAGAGCAAATCATTTGAAGACATTTTGAAGAGCATAAATTACTCTTTATGAACTTAATAAACCATACTTATATTTTGGCATTAAGATGTACAAATTAGGAGACACATTAATCTCTGCTTGTGTTTCTGCAGAGTACCAAGCCATGGAGCACTCACAGAAGAGCTTAGTCACAGTTTCATCCTATCTGTGACCCAGAACATTGCAACAGCTTGTGCAGCATAAAAGGGCAAGAAAGGATAAACATCCTTTGCAATTATATAACAATAAATGAACCATAGCTGATCAGCATTATGATGGGACGTGTCTCGAGAGAATTTATTTAGTCAGTTAGTCATTAAGAAGGATGTGCACAGGGTAAATTTTTTTTGGGCATATGGGCAGCATGTGTTCAAGGACTCCCTGTAGCATTGAGATGACACATTATTATAAAATATAATGTACCATCTCTGCTATTATTGTGATTCTTATGAGAAAAAAATAAATCTATGTTTTCTCATACAAAAATTTCTGGGAATAAAACAATATAATGAAGAAGCTGATGTTGAAAGCATATAAAGATACTTTTAGCTGTGAAAAGTAGTGAATTAGAAAGAAATTATATTAAGAATAGCGTACAGTATATAAAAACATTTTTTTTCTTTAATTACCAGATGCCTCATGGCTTTTGGTGACATTCATTTTCTTTATTTTATACCTAAAGTTTTTATTGACAATCTAAATTGTTTCCTTTTCATATTAGAAAACCAGAACAAATTTCCTGGAGTAAGAAATTTAATTCATTCTTTAAAAAAATATTCCCTGAATATCATGCTTTGTTCTGCAACTAGTATAATGTATTTTTTTGACATATGCATGGCCTGAGTAATTTCTCTAGCACAAAAATGAATATAAGCAAAGTGAAATTAGTATTTACAATTATATAGATAATAATAGAAATGCCTTTTTACTAGATTTTACCATCATGATATGCTACAGGAACACCTTCAAGTTGATATGATAGAAGCTAGACAATGACTCAAAGGCATGTGAAAAACTAAAGCTTTTCCAGCAGCTTGGGAGACTGAGGAAGGAGGATCACAAGTTCAAAGTCTGTTTCTCAATGGCGAGGCATTAAGTAACTCAGACCCTGTCTCTAAATAAAATACAAAATAGGGCTGGGGATGTGGCTCAGTGGTTGAATGCTCCTGAGTTCAATTCCTAGTAGCAAATAAATAAATAAATTAATTAATTAATTAAAAAATAAAAGTTTTCAGTAAAGTAAAACAACATGGGCCAATGGAATTTTATTTTATGATCTCATTTTATAATTTTCTACATAAACTAAAATACAAACACATAAAATTATAATTCTGTTAATGAGAATAACATATAAAGAAATAATTTGTGACATCAATAGCATAAATTGGGAAAGACAGCTAGAAATTATTGAAGTAAATTTGGTAAAGTTCTTTTTGTCTCAATGAAAAAGATTGTTATAATTTTAGATGCTATATCTATTTCCTATGATAATAGCAGAAAAAATATGTATAGAATATTTTTAAAGAAAAATAAGAAGGGAATAAAAATGTATTACTGAAACACAGACTTAACATGAAGAAATATAGAAATGAAGCAATTGAAGGCCAAACAAGCTATAAGACACAGAGAAAACAACAAAATGGAAAGTATAAATCCTTCCCTATCCATTTTGCAATAATAGTTTTAATAAGATATATTATAGTAATTGCAATATTGTAAAGATAAATTCATTAAATTTGCCTATCAAAAGGTACAACAAATAACAAAATGTGATTTAATTACATGGAGCTTGCGAACTACTCAGATGTAAGGTCACATGTGGATTGAAAACTACATACAGGAAAAATATATTCTATGGAAAAAGTAAGGAAACCCTGGTGACTATATTAATACAAAGCAACATAGATTTAAGTCAAAAAGATTTATACATGTCAATAAAGTACATTACGTGTTAATGAAAAGTTTTAATAAAGCAAAATCATAAATTGTGAATATATGTATGAAAAACATAAGATTCCCAAAATATGTGAAGCAAAAATTGACAGGAAAAAGAGATAATTTTATAGTAATATTGAGGTCTTCAATACTACACTTAAAATAAAAGGTAAATCAACCAGATATAAGATAAATAAGAAAATAGAGCACAAATCTAATCTGATTTGTGGACTTATTCAGAGAACTACCCAAGAAGACTACAATACACATTCTGGAGTGTACATGGGTTATTCTCCAGAGGGAGGAGGGCTAGAAATGAAGTAGATTTACAAAGACAGACCTCACCGAATGCCATCTCCTGCCACAATGAGATGAAGTTAGAAAACAACAAGAGAAGGGAAGGTGCACAATTCAGAAATAAGTAAAAAATAAATATTATACAATTAAGAAACCAAAGGCTTAAAGAAGAAATGACAAGAGAAACTTTGGAATATTTATAAACAAGTAAAAAAGAAAATACAATCTAGCAAATCATATGTAATGCAGCTGAAGCAGAAGTCAGAGGAAGATTTACAGTGTAAGCCTATATTTCAAAAGAGGAAAGATACCCTTATTTATATCTTAATGAACTGCAAATGAAGAGCAAACCAAAACCAATCAGGAGGAAGGAAGCCAAGATTACAGAAAAGATAAAAGATAGTAGAAAAACAACTTTAAAAATAAATAGTAGAAATAAATAAGTATAAATAAATAAGTAGAAAATAAATATCATACAATTAAGAAACCAGAGGCTTAAAGAAGAAATGACAAGAGAAACTTTGGAATATTTATAAACAAGTAAAAGGAAAATACAATCTAGCAAATCATATGTAATGCAGCTGAAGCAGAAGTCAGAGGGAGATTTACAGTGTAAGCCTATATTTCAAAAGAGGAAAGATACCCTTATTTATATCTTAATGAACTGCAAATGAAGAGCAAACCAAAACCAAGCAGGAGGAAGGAAGCCAAGATTACAGAAAAGAAAAAGATAGTAGAAAAACAACTTTAAAAAATAAATAGGGGCTGGGGATACAGCTCAGTGGTATAATGTTGCCCTGGGTCTGATATCCAGGAAAAAAAAAAAAAAAAAATCCAAAGACAAAACAAAAAACAAAGTGAATTTAAAAAATCCATAAAAATAATAGTTTTTTCCTTGAAATGATAAAAAATGACAAATTTGAAGCCTGACATAAAAAGGAAAAAATATACAAATAGATAAAATCAGAAATAAAAGTGTAGAATACTATTGATTTTATAGAGATGAAAAAAATTTAATAGAACACCATAAATAACAGTATACCAAAAAATTAGATAGCATAAAAGAAATGAACAAGTTTCCTGAAACATGCAAATTACTTAAAACAATTCAAGAAGTTTCAGTGGACATATAAAAATAAGAACATTCAATCAGCAATAAAAAATCTTACATAGACCAATACACCTTATGAATGCAGATGCAAAAACTCTTAATGCAGTATTAGAAAATTGATCCAAAAGCATATTACAAGGATTATTCATGATAGTCAAGTGGAATTCATCTTGTGTCTGTAGCTGCAAATTCCACTTGTGTCTGTAGCTCTGCAGGTTTCTATTTCTAAAGAATGCCAGAGTGATTAAATAAGAAAATCAACCATTGTGATACATTACAAGAAGGAAGGTGGAAAAATACAACATAAATTTTAATTACTCAGCAAAAGCATTTGACAAAATCAAACAATTTTATGTGATAAAACTGCTGAAAAGAAGTAAAAATAAGGGGGGCTAGGGTTGTAGCTCAGTGGTAGAGCACTTGCCTAGCACATGTGAAGCTCTGGGTTTAATCCTCAGCACTGCATAAGAATAAATAAAATACAGATATTGTGACCTTCTAAAACTATAAAAAAAGAAAAAAATACTAAAAATAAAGGGAGAATACCTTAACCTACTACACTGTGCACTGCTACTCAACATTGAATTGAAAGTTTTGCCTAGAAATATGAGATAAAGGGGAAAAGAAAGATGTTAAAGTATTTCTTATTATCTCTGTCTTAGCAAACCATCTTAGTATGAGGTGGGTCTTCTGAAGTACAGAGTTCCCTATTCTTCTCCTAATGATCCATCTCTTATTATAATAAAATAGAATCTTACTTAGGAATTTGTCTTGCTTTTTCTTGTATAACAGAAATTTTGTTATTGTTTTTCTGATTCCTAGACACTGGAATTTGGTCCGTTCCATGGGTGAATAATTTTACTATTTCTCTTTCACTAACTTTAAAGCATTTGTTTCATACGAAATCAGAGATCATAAGTAATAAGGGTATTTTTGTTACAAAGGAAATAAGGGATCAGTTAGAACAGTTATATTTACTACTGCAGCCTGAAGCACCAGAGAGAACAGACCTTTTCCATTTATCTCCTTGTTGCTAAATATTTCCATGAATACACTACAAATAAACTTGAAGAAAACTTGTGAATGAGTGCAAATTCCACTTGTGTCTGTATCTCTGCAGGTTTCTATACACACAGGCTGGCATACACACAGCTTTTAGAAACTTACTATAACATTTAGCTGAAATGTTATCACTTGCTATAACATTTAGCTGAAATGTTATCACTTGCTACGTAGTAATTGTCCACAGTTCTTGCTGCTCTTTTATGGTAGAGTTGAGTTGGATATCAAGCTGCTTGCTTGTGTGGCAACTTCAGTTCTGTGATAGATTCAAGAGAAGTAATGTTTTTGTCATTGATTCAGATTTTCCTTATCTTTGAAAAGGAATCAATGCTCCTTGAGTTTTATGTATCATATAAGTTGTATGTATCATATAAGCTGGATTTGTATTTTAAAATACATACCTGTAAAATATCTTATTTTTAAATAAGCAGACACTTATGTATGAGAAAGGGGTCAGAGGATTTGGGCAAGTAATATGGTATATTTCACCTAAAAAAATAGCAACTCTGGAATTAAGCAGATGTTATGTTTTGTAGTTGCCAGTTTGGAAGTTCTTGGAGATACTCTCTTTTTCATATATCAATATAAAACTGAAAACTCACTAAATTCTAAGAAACAGTGTAGTAAACAACTTTTTACTTCTAGTTCAACATTTCTAGTGAGGTTTAATAAATCTTTAGATCAGGGTCTAGTTTGCCAACTATATATTTAACACCACAATCTTTGTTTATAAGAAAATTTTAGTATTAGGGGTAACCTGAAAAAGTAGAAAAATAGAGAGATTACCACTGAGTAAAGCATACTTAAAAAAAATTAACTTCCATCCTAAAAAAAGCAATTGAACTGTGGCTTAAAAAGAATGGAATGCTGATGGTTCCATTCAGTTTTGGAAAGTACATAAAATCATTAATTATTTCACTTTCAATAAATATGGCCAAATGTAATGCTAAAATGTATAAACCATCCTATTTAATAGGGAATGTTTGTTTTTGATTTAATGATCTGGACTAAAGTATATACAACTTGTTAGATTTTGAGTGTGTGGAAAGTATTTCTTCTTCTTCTGTTATTTATAGCTAATAAAGATTAACTTCTTCATATCAGATATACATCTGCCAGGAAGAAAAAAAAAAAAAAAAAACTTCAGATACTAGAAATTCCCCATGTGGCCCATGGCAGCATGACTGAACCCTTACCTGTTCCCTAGATAGTATTCTAGTGCCACTGAGACTTTGTGCTACATTACAATCTGAATGATGTTCCAGTTATCTTAACCTCCAGATATTGAGACAGATGAAATATATCAATAATTAATGTTTTTAAATTAGCTAATAAGATTCTTACTTGCATACTCCCCTTTTCTTCATGCCTATGGCAAAAGGGGCATAAGTGTCTAGATTCCAGATTTGTTCCTTTCCCTGGGGTAGGGGAGGAGGCAATCTTGAGTTTTCTCTAGGGATTAACACCCATACATAAATACTGCAGAAAATTGAAGAAGGGAAGGATGGTCTAGCACAGTGAAGAAAATGAGGAGTTACATGAAGCTAAAACTGAGATTCTATACAATACCAATTTAAATTCTCTTCTAAATGTGTATGGCAAAATAATATAAATGGGTTTCTCATTATAAAATAATTTTATCTTTATTGTATTCTAAGAATTCCTTAAGAATTTTAAAATTATTTCTACTATTATGTTAAAATAATAATTTATTTGAACAGAGTTTCTGAAAAGTAATTTTATTTACAAGGGAATGCTCAAAATAATAATTACTGAAATACTAAAGAAAAAACAAATGTTTCAATGATGAATCAGTTTCATATAAAAATTTAAGACAAATCAAAGCCAAAACAAATCAACATAGAAATCAAAGAAGCTTAAAATAAAAATCTATCTCAAAGAATGCTGTTTAAAACTATATTTAGAAAGCATTTATTAAGTATGCTGACATAGACAGAATTATGTCACCTCCTCCCCAAAGTTGTTCATGCCTGAATCTCGAGAACCAGTGAATAGAATGCATCACAGGAAAACTGAATTTTTCATATGACAGGAACCCTATGATGGGGAAATTATACTGGGTGCTGCAGGTAGGTCCTATCTGATTAAATGAACCTTACAAACAAAGAGAAGTGGCAAAGAGAAAAGTCACAGAGAATCAAGTTGGGGTCATTCAAGGCAGTGTTACAATTTGGACATGGAGGAAACAATGCGACTTGGGACTAAAGGAGACGTTATGGATATAAGGAAAGCTCAAAGCTGGTACTCAGAAAGGAAAGGGACTGAGTCCTAAAGTTGGAAGGATGTGAATTCTTCCAAAAACCTGAATGAACTTGGAAACAGATTTTCCCTCAGTGCTTCAAGATACTACCCAAGGAAGCACTGATGCCATGGTCTTGTGAAAATGAAATAGAAGCCAACACAGCTCATATGAATTTTGAACCATGATATAGTAACTATGATATGGTAAATTTGTGTTGATTTAAGCCTCTAAATTTGTAATTTATTGTGGCAGCAATAGAAAGCTAATGTATGCATTTAAACCCAAATTTTAGAATGAAATATCATTTGACAAATATACAGTAAAACTATTTCTTTCAAAAGCTCAAGGAAGCAATTTTAACTTTATTTTTAGGAAAGTAAGTGTATATTTCTTTATGTAATAATATATGCATTATACATATAATGAATAGAGCTGATGGGCTGAGATCTCTATCTATATATCTTCTCACTGCCTGTGGGAAGCAGTGGTTTCATATTCCATGTGTGATTACATATATGTACATGAGAGGTTTACACACTCATATGATCACATCAATTTAAGGGTTTAAATTAAGGTCATGAGAATATTGGTTTTAATACATTCAGGGAAAGTGAAACAAATCATATATATTTTATAAATATTGAAACTTTATTTTTTACATTAATATTACTCAGTGATTATTATGATAATCCTTTGTAAATTAATATTTAATTTGAAATAAATTTTAAAATCTAATAGTTAAACTTTTGAACTCAAACATAGTAAATATATTTTTGATGAAAATGATTTTTGGTGTCCACTTAAAGTAGTAGAAAGCTGAGAAACAGGAGAAATTTCATCAGTGGCAATTTTACCTGAATTAAGTGAGTGAAAGTAGCTATCTTTGCCTCTCTTTGTTTCCTCCATTTCAACATTGTAAGGACAGGAGTAACTTGAGGTAAAGTAACTAATTTAAAACTATCCTTGATTCTTTTTATTGTTTTTTAAATGTCCTTTGTCTATTTGAATATTGTAAGCTGACTGTTTCACTATAATTAGGCAGGGGATGATTGGGTGCATTATTAAAACTATGAAAATAAATGAATTTAAGACAATATTTTTAATTCGTAAAACCAATTTCTATGTAAATAAGCACACTACACATGATGTTAGGGAATAGGAAATATGAGACATATAAGGATCACAAAGGATGAGTTTGAGAAAGATTCAGTATACAGAGTCTTTCTGTATCTCTCAACATCATATTAAATGTTTTAACAAGACCAAATCAAAACTCTCTTTCAGGTAGGTAAAGCCTTAAGGAGAGCTAGAAGGAAACTTGATGTAAGTTACAAGAAGTGCATGATCTTAAAAGAAATAAAACCCAAATGTTACAAATATTTGTAAGTGAAAACATGCTGCTTACATATTTATGTATCACATCATTATTATAGCATCATCGTAACTCCATAAAGATGTGAGAAATGCCAATTTTTTAGAAACCCTGATAAATGTACAATGTTGAGGAAATCGTGTTTTTTTTTCTTGGTGTGACCATAAAATCAGAGCTAACACACATCAGGGTAGATTTAGAGGGAAAAAGCAGCCATTTAATACATTTGGATTTTTATGCTTGAATTTTTATATTTAAAAAATTCTTAGGTCCTACCCCATAGAAAATGATTATTCGCGAACTTTACCTGTAATGTTTTTTTTAAATCCACAGACTTCTGCAAACATTATTAGGATATTTGGTTTTTTTCAGTAATTCTACCAATAAGTAATTGAATGTCTCTTGTTTATTGATTTAAGTCAGCTCAATTATGCAAAATGTAAGGCTATGTTTATAGATATCAGTAGCATTAAATGTCAAAAGTAGGATCAGGAAAATGTTAGCTGCTCTGATCTACAACCTCGGTATGAGATTATATGAAAGTAAGTCTCAGACCAAATTCTGCACCTCATACAGATATTTATCTAATATAAATTGACAATCAGTCACACAACATTTCATAGAATGTATTCTGTAAACTTAGTAAAGTCCCACTCTGTTCTTTTAAGTGGCCTCAACATACTTCTTGCAAATAGGACTCAAACAGCAGACCCAGCAGCATTCCTGAGGCAAGACTCTGTGTAGTTGACATCTGGCAATCCCCAGTCTCCCTTATTGATGGGTGGCCAAAGACCAATCAAAACCATCAGTTCTAGGACACCATCCTAAAAGGAAAAAATGATAAGACTTTCTGAATTTTTATATCCTATTCACAGGTGAGAAGGCTTTCTGAGCTACCTTAATTTGATAATCTTTAGTTTCACATTTTGATTTATATTCAGGTTCATGAAAATAACATATTTCTATCATTAATCATATTTATTAATGATGTGTGTATGTGTGTGTGTGTTTTTGTGTGTGTGTTTGTGTGTGTGTGTGTAGCATTAGTTCTTGGTAAACTTTATTAAGAGTAGTTTATATAGTAGGATCCTTTCTGAAATAATGCCAATGCATCATTACTGTACTGTGGATTCTTCTAATGTGTTAGATGACTACACATAGAATTAAAATATAAAGCACCTAATACTTGAAAATACAATACAAATTTTGGTAAACTTATGTCAGCTAAATAATTTGCAATAAATTCTGAATTATGGACAGTATGTCTAGTTTGATATTCTCTTCTTTTTCTTTTGTTCACCTCTCTTTGTCATTATTTCAGGTTTAATTTGCCAGAAATTTAAAGGTGCAATGAGAGGATTGCAAAGTTATAATATGGAATTGCAAAATTATGTCATAAGTCAAAATAGCAAAGGGATGTAAATTTATTTTTAAACTCTATGAGGTTTAAATAAATTGATTCATAAAGTATTTCTCAAATTTCATTTAATATATTTAAATAGTTTGCTACTTAAAAATATAATTATGTTGACACACTATTCATTATATAACAGGAAATAACTGTAAATAGTTCAGTGTGGTTGTTATATTTGGATCTAAACAAAAGATAGCATTTTGTATACTATTGGAACTAAAATATATTAAGATTGCACAACTGATATCTTTCAACAAAGCAGATTCACACTGTAAAACCCAGCCAAATAATTCTCTTAGGAAAACTAGTGGTATCATTTAAAAGGCATATCTACATGCTATAGGCACAGAGATACAATTTTATTTTGGGGAAAATGATCAGTCTATCATTTTTCAGTATAAATAAGACAGGAATGAAGAATGTAACAAGTGGAGAGCACAACATAATATAATTTTCTAATTGACTTGTAATCGGTATGATTAGGCACACTGGGATATTTTCTCTGTAAAAAATAATATAAATTTAAAAATAAGTGTTTAACTAGTTTCAAATAATATGCATATTTATGTTCATTTTTAAAAGATTGTGTTTCTACCTCAGTACTTGCCTAAGTGTTCAAATTCAAATATCACTAACGCTGATTAAAGTTCAGCAAGTATCTATTTCTCCCAGGTTTTACATGGGGTTATATTTGTGCTGTTAAAAATAAAACAGTTAAAAATAAAACAGTATACTTAATGGAGTTTCTCTTTTGATGAGATATATTTTTAATCCAAATCACCTGACAACATTGTTATAGTGTGCTTTACATTATTGAAAATGATTGAATTGTAGGGAAGGAATTTAATCCTAACAATGAAAATGAGTTATCAAATATAAATCTGTGTCCTATGTATAAGCATTTGTAAATAATAGTGTACTTATAAATTTGACCAAATTTTAAATTCAAAACTCATGAGTTTGAAATTATCTAGCTCATTTTTACAAATTCTCATCATTATCTCAAAGCTAATAACACCACTTTTATGGCCTATTTTCCTAGCACTTAATTGGATAACCCAGGTCACCTTGCTCTGGAAGGTCAGCAGTTATGCCCACAGTATTATGTCCACAAAGAGATAGATGATAGATTCCAACACTAACTGTATCAGCAGATTGAATTCTTTGGAGTGCAGGATTCTAATAACTTCCTAACAAACAATAAAAAGTAAACCTGATTTAGCAAAAAACTATTTTGATAGCAACTGCAGATTTTTTTTTAAATCTATATTCAAATAAAACATGCAAATAAGTCTGGTCTCTCTTGTTTTGAGAGCACATAAATGTTTGTGTTATGTGTATGTCTGTGTGTGTGTGCGCGTGTGTGTGTGTGTGTTAAATAAATTGTATAAGCAGTTAAAAAATAAAATTCTACTTTGTGAAAGAAACTTTAGTTTCTCTGACCTCCTAATTATTTGTAATGTAGTTCAGGTCATAGTTTAGACAGGGACAAACACATTTCACAATCTACAAAATTAAACACAAAGGTAAATTTGATTTTGACAATTTAAATTCGATGTGTTGAAAATTATGTAGCAAAGGGTACTTAGGTAGGCAGAAAATGAGATAATGGCTTCTGAAATATGTTCCTATCTTACGCCCCAGAAATTATAAATATGTTAGGTTATGTGGATGGGAGATTTTAGATTGCATATGCCATTTAAATTGCTAGTAAACTGACTTCAAATTAGGACGATTATTTTGTATTGTTGATGTGAGCCTAATGTAATCCAAAGATGCCTAAATGTGAAAGAGGGAAGTAGAAGAGATAAAAGTGATATGAAAAGTACCATCCCACCATTGATTGCTCTACAGATCTAGGAAAGGGACTAGAGTCAGGGAGGGAATTCAGGCCAAATCCAGAAGCTGGAAAAGACAAGGTAATGTCCCTGAAATGATCACCCTTCTTTTTCCAATTTGTTAATTTATGCATCTGAGCATTTCAAGGCCTTCTATTAGGACAAGAGCTATTCTGACTGGATATCTCAGATAATAATCAGATTTTGTTATAGCATTTATGTGTTATTTTTTTTTAAAATTTTTTAACATACAATCACAAAATGTTTTTTAGGAAAAATTAATTTTGCACTGCTACCATATCGCATCATAAGCATATTATTAGGAATATGTAGAAGAGCTAAGTGGGTAGCTCACAGTTTCATTGTGGTCTCTGACTAGTGAGTAGTAGCTTTCATGTCTTTTTCCTCTGATCCTACATTCCACCATTAAATATTGAAATTAGTTAATTTAACTTCATTTAGTAAATAAAAAGCATAGAATTTTATACCTTGATCAATTTCTTCTTGTGGATCCCAATTCCCACAATGATTATTATTGATAAGATGGTCATTATTAATTTAAAAATCCATCATTTAATATTTATTAAACTTTATACTATGTTCTCTTCTTAAACCCACCAAAAAGATTCATAGTAATTTGGTTATTATCATTATTTTAGAGTTACATTAACTTTACAGAGCATTTATCTCTCAGTGATTCTAATTTATAAATGTTGGAATTGAAGTCTTATGTAGTTGGTTGGTAAAGCTTCCAAGTGTATGATATTTCTATGAGATGTCATCTATTGCAATTAGACTAGAAACTTTATTTTTGTTCATTTTCATAGTCTGAATCTTAAGGTAATTAACATCAGCATGCTATTGCTATAGTTAATGCAATACACAAACTACCTCTGGTGCTAAAGCTAATAATTATACTTGCATACTTAAAGACAAAAATATTTCCCTATTCCTGGAAAACATTGAAGTTCCTAAAAATTAGTGTTAATTTAACTAACATAAAAATTATACAAAAAGCAAATTGATGCCATAATAAATTAAATCAGTGCTATTGATGTAGCAGTATTTGGAAAGGTGACAAAAAACAACTATCATTAATTTTAATTAGCTACTTATCAGATATAATGTTACTATGTTATATGTAGTTCTTCCACACCATTTCTATCATAAGCTTCAGATAGAAGAGCGGAACCATTCCAGATATTTCAGTCTATTTAAACCTGGTCTATCCTTTATGAGAATTATAAGGAATATAATACTATCCAACTAAATTATTTCTAAAATTAGAGAGAAGTTTTTGATTACGTTTGTTCAGTTTTACCCTATTTTAAGGATTAAGGGTGGCTACCCTGACTGATATCAAAATATGTTGCTTACCTTACTCTAAGTCACTCTGAAATTAATGAAAGATTCTTAGACATCTTGTTAATAGTGCAGAATCCAGCTAAGCAAATGCTAAGACAATTAACAGGGAATTGGATCTGATCAACCCATAAGTATAATCTGTTATGTATTTATAGATTCATACTTGAAGGAGCCCTAATTAGGAAGGGCTGTTGTAGCTAGCTGGAAGCCATGGGTTCCACCTGATATGTATGTGATGCACCTGTAGGCACCCGCAAACCTGAAGGTATATAACCGGGTGAAAGCGGTCCGAGTTAGGAGAACAGAGAATTCAGCCAGTCGGGCAGTCACTCGGTCGGTCAGAAGAATCAGAGCGGCCAGAACGTAGGCAGAGCGGTTACAGAAGAGAAACCAGATAGAAGACAGAAGAGAAACCAGATAGAAGAAGTAATGACTGGTCAGAGTTAGGCCGAGACTCCTGAGGAAGACAGAAGAATCTTTCTCTCTAAAAATCTTTTTTTCCCTCTCTAAGCTCTCTAAGAAAGTAGAAGTAAAAGTAGTAAAAGCTTAACTCTGCCCCCGAGAGTTTTTATCCCGGTTTACGGTACCAGGAAGCTTACACATACTTTTTATTAGAGTACAAATATATTCTAATCATCCAAGAGAGTTCTGAATATATTTTAAAAAGCAATATATGAGCAAAATTTATGTTTTTTATCTTATTATCTAATTTATATATCTTGATAATAGCTTATATAATATTACTTGTATACAGAATTGGGGAATGATACACAATCTTAGTAATGAATTGTGACCAAGTTTTTCTGAGTTGTTTGCTTTTTGTCTAACATCTCCTTTTGGAATTAATTAGCACTTGCAACTCAAAACAATGCTTCTATGAGGCCTAAGTATAAGCACATCATAAATAAGAAGAAAAATAAATGTATAATACATTACAGTATCATTTTAATCAATCAATGTAGAGTAGCGCACTGCAAGTGATAGCCTACATGAGGTAAGAACCTGTGGGAAATCCTTTCTAGTCATTTTTGAAGTTGATTAATGATCAGCAAGGTGTATTCTTAGACTCATTTTTGAAGGATCCAATCACCCTAAGAAACCATTTGTGTTATGGTGGCCATAAGAGTCATAGTTTTAGTTGCAGGCAGGGCAACAGTAGACTCAATTATTGCACAAAGTTTTCACTTCCTTAAAAGCTGTTAATGCCTCAGAATACCATTTCAATTTTCTCATGAAACTAAATTTCATCAAACAATTTTAGTAAAGGGTCTACTACAAATACCAACATACCTAAAGAATACTTCTATGCTTTCATGCTGCTCCTTTATTTATTAAGATGCAGATGGTCATCACTCAGTTCATTTTGTATTCTGTCCATGTCCTTACAAAGAGATATCCATGTCCTTACAAAGACTTGTTTGTTTTCATGGTGGACATTTGATTCAAATGTATTTCTAAAGTTCCCTTGTGATTTAGAATGGTTATGTCACTGAGTTTGGATTAATTTAATTTGGGCAGAAAACTATTAATTTCTTTAAACCTGAACCATTACATTTTCCAATATGTGTCTTCCACAGTCACCTCCCATATTTCCACCAGTCAAGTGTAGAGGGTTAACTGAAATATCATAGAGTGGTAGGGGAGGCAGAAAAAGAGAAATAATACATACATAAATTTTGCATCAAGCAGGTACCTAGACAGAGGAATTGCTGATATGCCTTTTCCATGACCTTTTATGTGAAAGATCTCTGTCACATATTGAATGTGGTAGAGTAGCAAGATTAAAGAAACTTTGGTCACTCAGTCACTGCTTAGAGAAAGCTACTCCAACTCTAATTTTTTCACTGGACTGTGATGCAACCCAAATATGACTTTTGAGGAACTAAGTCATTGAGATTTTAAAATGCACTTTGAAAATAAAATGTAACCCTAATTAATCAGAAATTGATACCAATATTGAGGGACTTCCTTGCGTCAGTTCAACATTCTGGATGAAAAGGGGAAGGAAAAAGGTATTTCTGAAAGGATGGATACAGAAGTTTTTTTAATGCCCTAGCATGCATTGATAAAATATTCTCCTGTGATGAGTGTCAAGGCAAATGATGTGTTTATTGAGACTGTGTCAGTAGAAGAAATAGTTGGAAGAAATTAGTTTGAAATGTTTTGGGGTATTGCTGAAAACTCTCCACAAGGTATTATAATGAATAAATCAGCTCAGGAAAGACAATTCTGTTTCTCAAGTACAGAGGAAGGAAGGTCAAAAGCATTTCAGTTTGAAATATCTCCTCGCTTTTAGACCCCATGGAGAAAATCGTCAATTATTAATATCACAACAGGTGGAAAAAAAAAACAGCTTTGAGAAATAACAACTTTGCAAAACATCTTAGTTGTAGAAAGTGAAATAGCCTTGTGTCAAACAACAGAATGAGAAGGTGGTCTTCCAGATGGTTTCACAAAATGTCATTGCATTGATTAATATGCCATATAGAATAAGCAAAGGAATATAAGAGGCCTGGCACTTAAGCTCAGATAAAACTTCTTGTGTGATTACTTGGTGCACAAAGTTGGTTTTACAGAAACATGGTAGAAGTCTACATTTCTTAAGGAATTTTATAGTTGAAGAACTCAAAATCCTTGTCTTCTGCCCCAAAGTTGAAAATTAACATTTTAAATATAATAATTCTATAACAGAAAATACAGTACAAAATGTGAACAGTCCTCAAGGGAGAACGTATTCCCCAATATCCAATTCAGTGGTAATAAAGCAAAATGTGTAATGAGGAATAGCTTTGAGTGTGCAGCTATAAGACAAAGTAAATTTTCCAAGATTTTCTCCAGAAAGAAGATTCAAGTAACTTTCACCTACTTCTTGCACAACTATATTTTCCCAGTTTAAAACAGTATTGAGACTGATGATTGTGGTATGATGACTCTTCTCCCCCTATCCAAATAAGTGTTTATTACAGTTATTTTGTGTTTGGTTAGTGATATTTACTGTTACATTGAAAGAAGTGCACCATGCATAAATAATGAATGATTTTGTTTATAGGTCTCTTGAATAACAGACTAGATCAAGAAGATTGTGCATTAACTGGAGATTCTAAATTTTGAGTTATATGTAGAATCTAATGGGATGTTAGATCAAACTGACACAGGGATATTTCTTAAACTATGTGGCAAATTATATTCATATTTTAAATTATAGTTAGTTGGACAGCTTTTTATGTTGATGGGGAGCAACAACTGGGCTGCTAGCCCCTGAATACGTTCTGAAATAACTCTTTGAACTTTTCTTTCTTCTAAGGTAACTACCAGCTTGAAGCCAGCTTCCCCTTCAAAATATTAAAGTGTTCAAAGTTGGAGTTTTAATGATGAGTTGAAGTCAATGTTGATTCTAGCTCATTCTCAAAATGTTCCCTTTCTCTGTCCCACTTACTGTCTATCTTCCCTTCTCAATTCACTGACCTGCTGAGGTCAGATAGCAAAACAATGACCTACTCTTTAATAGCTGTAGCAATTGTTTCAGTTCAAATACTTACAATAAAAGTCATATTCAACATTATTCCACATAATTACATTTATTTGAGTACTAAACATATAAATGAAGCCACTATGTATGGTTAGGACACATCTACTCTGTGTGTGTGTGTGTGTGTGTGTGTGTGTGTGTGTGTCTAGTGAAGTGGCTCTTGGGTTTTCTTTGTTTTTTTTTTTTTTTTTTTTTTTTTTTTTTTTTTTTTTTTTGTGGAGGGGCCCCAGGAATTGAACTAACGGGTACTCAACTACCCAGCCACATCCCCAGCCCTATTTTGTATTTTATTTTATTTTTTTAAATATTTATTTTTACATGGTACTGAGGATCAAACCCAGGCCTTGCACTTGCTAGGCGAGGGCTGTACTGCAAAGCCACAACCCCAGCCCCTATTTTGTATTTTATTTAGAGACAGAGTCTCACTGAATTGCTTAGCACCACACTTTTGCTGAGGCTGGCTCAACCTCCCTCGTGGCTGGGATTATAGGTGTGTGCCCCCTGACGGCCATTCAGGTTTTCATCAATGAAATGTAAGGGAAATTCAGGTATGCCTACAAAAATATTTATGTACCAACACTCCCCATGTCTTCATCTAGTGGGCTTAATAGGGTCAGAAGAGTATGGACACTTGGGCTTAATAGGGTTTGAAGAGTATGGACACTTGAGCTATCAAAATGAGGGGTGGTATAACCAGGTACATTCCTGTTAAACTACCAACTAAATAGAAATAGTTATAGGTTAAATCCCTGAGATTGCAACTATCAATTGAAGCAACTATCTCTAACTAACTAGCACATATTTAAAATATCTTTCATTCTCATCAGTAGTACCTAATGTTAGAAGTATATTGTTCAAAAGCATTTGGCACCTGGGATTTAAGCTATACTCAAATGAAATAATTGCCTTCAGCTCCAAAATGCCTGACCATTTTATATTACTATCAAAATCAGTATTGTTTCTTTGCACTTTCTTTCAATTAATATATATTATTGTTGTTTTAAATTTTCAAATTGTTTTAAAATCAAGATTAACTTGAAAATATAGTGTATTGCCTCTAAAAACTCATGAAATTCACTGGGAAAGTGATAAAAAATCAAAATTATACTACAGAACTACTTCAATCAAGTCAGCAGTGGATGCATCCTCACACTGTGATTGGGGAGAACTGATACTCTTTCAATAGAAAATTTCAATTATTTGCTAAATCAGTGAAGATAATGCTTTTTAGCCAGAGTCTATAATCACATTTTTCTTTATATTGATTATGTATTTTATAGTATATTTTAAATTATGAAATATACTATCATTATTTTTTTTAATTTTTGTCAAATAAAGCTTCTTTAGTTGAGAGACTCTAGATCTTCTTTCTACCACTATATAACCAATGATTAGATTATTGTATAAGATATAATAAAACTGAACAATCAATAAATATACTTTTTCTTATATAATCTCTGTGTTTTTCACTCATGCATATGTGATATGAATTCTTCTTCTTCTTTTTTTTTTTTTTTTTTTTGTACCAGGATTGAACTCAGGGGCACTCAACCACTGGGCCACATTCAGCCCTTTTTTTCGCATGTTTTTTAGAGACAGGGTCTCACTGAGTTGCTAAGTGCCTCACCATTGCTGAGACTGGCTTTGAATTGGTGATCCTCCTGCCTCAGTCTCCCAAGTGCTGGGATTACAGGCATATGCCACCGCAGCAGGCTGACATGAATTCTTTAGTATTAAATAAAGTGACTTTTGTGCATTTTATTTCTTACTGGGGCTAATTCATAATAAGCCTTCTGTTTGTAATGGTCAATAAGTATTTCTAAATTAATACAGAATTATAGATGCAATTATTTAAATACTTGTATTTTATCTTTAAAATATTTTTAGCAAAAATTTTAATACACAAGAAATATATTAGCCAGGAAATAATACCTTAATATAGTTGTTTTAAAATGTTTTATTTTTCATTTTTAGTCTTGACTTTCTAATTATTTATTTGACTATTAGCTAAGTTTAAATTAATTATAAAACAATTCCACCTGCCCAACATCTCATTTTAAATGTATTTTATTTTTGTTTAGTGGTAAACAAAGCATGTTTGTTGTCCAAAAATAAAAAAAAATAACTTTTAAATATTCACTATACATACATATTACTATTTTATTGCATTTTAAAGGCAGTTTTCTTTTTTTTTTTTACTTTGTAATATGAGCAAATTTATATGGTATACTATATATGGTATTTATTTGGTATTTTATGTTCAGAACTATTACTTTTGAAAGCTGTTAAGTGTTCAAGAGTAATCAAATAATAGGCTTTTTTCATTATACTTTTTGTTTTATCCCAACACTATTTTGATTATGTGGCTATATTATTATGAAATACTTCATTAAAACTTTTATATGATATATATGCCACATATTATATATATATGCATATTATATGTATATAATATTGCATATCATATAAATATATAAACAATTATGATATTAACATTTAAATCATATATATAAAACACCATTATTTGTCTTGTCACATATAATTTTTTAATAAATTGTATTGCCTAAGAATATGGATCTTCTACAATCTAATCAGATATATTCCTAAAATATTTTCAATATTTTAAATTATATAATTAAGCAACTTTTAATTGAGAAAAATTATTATTTTGTACATTTGGAAAATACAATGTTTTAAAATATGCATACATGTGAAATGACTATATTGAATTAAATAACATGTATTATGTCACATGATTATCATTTTTTGTGGTGTGTACACTTGGTGGAAACATGAATATTGGTGTTTCTCTTTCATTTGAACTTTTTGTTAAGCAGTATGCTTGAATTTATTTTTACATATATTGAATTCTTTAAAATTATTTTAAACTTTTGTGTTTCTTATCTATTGGCAACCACCTAAATATTTTGCAAAGAAAACTTGAGGCTCAGCTAAATATACATTAGTAATACTTCTAAAAATAAATATTTAAAATTAACTCTCTATTCATCATTTATCAATTGTTGCTTAGAGAGGACTATTCAACAATAAAATAAAATATTTTAAATAAAATTTAAATAACTTTGTTAAATATTCTACATTTGTTCCCATTACATAATTGTTATCAAATCATTGGTCTATAATTTTAGTAGTTTAAGACACTAGCAGATCTGAAAACTAAGCAAAAGCACTTTCACTAGATGCTAAAATTTCATCAATGACAAGTTGTGTGTGTGTGTGTGTGTGTGTGTGTGTGTGTGTGTGTATTAATTGGAGACAGTAGTTTTGGAAGATAATTTGAGTTGAACCTATAAAGGTTTACAATTCGACATTAGGCTGCAGGAAGCAATAGAAATTTTAGCTTTCAAAGTGAAATATTTGTCAAGGAACATACAGAATAAATAACTCAAGAAGAAATATGATGTTTGAAAGCCAAATTAAAGCATAGACTCCTATCTGTTTCCTTAACTAAACATTCAGCTAGTTAGAGTATAAAGTAAAATCTCTGTGGAATTTTTCTTTCTTATTTGATTTCATTTTATGTGACTTTATAGAGATCAACTTCTTTACTTTTTTGAGTCTAAAATTGTGGTTTCAAGACTAAATCTTGGTTTAAATATACATTTTACAAAATACCATAGTTTTGTAATATGTTTTATAGGCTTAATTGAGAAGTGATAATATTTAAGAGGTTGTTTACTTATTCAAATTCAGAAGAAAATTTAGAATTATTTGATATAGAGAGGAAATATCTATTAATCATTTCATGTCTTTAAGAATTACCACTTATTGATTTGGCATGAGACAAAATAATAAGTTCAACATACAGCTGGTGGCTAAAATATGCAAAATTGATTATTAGCAGAAATCAATATTTTCCAAAAAGAGAAATCATCATATACTTTTATCTAAATACAATCAATACACAGAAAGACTTTTTGAGATGAAATTAGATAAACATGCAGGGATAAGAGTATTGGGGCACTAGTAAAGAGGTTTTGCTGTTGTTGTTAAGTAAATAACTGTTAAGTATGAAACTGGTGAAGATTTCAAATAACACTGGTTGTTTTGAACAGTTGATAGACAAAGTTTAGGATTAAAATGATAAAAGACTATATATATATGTATATATATATATGATAAAAGACTATATATATATATGTATATATATATATATATATATATATATATATGATGTATCAGAATAGGGACTTAGAAGTAGACATATAGAGAGTAAAAACTAAAATGAAATTATATGCTTTTTTCTAATTTGAGTATTATTTAGTGGACAAAAAAAATGTAGGTATTGGGTTTTTCATGATGGTATTATAGAGAAGAGCACATTCCTGGATGTTCCATGGATTGAAACCAAGAAAGCAGACAACCAACTTCTCAGCAAGGTAAGTGAATAAAAAAATAAAAGGGGTCGGGGAGAATTTACTGGGATTTATTACTGGATACTTAAAGCAGATCAAGGACCCAGGGGTTTTTGATATAATACTCCAGAAGCATCACCCAGAGCAGGCCCTCTGAGATAGAACTGGGAGAATAAGGTAATTTAAGAAACTCCTATTTTCAGGAGGACAGAGGTGTGTCTGGGTAAAGAGAGTTTAGAGATTGAAGACACTCCTCAACTAAACTGAAAGGCACTCTACACAATATCTTTGTACAGGAAAGAAACCACATCTCTCCTGGCAGCATGTGGAGGACAGAGAAGGAACTATTTTGCAGCCCTGGTGCAAGGGCCTGCAACTGAAGAGCCAATTTGTAGAAAACCCAAGACTAGCCCAAAATATAAGCCTGGCAAACCCACACTGCATGACGTAGAGTGTGCCTATGTAGCCAGGAGAAAAATCAAATGTGGAGAGAGGTTTACACAGGGGACTAATAGTAGTGGAAACTGACCTCGTCCTCCCCTGCACCCTCCAATCTGACTGGCTGCAGGACAAGCTGGGAGAGACATGACAGGCTGGGAATTCTAAAGAGCAGGGGCTGGAGAAATTGTGTTTGGAGACCAAACCTAAGACCAGGAAACATGTGGTCTAAAGGTTATGTAGTGGACTAAGAACTGGCTCATCCACCACACAAGTGGAACCTAGTGGAGATCTGTAGGGTGCAGTCTTTCAGCATGGACCAGCAATTGCTGGACCCTGGAGGTGCACTGATATAAATCTCCAGACCAATTGGCATTCAGCAAAGACCCTGGAGCATACATAAACCTAAACCCTGCCTCTAGGAATTCCACCTATGGAATTAACTCTCTCACTCTAGCAGCCCCACCCTGAGGGTAGAGCAAGCAAGCATCATACTCCAGAGGACCCCCACTTAACCCTGAGAAGGGAAGCTGAGAATCTTAACAATTCAACAGAACAATTTTTTAACTTTTCATAGAGATCTTTTCTTCTTTCCTTTTTTCTTTGTTTAATTGTAACCTTAATGGTTCATAGACATTTATACATATTCATAATTTTTTTCTCATTTCTAACATTTTTTAAAACCAGTTATTTTTCTTGGATCAGTTTTTTTTTTGTGTACTAGGATGTTTGATTAGTATTTTTTTTAGTATATTTCAGTTTTGTATTCTTTAATATTTTAATTTAAAAAATCTTATCTTTTTTCCTTGATTCTCTTTCACACTTTTCTTCTGCTAATGCCAATCTTTATCATTCTTTCTTTAACTCTACCTTTAATTTGTTACTTTTATCTTTACCCCTCTTCCCTCACAGTCATCACATCCTATATCACTTCTGGTCTCTCCTGGACCACCATTCAAAATTGTAAAAACTTTTGCAAACTTACTCCTTTAATGTAGGCAATAACTAATCATATAATTTCTGTTTATTGTAAGAAAATTGTAGATGTCATAGCAGGTAGTATTTGTCTTGATGATGTATAATATTTGCATTGGTCTTTGTTATTGTTGATCTCCCCTTAAATGGTAAAGTAGTGGAAACAACAGGGACAATATAAGTCTACAAGGTAGAAATTCTAATGCCCCAGATCCATACCATTAAATGGGTAGACACACAAAAAACATGAAAAAGAAAGGGAACAAATCACCAAAAATAAACTAAGAAACTTCAACAGTAGAATCTATTAACACCACAGTGGAATAAATGCCAGAAAAGGAGTTTAGAATGTACACAGTTAAACTAATCTGCAAGGTAAAGGATAATATAAGGAATGAACTCAGAGATAAAATATAGAAAGTTAAAGATCACTTCAATAAAGAGAGAGTGATTCTGAAGAAAAATCAAGTAGCTATCCTTTAAATGAAGAATCAATAAATCAAATTAAAAATTCAATAGAAAGCATCACCAATAGACTAGATCACTTGGAAGATAGAGTTTCAGACAATGAAGAAAATATATATAATCTTCAAAATAAAGTTGACCATGGAGAAAAGATGTTAAGAGACCATGATCAAAACTTCTAAGAAATATAGGATAATATGATGAGACCAAATTAAAGATTATCAGGAGAGATGATACAGAACAGAGATATCAAGCAAAGGAATGCACAATGCTTTTAATGAAATAATATCAGAAAAATTCCCAAACCTAAAGAATAAAATAGCAAATCAGATTTTAAAAGGATCAAAGGAGGGGCTGGGGCTGTGGCTCAGCGGCAGAGCACTCGCCTCTCACGTGCGCGGCCCGAGTTCGATCCTCAGCACCACGTAAAACATAAATGCATTGCATTGTGTACAACTAAAAAAGTTAAATAAATAAAAAAAAAAAAAAAAAAAAAAGGATCAAAGGAACCCAAATATACTAAATTACAATGAACCCACACCAAATTACATTATTAGGAAAATGCTTAACATACAGAATGAGGATAGAATTTTAAAATCTGCTGGAGAAAAACGATAAGTTACATATACATGGAAACTGGTTTAGATCTCATCTGATTTCCTTGGAAGTCTTGGAATAATATATACCAAACTCTGGAATAAATTGTATGCCAACCAAGAATACTATACTCAGCAAAATTAAGCTTCAAAATTGACAATGAAAATGAAAACCTTTCACGATTAACAAGTTAAAAGAATTCACAACCATAAAGCCTGTATTGCAGAAATTCTCAGCAAAATATTCTATGAAAAAGAAATAAAAAAAAAATAAAAGCATAAAACCAGCAAAGGGAGGAATTATACTAGAATGGTCAATCAAAGGATAAACTAATTCAAATTGATAAGCAGAGATAAATCAAAATGACAGGGAATAAGAATTATTTCTCAATAATAACATTGAATGTCAATGGTCTAAAATCATCAATCCAAATGCATAGACTGGCAGATTGGCTTAAAAAAAATGACCAACAATATGCTGTGTCCAAGAGACTAACCTCATAGGTAAAGGAATACACGGACTGAAGGTCAAAGAATGGGAAAAAACGTATTCACTAAGCAAACATGCATTCTCCTAGACAAGCAGGGGTTTCTATCCTCATATCAGATAAAGTAAACTTCAAGCCAAGTTAATCAGAAGGGACAAATAAGGACATTTCATACTGATTAAGGGAATTATACATCAGCAAGACATAGCATTTATATTTATGCCTCAAACAATGGAGCATCTACATGCATCACACAAATCATTCTCAACTTGAAGAATCAAATAGACCACAAAAAAAATAATAATACTGGGTAACATTAACACACCTCTATTCCACTGGATAGATTCTCCAAACAAAAAAATAAAGCTGTAAAACCAAAAATTAAAATCAAAGATTTAGAATTAAGTGACATAGAGACGTATATAGAAAATTTCAATGACTTAATACAATGACTTAATACACTTTCTTCTCAGCAGTACATGGATCCCTTTCTAAAATAGACCATATCTTAGGTCACAAAGTAACTCTTAGCAAATACAAAAAATAGAGATAATACTGTGCATTCTATCAGAACAAAATGGCATAAAATTAGAAATCAATGATAAAATAAAAAATAGAGCCCACTCTAACAAATGGAGACTAAATAATATACTATTGTCTGACCAATGGATAGCAGAAGGAAGCAAGGAAGAACTAAAAAAAAATACTTGGAGGAAATGAGAGTAATCAGCCCTCATCTTTCTGAAATGACCATTTACTCATAGTAACATTCATAAAACTGACTACCAATTTTTTGCCCCTATCTCAAAGAGATGCCTCAAATTTCAACTCTTTCTTTGGTGAAAATGTCAAAATCATTTTAGGAGATTCTCAAATTGTATCTGACAAACTCACAGCTAACACCATACTATAGAAGAAATCTTCAACTTTTTCTATAAAATGTGGAATTAGACAAGATACCAACTCTCACTTTTTTTTTTTTCGTTTTTTTAAACCATTGCTGGAAATCCTAAACACAGAAACTAGGGAGGAAGAAAAATTAAAAGACATTCAAATTGAAAGGGAGGAAGTCACATTTTTCTTTATTGCAGACAACACGATCCAAAGTACAGAAAATCCAAGACCCCACCAAAAAACCTTTTGAGCAAATAAATAAATTCAATGAAGCTGCATGATACAAAATCAGCATACAAAAATCAATGATATTTCCATACACTAATAGAAAACTTTCTAAAAACTAAATCAGTAAATCAAATCCATTTGAATAACCATGGAGGTGAAATCTCTACAACAAAAATTGAAACATTGATGAAAACACAGTGATGGAGAGGAAATAAATAAATGAGAAAAACTATCTCCTTTTCTTTAATTTGCAAAATTAATATTGTGAAATATCCTTATTACCAAATCTATGGATTAAATGCAATCACCCTTAAAGTACCAATAACTGTCTCCACAGAAATAGAAAAAGCAATTCTAAAATTGGTATGAAACAGAAATAAAAACCTAAGCCCAAGCAATCTTGAGGGAAAAAAAAAAAAAAAGGACACATCAAACAACTTGACTTCAAAACATACTACAAATAAAAAAATTTAAAAATTTTATGGTACTGACAAAAACAGATGCAGAATCAATTGAACAAAATTGACACCCTAGAAATAAATTCTTGCATTACAGGTAACTGACATCTAGAAAGTTACTAAGAAGATACATTGGGAGAGAGGCAGTCTCTTCAATAAATGGTACTGGGAAAACTAGATATCCAAATACAAAAAAATGAAACTACATTGCAACAGTTAACAAAAATCAACTCCAAATTATTACTTAATATATGAAGTGAAACTGTAAGAGTAGTAGAACAAAACAAGGAAACCATTTTATGACATTAGCTAGTAAAATTTTATTGAATGGAAGCTCAAAAACACAGATAACAAAAGCAAAAATAGACAAGTGGGATTGTATGAAACGAAAAAGTTTGTACATAGCAGAAGAAATAATCAAGAGAGTAAAAACACACATGATATAAAGGAAGAAAATATTTACAAACTATGCATGACAAGATTTTATATCTAATATGTTAAAGAAATCAAATATTTCAATCAAAAATTGATAAAATGGGTAAAAGAATTGAGTAAACAGTTTACAAAAGAATATATGTAAATTGTCACATCACTAATCAGGAAAAAGCATATCAAAATGGAATGACAAATCATTATCCTAATTATCAAAAAAGACAAGAAATATCAAAGCTAAAATGGTAGTAGATAAAAGGAATTCTTGTGCATTGTTGGTATGAAACTAAATTAGTAGAGACATAATAGACATTATAGAAAACAGTATGAACATTTGTTTGTTTGTTTGTTTTGTTTTTTTAGAGTTCTTTCACCTCTTTTGTTGATTCCCAGTTTTTTTTTTTTTTTTTTAATGCTATTGTAAATGGAATAGTTTTCATCATTTCCCTTTCAGAGGATTTGTCACTGATGTACAAAAATGCCTTTGACTTATGGGTATTGATTTTGTATCCTGCTACTTTGCCTGGTAGAGTTTTTTGGGTCTTCTAGGTATATTATCATGTCCTCAGCATATAGTGCTAATTTGAGTTCTTCTTTTCCTATCTGGATCCCTTTAATTTCTTTCGTCTGTCTAATTGCTCTGGCCAGAGTTTCAAGTACTATGTTAAATAGCAGTGGTAAAAGGGGGCATTCTGTCTTGTTCTAGTTTTTAAAGGGAATGCTTTCAATTTTTGTCCATTTAAGATAATGTTAGCCTGGGGCTTTGTGTATATAGCTTTTATAATGTTGAGATATGTTCCTGTTATTCCTAATTTTTCTAGTGTTTTGAACATAAAGGGGTGTTGTATTTTGTCCAATGCTTTTTCTGCATCTATTGAGATGATCATATGGTTTTTATCTTTAAGTCTATTGAAATGATGTATTATGTTTATTGCTTTCCAAATGTTGAACCAACATTGCATCCCTGGAATAAACCCCACTTGTTCATGGTGCACTATCTTTTTGATATGTTTTTGTATTCAATTTGCCAGAATTTTGTTGAGGATGTTTCCATCTATGTTCATTAGAGATATTGGCCTGAGGTTTTCTTTTTTGGCTGTGTCTTTGTCTGGCTTTGGAATTAATGTAATATTGGCGTCATAGAAAGAGTCTGGAAGGGTTCCCTCTTTTTCTATTTCTTGAAATAAGTTGAAGAGCATGGGTATTAGTTCTTCTTTAAAGGTCTTGTAGAACTCAGCTGTAAATCCATCAGGTCCTGGGCTTTTTCTACTTGGTAGCTTTTTGATGGCATCTTCTATTTCCTCTCTTGAGATGGATCTATTTAAATTGTGTATAGCCTTCAGTTCCAGTTTAGGCAATTCATACGACTCTAGAAATCTGTCAATGCTTACCATATTTTCTATTTTATTAGAGTACAAGTTTTCAAAGTAATTTCTAATTTTTATTTCTTGTTTTATCATTGATTTCCAATTTCATTCCATTATGGTCTGATAGAATGCAGGGTAGTATCTCTACTTTTTAATATTTACTGAGAGTTGCCTTGTGGCATAATATATGGTCTATTTTGGAGAAGGAGCCATGTGCTGCTGAGAAAAAAGTGTATTCGCTTACCGAGGGATGAAATAGTCTATATATGTTCATTAGGTCTAAATTATTAATTGTTTTAATGAGGCCTAAAGTTTCTTTATTTAGCTTTTGTTTGGATGATCTATCCATTGGTGAGAGAGGTGTGTTGAAGTCCCCTAGAATAACTGTGTTGTGGCCTATTTTACTCTTGAACTTGAGAAGGGTTTGTTTGATGAAAGTAGGTGCTCCATTATTTGGGGCATATAGATTTATAATTGTTATATCTTTTTGATGAATGGTTCCCTTCAGCAGTTAGAAATATCCATCTTTGTCCCTTTTGATTAGCTTTGGCTTGAAGTCCACCTTATTTGATATGAGAATGGAAACGCCTTTTTGCTTCCACAGCCCATGTGAGTGATAGGACTTTTCCCAGCCTTTCACCTTCAGTCTATTGATGTCTTTTTCTATGAGGTGGGTTTCTTGGAGACAGCAAATTGTTGGGTCATTTCTTTTAATCCAGTCTGACAGTCTGTGTCTTTTGAATGGTGAGTTTAGGCCATTAACATTTAGGGTTGTTATTGAGATGTGATGCATATTCCCATCCATTTTTATTTGTTTATGGTATTTAACTTGATTTGGTTTCTCCTCTGGTTGGTATTTCCTTTATTTTAATATCTCTTTTTGTTGACTTTCATTATTATTTTTCTTTTTTCTTCGTAGAATATTTTGCCCAAGATGTTCGGAAGTGCTGACTTTCAAGTTGTGAAATCTTTGAACTTTTGTTTGTCATGGAAGGTTTTTATTTCATCTTTGAATCTAAAGCTCAATTTTGCTAGATATAAGATTCGTGGTTGACATTCCTTTTCTTTCAGAGCTTGAAATATGCTATTCCAGGATCTTCTAGCTTTTAAGGTCTGGGTTGAAAAATCTAAATATAGTCTGATCAGTTTCCCCCTATATGTAATCTGCTTTCTTTCTTTTGTGGCTTTTAATATTCTCTCCTTGCCCAGTATATTAGGCGTTTTCATTATAATGTGCCTTGGCGTGGATCTGTTGTGATTTTGTACGTTTGGTGTTCGGTGAGCCTCTTGAACTTGGTTTTCCCATTCATTCCTCAAGTTTGGAAAATTTTCTGCTATTATTTCATTGAATAAATTACTCATTCCTTTGGCTTGGAACTCTGCACCTTCCTTTACCCCAATCACTCTTAAATTTGGTCTTTTTATGTTGTCCCGTATTTCTTGAATGTTCTGTTCTTGATTTCTTATCATTTTTGCTGTGGAATCTACATTTTTCTCCATTATATATATTTTGTCTTCATCATCTGAGGTCCTTTCTTCCAAGTGGTCGAATCTATGGTCATGCTTCCAATTGAACATTTAGTTTGGTTTATTGCTTCTTTCATTTCCAGAACTTTTGTTTGGTTTCTCTTTAGAACCGCTATCTCCCTATTGAAGTAATCTTTTGCTTCCTGTATTTGTTTTTGAAGTTCTTTGTCAAAATGATCTTTTACCAACTGTATTTGCTCCCTCATCTCATTTTTTAGTTCATTCTTAAGTTCCATAAACATTTGGAATATGTAATTTCTGAATTCCATCTCTGGCATTTCACCAATTGTGCTTGACATGGAATCTACTGAGGAGGTATGTTGTTTTGTTTGAGTCTCTTTCTTCACTTGTTTCTTCATATTGCTTGTGTGACTTTTCTTTCAGCACTGTGGAACCTCGACTATTTTGTTTTTACCTTAAAGCCTTATGATGTTCCTGTAGTACAGTGCTATCAGATCCCCTTATAAATTCTTTACACTTTAAAACCAGACATTTTCTATGCAGATATTCACAGTTTGATCACAATGTACATACTTAGTTAACTCAGATATTGTCTCCAATTTACTCTTTATGTTTGTGATGGGGTTTATAGTTTCAAGTATTGGACACAGAGGTGATATGTTTAGGAAGAAAGAAGTGAGGGTATTTAGTTGTTCTTTATTAGGAAGTGTGAAAAGAAGAAAGAAGTGAGGGTATTTTGTTGTTATTTATTAGGAAGTGTGAAAAGAGAATTCTATGGAAGTGGTTTAATATCCACAGATGAGAGAGGAAAGAGAATGGAGTGAATGATTTAGTGGAAAGACCAATTTATTTATCAATCAAACTTATGCAACCGTTGAGAGAAGAAAGAAAGAAGGAAAAGGAAAAAAAAAATGACAAAGAAGTAGGAATTAGTATAAAAGAGAGGAAGGAGAAAGTGAGTCAAAAAAATAGAGAATAAACTATGTATAACACCACTTTGCTGTATAGTTTAGTTGCCCAGTTCTAGAAATTCCAATTTCTGCATATAACTTGTTTTCGCCTCTGCTGAAAATGCAATGGCAGGGTGTAAATAGGAAAGATGAGGGAAGAAGAAAGCAGACAAAAGTGACAAGGAAGAAAAGAAAGAAAGAAAAGAGGAATAGAAGCAAACAAACAAATAAACACACAATCAAACAAGAAAAAAAAAAAAAAAAAAAAAGTTGAACCCAGGAATAAATCTCAGGAACAAATCTCAGACAAACAGCACCCTGTGAAGCTCTTCTTTTTCCCTTCCAGTTTAAGCCAGTTGTCCCGGATCACGTCCAGGCAGTCACAGAGAACCTGGAAAGCTTGCAGACTGGGGTATGGTCCTCTGCTGTCCCACGCTGGGATCACGTCTCTGTGGTGGGCTGGCTGGGAAAGTCTGCTGGTGGGGCCTACCTGGAAAGCTTGCAGACTGGGACTTGTTCCCTTGCCTTCCCACTCTGGGGTGGCGTCTCCACAGTGGGCAGGCTGGGAAAGTCCCCTGGAGTCCCTAGCTGGAAAGCTTACAGGCAGGGGCTTTTTCCTCTGCAGTCCTGTGCTGGGATGGCATCTCTGTGGTGGGTGGGCTGGGAAAGTCTACTGGTGGGGGCCTATCTGGGAAAGCTTATAGACAGGGCTTTTTCCCCTGCTGTCCCGCACTGGGATGGCATCTCTGCGGTCAAACATTTCTTAAAAATAATAAATGTAGAGTTTCCTTGTGATCCAGCAATCCCTTTACTGTGTATACATCCCAAGGAAATTAAATCAGTATTACAAAGAGAGAGCTGAACTCCTATGTTTATCAGAGCTCTATTCACAAATGCCAAGATAAGAAATGAATTTAAGTGTCTTTTGAATAATGAATGGATAAAGAAAATGTGGTATGTATGAAGAATGGAATACATTTAAGTTGCAAAAAGAATGAAATCCTATTATTGGAGCCAACTTAGATTGGCCTAAATAATATTATATTAAGGGATATAAATTAAGCATAGAAAGACAAATATTGTATGATCTTGCTCATTTGTAGATCTAAAAAAGTGAGCCTCAGAAATAGCAAGTAGAATGGTTCTTTAACAGAGGCTGAGAAAGGGAGGGGCAGAGAGATATGTAGAAGTTGAGTACTGGTATAATATTATAGATAATAATAATAAGTTCTTGTTTTCTATTAACATTAGGTTGAGTACTATTAATAAAAATATATGCTGGGGTGTCATTCAGTAGTATATTATACCTGAGTTAAATACACACTACTACAAACAAACAAAAATTTAAAAAGAAAAAAAAATTATAGGAAAATGACACCATATGCAAATTTTGACCATTGCAAAAAAAAATACAGTGCATGAGAAATTGCAAATACATTATCAAATATAAAATATTATTTTTGAATACTCTCAATTTCTAAGAATTGTAACCTATTTAAAAAAAGTTTTCCAATTTTTCTTATATATGTTATTACTTAATGAACACGTAATACATATTTATGGTACCAGGAGTTAAATCCATACATACTTTACTACTGATCTACATCCCTGTCTTTTTATTTTTTATTGTATTTATTTATTTATTTTTAAATTTTGAGACAGGGTCTTGCTAAGTTGTGTGGATTTCACTAAGTTGCTGAAGCTGGCCTTGAATTTATGATCTTCCTCTATCAACCTCCTGAGTTTCTAGGATTACAGGCTTGTATCAACAAAAATTTTGTGTTCATAGCAAAAATTTGGAGAATAATTTTACCTATACAAAGCTTCTATGTTTATATATAAAGTGATAAGATATTTTTGTATGATGAGAAGTTAAGTTAGAAACATTCTAAATAACATCCAAAATGTATAGTTAAATAAAAATATAAAATCAAATGGTGTTTCCAGAGGGTAAGGAATTAGAGTGATAAGGGTCAAACAATATAAAGTTGATGATATGTAGAGTGAATAAATCTAGAGATGTAGGATAAATCTTGAAATCTAATGTATAACTTGAGGATTATAAATAATAATCTTATGTTGTATGGGGGATTTTTACTAAAATAGTAGCCTTTTGTTGCTCTTACAATATCATAAAAGGTATTACTATGTAAGATGACAGATTATATTAATTTGACATAAAAACCATTTTATTATTTATTTTAATACATCATGGTGTACCTTAAATACATGTAATAAAATTATAGTTTAAAAAGTTAATATGAAATTCATAATTATAAAAGATATTCAACCAACATGTTCCCCAAAATATAAAAAAGGAATAGCATAGTAATATAAAATATAGTGCAGAAGTAGAAAATAATAATTGCAATAAATAGTAAATTAAATCTAACTACATTGATGAATAACATTCATTTTCTATAAAGCAGTTATCAATAGAGATACATGAGTATCTCTATTGAAGCACAAGCCATTGCGTCAGTATGCATTGAGGCTTAGTTCTGTGATCCACTCCCAATGTACCAGTCACAAAATGGAGAACCAATACCAATGAATAGAAAACTCTGGCTTCCATTTTTAACATAAGTAATAAAGAATGTTATGTCTGACATAGGACTTTTCTGCCAATATCCCTGGAACTATGATAAGATAACTTGATAACTTGTAAGTAATGAAAAAAATCTCAGACCCAGCAGTTTCTATCCAGCCCTCAAAAAAACACAACAGTATCTAATTCAGTAATATTTAAATCATAAGCAATTAATATACCAGAAATAAAAACTTGATTTAATATAAAAGTCATTAAACATAATTTATTAATGGAATAAAGGGTAAAATAATTAAATTAAATATATACAGAAAATTATTTTGCCAAATTAAATATACATTCACTATTAAATCATGTAGAAAGTTAGAATAAAAAGAAATCTCTTAAGTTGATATAGGTCCTTCTAAGCATGATGTTTAATAATAAACCATCAAATAATAGCCCCTAAGAATGAATAAAGACAAGGAGGCACCATTGCATTAGAAATTTTATGCAAATAAAATTATGTATATGATTGTATATGATAAAGAAAAAATATTTCAACTTTATTCACATATGACATAATTTATTATCTAGAAATCATAAGTACTACCAAAAGCTATTAAAAGTAATAAATAAACTTTTAGTGCACCAAATTTCTTATTAAATGGTAAAAAACATTTTACAATGATAATAGCAAATACCAATTTGCCATCAGTAAAGAGAAAATTACACACGTTTATAATTTGAAAACTTAAAATTTTTCAGATTTCTAATTTCCTTCAAATTGACCTATAAATTCAGTAACATTCCATAATAAACTTTGAAAGCTTTTAGGATAAAAATTGGCAATTTAAATCTCCAATTTGTAGTTAATTTCAAAGAATAAGAATTGCTGAAAGAGGAATCAGGAAAGACATATTAACATCACTTTTGCTGAAGAACTGAAAACAATCGCATTGGAGTTTGTAAAATAAAATTCAGAGGCAATTAAGTAAAGGTATTTGATACTTATATCTCCCATAAGAATTTTACTATGAAAGGCTTCATGATATGAAATATGTCTGATTATGGTTTGCTTTACTTTGGTTTTGGCTTGGTTTCATTACTTAAATAACATAATGGCAAAGAATATACAGTCACGAAAATGCACTGATGGAAATGACATATTGAATTGACAATATTCTATAACAAAGATTATAATATCATGAATAGGATTTCATTAGGAATGTATAGTTCTCCATGTCAATTTAATACCCCTATTTATCATGTAAGTAGTTCATTTCATTTGTTTAATACAAATTCATAAAATAGAATTTTAGTCAATGAGAGTTATTTCAGATTTAGAAATACTTTGAGCCACTGCCAAATGGCCATCTCATACCTTTAACTTAGTCTCTTAAAACAATCTCAGGATGGCTCAAGACTTAATCCCACAGACTCAAGAGGCTGAGGCTGTAGGATCTTAACTTTGAAGCCAGCCTCAGAAATTTAGCAAGACCCCATCTCAAAACAAAAAATGAAAAGGACTGGGGTGTAGCTCAGTGGTAAAGCACCCTGGATACAATAGCCAGGACGAAAAATCATCATCATTTCAAATTTCATTGAATTTAAGTTCCGACTGACTAAAGACACATTTTGGTGATAAAATAGATGGCAATACCTGAAATCACACATAATATATAACATAATATAACAAATGTCCTATTGTTATTGGCACCAAAACAGACAAGTAGATCAATGTTACAGAATAGAAGACACAGAGAAAATCTCCAAAATATGCAATTATACTACACAAAGTCACCAAAAACATACACTGAAGAAAAGATATTCTCTCAATAAATGGTGCTGGGAAAACTGGAAATCCACATGTAGCAAAAGGAAATTACACCCTTATCTTTCACCCTGCACAAAACTCAGCTCAAAGTGGATCAAAGACTTAGGCACTAGAACAGAGACCCTGTGCCTAATAGAAGAAAAAGTAGGATCAAATCTCTACCATGTCAGCTTAGGAACTGACTTTCTTAACAAGACTCCTAAAGCACAAGAGGTAAAATGAAGAATCAATAAATGGGATGGAATCAAACTAAAAAGCTTCTTCACAGCAAAGGAAACAATCAATAATGTGAAGAGAGAGCCTACAGAATGGGAGAAATATTTTACCACATGCACCTCAGATACAGCATTAATTTTCAGGATATATAAAGAACTCAAAAAACTTAACACCAAAAAAATAATAATAACTCAATCAATAAATGGGATATGAAGATGAACAGACACTTCACAGAAGAAGAAATACAATCAATCAACAAATATATGAAAAATGTGCAACATCTCTTGCAATTAGAGAAATGAAAATCAAAACTACTCTAAGATTTCATCTCACTCCACTCAGAATGGCAATTATCAAGAATACAAGAAACAATAAATGTTAGAAAGGATGTAGGGAAAAAGGTACACTCATATGTTGCTGGCGGGACTGCAAATGTGGCACATCCACTATGGATAGCAGTATGTATATTCCTCAGAAAACTTGCAATGAACCACCATTTCACCCAGTTATCCCACTCCTAAATAACAGTCTTAAGATTCTTGATGGTGTTCTTTCAATCTAATCAGTCAATTGAAATGATGCATATTAATTTGCTAAAGTGACAGGGACTCTGATTTATTGAATTTTATACAGCAAATATACACATAACAAAAAATTAAGGGAAATGGAGCATAAATTGATTTTTCTTTTATATTGACAACTATGATGTGAATTATTTATGACATGCTTCACAGTAAGCTAATGAATAGTTGCTAGTATCCTATAAAATAGAAGTTTGAGGTTTAAATAAGTAACAAAAATGTCCTGATAATAAATCTTGTCTGAGTGTACATTTGAGAGGCTAGGGTTTGTGAGAAATTAAAAAAAAAAGTTATATAGGTTGTATTCTATAAATAGAATTCATTTTAAAATGTGCTGTGTCCCTCTGGTGTATCTGATATCTTAACATTACTGTGTCCCAGAAAAGTCTAGTTAGTCCTCTGATGAACTCTTTATTTGATTTTCTTTGCTGTATTCCTTTGACAACTTTGCATGACAGAGATATGTAAATTTATCTTAAAAGTTATCATAAGTCTTATAAATTCAAAATTGAGATTGTTATTTTTAAAGTATTTTGTGATATGAAATATTTGAAATGAAATATCATTGAAAATCATAAGATATTTGCATTATTTTAAATCAATAATGAGGATCACACTGGTATTCATTTACTGATTGTGCAAGATTAAAGATGTCAAAATTGTCTTCTTATTTGTAAATTAAAAAATACAGAATGCAAAGCTTTAAATGTATTATTAATATGCAAATTCATCAAATACTAACAATCTAGTTGTTCATAATTTTTTCTGGAATTTGTAATGGTTATCAGTTCAAGGTACATAAAATACTTTTACCATATCTCCTATGTCATGTTTCTTAAATTAGAGTCCAAATAAAATGTTTATGCAAATTATAAAATAAAATATTTTTAAGATGTACCTGACAAATAAATCTTTAGATTTATAAATTTCAGGGTAACCCAGGTAACTCACTTTTTCTATTAATCCCCCACCCCACTTGATAGAAGGATATCTTAAGAAGCAAGGGCTGATAGAAAATTAGTATTTAAGAAAATTCTTTTAGAGAAACTAAAAGATAGTATTAAAAATATTAAATAAATATATTGAAATTACTCTTGATTGTACTATATTAGTGGTTTGTTTTTAAGAGAGTCTTAGAGGAAAACTTAGAAATTATTTTAATAATTTCCACATTTTTTAAAAGGTGTGGAAACAGAGAGGGATGTTAATGTTTTGTGGATCATTTTGGTTTGGATTATATGGAAGAACAGGGCCAAGTTTTCTCCTTCTACTTGAAAAAATAAATAAAAACAAAATATATAAAACAAGTGAATATTAAGAAATGAAATAAAGCAGTCTTTTAAAGATAAAAAGCATATAAGTATAGCATTAAAATTACCCTATTTTACTGATACCTATGAAATTACAGGATATGCCACAAGGTAGGGCAAACAAGGACAAAAAAAAAAAAAAAAAAAAAAAAGCTTGTCTAGATTATTTGGATTTTAAATGGCCAGCTTCTGGATACAGCTTTTGAAGATTTAGCTAGCTGCCTTCTGCTGCATGAAAAGTTTAGCTTCATAACAGAAATATGAGAATTTCACTGTCTTCACATGCCAGAACCATGTTTCCATGTTTCTAAAGTTTATTCAAACAAAACTCATTAGCGTACCAATTCTCTATTACTCTAAATTACTACTATTAGAGAAGAAGTGTATTCAATCTAACTTATGAAAAAAGATTATTTTATTCTTAAAACTATAAGTAAATGACTGTTTTTCTGCTTGACTAGACTTAAGGACACAAGCATGATATTCTGATTTGTAATTTTCTCTAGTTTTCCTTTCCTAGATTTTTGTAAGTTTGTTTTTCACTTCCATATAATTTTTCTTCATGTCTCATGAAAGCTGGCCACGGTTAACCTGAAAATGAATAAAAACAATTTGTAAAATGGTAACATTATTGGGCTTTCAACAACAACAACAACAAAAAATTCTTCTTAACAACACAAATGAATCTTTGCGTGATGTTAACATCACACATATAGATCTTTGACACAGTAGATATTAAAAATATATTAACTACTTTAAATAAGTTTGAAGATTTTTCTGGTAATTTTGTAACTAGCACATATTATTAATAAATTACATGGTAGCAGTAATATTCCAAATTATTTTTCTAACTTAATAAAACCTACAATATTGTACTTTAAAATATTTTAATTATCTAAATATTATTATACTGAAAGTATTTTTCCAATATTAACTAATGTATTTTTCAATATACATTTTTTCAAACTTCACCAACCTATATATAAGTAAAGAGGTAGAAAAACACTATGTAAGTGTTTTTTAAAGCAGATGTTTAACCTAAACATTTTATGTGCAAAAAGTTTCCTTAAGCTAGCTTTCAGACAAACCGATTTGTTTTAGAGAAGTAATATTATTTTTTTTCAAATTAGACTTCTGATTTCAGTTAAAATAGACAAAGTATTTACATATAGTTTTAACACCTACTTAATATATAGAAAATTTGATTAAATAATCTTAATTGCCTCAAGTTATTTCTTTACAGAAATATTATTTTCTGAATATAGTAAATTGCCTTTTGAATGTTTGAGCATCCACACATCACTTTGTTCTTAGGAATGACTAGTTAGAAAAAGAATGGTTATTTGGCAAAAGGTCCCCGCAGAATAGATTTGCCATAATTTATAGCTAAATCCAAATGTTCCACAGATGGCAATATGAATATGGTGCAGCTGGAGCTAAAATATATTTTTAGAGAGAAAAAAGTATATGTTGAAGGGAAAATGATAATGCAAAAGAGGAATATTAACTAGACATCTTGAAACAATAGTGAAACAAGGTCAGTCTAAGTCATATTATTAAAGTTTCATGCTGAGAAAAATAATGGGACCCTGTTGGATTAATTTTAACTTTAATTTAGGACATGACCTTTGGGCCAAAATATGACATTATAATAAAGGTATGTCTTTACTAGAAGTTGGTTTAGTTCTGTAGAAATAGTAACTTATTTCATAATATATCTGTAAGAATATTTTACTTTAATGCATACATTAATATGAACTCAAACCATCAAGTCAAACAATTTCTATTCACTTAGTCTGTCCTGCTGCCTGTAAAATTAGATTCATATTTTTTTGGAAAAGTGATTTGCTACAAATTTTAAATGCTTCAGCACCTTAAAAATATTATCTGAGACTACATAAATTATTTGTTGAAGATTAACACTCTGTTCCCATGTTTATGTTATGACTTTCATTCCCTAGGAGTGATTTCTATGAAATTATTTTTACATTCCCATTGTCCTAATGTTTATAGCAACATTTTTGTTTTTGACATTTCCTGGATAATAAATTTTTCTACCTTTTCCAAAGGCATACTGCAATATCTTTAATATGAACATTAGCAAGTTAAACTAGAAGCACAATTATGATGGCCACCTTGATTAAGAGCCAAATGAAAAATTGTGGGAACTAGTCTATAATATTACTGATATGCACTCCATTTTGTTTATATTTATTCAGAATTGTTTGTAAACATGCACATACTGTCATTAATTTATAAAATTAAAATTATGTCCTCAAGTTGAACACAATCAAAGCTAAATCTAAAAACAAAAACAAAAACAAAAAAAAAATTTACTAGTGGTCTATATTAAAAGAAGCCAGAAAGAAAATTTATTTAATTAATTTATTTATTTACACACTACATTTTACTAAAATTTCATAGATATGTATGTGGTAAATATTAAACAGTTATGAGTTTGAAATGTCAAAAAGCAAAAGCTTTGAACAATTTGTAATGCTAATTTGGAATCAAACAAACTATTAAATAACTCTTTCTATTATATTCATCATTGTACAACACCATAATGATTTTGTTAAATGAAATTTATTTAGTGATTGTTCTGATTTGGTATGAAGTATTCCTTTCAAAAGCTTATATTAATACAGGAATGTTCAGAGTTAAAAGAATTACATTATGAGAGCTATAACATAATCAGTGGATTAATTCATTTGAAGGATTAATAATTCGAATAGTTAACTAAGTGGTAAGTATAAACAGGTGGGGCACTGCTAGACGAAGAAGGAAATGGGAGTGAGGAGGGCATACCTTTGGGAATTTCTCTGGCTGCTTGCTGTGTCTCTGCTTTCAGCTGCCATGACCTTAGCAGCTTTTCTCTGACCCACTCGCCCACCATTACGTTTTCCTTCACCCAAGGCCCAGAACAAGGGAGCTGAATGACCATGGACTCAGACCTTTAATGACCATGGACTCAGACCTTTAAAACTGTGAACCCAAAATAGACTTTTCTTCCTCTAAGTTGTTCCTGTGAGATATTTTGGTCACATCAATAAAAAGTGAACTAACACAATAATTAGTCAAGTAGACTCTAAAGTTATCTTGAATGGGCAATGATGTTTAAAGATCATTTTCTGCGGAAAGAACAGTTTTCAGAGCTACCACTTAATTCATAGGTCTTTGCAACTCATTTAGCCTCCCAATACCTAACTTCTTCAAGTGTGACACCACTCCTACAGTATTCTTGTGATCAGAAAATATGTAGCACAGTATGAGAGGAATAATTCATGATATGTTAACCAAAAGTGGATGCCACTGGGGGTGTCATTTTGGATCTGTATATAACATCCCTTTCATAAAATAATCCCCTTTAGACCCTTTTCACCCTCTAGACCCTTTTCAGGGTGAAAATATTCTCAGTATTTCTTCTTAGCTTTGTTATAAGGGATATGCTATGTATTCTGAACTATTATTACTATTTTGTAATATATTATTCAGTGTGATCATTTGGCCTTAGAAAGGACTTCTCACTTCAGGTTTAGATTAAACATATAATAAATAGTATCAATTTTAAATAGTCTTAAGTTTTATATTTAACATCCTTTACCACAGAAACTGAAATTCACAGTATATTTTCCTGATTTTTTTAAAGATTTTTAGCTCTATCTTATTGCTGGCATAATTAATCCACTTTGATACTCAACTGTATTTTATTTTGAAGATTTTAATTTATTTGCTTGTTTCTGAGAAGTTGCCAAGGAAATACATTAAGGGGCATTATAAAGCTATGACCCTGGCTAAGTTAAGTTTTCTGCATTCAAGGGGTTTGTATATTTTTCTCCATTAAATTGACAAGATACAGGATGCCTAAAAGGAATAAAATTATTTCAATTGCATTCTGATATTGTCCCTTAGAATTTTAGCTACGGTTTATATCTAGAGTTAGCAAGCTTCTTTACAAAGTTCTGTAGTTAATGTTTAGGGCTTTGTAGATCATGCTGTTTCTATCATACCTGTTCAAGCCTTTCATGCAGCTTAAAAGCAGACACAAACTATATATTGAAAGAGGAGTGTGACCATTTCACAATGAAGCTTCATTTTTTTAAAAAATAGGTACTGTGAAGCATTTGGCCATGGGCCAGTGTGCTGACCAATGCTTAGATGACCTTAGATGACAAAACTTTCATTCATGAATTGTTAGAATATTGGCTAAAATTATTGTTTTAAAATAAATTCTAAATTCTTTCATTTAATTTTATTTGGTTTCTGTGAGTACAACAAAGGGAAACTTAGGAGAGCATAATCACTCATTTACTTCTGCATTTATTTATTTCTTCAATTATTTTAGAGAATCTATTGATAAGTAGGCATTCTTATATAGATTAAATAAATTAGTACATATAATTAAAATGCATATTTTTTTAAATTAAAAATAAAAAAATATGAAAATTGCTGGGCACAGTGCTACAAGTTTATAATCCCAATGGCTTGGGGGGCTAAGGCAGGAGGATCCAGAATTCAAAATTAGCCTCAGCAATGGGGAGGTGCTAAGCAATTCAGTGAGACCCTGTATCAAAATGAAACACAAAATAGGGCTGGGGATATGATTCAGTGGTCGAGTTCCCCTGAGGTCAATCCCTGGTGCCCCCCCTAAAATGTAAAAATTACCACCAAAATAATAAAAAGTATCAACATCATTTCTTCTGAAATTTAACTTTATTTATTTATTATTATTAATTAATTAATTAATTTTATTTTATTTGTCATACATGATTGCAGAGTGCAATTCCTTTCATATTACATATAAAGAGCATAGTTTTCCAAATCACCAGTTTTATAAAAAGTATTTTCACACCATTTGAGTTTTTATACATATGCTTAATGTATTGATGTCCAACTCATTCTGTCATTATTCCTATCCCCTTGCCCCCTCCCCTCTCCTCCCTCCCCTTTGTTCTATTTAACATTCCTTCACTCTTCTCATCCTCCATCCCTTGCCACTATAATTCAGTATCATCATAGCAAAGGAATCAATTGAACTTTGATTTTTTTTGGGATTGGCTGACTTCACTTAGCATTATTTTCTCCAACTCCATCCATTTACTTGCAAATGCCATGATTTTATTCTCTTTCAGTGCTGAGTAGTGTTCCATTGTGTATATATACCAAAGTTTCCCTATCCATTCATCTACTGATGGGCATCAGGGTTGTTTCCACAATCTAGCTATTGTGAATTGTGCTGCTATAAACATTGATGTGGCTGTGTCTCTGTAGTAAGCTGTTTTTAAGTCCTTTGGTTATAGACCTAGAAGTGGGATAGCTGGGTCAAATGGTGGTTCCATTCCAAATTTTCCTAGGAATCTCCATACTGCTTTCCAGATTGGGTGCAACAATTTGGAGCCCCACCAGAAATGTATGAGTGTGCCCTTTTCCCCCACAACCTCACCAGCATTTATTGTTGTTTGTGTTTTTGTTAGCTGCCATTCTGAGTGGCATGAGATGAAATCTTAGAGTAGTTTTGATTTACTTTTCTCTAATTGCTAGAGATGTTGAACATTTTTTTTCATATATTTGTTGATTGATTGTATATCTTCTGAGAAGTGTCTGTTCAGTTCCTTGGCCCATTTATTGGTTTTTTTTTTTTTTTTTTTTTTTTTTTTTTGTATGTGTATGTGTGTAAAGGCTTTTGAGAGCCTTATATATCCTTGAAGTTAATGTTCTGTCTGATGTGCTTGTGGTAAAAATTTACTCCCATTCTGTAGGTTCTCTGTTCACCTCACTGTATCTTTTGCTGAGAAGCTTTTTAGTTTGAATCCATCCCATTTATTAATTCTTGAGCTATAGGGGTCTTATTGAGGAAGTTGGGGCCTAATCCAACATGATAGAGATTTGGATTTACTTTTTCTTCTATTAGGTGCAAGGTCTCTGGTTTAATTTCTAGGTCCATGTGCCACGGCTCCTGGTGACAGTATGTTTTAAAATATGTAAGAATATATATATATATATGTGTAACATTAAATAATATGTATTAAAATATTTTAAAATATTATCACATTTAAAAAGTAATTAATGAGATATTATTTTAATTTCTGATTTAATTTCTTGTAACAAATTCTGAAGGGGAATAATTAAAAAATAGTAAATTTAATTTTTTAAATGAATAAATAAACGTGTGAAAAATAACACATATGCCATAATGTTTTGAAATATATGTACATTATGAAATGACTAACTAATTAGAATATGCATTAATGTATGTGGTTATCATTTTTGGGTGGAACATAATATCCATTTCCTTAGTATTTTTCAAGAATACAATTTAACAATGATCAAGTTAACATTGTCTTTTATGATTTGAAGGCCTTTGATTTCTTTCTCTTGCCTAATTTCTGTGGTTATTGCCTCAGGCATTATATCAAGTAAAAGTGATATGACTGGGCATCCTTGAGAGTTTCTAGATTTTAGAGAAAATCTTTCAAATTTTCCATTTTGAGTATGATGTTGTCTGTGGACTCATCATAAATATTCTTTATTGTGTCGAAGTATATTTCATTTGTACTGAATGTTAAGTTTTATCATGAAAGAATATTGAATTTTGTCAAATGTTTTTTCTACACCTATAGAAATAATAAAAATATGTCTTTCTTTTTATATTCTGTATCAGTTTATGTGACAGTATTGATTTACATAAGTTGAATCATCTTTGAGTACATGGCAAATATCATCTGATCTTATGATATCCGTTTATTGGCATATATTTTTCCAAAGTATTTATTTATAAAATCAGCTTTTACCACCCAGCAGTGACCAGAGCAAGAGGTAGGCATCCGCCCGCATGCGGGAAGGAGAGATCCAGCCTCCAGTTTGCCTGGCCTGCAGGGCCCAGAGTGGCAGCTCCCTGCTGCTGCACGCAGGGCCAGACCTGGGGAAGCACCACCTCCACTCCCTGTGACCTGCCCAGCGGTGACCAGAGCAAGAGATAAGCATCCACCTGCCTGCGGGAAGGAGAGATCCAGCCTCCAGTTTGCCTGGCCTGCAGGGCCCAGAGTGGCAGCTCCCTGCTGCTGCACGCAGGGTCAGACCTGGGGAAGCACCACCTCCACTCCCTGCGACCTGCCCAGCGGTGACCAGAGCAAGAGGTAAGCATCCACCTGCCTGCGGGAAGGAGAGATCCAGCCTCCAGTTTGCCTGGCCTGCAGGGCCCAGAGTGGCAGCTCCCTGCTGCTGCAGGCAGGGCCAGACCTGGGGAAGCACCACCTCCACTCCCTGCGACCCGCCCAGAGGTGACCAGAGCAAGAGGTAGGCATCCGCCCGCCTGCAGGAAGGAGAGATCCAGCCTCAAGTTTGCCTGGCCTGCAGGGCCCAGAGTGGCAGCTCCCTGCTGCTGAACGCAGGGCTCATCCTGAGGATAAGCCCCCTCCACTCTTCCACTGTGCCATTCTGCAAAGGGCCAAAAGTGCAGCCTTGACTCCACTAACAGGATTGCTGACTGGATATGTTCCGGGTCAATTGGCTTAATCTGGAAGGGAAATAAGAAGGGCTTCCAAGGGTCCATTTGGCTTGAGACTTATTCCTGGTTTCAACATTTTTGTTTGTTTGTGTTTTTGTTTGTTTTGTTGTTTCTTGGGGGGGTTGTTTGTTAGTTTCTGTTTTTTTTTTTGTTTTGTTTTGTTTTGTTTTGATTGATAGTGTGTTTGTTTGCTTCTGCTCCTCTTTGCTTTCTTTCTTTTCTTCCTTCTTACTTTAGTATTTTTTCTTCTTCCTTCATCTTCCCTATTTACACCCTGCCATTGCATACTCAACAAAGGCAAAAACAAGTTATACGCAGAAATTGGGATTTTTTCAACGAGTACAATTGAAATATATAGCAAAGTGGTGTTATATATAGTGTGTTCTCTATTTTCTAGACTTACTCTCTCTCATACTAATTTCTACTCCTTGGTCACTTTTTTCTCTTTCTTCCTTTTTTTTTTTTTTCCTTTTTTTCTTTTTCCTTTCTCTCCATCTTTCTTTATTTCTTCTCTCAACCGCTGCATATATTAGGTTTATATATAAATTGGTCTTTCCACCTAATCATTCACTATTTCCTCTCTCATCTGCTGATACTAAACCACTTCCATAGAACTCTCTTTTCATACTTTCTAAGAAAGAACAAGTCAGTTCACTCACTTCCCTCTTACTAAACATATCACCTCTGTGTCCATTACTTGAATCTATAAAGCCCCATTAGAAGCTTACAGACTAAATTGGAAACACTATCTAGGTTAACTAAATCTGTACATTGTGATCAAACTGGGATTCTTTGAATAGAAAGTGTCTGATTTTGAAGTGTAAAGGAAATATAAGGGAATCTGATAGCATTGTACTACCGGAGCAACGTAAGGTTCTAAGGTAAAATCAAAATAGTCAAGGTCCCATAGTTGCAAGAAGAATAGACATAAAAGCAAGATGAAGAAAAAAGGAAGGAAAGTGGCACAAACAAATCAATATACCTCCTCAGTAGATTCCATGGCATGCACAGTTGGTGAAATGACAGAGATGGAATTTAGAAATTACATTTGCCAAATGCTTGCGGAACTTAAGAATGAACTAAAAAATGAGATGAGGGAGCAAGTACAGATGGCAAAAGATCATTTTGACAAAGAACTCCATAAACAAATACAGGAAGTAAAAGATTACTTCAATAGGGAGATAGAGGCTCTAAAGAGAAACCAAACAGAAATTCCAGAAATGAAAGAAGCAATAAAACAAAATAAAAGCTCAATCGAAAGTATCACCAACAGAGTAGATCGCTTGGAAGAAAGAACCTCAGACAATGAGGACAAAATATATACCCTAGAGAAAAATCTAGATTACACAGCAAAAATGGTAAGAAACCAAGAATAGAACATCCAAGAATTATGGGACAACATAAAAAGACCAAACATAAGAGTGATTGGGGTAGAGGAGGGGGAAGAGTTTCAAGCCAAAGGAATGAACAATTTATTTAATGAAATAATTACAGAAAATTTTCCAAACTTGAGGAATGAATGGGAAAAACAAGTTCAAGAGGCTTACCGAACAGCAAACATGCAAAATCACAACAGATCCACACCAAGACACATTATAATGAAAACGCCTAATATACTGAACAAGGAGAGAATATTACAAGCCACAAGAGAAAGGAAGCAGATTACATATAGGGGGAAACCAATCAGACTATGTTCAGACTTTTCTACCAAGACCGTAAAAGCAAGAAGATCCTGGAATAGCATATATCAAGTTCTGAAAGAAAAGGGATGTCAACCAAGAATCTTATATCCAGCAAAACTGAGCTTTAGATTCAAAGATGAAATAAAAACCTTCCACGACAAGCAAAAGTTAAAAGATTTTGCAGCTCGAAAGCCAGCACTTCTGAACATCCTGGGCAAAATTTTTCATGAAGAAGAGAGAAAAATAACAATGAAAATCAACAAAGGGAGATATTAAACTAAGGGAAATACCAACCAGAAGAGAAACCAAATCAAGCTAAAGATCATAATACAAATAAAAATGGATGGGAATAAAAATCACATTTCAATAATAACCCTGAATGTTAACGGCCTAAACTGACCATTCAAAAGACACAGATTATCTGAATGGATTAAAAGAAATGACCCAACAATTTGCTGTCTCCAAGAAACACACCTCATAGAAAAAGACATCAATAGACTGAAGGTGAAAGGCTGGGAAAAGTCTTATTCACATGGCCTGCGGAAGCAAGCAGGGGTTTCCATTCTCATTTCAAATAAGGTAGACTTCAAGCCAAAACTAATCAAAAGGGACAAAGATGGATATTTCTTATTACTTAAGGGAACCATTCATCAACAGGATATAACAATCATAAATCTATATGCAACAAATAATGGAGCACCTACATTCATCAAACGCTTCTCAAGTTCAAGAGTAAAATAGACCACAACACAGTTATTCTAGGGGACTTCAACACACCTCTCTCACCAATGGATAGATCATCCAAACAAAAGCTAAACAAAGAAACTTTAAGCCTCCTTAAAACAATTAACAATTTAGACCTAACGGACATATATAGAATATTTCATCCCTCAATAAACGAATACACATTTTTCTCAGCAGCACATGGCTCCTTCTCCAAAATAGACCATATATTATGTCACAAGGCAACTCTCAGCAAATATAAAAAAATAGAGATACTACCCTGCATGCTATCGGACCATAAAGGGATGAAATTGGAAATCAACGACAAAACAAGGAATAAGAAAAACTACTCCATCAACTGGAAGCTAAACAACATGCTACTGAATGAACAAGGGGTTGAAGAAGACATCAAAGAGGAGATCAAAAAATTCCTAGAGGTAAATGAGAACACAGATACATCATATAGAAATCTCTGGGACACCATGAAGGCAGTAGTAAGAGGAAAATTCATTGCACTGAGTTAATTCCTTAAAAGGAAAAAAAAAAACAACAAATAAATGACTTAACATCACACCTCAAAGCACTAGAAAAAGAAGAACTATCAACACCAAGAGTAGCAGAAGACAGAAAATAATTAAAATCAGAGCAGAAATTAATGAAATTGAGACTAAGGAAACAATTCAAAGAATTGACAAATCTAAAAGTTGGTTCTTTGAAAAAATAAACAAAATTGATAGACCCTTAGTGATGCTAACGAAAAGAGGAAGAGAAAAAACTCAAATTACTAACATTCGTGATGAAAAAGGGAATATCACAACAAACACCTCAGGTATACAGAATATAATTAGAAATTACTTTGAAAACTTCTACTCTAACAAAATAGAAAATACTGAATGCATTGACAGATTTCTAGAGTCATATGATTTGCCTAAACTGGATGTGGAGGCTATACACAATTTAAACAGATCAATTACAAGCGAAGAAATAGAAGATGTCATCAAAAAGCCACCCACAAGGAAAAGTCCGGACCTGATGGGTTTACAGCTGAGTTCTACAAGACTTTCAAAGAAGAATTAATACCAATGCTCTTCAAACTATTTCAAGAAATAGAAAAAGAGGGAGCTCTTCCAGACTCTTTCTATGAGGCCAATATTACATTAATTCCAAAGCCAAGCAAAAATGCATCCAAAAAAGAAAACTTCAGGCCAATATCTTTAATGAACATAGATGCAAAAATCCTCAACAAAATTCTGGCAAATCGTATACAAAAACATATCAAAAAGATAGTGCACCACGATCAAGTGGGGTTTATTCCAGGGATGCAAGGCTGGTTCAACATTTGGAAATCAATAAACATAATACATCACATCAATAGAATTAAAGATAAAAATCATGTGATTGTCTCAAGAGATGCAGAAAAGGCATTTGACAAAATACAGCACCCCTTTATGTTCAAAACACTAGAAAAACTAGGAATATCAGGAACTTATCTCAACATTATAAAAGCTATTTATGCAAGGCCCAGAGCTAACATTATCTTAAATGGAGAAAAATTGAAAGCATTTCCTCTAAAATCTGGAACAAGACAGGGATGCCCCCTTTCACCACTGCTATTTAACATAGTACTGGAAACTCTGGCCAGAGCAATCAGACAGACAAAAGAAATTAAAGGGATCCACATAGGAAAAGAAGAGCTCAAATTAGCACTATTTGCTGATGACATGATAATATACCTAGAAGACCCAAAAAACTCTACCAGAAAACTTTTACAACTAGTAAATGAATTCGGCAAAGTAGCAGGATACAAAATCAATACCCATAAGTCAAAGGCATTTTTATACATCAGTGACAAAGCCTCTGAAAGGGAAATGATGAAAACACCCCATTTACAATAGCATCAAAAAAAAATAAAATACCTGGGAATCAACTTAACAAAAGAGGTGAAAGACCTCTATAATGAAAATTATAGAACACTAAAGAAAGAAATCATAGAAGAACTCAGAGATGGAAAGACCTACCTTGCTCTTGGATAGGTAGAGTCAATATTGTCAAAATGTCCATACTACCAAAGGCATTATACAGATTTAATGCAATTCCAATCAAAATTCCAATGTAATTTTTCAAAGAAATAGAAAAAGCAATCATGAAATTCATCTGGAAAAATAAGAGACCCAGAATAGCCAAAGCAATCCTGAGCAAGAAAAGTGAAGCAGGGGGCATCACCATACCAGACCTTAAAGTATACTATAGAGCAATAGTAACTAAAACAGCATGGTATTGGCACCAAAACGGATGGGTGGACCAATGGTACAGAATTGAGGACACAGAGACTAATACATATAATTTCAGTTATCTTATATTAGACAAAGGTGCAAAAAATGTACAGTGGAGAAAGGATAGCCTCTTCAACAAATGGTGCTGGGAAAACTGGAAATCCATATGCAACAAAATGAAATTAAACTTGTATCTCTCACCATGCACAAAACTCAATTCAAAGTGGATCAAGCACCTAGGAATTGGATCTGAGACAATATGCCTAATAGAAAAAGTAAGCTCCAATTTCCAACATGTCGGATTAGGCCCCAAGTTCCTGAATAAGAATCCTGTAGCGCAAGAACTATTACCAAGAATTAATGAATGGGATAGATATAAGCTAAAAAGCTTCTTCTCAGCAAAAGAAACAATCAGTGAGGTGAATAGAGAGCCAACTAATTGGGAACAAATATTTAATACATGCACATTGGATAGAGCACTAATTTCTAGAATATATAAAGAACTCAAAAAACTTTACAACAAAAAAGAAAATAACCCAATAAATAAATGGGCTAAGGAACTGAAAAGACACTTCTCAGAAGAAGATATACAATCAATCAACAAATACATGAAAAAATGCTCAACCTCTCTGGCAATTAGAGAAATGCAAATAAAAACTACTCTAAGATTTCATTTCACCCCAGTCAGAATGGCAGCTATCAAGAACACAAACAACAATAAATGTTGGAGAGAATGTGGGGAAAAAGGCACACTCATACATTGCTGGTGGGACTGCAAAATGGTGCAACCGCTATGGAAAGCAGTATGGAGATTTCTTGGGAAAATGGGAATGGGACCACCCTATGACCCAGCCATCCCACTCCTGGGTCTGTTCCCAAAAGACTTAAAAACAGCATATTACAGTGACACAGCCACTTCAATGTTTATAGCAGCACAATTCATAATAGCTAGGTTGTGGAACCAACCTAGATGTCCCTCAGTAGATGACTGGATAAAGAAAATGTGGTATATATACAAAATGGAATTTTACTCAGCAATAAGAGAGAATAAAATAATGGCATTTGCAGGTAAATGGATGAAGTTGGAGAATATAATGCTAAGTGAAATTAGTCAATCTCAAAAATCCAAACACCAAATGTTTTCTACGATATAAGGAGGTTAGTTCACAGTGTGATTGGATGGGGGTACACAGGATTAGAGGAACACTAGAATGGTCAAAGGAAAGGGAGGGTAAGGGAGGGAGCAGAGGGAGAAAGGGGGGAAAATGGTGGTTGAATGAGATGGATATCACTATCCTAAATGCATGATTAAAGATCTGAATGGTACTTATATACTTTGTATACAAGCAGTTGTATGTAAAAAGATGATATACTTGTGCATTTTGAATAAGTAAATAAATAATCTAAAAAAAATCTGCTTTTTCATTTATAATTTATTTGAGTCCTTTTATCTTAAATTTTCTAAGCTTTTTCAATATTTTGTTGATCTTTTCAATTATTTTTAATCTTTATTACATTTATTTAAGCTAAAATCCTTATTATTTTCTTCCTTCTATTAATTTTGACTTGGTTTGTTCTTTTTTTTTTTTTTTTTTTTTTTTTTTTGTAGTTCCAGAAAGTGTAACATTAAATGATTTTATAGGAATTCTTTCTTATATTTTGATGTTGGCATTTTTTGCTATAAACTTTTCTTTTAGAACTGGCTTTATTATATCCTATAGGTTTTCTATTATTACACCGTTATGGCAGAAATCGAAGATTTTGATGACATAAACACAATGCATAAGCCAAAAATTTAAAGTTAAAAATTATCATCTTAAAATTGAATCAGAATGTTTATTATAATCACATATATTTTCTTCTCAAAACTACTTCTTTTTTTCTGACTAGTGAATAAGAACAAATATTTGGAAACCCCTCTCTTCACCACATAGCTAATGGTAATGAATTATATATTTCAGAAAGCTAGAAGAAAGGATTTTAAATGTTTTCACCATAAAAGAATTATCAATGTTTGACCACATAGGTATATGTAAAAAAAAGAAAAAACTTATACAATGTTTCCAGATATTGGAACATTATATGATACTCCTATAAATATGTACAAATTCTAAGTTTTTAGATGTCAAGTAAAATTTAACTCACAGTCTCTGGTTTCTAATTACCATTTTCTAATAAGTGTTGTAGATCTGAGTTAGAATGAAACTGGAAAACTGAACTAGTATACAATTCTAGAAAATGATTATTGATGTTGATTTTGAGTTGATGTGAGAAAGTTACTGAAGGCTGGGAGTTTCTATTTTCTGTTACTGCCAAAACAATGATTTCAATTTATTTAAACACATTATAGAATACTAAATTATCTATAAAATTATATGCAATTCTTAAAATATCTAAATATTCTTTGAACATCAGTAATTTTGTTATTATTGCATAAGCTATATTTGGGATTAACTAAATATTTTGAAGGAAAGTTTCTTACAATATATTCAGATGGAATGATAGTTCTGGAAAATAACAATTTTTAACTATGAATGAAAGAGTTTATCTAAAGCAGTTGATGATAAAATTTCTACCTGAAATATTTAGTAGGCCATTTGTCTAACAGCTATCAGGCTGTTAAAAACTGATCAGTACTAAAATTCTTCTAGTGGAACAACTGTATATCTGTACCTTTGTTGTGATACATCCCCATGACATTCTAAAATTACCCTAAATCTTATGAAACTTCTGTATTTGTTTATCAATTTTCAGAGTATAGTAAAAAGTAGGACAATCAACTACGACCAGAATGTGTAATTTGCTACAGGTCACATAAACAAGCTTTTCAGCAATGAAAACTATGTGTAAAAATGGAGAGATGATTACGAATTTTATGAGACAACAACTGTGGCTAACGAACTGTGGCCTTATTTAGATTCTAATAGACAGAAACCAAGTACAAAATAATAGTTGCAAGATAATTGTGGAAATTTATGATGAGTTTATCATTTTAATATTTTCTTTTATGGTACTGAGGATCAGATTCAGTAATTCATTCATACTAGGAAGTTCACCACCACAGAGCCATATCCCCAGTTCCTGCTTTTTTTTTTTTTTTTTTTTTTTCGGTATGTGTGGTGAAAGATAAATTTAGATGATATTATGGAATTTTTGTCAAATTTGTTAGCAGTTTAATGACACTGAATTTATGTAAATATAGGTTTTAAGACTTAGTGTTATATATGGAAGTATTTATAGGCAAATTAATTGAAAATGTCAATGTTTTAAATATTTAAAAGTGCATAAATACAAACATGCCTATCTATCTTCCTCTCTACTTACCCTCCTATGTAGATACATGTTAGGTTAGTTGAATAAGATTAGATGGTGGGTACATGAAGAATTGTTCTGTGCATTTTGTTTTTATGGTTTTGGATAATTTTGAATATCCCACAAATAATTACATTTTAAAAATGAAACAAAATTTTATTATATAATCAGTGCTTGTCTACCATTGTGAATACATATACTATGATTCCTTTTATTATCCTGTTATTTCCATGGTGACAACAAAATTTACACATTGTAAGCATACTCTTCACTCTTGCCTTTAAATTTAACATTTTCTCCAATTTTAATGCACCATTCCTTGATATTGACATGACTCTCAAACATTTGCTTTAAGTTATCCTTGGTGATTCCTTCTTACATTAATCCTAGTTAAAAATGAATCCTTTGCTGATCACTTGACACAATTTCTAATTTTCCTTTTTGTTTTTAATTTGTATATTAGTTATGAATATCTAATTTGCAATATACTGCAATTATTTTATTATGTATATCCCCCATAGTATGTGAACATTATGATGATATGGAGATTTTTTTTGTTGTTGTTGCCTTTGTTCAATATCATTTACTCTAATACCTAGAAAGAGGATTGGTACATATTAGTCATTCAACAGGTATGTTTGAGTGAGGAAGACTAGGTCATTGAAAGAACACTTTTGGACTTTGGCAAAACTCTTTTTGAGATTCAGTACCACTGGTACTACATGATCTTGAACACCTATTTTGTTATGCAATTAAATTACTTTAAATACTGAATGGCCAAAACGGTACTTGACTTCCAAGTTTACCATGGAAATTCAATGTCATATTCCATAATGATGTACTTGGGCTATAGGTCTAATTCCTACTTTTTTACTCATTATCCCTAGCAACCTGATTATCATCCAAATTTGCAATGTTATTTTTTTTCTTGACAATTAATAAATATTGAACTAATATTAATTATTTTCTATTTAGTTATAATGCATTCTGGCTTTCTAAGAAATTCTTTTGAGAATGAGGCAACAACTTGAAGTTCTATGATTCTTACTACAATTATTTAATCAAAGCGTATAACACAATAATAATACACACATTCAGCAGAATTTATGTTTGCAAAATTACCAAGTGGGAAAATTGCTGTAACATTAAAGATTATAAATGAGATGAATTTACTTTTACATGACTCCAGTGGCATTTTAAACCAATGTGCAAGGATTCTTTTATTTATTTCCCCCAGACAGTGTATATATTTTTTTCCTTCTGTTCATCTAAAATATTTCTGGAAAATATAGAAGAATCTAGGAAGCTGAAGTGCACTTTAAAAATGTAAATAATAAGTCTGGATCAAGTTCACAACCTTAATGTAGTGATTTCATGTATTCTAGATTTTTTTTAAAGCGAGAAGAATGAACTTTGATATACTAAAAATAAAATAATTTATCCATGTGTTGTAAATGTAATGTATTTAATTCTAAATTTTTCAGGAGCTATCACAAAATATATTTCCAGTCAAAGTGAAGTATGTGACCCACTTTATTTAGCTGAGTTTGTTTTAAGTAAAAGAGACAAATGATGTGAAATTTTATCAGTTGTGATAGTTGTGTTTCTGCAATCACCACTAGACAGTTATTGGTAAGACTTCCATAATAAAGAGCCACAGTCTGAGTAGGTTAAACAACAAAGTATGTCTGTCACAGTTCAGGAGGATAAAAATCTGACATCAAGGTACTCACAAGGTTTATTATTATATTATTATTTTTTTCTTGCAAGACTTTTATTATTTGGCTTATAGATAAGCCATCTTCTCTCTGTGCTTTCATACGGTCATTCTTCTGTGTGTATCTGTGTTTTAATTTCTTCTTAAAAGGATAGCAGTCATGTGGGATTAGAAACTTAACCTTCTGACCTCATCTAACCTTTATTACCTCTTTGAAATTCCAGTCTTCCAGTACAGTCACATTTGGAAGTACTGGAGTTTAGAACATCCACAGTTGAAATGGGAATGGAACACAACTCAGTGCCTAACAACTACAATTCTCTTGTTGGTCATATTTTTCACCTTTGTATCTTCATAACTCATCCTTAATATGGAAGCACTTAAGTAATGGTGATATTGTGATTCATTATTTTGACAGAAGTATGATAAACATCTTTATTAGTAAAGTGCATCTTTATTAGTAGACTTAATGAAAGCAATCAATTTTTATATTCTTATTACCATTCAAACATCAAAAAATCATTACAACTCAATTATCTCTATATGTTTTATGATATTTGTACATAATTTTAAGAAATCATTCACTTATCAATAGTAGTGAACAAAATTTCAAGTTCTGTGTATTCATTTTTTCTCTATTTGTCCATATTTAATTCATATAAAATTAAATTGTACAGATTTTCATATTGAATGAATAATGTTTCCTGGTTTGAATAAAAGTACTTTTACATACATGTTTCTACTGTTTTTTGGAAATTTAAATATTACCTTCTCTAATTTTTTACTTCACTGGTTTTAGATAAATATAATAACATTTATTTTTATTTGACTTGTTTTTGAAATATACATTATTTTATCAAGTTAATTAGATATAGCTTTATCACACTAAAATAAAAAACAAATGCATAGGAATTATGTATTTTTAATAAGTTGAATTTTAAGCATGAAATTATAATTATTGTGCCACAGACTTCATTTTAAAATATCTTCAAGTAACTTAAATGAGAATAGGAATTTTTTTAAAACAATCCCAGGATGCCAAGAATTATCCTTTACACAACGTATCTTGTACAATATTTTTAGAACCATTATAAATGTACCCCAAAATTTCCAGTATATTTAAAAACAGTGAGGGTAGGTCAAGTCACAGTAATGGTGGAAAAAGTGTATATTGTTATAACTTTCTTGCTACCTACAACATGTGGGCCCCAACTTTCTTAAGTTTTATTCTTTCCTCTATTGTTGGGACTATGTCTGCCAAGGGGCAGGGTTTTGACTGCTTACTACGCCCTAAAGGACCGGGGCTAAACCAAGGGGTGTGGCTATGACGTAGCGTGAGAGACTGAACCGCCTTGCTTGCTGATTGGTTAGTTCTAGGCCTATTTAAGTCAATGCTTGTTCAATAAATCTGAGTTCTTCTGGCATCCCGTGTGCTATACAAAACTCCCTGGGTGTGGCGTGTTTTCTGTTCAAACAAACAGAGGTAAGGCACCTAGAGATTTCTGTCCTTAAGATCACCCCGCTGGGTGAGTTGCAGTTTTTCCTGCAGGCAGAAAAACCCCCTTTTAGGGCCCAAAAAGGGAAGTGCAACTTAGAGCCCGGCTCCATTCATACCCCAGCGGCCCCAGCACTCTATGAGAATCTTTATTATTTATTTTCATGTGTAATTTATTAAAATGCATTTTGTTATCAATCTTCTGTGTTTAAACCTTAATTACATCATTAAGTAATCAGTATATTGGCAAGCTACTGAATATATCTATTTTTCAAATATTTAATTCTTATAAAATTTAAAAATAGTACTGGCCTAATTATATTAAGTATGATTATAATTTTTATAATACTAGACAATTTCTTAAAGCAGTGACTAGTTTATAATAGCCCTTGCAAAACAATGGATAGTACTGTTAATTTTCTGTTTTGATTAGTCATTTCAGATACTTTCTTTTGGGAAATTTATCCTGCCATAATTTCACAAAAACTATTACTATTATCTTTGGTTTTCTTGTGTCTCTGAAAACTGAAGAAGCTTAGACACTTCTGGTTCAATAATTAAAAGACAATCCAGTTACACTAGCCAAGTTTAAATCCTCAGTGCTAACAGAGAAGTGGTATTTGAAATTTATAAATATAAATCAAAATAATTTGAAGAAAGTGATAAGGAGTGTTCCTTTCTAGATCCTCCATCATTCATCTCCTTTGTATGTCTTCCAGTGAAGGGAAAAATCATAGTTTGGGAGTCTGTCATACTTTTGTTTTGTTTTGATTTGGGATTTGGTTACATGGAAAACTCTAGATTATAGGTTATTCCACAGATGCTCTTTTTCTGTTTGTGTTTTTCTAATTGAATGCAAAGCTTTGTGATGCAAATTCTTTATCACCATACAATACATCCCCAGCATATCACAGTAGAAAAGAAGAGGGAAAGTAAAATAAATATTTTCATCTAAAGAAAAAAATATGAAACAATAATGCCAGGGGAAAATATACTCTCCATTTTCATATGAAAAATATTCTAAAATTAAAAGAAAAAAATCTAAGACATAAGACATATAGTTTTGCTTAGTATGTACCCTATATTTATATTCACCTTGCACTCTGTTTCAATTTTCCCTGCTCCATTCAAATAACTATTATGTCAATACTAGTATATGGCAGACTTGTAGCCTATCACAATTGATTTTTTTCACGCTTATGGATTTTAGACAAAAACTAGAGACTTCTGACTATCAATATCTTTGAAATATGTATACTTTCTTGAGGCTTTTGCCTTATACCTATTCCTAAAATATCTCTTTATGCATAGTGAAGAGAAGTAGATTGTGTTAATACCCTTTTATCTGTTATTTCCTTTGATTAAATATCTACAATGTATTGTCCAATGATTTATATTTTAAAATACATTAAATGTGTTTTATAAATATTGAGTCAAATTTAAACTTCAGTTTTTAAATAAACATTCTCTCAAACTTTAAAACAATCTTTAGATTTTGAATAATTCCAAATTGCTGAAATTTTCTCTGACCCAATCCCATTTTTCCTTTTTTTCAGCTTCTTGCATCATTATAGTATATTTAAAATTTCAAAATAGACAATATTGGTATACTACTAGCAACTGAATTCTAGACTAGATCCAAATTTTACCAATTTTTCAACAAATGTACTCTATTTTCTTTTATACTCCAGGGCCTAATCCAAGACAATGCAGTGCACTTTGCCAACTTTTTCAAAGAACATATTTTTCTTAATTTACCTTATTTAGCACCTTATAGAATAAATATTATAAAAGTAAAAATGTGTTAATCTGATTCTGTTAATTAACTTTATGCCAAATATAAAGTAAGCATCAAGGTCATTCTTTCAGTTCTCAATAACACATCACTCTCTGTTACACAAAGGACAGCATGTATTGTAAAGCAAAGTACTTAGTGGTTCAGTTTCATCGAGTACATTTTTATATTGCTTATAGTTTTAATAACTGTAAATGTTATTTAATTTTGATCCCCAAATATATGGAAATAATACTCTTTAGTAGGTATAATATAATGGTTGTAGTATTTGTGTTGAATTAATAGAAAATGTTGAGAAATACTATTACAAAATAGAATAAATCCTGCTTTAAAAATATTCTAGTAATATATAAATAATATAATTTTAAAAATATAACAAAATGAATTATTTTAATTTCAGCTGCAAAAAATGTAATTTAATTGTATTAAGATGCATCTTAATATTTGATTACTCAGACTTTATTGGAAAGAGGCGCATTTAAATTCACATACTTTCGTTCTCAATACTGTTTATCTTAATTTATCATTGCTGCTTACTGATATGCTTCAGTTATAAGAGAAGGTCACACAGTCCTCCTCAGGGCATTTCAATCTCTGGCAACAATTTTTATTTGCTGATCATAAATGTACTTTAGATTTCTGCATTGTTATTTTATGTAATAATGTCAAGGACAAACATTCTGAAGCATGTCTAATAACATTGAGATCCATTTTCTTTCCTCTACAATTCAGCACCCCATTAAATTTAAAAAATAACTGGATATTTCTTTATCTTGGTAGGGGTGTATTAGATTTTCTTCAAAAGGTTTTGAATTTGTTTTCTAATGTTTTCTCATTTTTCTTAGTTTGGAGGATGTCTATACACAGAATAACATAAGGTATGAGAGAAAAGTCTGATAGAAGAAAAAAATTTACCACATTTTCTATGCTGCATTTATTCCTGATTCTTGTGAAATGAACAAAAAAATCAAGCATAATGACTCTGATTACAAGTAATGCATAAATTAAATGATAAAAATTCTAATAATTTAGGCATTCCATATGCTATATCATTATTGTGTGGACCACTTTTTAAAAGTCATTTAGAAAATGTAAAAACAAAAAAGAAAATCCACAAGAATTATCCATCTGTACTTAACCTAAATATGTTCACTATTATAATTCTTTGTAACAGATCAATAGACCAGTTGTTTGCCCATCTTTACATGCCCTCAGTATGCCCCAAAAGATATTTGATGAATGAATAGACTAATGAATGCTCAGGTATGAAATCTTTTGCAAGGAATATTTCACTTTATCATTCATTTTATTCTATGGGAAATATATTTTTTTTTAAATTTGTGGTGAACAGTAACCATTTGCTCTTACTTATCTTGCAAACACATTTTCCAGCCTAACGTTACCTCTTAAACTCTCTTTATAATTTTTATTTTACCATAAAAGTTCATAATTTTCTTAAAATTCAAATAATTTAGATTATCTTATATATTTATACTAATTCTATAGAGGCAATTTCTCCACATTAAACTTATTAGAACAGTAACACTTGACAATCTATTATGAAACATTACTGTTTTGTAGATAGCAGGTCTTGTTCAAGTTGAATTCAATCTTTGTAAAAAAAAGGATAATAAAAATTTCATATGTTCTTATAAAGAATAAATTGGCCAATGTGTACGAGAAAATTTTTGAAGAGTGTCTGGCCTATAATGATCAAATAATAAGTTTCCAACATTATTTTGTTTATATTTTTTATTGCTTCTATTTTATATAGTATCAAGAAGAGCTCTGTTCTGATGTACACATTTAAAAGGTTCTCAGTTCATTTAAAATATTGGTTTGCATAATCTATCATTTTGCCAAAGATTTAAAAGATCTCTTTCATCAAATCTAAAACTCTATTTACAATTTGATCTATTTATGCATTTTTGGTTTTAATCCATTGATGTATGTATGTGTTTACTGATTTGTCCTTTGTGAAATAATGGATTAATGTCACTATCCTGGCAGTAGGCCAGTTATCCCCAGAAGAGGTTCTTACTGAAAGGTTGAGTTTGGCCCTATTTCCTCTCTCATGCACTTTTTCTTCTTTTTCTGACTTTTGCTATGGGATTAGATTATATAAAGGCCCTCGTCAGATTCAGTCCTATTAAACTTGATCATCCCAGGTTCCAGAACTGTATAAAATTAACCTCTGTTCTTTATAAATTGTCCAATCTCAGGTGTTCCATCAGCACAAAATGGACCAAGACAATAAGCTTTATGTATACTTATCTACACCTATCTTCATATCTAGACACATGTTTAAGTAAAGCTATTTGGAGTGTCATACAACCTGATCTGAAGTAATCTGAGCATGGATACAGGGGAGACCTTTACTGAGAACACAGAGGGAAGTCTTTGCTTTATCTGTTCTTTTCTGTACTAGAACCTGAAAGAATATGGAAAGGAGCTGTTATTTTCCTATTAATTATCTGATGTTTGATAATGCATACAGCAAGGGGAAAATGTGAAAAATACATGAACAGAAGCTAGACTATTTTAAAAAATATTAGGCACATGAAGTGAAAAAAATAAACCTATATTTAAAAAAAAAAAAAGTTTTAACCAAAGTACATAAAAATACATAAAAGGCCAATGGTGCAAACATGAAGAAAGTTAACTGTCATTAACTATTTAACTATCACTTTTTTATATACCTTTTGAAGGCACATGTACTTGAGAACTCGATTGCAAAAAATGATCATAACTCTATTCCTTACATAGCAAATTTACAACAATAATTTTATTAGGGAAGAAGGTCTAATGGGAGATTAGTGGAAATTTGAATAAGGGATCTGTGAGATTTAGTTGATTGTTCTGATCTGTATTGTCTTGCACTTAATCCTTGTCTTTATGTCTTAAAATTGCACAAATTTGGCAAATGAAAATAATGACCTGGATTCCATCCAGTTAATAAATGCAAAATTCCCCCAAATTCTCAAGTTTCATATTACTAAAGTCTTAAGTCAGAGATGGGTCTAAATTTGGATAGTTACAACAATCCAGGCCTGGCTACTTGTCCCAGATAAATCAAACAAAAATATAATGGTGAGTGTGAAGAAAGAGATTTATTCAATATAGCTTTATCAGGGAGACCAGGAAGATTGAATGTCCTCAACTCTAACTTGGGGCTACTGATATGACCTTCATGTTTAAAGATAGGAAAAACTGGCATATGAGGCAAGAGGTATGCATAATTAATCAGTCTGTTTCAAACTGATCTGATATATCATTATTTCAAGTCTGTTTTTATAGAATTCCTCCAGAGAAGCTTTATCATTTGAGGGGCAATCTGTTTCTCATTGTGAGATATTTGCTCCTGCTTAGGTGGGTAGCCTCAGGTCCCCTTCATGGAATAATTCTTTGTACTTGGAGAACCAATCTCTTCAAGAGGTGGATCTGCCTACAAGACTCAGTATTTCTAGCAGGTTTAAGGAAATGGCTGGAGACTTTTAGGTGTTACTTTGTGGGGATGAATCATAAAGACATAAATTATGTGCAAGACAGTATAGATCAGAACAATTCTAAAATTCTATCACTATATATACTATATTATTTTAGTGGGTATTGTTAATCATAACTGAGTGATGCACTTGTATAATTTTATGGGAATGCTAGAGATAAAAATACCTTTAATTTCTCATATATTTACTTTCTCAAATCTTCATGGTAAAGGTAATTTTAGAGGTTGCAACAAGGAACCTGCCAGGTTAGGCTTCTGCTCCATGCCTTACTTTCCTCACACTGGCCCCACCACCCTTAATTAGGATCTGGTGATAGGAATTATTACATTTTAAAATGATGGCTTCCTGGTCCCTGAGAAAGGCATTCTAGGTTGTAAACTGGCAAAGAACATATTTAAAAGTTATATTTCAAAAGTCCAGAGAAATATTTACCAAAAACATGGTTTCTAAAATATATTCTTTAAGAAAAGGGAGGTCAAGGGCTTGGAATCAGAAAGAAGACCATCTTCAAAAGTTTAGTACAGCCAAAGGCACATGAAGGACTTTTGATCATCTGCATATACCCAACTAGTTTTGCAAGCATCACAGATAAATAATTCAAAACAATTTGTTCTATCCTGAAAAAATTCTTATAGTTATGTTTCCAAATAAGCAACAACACAGTCTTAGGGGAGATCTAATCTGTCTTCTTTATTTGAGAAGGCCTTAATTGTCTCAACAAGTATATGAGACAATTTGTTAGGACTGTTAAGAGCTCAAAAATGATCCTGAAGCTGGGCTCGGTGGTGCACGCCTGTAATCCCAGCACTTGGGAGGCTGAGGCAGGAGGATCATGAATTCAAAGCTAGCCTCAGCAATGGAAAGGCACTTAGCAACTCAGTGAGACCCTGTCTCTAAATAAAATACAAAAAAGGGCTGGGGATGTGGCCCAGTGGTCGAGTGCCCCTGAGTTCAATCCCTGGTACCCAAAAAAAAGATCCTGATTTAAATTTTAATTCTGTCACCAGTATGCAAACTTAGGAAAATAAAAAAAGCATATATCTACTTACATTATAATTCCTAATCAGTAAATTGCGCAATTTTTAGAGTGTTGGCCAAGGATAAACTTTAATAAATGAGTAATAATTATTATTACTTTTATCATATACTATATTTTATTGATTTATTAATTTTAGAGCACACTAAAAGACTTTCTGAAATTTCAGTAGTGATAAGGGTGAGTAATATATAATGTATTTAAATATTCTATATACTGCAAATTCTAGCTACTTCTAGAATCACTAGATGCAAAAGTATAGGTTTCTGGTAAAAATAACTGCAGCTTCAGTTTTTGACAAGTAAGAGTAGAACAACTATGATTCCTAACATGGAATTCACCTATTTTAGTTAGCTTTTTGGGTGCTGTGACCAAAAGACCTGAAAAAAAAAAAAATAGAGAGGAGGAAAGTTTATTCAGGGATGCATAGTTCCTAGGTCTCGGGTGAGGCAGAACATCATGATGGAAGACTGTGGCAGAGGAAGGTAGCTGGGAACATGGTACCAAGAAGCAAAGAAAGAGAGAGATTGCTCACCAGATACGTGTACCCTAAAGGCAATCCCTCAATGGCCTACCTCTTCCAGCTATACCCTACCTGTCGACAGTTACCACCAAGTTAATTTCTATTCAGGGATTAATACACTCGTTGAGTTAAGGCTCTTATAGTCCAATCATTTCACCTCTAAACTTTTTTGCGTTGTCTCACACATGAGTTTTTTGAGGGCACCTCATATATAAACACCAAGTTTGTTTTTTTCCTCAAAATGCTATTTAACAAGAGACATTATTGGAGGACTTAAAAGTCCACTTATAAAAAATATATTTTCTCTGTTTTCTGGTGTCCATCTGGATAAATTAAAGAGGCCCTACTTATAATAAGCTTAAAGACTGCTGGGGGGATTTACGACAATAGTCTAAATATTAGAATATCCTAAATGTAATGTCCACATCAGAATTTCAAATCGCACTCTTAAAAGAAAAATATATGGCATTGGTATGGTTGAAATGATTTTAAGGTTGGGATTGAGAACTACTAATGTGTAGATGAGTTCAGAAACTATATTGAAATAATTAATGACTCAATGTCTGTTGTATTTACTTGAAGAATATCTTTATTAAATAAGAGAACTAGGCAAAGTACTTATTTGTAAAACTAGAATTTCTCTTATTAAAATGTACCAAACAGAAAAAAGAAACTGACTACATATTTCACATTTAATAATTATTCATACATTCATTTAAGATTAGGAGGAATGATACTTCAGAACATTATAATTTAGATTTGGATGTGCTATTTATTTTGAAAATTGTGATGGAAGGTAATTATACTCTGACCATTTGATGAGGTGCTCAAAATGACAAGTGATGATTTCTTTGCTCATTTGAGCATTTAATAATTTTTTAGTGGCCTGTCCATGGACTCCATTTAAGAGCTCTTTATCATCACATTCTTCCATTTAAAATCTTATCTAAAATTCTCAGATTTATGCCTGGTCCTAAGGCATCCTAGGACATTTAATAAGCTCTAGCTACTGATAACAAGATCTGAAATCATAATTAAAAGAATGACTGACCTAGCATTAACAAAGGAAAGGAATAAAATCACATATTGATCTTTTTAAATTGGTATGCCAATGATGAGACATTACTGTCATAATAAATTGTCAGCACTTTCAAAACTAATCATTCCTTTTGATTATCCTTTAGATATTGTAGGGAAATTAATATCTGCAGGAGCCCTGTTTGGGGAGATGGCTTAAATTGCGGTGGACTACGGGCTTTGGCTTTGGACATGTTTGGGCATTGGCGCCTTCCGTACTTGGCCCGGGATCTTGCGAGACTTGGCCGGAGATCTCGAGGGACTTGAGCTAGATTGCGGAGGAGGTCTGCGCCATTTTGGAGGTTAGAGGAGCGTGGACGGCGTGTCGGGGTGTAGTTAGAGCCAGGGAGAAAAGTTGCCAGAATAAAGAGCTGTTTGTTTCCAGTTCGTCTCTAAACTTCTTCCCGCGGCTTCTTTGCTCCAAGCGGCCATCGCTTCAGGCGACTACAGGTGGTGGCCCGGACGGGGAATCGACACGGCAGGTAAGAACTGAGGAACCTCGCAGGAGTCTCTAGTCAGAGCGGTTAAAATGGGTTCGAAAATAACTAAGACCCAAGTGTACAAGGCTCTTGATGGATTCTTTGATATAGCTGAGTCAGTTATTAGTGAGGAGAATTTGGAAAAAAGTGAAAGTGATCATGAAAGCTTGGCCTCGGCTGAGTCAGTTAGGGCCAGTAAGGATAGTATCAGTGCGGGCTCAAAAATGACAAAGATCCGAGCTGCTAAAGCTATTCAAGATTTATTAGAGATAGTTCAAGGATACATGCTCTCAATTGAATCCGGGACTCAGGATGTTACTGAGTCAGTTAGGACCAATGAGAGTAGTAGTAGTGAGGAGGAATTAAGTAAAAGTGATTCTGAAAAAATGAACAAAAGGAAATTAAGGAAGACCAAGATAAGGGACCATCAAGTGGAGGAACCTATGTCCTCCACTCCCCCATGGGTGGAATCTATTACAGAAAATATGAAGGGTATCACTAGGCGTTTGCATACCCTAGAAATAGAAATAAAAAGTCTTTCTGAGCGCTTATGTGCTCTTGAGGGTAACTCACAGATACGTTGGGAACTGCCAGTATTTGAATATGAAAATGGAGAGAGGGGCCACCAGTCAGTAGATTTCAAAACAATAAAAATTCTCAAAGAGGCAGTAATGACATATGGACCCCAAGCTCCTTTCACGTTGAGTATACTGGAGTCCCTTAACACCTTTAGCTTAACCCCCTCAGACTGGAAACGTCTATGTAAAGCAACATTAAGTGGGGGACAATACTTGGTTTGGCGATCACAATTTCAAGAACTTTGTATAGAAACAGCTAAAATAAATGCAGATGCAGGGTTTGGAGACCATAATATAGAAATGCTCACAGGAGAAGGGCCATTCGCAGACGTACAGGTTCAAAAATATTATACCCCAGGAGTATATGCTCAGATAAACGCAGCTGCCTTAAAGGCATGGAAAACTGTACAAGGACCTGGGGATCTACAAGGTAGCTTGTCCAAAGTAATTCAAGGACCTAATGAACCATATGCTGAATTTGCTGATCGACTTTTGAGAACTGCAGGTAGAGTTTTTGGAGACGTTGATCAAGTTATGCCATTAGTTGTTCAATTAGCATATGAAAACGCTAATAAATATTGCCAGGAAGCCATCAGGCCATGGAGAAATAAAAAGGATCTTTCCATATATATACAACTATGTAAAGATATAAATGATGCCTTTGTCACAGGGAATATGATTGCAGCAGCTGTTAGAGATGCTGCCCCTCAGAATTTCACAAGGACTCAACCTAGACACTATAATCAATCAGGATATTCCAGGAAAAATTATCATAGTCAATCAGGCTATTCTAGGCAAAATCCCAAAAGAGAAATAAGACCAAATTCATACCGTGCTCCAGGTTGCTGCCCCAGGTGTAAAAAGGGAAATCATTGGGCCAATAAATGCCATTCAAAATTTGACATCCATGGAAATCCTTTGTTCAGGAATTCAAAAAACGGGGCACGGGGCCCAATGCCCCGGGGCCCACAAATGTACGAGGCATTGGAAGAGGAGTATCCTCAAGCATCCATTCAGATGCTTCCCCGACACAACCCCTATTACCCATCCACTCCCTCACCAGAGGAACAGGAAGAAATGCAGGATTAGACCTCTGTTCCACCGCCCGAATAGTGTTAACACCTGAAATGGGGGTTCAACTGATTCCCACAGGAGTCAGGGGACCTCTTCCCTCAGGGACTGTAGGACTTATTATCGGGCGAAGTCCTCAAAGCTTATTAGGTTTGCAAGTGACCCCAGGTGTAATAAACTCAGACTACAAAGGGGAAATAAAAATAATGCTTAGCTCACCCCAAAGTATAAGTTCTGTTAATCAAGGAGATAAAATTGCTCAGCTGCTTCTCCTTCCAAATTTACATAATTCATTTAAAATGAGTATGCCTCAAAAAGGGAACAATACAAGATTTTGTTCCACTGATTCGAGTCCCATGGCTTGCTGGGTTCGAGACTGTACTAGGAGGCCTATGTGTAAAATAAGAATCCAAGGAATAGAAATGGAGGGACTTATAGATACTGGAGCTGATTCCTCCATCATTAATTTACGACAATGGCCCAAACACTGGCCTCTGCAAAAAGCTTCAACCAGTTTAAGAGGCTTGGGATATAATAACCTCCCAGAAAAAAGTGCAGTAATTTTAAAATGGGAGGATGATGAAGGACATAAAGGAACGTTTCAGCCTTATGTTTTACCTAACCTACCAGTTACTTTATGGGGAAGAGATATTTTACAACAAATGGGAGTACACCTTGCAACCAAACCTGCAGGTGTTAAATGTGAAAATATACAGGGTAGTCTTAACCCTGAAAGAAATCATTATCAAAAAGTACAGGGTAAGCGTAACCCTAAAAGAAATCATTATCATATAGGAAAAAGACATTTTTCTTCGGGGCCACTGAGAAAATAATTTTAAAAATACCATGGCTTTCTGATAAGCCAGTGTGGGTCCCTCAGTGGCCCCTATCTAAAGAGAAATTACAAGCGGCCCACCTACTAGTTCAGGAACAATTAGAAGCAGGACATATAGAACCTTCCACCTCTCCCTGGAATTCCCCCATATTTGTGATCAAGAAAAAATCAGGAAAATGGCGATTATTACATGATCTTAGACAAATTAATAAAACCATGCAAGTCATGGGCCCTACTCAACCTGGACTTCCGAATCCTGTAGCTATTCCAAAAAGTTTCCATGTTATTAGTCTTGATATAAAGGATTGCTTCTTTTCTATTCCCCTACATCCTCTGGATGCCCCCAGGTTTGCTTTTTCAGTTCCTTCTATGAACAATAATGGCCCTGATCAGAGATATCAATGGAAGGTTTTTACCACAGGGAATGGCTAATAGCCCCACCATATGCCAAATGTATGTGGACAAGGCTATCCAACCCATTAAAAATAACTATCCAAACCTCATGTGTCTACATTACATGGATGATATTTTACTGGCCCACCCTAATCAAAAAATCTTATTTAATATATTCAGTGACATGGTAGAAAATTTTAAAAAATACGGATTATATATAGCAGAAGAAAAAGTTCAAACTAGATCTCCCATATTATATTTAGGATTTAAAATCATGGATACTTTTGTTAGACCCCAAAAAATTTTAATAAATAAAGAACATTTAACCACCCTCAATGATTTCCAAAAACTGCTGGGTGACATTAATTGGCTTCGCCCTACACTAAACCTCACTACTGGCCAATTAAAACCTTTATTTGATATCCTTCGAGGGGACCCTGATCCATCCTCACCGCGAACACTGACTCCAGATGCTAGGAAAGCTTTAAAGTTAGTAGAAAAAGCCATTGAAGGAGCTCATTGTGACAGATTTGATTTAACTCAACCGCTGATGTTGATTATTATTTCTTCACAATATACACCCACAGGAGTATTTTGGCAACAAGGGCCTTTATTATGGATACATTTGCCCGTCTCTCCTAAAAGTATAATTGAATCTTATACCTCCATGGTGGCTAAACTTATTCTTCAAGGACTTAAAACTTCTACTAAAATATTTGGCATTCACCCTGCTACTATTATTACTCCCTATTCATCGTCACAGATTGAATATTTATGCTTCAACGATAATGACTGGGCTATAGCTAGATGCTCTACCTCTGCAAATTTTGATAATCACCTTCCTAAGTCTCCTATATTATCTTTTTGTATTAATCATCCTATTATATTTCCACAGGTAATAAAAAATCAACCTATTCCTAAGGCATTTAATGTATTTACAGATGGGTCCTCAAATGGTACTGCTGCAATAGTCACTACAAAAGAAAATATGACTTACATAACTGCACACAAATCAGCTCAACTAGTGGAATTGGAAGCTGTGGTAAGAGCTCTGGAAAATTTTAGAGACCAGCCCATAAACATTTTTTCAGATAGCCACTATATTGTACAAGCCGTCCCAAAATTAGAGTTAGCAGGACCAATAGCACCTCATACTCCAGCTTTTAAATTGTTTTATCAAATACAAAAACTTTTGTGGGCAAGAAAAGAACCTCTATTCGTAGGCCATATTAGAGCACATACTAATTTGCCTGGCCCCCTCCATGAAGGTAATCAAAAGGCTGATGAACTTACAAAAACAATATTTATACTTTCAGCACTACAACAAGCTACTTTATTTCATTCCCAGTTTCACGTCAACAGCACCACCTTGCAACGTAGGTTTAAAATCACAAAAGAGCAAGCCAGAACAATTGTAAAAGATTGTAAATCTTGTATGACACATTTGCCCAATCCTCATTTTGGTGTTAACCCTAGAGGATTAATGCCCAATCATTTGTGGCAGATGGATGTTACTCATGAGCCAAGCTTTGGAAAATTGCGATTTATTCATGTAACCGTAGATACATGTTCAGGCATGATTTTTGCTTCCTTACATTCTGGAGAAAAAGTTAAAGATGTCACATCTCATTGTTTACAAGCTTTTGCTGCATTGGGCATCCCCAAAATGCTTAAAACAGATAATGGCCCCGCATATACGTCCTCATCTTTCAAACAGTTTTGCGCAAAATTCAACATATCCCATAAAACAGGCATCCCATACAATCCTCAGGGTCAGGGCATTATTGAAAGAGCAAACCGCACACTGAAAATTATGTTATTAAAACAAAAAGAAGGAAATTGGAAAAGTCCTAAAGACAGATTGGCAGTTGCCCTGTTTACCTTAAATTTTTTAACTTTAGACTCTAATGGTTATTCTGCTGGAGACAGACATTGGAATCCACACCAACAACATAAACCCTTGGTTTACTGGAAGGATGTTCTTTCAGGTACATGGAAGGGTCCAGATCCAGTGTTAATTTGGGGGAGAGGATCTGTTTGTGTTTTTCCAAAACACGAATCCTCTCCAATATGGATACCATCTAGATTAATAAAGCAGGTACCACATCAAAATGATCAAGATGTAGTTGTTGAGGAATCAAGATTAATAAAAAAGGTACAAAATCAAGAAGACCAAGATGAAGATATAGAATGACTCCCTCAAAAGTATCCTTCAAAATGTTTCACAACTCAAGAGTCATTCCTCCCGGCCGGGATGAGGAGATCTCTCTTTAGTGTGCACACAATTGTATTTTTTTTTCTTTTTATACATGTCTTTATGTCTGTACATTTGTCTACATTTCATGTTAATGTGACGTCACATATATATGTTTGTATGTTTGTTCGTCTGTCCAGTGTGACGTCACAAAGAACAAAGCGCTTATGAAAAAAGAATATATATATATATATATGGATCCAAATAACTTTAATTCATTTTAGGTTGAGAGTATTCAATTTAGGTAAATAATTTTATAAATGAAGGTACTTTCAATTTTGATTATAGGTATCCCTGGGACTTCTCTTTAGCAAACAATATGACTAGTGCTATATAACCTAATATTTTGGTGTTTTGACATAAGATTGTTCATTTGTTATTAACTTCATTTGTTTAATAGCTGATTAATTTCAATTATCTCAACAGGTAAAAAATTGCTGTGTATACAGAGACTTGAGGGTTCCAGCTGACAAATTATTTCTCCAAAGTGCCTTTAGCTTTTCTTTAATCTATCTTTAATACAGTAAATACCCTCAGTCTTTCTTTCTTTTGTTCTCAATATGATATTTTGACAACTTATGTTTGTGTGAGCTCAAACAACAATGTGTATGAGCAGAAATCAACTTTAATTTTCTAATCTAATAATTCTGTTTTTTAGTTTGACAACTCGACTCTTCACTCAGTGCTGAAATAACACTGCCTTTCCTTTAATAATTGATGCTTGAGTTTCTAGGTAGCGGGCCCTGAAGATTTGCCGGTGGCATTATCTAGATATAAAAAAGACGGTTGCTGCTATAGCTGCAGGGAACGCGGTCACCACAAGCATCCCTGCTGCTCAAGCATCAAACAACCTCACCAACAGTGTGGCCTCTGCTCTACATGCATGGGACCTCCTACATCAACGTGTTATAACAAATGGACATTTTGACCTTTCATTGTTTGGGACTTTACGGGACAATGACTTGCGGACATTTGTCCAGAGAATTCAGTGTGTTACTTGATGAAACTTAGGGCAAATAATTTGTTTAAACAATTTGATATGCTATACAATTTGGCTCGTCACCAAAAGGCTTGTTGCCTTAAAGCCGCAACATCTCCTCACAATTGGACGGCTGTTAGTCATCATACACAGTCGATCCTAAAGGGCTCCATTGGATGGCTGGTTAGCCAATGACGGGTAAGATCCCCAGAGGGGGACAACCTAAGACAGGCACAGTCGCACGGGACAGTCTCATGTGGCCGACATATCAACCTAAGACAGGAGTCAAGGGCACAGCCTTGATTATCCGATGACGGGTAAGAATGTTGGTTGCACATAGACGTCCTAGAGCATTACCTCTTTTAAAACAAAAAGGGGGAAATGCAGGAGCCCTGTTTGGGGAGATGGCTTAAATTGCGGTGGACTACGGGCTTTGGCTTTGGACATGTTTGGGCATTGGCGCCTTCCGTACTTGGCCCGGGATCTTGCGAGACTTGGCCGGAGATCTCGAGGGACTTGAGCTAGATTGCGGAGGAGGTCTGCGCCATTTTGGAGGTTAGAGGAGCGTGGACGGTGTGTCGGGGTGTAGTTAGAGCCAGGGAGAAAAGTTGCCAGAATAAAGAGCTGTTTGTTTCCAGTTCGTCTCTAAACTTCTTCCCGCGGCTTCTTTGCTCCAAGCGGCCATCGCTTCAGGCGACTACAAATATCCTAAAGAATTTTAGATATAGTAGAAACGTGAATTAGTTTTACTTGATATTTTATTCCCCAAAAACCTGCATTACTGAGAATTTTAGAACGGAGAATAATAAGAGTAGGCAATACATTTTATATGGTTTTAATTTAATTTGAACACATTCTGTGGATGTATTTCAGATGTTTTTGAAATTGTATCTTTGATTTTATTAAAGTTACTTAGTAGAGTCAGAGGTCATTAACTGTCAGTTCTTTCTGTCTTTCTTTGAATAATAATCAGAGAGAGATAGGACTCTCTTTATTTGATTATTTGCATAATCAAATAAAGTCAGTGAAGTGTATACAATCACATTATCTAATGCTGTTTGTGATGCTGTAACACACACTTCCTGAAACCTAAAGAAATATGTATCCTCATCATATGAGTAATAAACATAGGCAATTATGCATAATTATGGAAATTAAGTTCTAATTAAGGCTCAATTTCTATCCACAAATCTTTTCAAGTTTTTAGTGACACGAAAGAAGATCAAGGTAACTCAAGATACTAATCCCCACTATGGTTAAAGATGAAATAAGTTTGATTAGGGAGTTCTGCATGCATGTCAGTATTCTGGCAGCACAATCTATTCATGAACATAACTCCATTTACACTGGAATTCACACAGTTATCTCTAGCAACATTTCAGAGCCAAGAGAGAATTTTCATATCTTAAAACTACATTTACCACTCAGAAATATGTGAAATATTTGGTTGTCAATACAATTTTACCTATAAAATAACTTCTTAAACATGTTGCCAGAAAAGCTTTAGAATACTTTTTTGCTTAAACCTAATAGCATTCTTTTATAACAACAGTATAATGGCTTCACACTTAATAATTATGATAAAAATAACAGAAGAGCACAATATGACATAAGAAAATCTAATGTACATCATTCTACATATGCATTCTAATCTCAATAATTTTATAATGTATGCTTTCTATTCTGATACTTTATGTAAATATAGTAAATATCAATTTGTAATATTTATTACATGTCAGACATTGTGCTAAACTGATCTACACATTTCTGTATTAAATAATTGCTGTTTCTATCACCTTCACATAAGTGAAGAACTGTGGCAAATAGAGTTTAAATAACTTGATTAATATAAAAGTGAGTGGCACAACTGGGTTTTGAATCCATGTAATGATCTTGAATGCTTAATACATCCCCTTATTGAAGAGTAAACCAACATGTAGTTTATGAAAATATGTAACATGTTATCACATTTTTTTTTTTTTTTTTTTTTTTTTTTTGTACAGAGATTGAACTCAGGGGCACTAAACCACTAAGCCACATCCCAACCCTATTTTGAATTTTATTTAGAGATGGTCTCACCAAGTTGCTTAACACCTCACTTTTGTGGAAGCTGGCTTTGAACTCGTGATCCTCCTACCTCAGCCTAAGGAGCTGCTGGGATAACAGGCATGCACCACCATGCCCTGGTTCACATTGCTAAATAGAGAGCAGTAGGGACAAGTGTATAGTATGTCTTCTGTGGATAGAGCCACATATTCATACTATTTAGCCATAATTTACAGTGATGACAAACTGACTTATAATGAATTATCTACACAATATTCAGTGATCACATCCAAGACAGTGTTTTCAGCTATACAACTTACAGCAGAAGATATCTCTTGGTCTGCTACTCACATTCTTCCATTCCACCATCTTAGTTGTTGCTTACTTACAAGTTTCACTCCTTTTTACCCAATACATTTTCTACATATATTGATATTGAATGTCACTATCAAAAACAAGTGTTAGAAACACAGTGTGAAAACAAAAAATGAAAATATTTAATTATTAATAGAGAAGTAATTACATAAGTTTATTTTTATGTCTGTACTATGCATTCATTGAATAAAGAAAATATAAGGTATAATGTTTCATTTACTTAAACAATTATGTTTTCTCCTTTATGTGAGATTATTAAAAATAAAGAAGAGGGAAATCATACCTTCTATCTTATTGATAAATTTTTAAACTGTGAAGACTCACATATTTATGCATACAACTTTCTACATAGACCCCAAAAATGAATGTTTACAAAGTGAAAAAGATTAATGAATGAATGAATGTTATAAAATTATACCAAACACCTCTTGGACATAATAAAGGCAATTATGGTGATGGTATGGCATAAAAGGTAATCATAGAGAACACTTATGGTTTTCAAAAAACTTTTAGGAAAGAATACATTAAGTCTATCAAGTAGTGCTATATCAGTTAGATTAATTATCTAGTGTCAACTAGTATCAATCAGTACATGAAAAATATAGGGTCCAAAAAAACAGGAGACTTCCGAAAAGATGGTGGACAGCAGAGAAGCGCTCTGGAGAGACTGTCACTAAAAGAGGCTTAGCGGGAAGTTTGAACGTGTTCCTAGCAATACCCCCGCAACTGGGAGGTAGCTGAGACATCCGTGCACATCTAGATGGTGAAATACAACGAACTCCAAACCGCCGATGCATGGAGTCCAGTGCGAGCAGCCCACAAACCGAGCCACCATTAGCAGCTCAGTTGCTATGGTAACATTACAGTAAGGGAAGTACGGACCATGGTCTCAAACAGCGCAGAATAAAAAGAAAACCAGATGCGAGCAACAGCCTCACAGATGTCTTTCACTTAAATTGCCAAACGGGACCTACACGCCTCTGAGTGACAAACAGGCCCGGGGTATTGCTGTTGAGACTGGGGAAAGCACCGTCATTTTGGAGGAAGGCTGTGGCTGACCAGGACAAAGAAACAAAGAAGAAAAACAGCTGCAGACATCCAAGGATCAGTCAAGGGCCCAGAGAACAGCACACACCTGGGTGAGACACACGCAGGCAGCCAGCAGGGAAGGGCCTGTCTGAGGCCAGCACAGCAGCCACGAGAGCTATAAGTGGGGGCAGGCTTGGGGAATGCGTGCCTTTTGGATGAACCCTTTCCTGGTGCTATTCACGTACTGACACCCCTCCCACCCCCAGCCACTCTTCCTCTGTGCTAATCTGCTGCTGGCCAAAGCTGCAGACTAGACTCCACTAATTGGTGCTCTGTGACTGTCTGGGCGTGATCTGGGACAACTGGCTTAAACTGGAAGGGCTTCCCAGAGTCCTGTTTATTTGAGACTTGCTCCTGGGTTCGACTCTGGTTTTTGTTTTTTCTGTTGTTGTTGTTTTGTTTTGTTTGTTTGTTTTTTGTTTGTTTTTGTTTTGTTCTGTTTGATAGTGTGCTTATTTGTTTGTTTATATTCCTCTTTCTTTTCTTCCCTTCTCACTTTAGTCTCTTCTTCCCTCATCTTCTGTATTTATACCCTGTCATTGTGTACGCATCAGAGGCGAAAACAAATTATACGCAGAAATTGGGACTTCTAGACCTGGGGCAATTGAAATATACAGCAAAGCAGTGTTATATATGGTTTACTCCCTATTTTTCTTGACTCAGTTTTTCTCTCCTCTCTCTTACACTAATTCTTACTTCTTTGTTATCTCTTATTGTTCCTTTTTATTTTTTCTTTTCCATCTTTTTTTTCTTCTCTCAAAGGGTACATAAGTTTGGTTTATATATAAATCGGTCTTTCCTCTAAATCACTCACTACATTCTCTTTCCTCTCCCGTCTGCTCATATTAAACCACTTCCATAGAATTCTTTTTTTTATACTTACTAAGAAAGAACATCTCAATAACCTCACTTCCTTCTTCCTAAACATATCATCTCTGTGTCCAATACTGAAACTGCAAACCCTAACAAAGCATACAGAGTAAATTGGAAATAATACCTGAGCTAACTAAATCTGTACATTGTGATCAAACTGGGATTTTCTGTAAATAAGGTGTTAGATAGTAAAGTGTAAGGTATTTATAAGGGGATCTGACAGCATTGTACCACAGGAGAAACATAAGGCTATAAGGGAAATCAAAATAGGCAAGGTCCCACAGTGCTAGAAGAATAGACACAATAGTATTATGAAAAAGCAAGGGAAGAAAGTGGCTGAAACCAATCAACATACCCCCTCAGTAGATTCCATGGTAAGCATAGTTGGTCAAATGCCAGACAGAATTTAGAAATTACATATTACAAATGTTTATGGATCTTAAGAATGAACTAAAAAATGAGATGAGAGAGCAAATACAGATGGTAAAGTAGCATTTTGACAAAGAACTCCAAAAATGAATACAGGAAGCAAAAGATTACTTCAATAGGGAGATAGAGATTCTAAAGAGAAACTAAAGAGAAATTCTGAAAATGAAAGAAGAAATAAACCAAAGTAAATGCTCAATTAAAAGCATCACCAACAGTTTAGATCACCTGGAAGAAAGGAACTCAGATTATAAAGACAAAATATATATCCTGGAGAAAAATCTAGATGACACAGCAAAAGTAGTAAGCAAACAAGAGCATTCAGGAATTATGGGACAGCATAAAAAAGACCAAACTTAAGAATGATTGGTGTTGAAGAAGTTACAGAGTTCCAAACCAAAGGAATGAGTAATTTATTTAATGAAATAATAGCAGAAAATTTTCCAAACATGAAGAATGAGAGGCAAAACCATGTTCAAAAGGCTTACCAGATACCAAACATACAAAACCACAACAGATCCACACCAAGGCACATTATAATGAAATTGCCTAATATACTAGGCAAGGCGAGAATATTAAAAGCCACAAGAGAAAGGAAGCAGATTACATATAGGGGGAAACTGATCAGACTATGCTCAGATTTTTCAACCAAGACCTTAAAAGCTAGAAGATCCTGGAATAGCATATTTCAAGCTCTGAAAGAAAAGGAATGTCAACCAAGAATCTTATATCCAGCAAAATTGAGCTTTAGATTCGAAGATGAAATAAAAACCTTCCATGACAAACAAAAGTTAAAAGATTTCACAACTCGAAAGCCAGCACTTCAGAACATCTTGGGCAAAATTTTACACGAAGAAGAAGAGAAATAACAATGAAAATCAACAAAGGGAGATAGTAAACTAAAGGAATTAACAACCAGAGGAGAATCCAAATCAAGCTAAATACCATAATACAATTAAAAATGGATGGAAATAAGAATCACATCTCGATAATAACACTGAATATTTATGGCCTAAACTCACCATTCAAAAGACACAGATTGTCAGATTGGATTAAAAGAACAACCTAACAATTTGCTGTCTCCAAGAAACACACCTTATAGAAAAAGACATCAAATGATTGAAGGTGAAAGGCTGGGAAAAGTCTTATCACGCACATGGGCTGCGGAAGCAAGCAGGGGTTTCCATTCTCATATAAAATAAGGTAGACTTCAAGCAAAGCTAATCAAAAGGGATAAAGATAGATATTTCTTACTACTTAACGAAACCATTCAACAACAAAATATAACAATTATAAATCTATATGCCCCAAATAATGGAGCAGCTACATTCATCAAACAAACCCTTCTCAAGTTCAAGAGAAAAATAGACCACAACACAGTTATTCTAGGGGTCTTCAATACACCTCGCTCACCAATGGATAGATCATCCAAACAAAAGCTAAATAAAGAAACATTATGCGTCGTTAAAACAATTAATAACTTAGACCTAACGGACATATATAGAATATTTCATCCCTCAGTAAGCGAATACACTTTCTTCTCAGCAGCACATGGCTCCTTCTCCAAAATTGACCATATATTATGTCACAAGGCAACTCTTAGCAAATATAAAAAAATAGAAATTCTACCTTGCATTCTATCAGACCATAATGGGATGAAATTGGAAATCAATGATAATATAAGATTAAAAAAAAAATACTCCAACAGCTGGAAGCTACACCACATGCTACTGAATGAACAAGGGGTTGAAGAAGACATCAAGGAGATTAAAAAATTCCTAGAGGTAAATGAGAATACAGGTACATCATATAGAAATCTCTATGATACTATGAAGGCAGTAGTAAGAGGAAAATTCATTACACTGAATTCTTCATTAAAAGAAAAAACAACAACAACAAATAAATGACTTAACATCACACCTCAAAGCACTAGAAAAAGAGGAACAGATCAACACTAAGAGAAGTAAAAGACAGGAAATAATTAAAATCAGAGCTGAAATTAATAAAATTGAGACTAAAAAAACAATTCAAAGAATTGACAAAACCAAAAGTTGGTTCTTTGAAAAAATATATATAAAATTGAGAGACCCCTATCAATGCTAAAAAAAGAAGAAGAGAAAAAACTCAAATTACTAACATCGGTGATGAAAAAGGAAATATCACAACAAACACCTCATATATACAGAAGATAATTAGAAATTACTTTGAAAACTTGTACTCTAATAGAAAATACTGAAAACATTGACAGATTTCTAGAGTCTTATGAATTGCCCAAACTGGAACTGGAGGCTATACACAATTTAAATAAATCAATTTCAAGTGAAGAAATAGAAGACACTATCAAAAAACTACAAACAAGAAAAAGTCCAGGTCCTGATGGGTTTACAGCAGGGTTCTACAAGACCTTCAAAGAAGAACTAATACCAATGCTCTTTAAATTATTTCAAAAAATAGATAAAGAGGGAGCTCTTCCAGATACTTTCTATGTGGCCAATATTACATTAATTCCAAAGCCAGGCAAAGACACAGACAAAAAAGAAAACTTCAAGACAATATCTTTAATGAACATAGATGCAGAAATCCTCAACAAAATACTGGCTAATCAGATTCAAAAATATATCAAAAAGATAGTACACCACGATCAAGTGGGGTTTATCCCAGGCATGCAAGATTGGTTCAACATTCAGAAATCAATAAACATAATACATCACATCAATAGACTTAAAGTTAAAAACCGTATGATCATCTCAATAGATGGAGAAAAAGCATTTGACAAAATACAACACCACTTAAATGGAGAAAAATTGAAAGCATTCCCTCTAAAAACTGGAACAAGACAGGGAGTTCCCCTCTCACCACTCCTATTTAACATAGTACTTGAAACTCTGGCTAGAGCAATTAGACAGACAAAAGAAATTAAAGGGATCCAGATAGGAAAAGAAGAGCTCAAATAAGTACTATTTGCTGATGACATGATCATATACCTAGAAGACGAAAAAAATTCTACCAGAAAACTTTTACAACAAGTAAATGAATTCGGCAAAGTAGCAGGATACAAAATCAATACCCATAAGTCAAAGGCATTTTTGTAAATCAGTGACAAATCCTCTGAAAGGGAAATGATGAAAACTACTCCATTTAAAAAGCACCAAAAAAACAAACAAACAAACAAAAAAAACTGTGAATCAACTTAATGAAAGAGGTGAAGGACCTCTATAACAAAAACTATAGAACACTAAATAAAGAAATCATAGAAGACCTCAGAAGATGGAAAGACCTACCTTGTTCTTGGATAGGTAGAATTAATATTGTGAAAATGTCCATACTACCAAAAGCATTGTATAGATTTAACGCAATTCCAATCAAAATCCCAATGACATTTCTCAAAGAATAGAAAAAGCAGTCATGAAATTCATCTAGAAAAATAAGAGACCCAGAATAGCTAAAGCAATCCTTAGCAAGAAAAGTGAAGCAGGTTGTATCACCATACCAGACTTTAAATTATACTATAGAGCAATAGTAACAAATACAGCATGGTATTGGCACCAAAACAGACTGGTAAACCAATGGTACAGAATTGAGGACACAGAGACTAATACAAATAATTTCAGCTATCTTGTATTAGACAAAGGTACCAAAAATGTACAGTGGAGAAAGGATAGCCTGTTCAACAAATGGTGCTGGGAAAACTGGAAAGCCATATTCAACAAAATGAATTTAAACCTGTATATCTCACCGTGCACAAAATTCAATTCAAAGTGGATCAAGGACTTAGGAATTAGACCAGAGACAATACACCTATTAGAAGAAAAAGTAAGCTCCAATTTCCAACATGTCGGATTAGGCTCCAAGTTCCTTAACAAGAATCTGGTAGTGCAAGAATTAATACCAAGAATTAATGAATGGGATAGATTTAAGCTAAAAAGCTTCTTCTCAGCAAAAGAATCAATCAGTGAGGTGAATAGAGAGCCAACTAACTGGGAACAAATATTTAATACATGAACATCGGATAGAGCACTAATTTCTAGAATATATAAAGAACTCAAAAAAATTGACACCAAAAAAACAAATAATCCAATTGATAAATAAGCTAAGGAATTTAAAAGACACTTCTCAGAAGAAGATACACAATTAATCAACAAATACATGAAAAAATGTTCAACATCACTGGCAATTAGACAAATGCAAATCAAAACTACTCTAAGATTTCATTTCACTCCTGTCAGAATGGCAGCTATCAAGAACACAAACAACAATAAATATTGGAGAGGATGTGGGGAAATAGGCACACTCATACATTGCTGGTGGGACTGCAGAATGGTACAACCGTTATGGAAAGCAGTATGGAGATTTCTTGTGACATTTGGAATGGGGCCACCCTATGACCCAGCCATCCCACTCCTGGGTCTTTTCCCAAAGGACTTAAAAACAGCATATTACAGTGACACAGCCACTTCAATGTTTATAGCAGCACAATTCACAATAGCTAGGTTGTGGAACCAACATAGATGTCCCTCTGTAGATGAGTGGATAAAGAAAATGTGGTATATATACACAATGGAATATTACTCAGCAACAAAAGAGAATAAAATCATGGCATTTGCTGGTAAATGGATGACGTTGGAGAATATAATGCTAAGTGAAATCAGTCAATCTCAAAAATCCAAATACTGAATGTTTCCTCTGATATAAGGAGGCCGGTTCACAGTATTGTTGGGTCGGGGTACATAGGAGGATTAGAGGAACACTATAATGCCCAAAGAAAAGGGAGGGTAAGGGTGGGAGCAAGGGGGAAGGGGGAAAAAAAAGAAAAAGTGGTTGAATAAGATGGATATCATTATTCTAAGTGCATGATTGAAGACTTGAATGCTACAAATATACTTTATATACAAACTGTTTTGTGTAAAAAGATGCTCTGTATGTGTAGTATGAACTGTAATACATAACTGTAATACATACTACATACTACTACTATAAATAAAAATTTAAAAAAATACAGGGTCCATGAATAATAGCCCTCATTTTTTAAAAATGCATTTTCTGGTACGCTAACAAAAATGAAGGAAAGGCAATAAATTTTGAGACTTTTGATATGTGAAAATGCATTTATTTTGCTCTTACAATGAATTGATAGTAAGACTAGTAAGACAGTAGAAAATTGTATGTAAGAAAAATTTTTCTTCAGAATTTTATGTGGAGTGTCCCAAAGAGTTATAGTTCCCACAGTTCTTTTTAAAAAATATTGATGATCTTCTGATTTATTCATTTTTAGAAAACATGTTATGATTTTTTACAGACCAGAAGCTTGAATAATCAAATTTCTTTTTGTTTCAGTCTTCTGATGCCCAATGTTGTGCCTAATTGCATATTTATTTAAAATCATTTTATTATGACTTAGTGATGACAACTACTAATCTGGAAAATATTTTACATGTTATGTTTAAATGTTAATTATCTACTTGATGACTTATTTTTTTGTTTACTTCATTCTCTCACTATGAGATTAATCTAGTTTTTTTTTTATCTTCTCACTTCTTTGTTCACTTTCTGGAAAATACCTTCATTTTTATCTTTCAAATTCTCTATTGAGGTTTTCTTTTTTCTTTTATATTTCATATTATACTTGTAGAGCACATTTTTCACATATCTCTGGTTGTATATAAAGTATATTCACACCATTTGTGACTTCATTCATGCACTTAGGGTAATGATATCCATCTCATTCTACCATCTTTTTTATTTTTCTTGACTCTTTTGCCCCCTCCCTTTCCCTCCCTCTCCAGTGGCCATTCTAGTGTTCCTTTAATCCTCCTATGCTCCCCATCCCAACCTGACTGTGAATCAGCCTCCTTATGTCAGACAAAACATTTGGCATTTGGCTTTGGGGGATTGGCTAAATACACTTAGCATTATATTCTCTAACTCCATCCATTTACCTGTGAATGCCTGATTTTATTCTCTCTTATTGCTGAGTAATACTCCATCGTGTGTATATACCACATTTTCTTTATCCATTCATCTACTGAAGGGCATCTGGGTTGGTTCCACAGTTTAGCTATTGTGAATTGTGCTGCTATAAATATTGATGTGGCTGTGTCCCTGTAGTATGCTGTTTTTAAGACCATTGGGTAAAGACCAAGGAGTGGGATAGCTGGGTCATAAGGGGGATCCAATCCAAGTTTTCTAAGGTATCTCCATACTGCTTTCCATATTGGCTTCACCATTTTGCAGTCCCACCAACAATGTATAGTGTGCCCTTTTCTCCATATCCTCGCCAACATGTATTGTTGTTTGTGTTCTTAATAGCTGCCATTCTGATGGGTGAGAGATGAAATCTTAGAGTGGTTTTGGTTTGCATTTCTCTAATTGCCAGAGATGTTGAACATTTTTTCATGTATTTGTTGATTGATTGGTTATCTTCTTCTGAGAAGTGTCTGTTCAGTTCCTTGGCCCATTTATTGATTGGGTTATTTGTTTTTCTGGTGTTAAGATTTTTGAGTTCTCCATATATTCTAGAGATTAGTGCACTATCTGATGTGCATGTGGTAAAAATTTGTTCCCAATTAGTAGGCTCTCTATTCACTTCACTGATTGTTTCTTTTGCTGATAAAAAGTTTTGTAATTTGAATCTATCCTATTTATTGATCCTTGATATTAATTCTTGTGCTACAGGATTCTTATTAAAGAACTTGGGACCTAATCCAACATTTTGGAGATTTCTTCTATTAGATATAGTGTCTCTAGTCTAATTCCTAGTTCCTTGATCCACTTTGAGTTGAATTTTGTGCATGGTGAGAGATAGAGGTTAATTTTCATTTTCTTGCAAATGAATTTCCCATTTTCCCAGCACCATTTGTTGAAGAGGCTATCTTTTCTCCAATGTACCTTTTTGGCACCTTTGTTTAATATAAAATAACTGAAATTATATGTGTTAGTCTCTGTGTACTCTATTCTGTACCATTGGTCTACCAGACTATTTTTTGTGCCAATACCATGCTGTTTTTGTTACTATTGCTCTGTAGTATAATTTAAGATCTGGTATAGTGATGCCACCTCCTTCACTCCTCTTGTTAAGGATTGCTTTAGCTATTCTGGGTCTCTTATTTTTCCAGATGAATTTCATGACTGCTTTTTCTATTTCGTTGAAGAATGTCATTGGGATTTTGATTGGCATTGCATTAAATCTGCATAGTGCTTTTGGTAGTATGGTTATTTTGACAATATTAGTTCTGCCTATCCAAGAACAGGGTAGATCTTTCCATCTTCTAAGGTCTTCCATAATTTCTTTCTTTAGTGTTCTGTAGTTTTCATTATAGAGGTCTTTCACATCTTTGGTTAAGTTGATTCCCAAGTTGTTTTTTTTTTTTGTTTGTTTGTTTTTTTGTTTTTGATGCTATTGTAAACTGAGTAGTTTTCCTCATTTCCCTTTCAGAGGATTTGTCACTGATATATAGAAATGCCTTAGATTTATGGGTGTTGATTTTTTATCCTGCTACTTTGCTGAATTCATTTATGAGTTCTAGAATTTTTCTGGTAGAATTTTTTGCTTCTTCTAGGTATAAAATCATATCATCAGCAAATAATGATAATTTGAGTTCTACTTTACCTATGTATATCCCTTTAATTTTTTTTCTCTGTCTTATTGCTCTGGCCAGCATTTCAGTTACTATGTTGAATAGAAGTGGTGAAAGAGGGCATCCCTGTCTTGTTCCAGTACACTTTCAATTCTTTCAATTTTTTCTCCGTTTAGAATAATATTGGTCCGGGGATTAGAATAATAGCTTTTACAATGTTGAAATATGTTCCTGTTATCCCTAGTTTTTCTAGTGTTATGAACATGAAGGGGGTACTGTATTTTTTTCAAATGCTTTTTCTGCATCTATTGAGATAATCATATGGTTCTTATCGTTCAGTCTATTGATGTGATGAATTACATTTATTGATTTCCATATGTTGAACCATCCTTGCATCCCTGGAATGAACCCCACATGATTGTGGTGTATTATATTTTTGATATGTTTTGTATCCATTTTGCCAGAATTTTATTGAGGATTTTTGCATGTATGTTCATTAAAGATATGGGTCTGAAGTTTTTTTTTTTTTTTGATGTGTCTTTGCCTGGTTTGGGGATCAGGGTGATATTTGCCTCATAGAATGAGTTTGGAATTGCTCCCTGTTTTTCTATTTTCTGAAATAAATTGAAGAGTATTGGTATCAGTTCTTCTTTGAAGGTCTTGTAGAACTGGGTTGTGTATCCATCTGGTCCTGGGATTTTTTGGTTGGTAGGCTTCTGATAGCATCTTCTATTTCGTCACTTGAAATTGGTCTGTTCAAATTACGTGTATCATCCTGCTTAAGTTTGGGCAGATCATAAGACTCTAGAGATTTGTTGATGCCTTCGGTGTTTTGTATTTTGTTGGAGTACAGGTTTTCAACATAATTTTGAATTATTTTTTGTATTTCCATAGTGTTTGTTGTGATATTTCCTTTTTCATCACATATGTTAGTAATTTGAGTTTTTTTCTCTCCTTCTCTTTGTTAGCCTGGCTAAGGGTCTGTCAATTTTATTTATTTTTTCAATTTTGTTTACTGTTTCAAAGAACCAACTTTTTGTTTTGTCAATTTTTTCAATTGTTTCTTTTGTTTCAATTTCATCAATTTTAGCTCTGATTTTAATTATTTCCTGTCTTCTACCACTTTTGTTGTTGGATTGCTCTTCTTTTTCCAGAGCTTTGAGATGTAATTTTAAGTCATTTATTTGTTGACTTTTTCTTCTTTTGAGGAATGAACTCAATGCAATGAACTTTCCTTTTGGAACTGCCTTCATAGTGTCCCAGAGATTTCGATATGTTGTGTCTGTGTTCTCATTCACCTCTAAGAATTTTTTTATCTCTTCTTTGATGTCATCTGCAACCCATTGTTAATTCAGTAGCATATTATTTAGTTTACAGGTGTTGGAGTAGCTTTTATTTCTTATTTTATCATTGATTTCTAATTTCATTCCATTATTGTCTGATATAATGCAGGGTAGTATCCCTACTCTTTTATATTTGCTCAGAGTTGTTTTGTGGCATAGTATATGGTCTATTTTAGAGAAGGTTCCATGGGCTGCTGAGAAGAAAGTGTATTCACTTGCTGAAAGAGGAAATATTCTATTTAAGTCAGTTAAGTCTAAGTTGTTTATTGTATTTTTGAGTTCTATAGTTTCTTTGTTCAGCTTTTGTTTGGAAGATCTAACCAGTGGTGAAAGGGATGTGTTAAATTCACCCAGAATTATTGTGTTCTGGTCAATTTGACTCTTAAACTTGAGGAGAGTTTGTTTGATGAATGTGGATGCTCCATTGTTTGGGGCATATATATTTATAATTGTTAAGTCTAGTTTGTGTATGGTTCCCTTGAGCAGTATATAGTGTCCTTCTTTATCCCTTTCGATTGACTTTAGCTTGAAGTCTACCTTATTTGATATGAGGATGGAAACCCCTGCTTGTTTCCTCTGTCCATATGAGTGGTAGGATTTCACCCAACCTTTCACCCTCAGCCTATGGATGTCTTTTCCTATGAGATGAGTCTCTTGGAGGCAGCATATTGTTGGGTCTGTTTTTTTCATCCAATGTGTTAGTCTGTGTCTTTTGATTGGTGAGTTTAGGCCATTAACATTCAGAGTTATTATTGAGATGTGTTTTGTATTACCAGCCATTTTTGTTTATTTTTAGTATTTAACTTGACATGATTTCTCTTCTGATTGTTTTTTCCTTTAGTGTAATACCACCCTCTGTTGATTTTCATCACTGTTTTTCTTTTCCTCATCATGGAATATTTTGCTGAAGATGCTCTGTAGTGCTGGCTTTCTACTTGTAAATTCTTTTAATTTTTGTTTATCATGGAAGGTTTTTATTTCATCTTCAAATCTAAAGCTTAATTTTGCTGGGTATAAGATTCTTGGTTGGCATCCCTTTTCCTTCAGAACTTGAAATATGTTGTTCCATGATCTCCTAGCTTTGAGTGTGTGAGTTGAAAAATCTGCTGTGATATCAATTGGTCTCCCCCTTTATGTGATCTGATTCCTCTCTTTTGCAGCCTTTAAAATTCTATCCTTGTTCTCTATGCTAGGCATTTTTATTATAATGTGTCTTGGTGTAGATCTGTTGTAATTTTGTACATTTGGTGTCCTAGAAGCCTCTTGTATTTGGTTTTCCAATTCATTCTTCATGCTTGGGAAATTTTCTAATATTATCTCATTGAGGAGGTTGTGCATTCCTTTGGTTTGAAACTCTGTGCCTTTCTCTATCCCAGTTACTCTTAGATTTGGTCTTTTGATGCTGTCCCCTACTTCTTGGAAGTTCTGTTCATGGTTTCTTCCTATCTTCATTGTGTGGTCAACTTTATTTTAAAGATTATATACTTTGTCTTCATTGTTTGAAGTTCTTTCTTCCAGTTGATCTAGTCTGTTGGTGATGCCTTCAATTGTGTTTTTTCTTTGGTTAATTGTTTCCTTCTTCAAGGATTTCTGACTTTTTTTTTTTTTTTTTTCCCCCAGAGTTTCTATCTCTTTTTTGAACTAATCTAGCTACCTGTATTTGCTCTCTTATATCTTTGTTGTAGTGGTCAATTTTTGCCTGTATTTGCTCATTTAGGTTATTCTTTGATTCATAGATCATTTTAATTATGAATCTTCTGAGCTCCTTCTCTGATATTTCATCAACTTTGCTGAGCATGGGTTCTGTTATTGTAGAATCCTGGTTTGTTTGGGGTATTTTCCTCCCTTGATTTTTCATGTTGTCTATTTACCTTACTTTCTTGTAGTGTAGATCTGAGTTATTACAGTTTCTTCCCTGTATTCTTATAATACCCTTGCAGGTTTCTGTGCCTCCCCTTAGCGCTGAACTATCAAAACCTGCCGCTGATCTCAAAGTATGCTACCTGAGGCGGGGTCCACACTGCTTGGTGTGGGTCAAACTTGTTGAGTCTGAGTTCCTGAGGTGGTCTGGGGCTAACCACACTGGGGTGAAAGTCAGCAGAACTGCCCTGGGCCAGCCTGAACTCAAAGCAGAGTTGTCAGGTCTGTTCTTGCTTTCTCCTGCTCTGGGGCAGAGGTCAGCAGGGCTGGCTGGAGCCTGGTTGCACACCAGAGGGGGGGTCAGTGGGACTGACCTGGGGCTGACCTCACTTGGGTGAAGTTCATCAGGACTGCCCTGGGATCGCCTGAGCTCAGGCAGAGTTGGCAGGTCTGCCCTTGCTGTCTCCTGCTCTGGGGAGGAGGTCAGCAGGACTCTCTATTGAGGTTTTCATTTTTGATATAATGTGTTTATTTTCCAAAAATTCTTTTTAACTTGTGAATATTGCTTTTTAAAGATTTTTAAAATTTTATTTTCATTTATGGATTTAATAACTATAAATTATTTAGTTTATCTTTACTTTGTAACTTATTTCCACTATTATTTATTCTTTCCACTGAGAATAAGTCTTAATATTCTTGTTAATACTCTCTGATCCTTGTATGAACTTTTATCTATGGTATGTATGCTTCTTCAAATTTACTACATACTGTGAACACTTTTAAAGATATTATAAAGATTTGTGAACATATTAATACTGTATAAATTTTGTAACAGCTATAGTTTCAAGAGTGTACTAATTATTTCCAAATATTTTATTTTTTGTCAGTCTCTGAATATATCACCATCTTTTTTTTTTTTTTTTTTTTTTTTTTTTTTTTTTTTTTGTAGCAGAGATGGAACTCAGGGGCACTTTAAGCGCTGAGCTACATCCCCAGCCATTTTTTGTATTTTACTTAGGGACAGGATCTCACTGAGTTGTTTAGTGCCTCACTAAGTTGCTGAGGCTGGCTTTGAACTCCTTCCTCAGACTCCCTCACCTGCTGGGATTACAGGTATGTGCCCCCATGTCCTGTTATTTTCTTATTATTTTCATTTTAATTTTAAGATTTTTATTCTGGATGCTATCTTTCTGTTAGTTACATACTTGGAAAATATCCTTTTCAAGTTGAAGAGCTTACATTCTAATTAATTTTATCTTTGATATTTATGAACAAAAACTTTTTTTATACTGGAACTTAATATTTTACCCTTTGGATTGAATATTATGTTAGTTGATTTAGAAATTATTTCCACCATAAGTTGGTAAAGGAGTTCCCCTATGTCATCTAGTAAACACTTAATAATGTCACTTACATTTAAATAATAAATCCATATGGAATTTGGTATTAAAATCCAACCATGCTCCCCTATTTAAAAAGTCAATCATTTCCACCACAGATCTGCAGTGGCTACTTCATTTTACTTTTCTACATATATATTGGGTAATTTGTGAACCATTCCATTTTGTGTCTACTTGCCTATTAAAAAGTCAATAGTGCCTTATAAAAGTTTATAAGCTATCTTGCTATTTGATATAGGACATTCTATTAGATTTTTTTCATAAAAATATTTGTTACAGAACTTCTCTATGAAAATATAATCAGCAAAATAAAAATTGTAAATTTATTGGAATTGAAATGGATTTTCAAAATTTAGCACAGATGGAATCTATAGGGAGTATATATTCCTCGAGGAAGACAGAAAGACAGAAGAGAGAAGAAAGCTTAAGTTCTAATCTTTCTCTAACGATTTCTATTTAACATTATATAAACATGTATTGAGATCTTATTTCAAGAAGTAAAAGCTTTAGATCATTTTTTCTCCATAAATTTCCTTTAGAATTTAGTAAGGTGGTGTTATTATTTTCTTGCTGCAGTTGACTTTCTTGTATGCCTTCAGAAAAAATTTGTAATGTAAAATATAATCAATGTAAAATTAGCTTAAGTACACAAAAAGATCTAATGTTACAATAAAAATAACAACTTAATTATTTAGCTCAGGGGAAAAGTACTTGGTTTTGTCTTTAGAAAGATACCAAAACAACGTGACTAAAGGTATTCATGATGAGTGTGGATAGCAATTCATTCATTTGGCCAGACTTTAGGGAGATCTTATGGACCAGGTTATTAGAATCTAGAGAGTCAACACTATCCATGATCTGAAGGAGTTCTTAGCCTGATACCAAGCAGATCTCCAGGGACTATCCTTGTTGATAAGTGGCACTAGAATGGGAAACCTCTGACCTCATACAGACAGATACTAACTTAGACTGGCTGAGTGGCTTTGATTAATATAGGCTTTTTGAGGAAGCAGCATCAAAATTTTAAAATGGGATTTGGCCTGAATGAGTGAAAGAAGCAGGAATTGAGACTGGAGTGCCGAGATCTTTGATTCAGAATGAGAACAATTTATGCCATTAACATCAGTTTGGAGATTTCATTTGAGATTTAAGTTTATTTTCTAGTAAGTTCCATTTTCTAGTCATTTTCTAGTAAGTTTCTTTTTTTTCTTGGGGGGGGGGTGTTTACCTGGGATTGAACTCAGGGGCACTTGAACACTGAGCCACATCACCAGCCCTATTTTGTATTTTATTTAGAGACAGGGTCTCACTGAGTTGCTTAGCATCTTGCTCTTGCTGAAGCTGGCTTTGAACTCCTGATCTTCTTGCCTTAGCCTCCCCAGCTGCTGGGATTATAGGCATGTGCCATTGTGCCTGGCTTCTATTAATTTTCTATAAAAAATTAAATAAAGTATTAAACAAACAAATAAATAAACAAAACAAAATCTCCATCCTCAAGGAGAAGTTTGCTTGCTTTTTTTTTTTTTTTTTTTTTTTTTTGGTATGGCATCCCCACCCCTGCCCCCAACAGCTGTACTTAACATCTTGAAATAGAACTGAGTTAAAGCAGGTGTTCAAGTATCTTGCTGGTTTAAAGAAAAACTTATGGCAATTTATGGCTCTAAATCTATTAACAGCAAGTTCAGTTAATTACATTGATTTTGTATTTATGGCACATATTCTTTAGTGTGTCTTAAAGAATTAGCAGTTTTATTCCCTTGTATATCAGAGAAAATTAATTAGCACTGTTTTGTTTTACAAAGTAAAAAAAAAAAAAAAATCACCAGACGCTCCAATGAAAGTTCTTATTAATCATTTCTATAGAAAGACACTGTATGGGGCTAACAATTTACAACACCCTCTGTATTGTTCATTTACAAGAGCCTAAGGATATATCTCTTACAGAATATTCAACGGAGAATGATTTTCTCCTAACCTCTGTGCGTGCATCACTGTAAAGATGTCCCATTCGCAACCCATCTGCTTGACCACATTATATCTTAGCTGAACACTCTGTCAATGTGTAGTGAATTATGAAATTTCCACTTTGATTCTCTTTTCTTGCTCTTTCACTAAAGATCAGGGATAATTGGCTTGGAAGCACAAATGAATCACATTAAACACCATTATAGAGTGATTTTATTTATTCTTTTGCAGCCATGGTTTGGTTTTGTAGTTGATATTTAAAAATCCTCCATGATAATCAGTGGTTGACCTTGCAGATAAACCATACTCATAATAACATATAAAACAATAATTTTGCACAAATTAAGAGAATAAATTTTACAATGTATATTGTAGTCATTCTTGGGGTAAAAATACTGGAGGCATGTTATTTACTTATTGAGGTCATTAATAAAATAACCTCTGAAGGGTTATTACAGGGTTATTACGGGGACAATAAAATAACCTCTGAAGAATTTATTACCTATATGTTTTATATAGATGTGAGACTCTGTAAATTAACTTTATCATTCAAAAATATTTCATAATATGACATTTAAAAATAGAGTTATTTAAGACATTTTAATATATTTTTGATATAACCCTTGCTATTTAGACTCAGAAACATTTTACTGAGCAGGTGAATTACATTTATAAAGTAAAAAGACAAAATTAAATCTTCATTGGATTAAGATTAGTTGTTCAGGAAATTACATTCCCAAAATGAGGCATAGAAGCGAGAAAGGTTTTGTTTGATGTAGACTTTCATTACTAGTTTCACAATATCTAATACTGAAAAATGCATTAAATAAATTCAAATTCATTTATGTGTTCTTTATTTATTCTTAAACATTTCAGACAGTCATGTATTTTAGACTAGAGAACATCTAGTAAATGTTCCATATAATAATCCCTGAGTCTTTTGCTTTTTTCATATTACTATTTACTCCTCATCTTGGGGCTTATTTGAAGCCAGAAGGGCAGAGCAGCAGGGTCTCACAGGCCTGTAGTTACTGCTTCTCATTCTGACAAATCAATATAAAATGTGAGCCTGAAATCTGATATCATCAACCACATTTTCTCATTTTCACAGCAGGAAATAAAGTTATTTCAAAATCCAGGGCATCAAATGCACAAGTGTTTATCGTAACATAATTTTGCCAGGCAAAATACTGAACTATTATTTTTTCATAATACTATGGTATATAATGGTTGAATCAACATTTCTGTGAGAATATGATGAAAAGAATAAGTCAGAGTGAATATACCCTTTTATATAAATAGTTTTTGACAATATCTATCATTTGAATACAGGTCAGTCTAGGCAAGTTGTGAAAGAAGTAAAAATGTGTTTTCAATAGTTTGCCTTTAATGGTTTATTTTTTTATTCTATTTTGATTCAAATTTTTTCTGTTGCTTAGGATCCAGTGCTATCATAGTCTCTAGTCTATCTTACATTTACTGTATCTGAATTAAAAAAATTACTTGTATGAATTTTTAATAGTGTGAACTTGCTTTTGGTACAATTTCAATCAAGAAGGTATTTGGCATTGAGTGGTTTTCCATTATCTGTAATATCATACAATGAAGGTCATTACTTTCAGTACATGTCCTAATTTGTAAAACTCAGGGCCTAATTGTTAAAATCTGAGAATTCTAACATTTGAACGGTAGGTATAATTGTTAGGGCATATATTTTAAGCAAAAGAACCAGCTCTTAAATATCTGCTTCTTTGACATTCTGAAAAGAAGCAGAGAGAATAACATCTTTATGCTGAAATATTAGACTGGATTTCACTGTGTTCCCCAGAACTAGTGCACTGACATTTTTCATATTGTGGGAAAGCTTTGAAATAACCTTGAGTCTATCATGTCTGTGAAGCCCCAGAAAAAAAGTATCACTAGCCTTTCACTGGGCCAAAATTGAAAATACTCAAACAATGAGACATAGTTAAATAGAAAGGAAAATGTTTTTCCAAATGTCAAATGATTTTCCTGATCAATAATTTTCTATTCTAACTAGAACAAAATGAGATCTAATTTTAAGGTTTGAAGCTTGCTTTGTGATACGGGTATTTTCATACCATATATAGATGAATAATTGGAAATATTATTGCCTGCAATGTCAAGTTTCATATTCTTTTTCCAAAATGGCTTCCAGAAATTTTAGAATAAAAAGGTTTTCATATATGGGGTGAATATGGTGAATATTTTAATATTAAAAGAAATTTTATGTCAACAGCTTTGGATAATCAATCACTACTTATTTTTATTTACATTACGATAACATTAAAAATCTATGATTTCTGCTAGCTACTCTAAAATTACTTCAGTTCATTAATCACTTTAAGTTCGTGATACTTACTTGTATGCAATGAAGACATTTTTTTTTTTTTTTTTTTTTTACCCGTTAATTGTATGGGGAAAAAAAGCAGTTTCAAATATATGTGGAAGAAATAAATCAAATTGTGATGTTGGGCACTTTATCAGGTAGTACAGCTCCAGATGTTTCTTCAAGCATTGTTTATCAGTTCTATAGAGTGAATAAAGATGATATTCAAAGAAGAGGAAGGATGTTCAGTGAAAAGAAAGAAGCAACTTAAAATGGCATAATAAGCACCAAATAAAGCACATGATTACTTCTTAGAAACTGAATCAAAGTTCATCATTCAAATAGCTCTTAACAGTTTAACTCTATTCAGACGGGTGTTTATGTTGTGTTTCAATTTTGAATACATTGGAACCATTCCTTAGGCAAGCCAGATTTTAGCTCAGTAGGAATTGGAATTCATCCAGGTAGCTGGCACAAGGCCCCAAATAAATACATGTTGAAGAGTACTACACTGCCACAGCAATGTTAAATTAAACTCGACATCCTTAACAAAAAGATTCATTATTTGCATACTTTTGGGAAATCTGATTTGTTCCCATAGTGCTCTTCCCTTGGCGCTCTGAACAGCTGGTGTAAAATAAAATCTGTTTCTGCCACCTACATCTATTACTCATAATTAATACTTATGAAAATACAAATATTTACAAATCACCATAATCTACTAGTGAAATTAGCTCAATAATTGGCAACATAACTTGAGATCACATTATTATCCAGCTATTAGTCACTTAAAAAAAATCCATTAGCTTATATTATGTGCATTCTGTTTCCCTAGCTTATGTACTCATCTTTATGTAAAAACTTCAAACAGATTTTACTTATATTTACCTCTATATGCTTTGCTTGCATTTTCTTCTCTTCAACTTATTTTTGAATACTGTCCAGGGTCCCCTCTGGAGTTATTTTACATCAACTAATGCAGTATTCCTGTTAGATGCTCTGTGGTAAGTGTACCAGAGTAGAGATGACTATACCACCAAGCAGGCAGGTGTGGGTAATGATTCAGTTCTTCTGATGCTTGTTCAAACCACCTTTTTAAAGACACAATAGGATATAGGATATCCTATCGCAACTGCATGGTAGTGGTAACTAGGCTTCTCTGTTGCTCCTTCCTTCCTTTTTATTCTTAATCCAAATTTAAAAATGTACTGGAGGAGAGGATATGCCTGCCTTCCTTGTCAGTGGAATGCTTTGTTACATTTATGCCTGTTCTTTTTGAATACATATCTTACATGACTTACCTGCAATGTATATGGGTGTATGCATATCTTAAGCTAATCTACCTATCTATATTATTATATTGTCTATACAAATTTTTAAGTTGTTACCCAAATTTTCACCAGACTAAATTTTATAATTTATTTTGTAGAAATATCTTAAATGATTCAAAATTTTACTTCCTTTTTTATGCAGCATTTATTTTTATTACTGAGCTACATCTCCAGACCTTTTTATTTTATGATGAAGTATCACTAAATTGCTGAGGGCCTTGTTAAGTTGCTGAAGCTGGTCTTGAACTTGCAATGATCTTGTCTCAGATATCCGAGTTGCTGGGATTACAGGCAAGTACCATCATGCCCAACTAGCAAATTTGTTTTTTCATGTTTATTGATAGATATAAAATAACAAATTACTGAAATAATATGCATATATTATAGAAATATATCATTCTTGTTATTTAAGAAAACATTTTTACATTGCTTTTTTATGAGCCAATGCATTTGAAAGAAGAAAATAGGAAATATATTAGTGAAGTTGTGTAAATGTTTACTATTGATATAACAAAACTGAAGTATGAAGACATTTAAAACCAACAAGTACATACAAAAACTCCTGTAATAGTATTTTATAGTAGAACATAAATGAATTAAGCTGCTTCTGTTTTAAGAAGTCTAGAGTAATGTGAAACAACTTAAGTTATCTGTTTCCCAAAAAATGATTTTGCCATAGTTGGTATGCCTAGATTGTTTAACATTCATCCCATCAGACTTATGTAATATAAACATATTATATTCTCATTCATACTAACACAAAGACTCAAATGAAATAAATGACATGATAGATTAAGTATAAATTAGAAATTAGTGTAGTTAGAAGCCAGGTTTGTGTCCCTAAAATTTTGTACCCTCAAATCCCTATATAGATGCTATAATTCTTGATGAAATTTATGAGTTTATTTCAAATTCAATAGAAACTACTGGGGAAAGAAAAGAATCTAATAATTATCACTCCATTAAATGCTATATGTAGAGAGATACAGACATTATGTGAATAAGTAATTAATAGTGGGAAATGTTTTGTGCCTCTTCAAAAAATTTTCAGGTAAAACTAATAAAAAGGAATAAAATATTATGAATTAGAAAAATATAAATTGTAAATGTGTTTATATTTATGGATATACATCTATGTTTCTATTCTGTAATTTAATAAACATATAAGATCCTAAATGTATACATCTGACACTTACATAATTAAACATGTGCAAAAACAAATTAAGTATTTATACCTAACCATCTGTTATGGTTTAGATATGTGGTATGCCCCAAAGCTCATGTGTGAGCAAATGCAAGAAGGTTTAGAGGTGAATGATTGGGTTATAAGAGCCTTAACATAGTCAGTGAATTAATCCCCCGAGAGTGATTAACTGAGAGGTGACTGTTGGCGATTAGTTAGTACCTCTCTGCTTCCTGATGCCGGGTTCCATCTGCTTACCTATGCCATGTATTTCTGCCTTGATGCTTCACCTTATCTCTGCCTAAGTAATGGAGTTGGCTGTTTACGGTCTGATATCTCTGAAACGATAACAACCCAAACAAACACATCCTCCTTTAAAATTGTTCTCTTCTGGTCCCTTGGTTACAGTTGCAAAAAAGCTATTAAAATATCATTCATTGATATACAAGCATATGTAAATACATATATACACATATGTAAAATAAAATTATAGCTAATATTAATTAAACACACAGAAGCAGTCAAAATAGATTGTATCTAAATGTATATACAATAAAATAGGAACAAAAATATCTAATATTTCTGGAGATTATAGAAGATGGTTAGAAAACCTACCCACAACAATATGACTTAACTTACTTTCAAAATTGCTGAAAACAATATTTCAATAATGTAATTCATGTGAGAGCAACATAAATAGGTCAACATGTCTATGGAATGAGATTTTTTGAGAAAAATATTTGAACAGAAGATACAGTTAGCAGAAGGTAATAGGAATAAAAATCTATTTCAGAAGAGAAATCTTGATAGAATATATGGGCAAGGAAATAATAAAAATATATATTAAATGAACAGAAGAAGAAAAAGAGAAAATTTAAAAGCTAAAGTCAGATGAAAAATAATTAAAATATGTTTAGATAATTATGAAATATATCAAAGAAAATGAGATCCAATATTTGGTAAGAAACATTCTTCAAAAGAATTAAAATTTTAAAAATTAAACAGAATGAGTTAATAAATGTCTGTCAAGAAAACTTTTTTTGTAATGAAAGACATGACAAAAATTTTCATATTCTTGATACACTTTCATAAAATAACCCAAAATTGCCAAATGTACTTTATGGTAATTGTTTTTTTTTTTTTTTTTTTTTTTTTTTTTTTTTGGTACCAGGGATTGAACTTAGGGGCACTCGACCACTCGGCCACATCCCCAGCCCCTTTTTTGTATTTTATTAGAAACAGGGTCTCACTGAGTTGCTAAGTCCCTCTCCATTGCTGAGGCTGGCTTTGAACTCGAGATCCTCTTGCCTCAGCCTTCCAAGTGCTGGGATTACAGGCGTGTGCCATCACGCCCAGCTATGGTAAAAATTTTTGAATTTATAGAGACTAACACATATACATTACAGAGAATATCAAGAAATTAATACATTAGGGTTTCGCCAAATTTTTGCATAACAATTATGCATACCAAAAGAAATAAATTTGGAGTCCCAAGATCTGTCATCATCCAGCTGTATATCCAAGAGAGCCAAGTATATAATTCCAGTATGAAAAGTGGCCAGCTAGAGTCACAAGAAGAACCAATGTTTCAATTTGAGTCTAAATATAGGAAAAACATAAATGCCCTTAGGTGAAATTTTCTTTTTTTCTTTTTTTGTTTGTTCATTTTATTTAGGTTTTCAATTGATTGGAGGAAGTCCAACTAAATTAGAGAGTACAATATTGCTTACTCACATGTTAATTTTCTCCAGAAACCTTCTTTCAGACACACCCAGATTAACATTTAACCAGATGTCTTGGCACCCATGATTAAGTCAAGTGGGGATATAAAATGAAGCATCATAATTACCATGCAAGAAATAATAAAATTATGATCCTTTCCTCAACTGTCTACTTAAAAAAAGCATCAGAAAAACAAGCAAAAATAAAACAATAGGATAATGACTAGTGAGGAACATGAAATATATACTTATTTTCACCCAAAGCAGAAGAATGATAGAATTTTGAAGATTGGATGGTAATTTCATCCACACCAGAAAGGGAGAAAGACAGTGGTCATAAATTAACTGGTTTGCTTGTCTTCTAAAAGGAAAGCAAACCAACAAATGAACAAAAATCAAGCATCCTGTAAAGGGTTATAAAAGAGTCCGGAGTCTGCACAATATAATATTCCATGTGTGCAGGAAAAATTCAAAAACAAGAGATTAAGAACCATCATCATATAGCTATTTATTAGGAGAAAAAAAGTGTGCTGTCTAAATATGTCCCAGATGCTGGAATTACCAAGAAAATATTTTAAAGTAGCTACTATAACTATGTTTTATGAGGTAAGAGACAACACACATAGAATAAATGGAAAACTAATGTTCTCTTCAGATATTTTAAATATATAGAAAAAAATGAAATAATTTTGAAAATATCTAAAATAAAATAATAATTGGATGTACTCAGTAGCTGAATGGAAGTGACACAGAAGCAGTGAACATGAAGAAATGAACTTAAATATAAATTAAGAGAGGGGAGGAGAGGGGTTGTGGGTGTGGGAGGGATGGTGGAATGAGACAGACATTAGTACCCTATATACATGTATGATTCCATTACTGGTGTGACTCTGCAGCCTGTACAGCCAGAGGAATGAGAAGTTGAAGTTGTGCTCCATTTGTGTACAATGTATCAAAATGTATTCTACTGTTACATACAACTAATTAGAACAAATTTTAAAAACGATAACAGAAAATATGCATTCAGAAGAACAGAGAAATATATAGAACAAAAAGAGAACAGATCCTTTCAGTTCTGTGAAATCTTCTCAAAACACTTGTGCACAGCAATGGAAACCATTAGGAGTGTGTAGAGCTAGAGAATGGGAGAGGATTTTTACCAGCTGCTCCTCCAACAACAAATTAACACTCAGAATATATAAAGAACACAAAAAACATAATATCCCCCCCCCCAAAAAAAAAAACAAATAATACAATTTATGTATGGCAACAAAAACAAAGCAGATATTTCTCAAAAGAGGAAAGATAGCTGGGCACAGTGACGCATGCCTGTAATCCCAGCACTTTGGGAGGCTGAGGCAGGAGGATCTCAAGTTCAAAGTCAGCCTCAGCAATGGCGAGACACTTAGCAACTCAGTGAGACCCTATCTCTAAATAAAATACCAAAAAGGTCTGGGGATGTGACCATGTAGTCGAGTGCCCCTGAGTTCAATCCCTGGTACCAAAAAAAAAATATATATATATATATATATATATATGTATGTATGTATGTATATATATATATATATATATATGTGTATATATATAAAACCAACTAATATAGGAAAAATGTTCAACATTTCTAGCAATCAGGAAAATGCAAATGAAAACTATACTGAGATTTTTCTCTCACTTCAATCAGAATGGTAATCATAAAGAATACAAATAATAAATGCTGGAAAGGATGTGGAGAAAAGCTATATTCATATAATGTCGGTGGAACTGCAAATTAGTACAACCTCTTTAAAAGCAGTATGAAGATGCCTTAAAAGACTTGGAATGGGTTTCTGGTTTAATTCCTAGGTCCTTGATCCATTTGAGTTGAGTTTTGTGCATGGTGAGAGATAGGGGTTTAATTTCATTCTGTTGCATATGGATTTCCAGTTTTCCCAGCATCATTTGTTGAAAAGGCTATCTTTTCTCCAATGTATGTTTTTGGCATCTTTGTCTAATATGAGATAATCATAATTTTGTGGGTTAGTCTCATTGTTGGTGGGGCTACAAATTGGTGCAGCCTATATGGAAAGGAATATAGAGATTCCTTGGAAAACTGTGAATGGAACCACTATTTGACCCAGTTATCCCACTCCTGGGTCTATACCCAAAGGACTTAAAAACAGCATACTACAGGGACACAGCCACATCAATGTTCATAGCAGCACAATTCACAATAGCTAAATTGTGGAACCAACCTAGATTCCCTTCAGTAGATGAATGGATAAAGAAAATGTGGTATATATACACAATGGAATATTACTCAGCAACAAAAGAGAATAAAATCATGGCATTTGCTGGTAAATGGATGACGTTGGAGAATATAATGGTGAGTGAAGTTAGGCAATATCAAAAAAAACCAAATGCCAAATGTCTTCTCTGATATAAGGAAGCTGATTAATAGTACAGTAGGGAGGGGAAGCAAAGGAGGAATAGAGAAACTCTAGATAGGGCCAAGGAGTGGGAGAGGAAGAGTGGGTGCAGGGGGTTAGAAATGATGGTGGAATGAGATGGACATCATTATTCAAAGTACATGTATGAAAATATGAATGGAGTGAATATACTTTGTATCCAATCAGAGATATGAAAAATTCGGCCCTATATGTGTAATATGAATTGTAATCCATTCTGCTGTCATATATAATAAATTATGATAAATATATGTATATGTATATATGTATAAATGTGTATATATGTGTGTGTATGTATATATGTGTGTATATATATGCATATATATATATATATATATATTATCCTTCAAAGATGAAGAAGAAATAAAGGTGTTCTAAGACATACATACACACACACACACACACACATACAAAGTAGATTTTTGGAGGCTGGGGTTGTGGCTCAGTGGTAGATTGTTCACGTAGTACATGCGAGGCCCTGGGTTCGATTCTCAGCACCACATATAAATAAAATAAATGTATTGTGTTCAACTACAACTAGAAAATAAATATTACAAAAAGTAAAATAAAAATAAACAAAACAAAAAGACTTGGATTGCTTGGATTGGATCCACCACATTACCCAGCATTTATCCATTCCTCAGTATTTATCCAAAAGAACTAAAATAAGCATACTATAGTGATACAGGCACATCAATGTTTATAGCAGTACAGTTCACAAGAGCCAAGTAATGGAGCCACCCCAGATACCTGTCAACAGATAAATGGATAAAGAATATATGGGATACACACACACACACACACACACACACACACACATATAAATATGGAAAATCAGTGGAACAAGAGAATTTAGGAGGAGGACAAAGGAATGGGAAAAGAGAGGAATAAAATTGAGCAAATTAAGTTATTACCGATATGATTATGCCACAACAAATTTCACTTTTATGTGAATCTATAAAGCACTAATCAAATACATATTACAAAGCTTAACATATAAGTTATTAAGATCCCAAAGAGAAGAAAACTGGAAAGAAAAAATATTTTAAGGTTTAATTAACACATCTTTCCAGAATTTAATAAAACATAAATTTCTGTAGTCCAGAATTTCAGTAAAACTCAAATGAAATACAATTTTGTAATAAAAATTTAGTAACACTAGACAAGAGCAAGTGGAAATTTTTCTACAAATATATAAGTGATTCAAAATTAGGAAATTCTTAAAAACATCCAGGCTATTAATATAATAGGATAAAATTTACTTCATATTTCTAAATTGTACATACATATTTCTAATTGTACATATTTGTAAATGTACAAACATTATTTAATTAAATTTCATGCAGATTTGGGTTACAAATTAAGTGCAAATTGTCATAAATAAGTATTGTTTAAATTGTAATATTTTCTATGTATTAGACAGTACTCTATATATTATATAGATTTATCAATAGCTGCTTCAGCCCAAATGGCAATCTCATACATAATGGGCAAACACAAAAGTATTTCCACTAAAGTGGGAAACAAACAAACAAAAAATATGCCCAGCATTTACCATACACTATGAAAATTTTTAAAAAATATTTAGTTTGTAGTTGTAGTTGGACACAATACCTTTATTTTATTTATTTATTTTTACGTGGTGCTGAGGATTGAACCCAGGGCCTCACTCGTGGTAGGCGACTGCTTTACTGCTGAGCCACAACCCAGCCCTATAAAATTTTACTGGACATTTAAACTAATACAATTTGAAGAAAACTAATCAATGGAATGATTAACCATAAAAAAGGATAACTCAAATAAAACATTTTCCATTTTCACCTATTTTGAATATGTGTCTAAAAAACTTTAAAGAGCAAAGTGATTGCAATTAACTAGTTTTCAATAAAAATTCCAAGTATTGTCATTTATTTTTTCTTAACTGTCTCCCATGGCCCACATGCTAAATGCTTGGTCAGCAGCTTGTGGCACTACTGGGAAGTGGTATAATCATTAGGAAGCAGAACTAAATGGAAAGAAGTTAAGTCATTAAGGCACACCCTTGTAAAGGACATTAGAAGCATGCACTCTTCCTTTTTTTTTCCTTTTTCTTAGCTTCACAGCCATCATGAGATGCATAGATTCCCTCCCCCAAGTGCTCCTGCCATGATATATTTTGCTACCATGGGACTATGGACTGAACCATCTGAAACCATGAGATAAAATGAACTTTTCCTTGTGAGTTGATTTTTCAGGTATTTTGTCACAGAGATGAAATGTTAACAAATACCTATGTAGTTTCTAAAGTCTTTGCCTTTGAACACTAAATACATTATTTTTCTTCTCAAAAGAGCTCATGCCAGGAACACTCAATCTTATGTATACCATTAGAAGTAGTGTCCTTGGATATTTTAGATTTAATCAGATTAGAGAGTCAATTCCCAAAACCACAAAATCAACCAAGAAAATTTTTATTTTAAATTATATTCATTTTGAGATCTGAATCTGATATCAAAAATCTATATTAGAGTTTTTCAGAGTAACAGAACGCAAAAAAGATACATATGATTGTGAGAGGGGACTTGCTGGTTCATAGATTCAAAGAGGCTAAAACGTTCCATATTGAGTGTCTTCAGACTGGAGAGACAGAAAACTGGTAAGTGCTCTGTCCCCAGCCTATTAGATGGTACTGTCCACATCAGGATGGGTCTTCTTTCACTTCACTGACATATGGGCCAATCTTCTCTGGAAACACTTCCATAGACACCCTCTAGACGCCCTCAAAAGAATGTTTTTCCAACTCTCTAAGTCTTACCTAATCCAGTCAAGTTGACAATCAACATAATTGTTATAGCTCTAATGTTCAAAAATCAATAATCATCTTTGTGGGAAGCCATCCATGATTTAAATGAGAGCTTCTCTCAATATGGTAGCAAGGGAGATATGGTAGCAAGGGAGACATGGTAGCAAGGTTTGGCATTGCAAACCATCTGTGGCTCTCCCAAGGTAATAGACATTTATCTCTGCTCTGCTAGGAAGATCCCTCATAGTAGCTCCAGAGATGGGCTTAGGAACTGGACAGCCCACCTTTAACCTTTTTTGGAGAAGAACATTGTATGGAAGGCCTTTGATATCTCCCATATAAATAAAGCAGGTGCGGGCTCCATTTTGCCTTTTAGTATAGAAGCTCAGTCCGTGTGATGAGCTTGCCTGTCCTGACTCTGCTTTTTAAAAAAATATTTTATGTGTCCTGTGGTTTTTCTGTCGTTCTCCTTTCTTATCTTTCATTTCCCAGCCAGCCCATTCCACTGAGAGGAACCCCATTTTAAAAAATGAAGAATCAAATGTTAGGAAATATATTAGAAAATAAACATGTAATAACAAATAAGGACATAATATGATGTTATAATCCTGACAGAAAATCTTCAAAGTATGTATGTCAAAATCTATAAAATATTAATCAAAGATATTGGATTAGACCTAAAAATCTGAAGAGACACACATGAACTTGCTTGAGAATGCAACATTGTAAATATATCAGTTATTTGATTATGAATTGAGTACCAATGAAAATGTTGCCAGGTGTTTTTATAAAGCTAGTGTGGTTATATATAAAGTTAATTTCAAAAGTAATCAAATTCAGGAGGAAAAGATGGATTTTTAATGCCACTTTTTTAAGTGATATTAAAATCATTAAATGGTCATATTGAAACAGGTATCACTCCTTCTTACAAATTGTGTGTTTCAAATGGCCTAAACATACTATTTTAGTTGTAAAATTAAAAGAAAGTATAAGTAATTTATCTATAATATCAGAGAGAAGAAACCTTAAGTCACTTTTCAAAATGTAGGAAAGAAAAATAATTGTACTAAAATTGTCCATTTACAAATCCTTTAATCCCATAAATTCATAATTTGGAGGAATTTTTTAGTCACCTTTAAATAGTACACCTGACTCATATTTTTAAATGTTTAATAAAAATTAAAACTAAACAATTTTATGCTTTCCTCAAGTAATCCAATAATTAATAGAATTGATTTCTCTTTATTGAAATATTTTAAGTAATTGAAAAATAATTATTAACTTTAAATACTTTATTTTAATTTTCTAATAAGTTAAGGAGCTAAAAAATAATTTCTCATAATTATCATCATCTTGAAGTTTTAAACAACCATATAATAATTACACACATTTTTGACCTGAGATGCCCAGGAGATTGAACCCAGGAGAGATTTGCCACTGAACGACATTCCCACTCCTTTTATTTTCAGAGGAGGTCTCTCTAAGTTGCCAGGGCTGTCCTTGAACTTTCCATCCTCCTGTCTCAGTTTCCTGAGTTACCAGAATTACAGGCATGTACCTCCATGGCTATCTAATTACACAGTTTTGATGCACATACACAACACAGAATTGTAGAATCAAGATAAGATTGAAGCTGGAACAGATCAGCCCTCACGATCCAACTTTGATTTATATAAAATTCATTGATATATCTGTTAGATTATGTCTTAATTTAGAGTTCTCTATGTCTAGAAAGGATTCATATCTAGAAAACAGGATTGTGCATATCACTAAAATACTAATGTTTGACCAGGATGCAGAATTTGTGTGATATTTGTCATTATCATCCTTGACTGATTGCTGGGTGTGTTCTAACTGTGGAAGAAAGGTGCACATTGATTCTTGAAGGTTAAAGGAAAGCTCTATGACATAGAAAGTTAATTTCCTAATAATGGAAGTCCTATGTTTTTAGATGGGCACATACATGATCACTCACTTAGAACATTAACCAACCTCCTTAGCATCTGTCATGATCATGTCACTAAATTCTGGGCAACAAGAGATGCATGTCACTGTCTTCTATGATTAATGGGAGAGTGAGGAATTTAAACAAAATTGGGGAATGTTTCTGTATATTTCCACTTTCATCTGGTTTGGTTATATGTCAAATGCTGTTGTTTGAGTATCTATTTTGAATCATGGACTTGAAGCACATCAGAAGATGGTGAAGTAGGATTGTTTTCTTTTTATTATTTATATTAAAATGTTTAATAAAAGGAAAAAGAAAAAGAAAAGGTGTTTGAATGAGATGGATATATTTTCCTAAATGCATGATTGAAGACCTGAATTGTACGAATATACTCTGTATACAAACAATTGTATGTAAAAAGATGCTAAATACATGCACTATGAGTTGTACATATTAAAAATTATAAATAAAAAATAAATAAAAAGGAAAAAAAATAAATCTAGTACAATCACTATACTGAAACCTATTAAAATATTGCTTAAGTATAAATATGAAGAATATATTATATATGTTTTAAACATTTTCATAACACATATGACAAGAGATTTAATGTTTATAACCCAAATAGAGCTTATTTCAGGAATTTCTAAACTCAGCATAGGGAAATCTATGTAGTACATTCAGAAAGAGAGAAGAAATATATGACTTTGTTAAAAATGTATAGATGACTAAAAATACAAATATAAATGAAAGCTGTTCACAAAGTTTGTCTTTCCTAAATAATTAACTATTTTGTGTTTGAAACATTGTTAAATAAAATAGTGACATGAAGAAAGATGAATTTGCCTTAAATAATTTTCAATATTTTAGAAGGTCTAGAAAATGAAATACTATAGAAAATATTATCTGTAGGAGAATCAAAAGACATAGTTGTATTATATTTAGTTGATGTTTTGATTGTATAGCTGAATATGGAGTGATTTTACTACCAATACACAATGGTTTGGTAAATAAAATCAGTACAAACTAAAGTTCTCCAAATCACTCTGATTGTTTGCTTTTATTAGGTACTTGGGTCTGAATTAGAATAAGATATATTCCAGGCTTGTATAATTATATCAAAATGGATTCTACTGTCATGCATAACTAAAAAGAACCAATTATATATGGCATATATATGCATGTATATATATGAATTTTTTGTACTTGTTTTTGTATATGTGTGTGTCCACAATATGTTTCTATATTTGTGTACATTTTATGTAAATATATGTATATAATTTATAATAGAAAAACGTTACATGGCATATATATGCATGTATATATATGAATTTTTTGTACTTGTTTTTGTATATGTGTGTGTCCACAATATGTTTCTATATTTGTGTACATTTTATGTAAATATATGTATATAATTTATAATAGAAAAACGTTACAACTTGTGAAAAAAACTGAAAGCAAATGTGTATGACCAAAAAGAAATTCATGATAAATTATATATAAGGCATGACTAAATTAGAAGCTCCCTTTTCTGAATGAGATGAATGAATATCATAAAATACCAATCCTTTCCAAATAAATATATACATTTATTGAATTCAACATAAATGGCATTGATGTGAAGGAGCCCTAATTAGGAAGGGCTGTTGCAGCTAGCTGGAAGCCATAAGTTCCACCTGATATGTATGTGACGCACCTGTAGGCACCCGCAAAGCTGAAGGTATATAACCGGGTGAAAGCGGTCCGAGTTTGGAGAACGGAGAATTCAGTCAGTCGGGCAGTCACTCGGTCGGTCAGAAGAATCAGAGCGGCCAGAACGTAGGCAGAGCGGTTACAGAAGAGAAACCAGATAGAAGAAGTAATGACTTGTCAGAGTTAGGCCGAGGCTCCCGAGGAAGACAGAAGACAGAAGAAGGAAGAAAGAAGAGAGAAGAAAGAAGCTCTAATCTTTCTCTAAGCTAAGCTCTATCTTTCTTTCTCTCTAAGCTAAGCTAAGCTCTATCTTTCTTTCTCTCTAAGAAGAAGCTCTATCTTTCTTTCTCTCAAAGACTCTAAGCTAAGAAGACAAGAAGAAAAGCTCACTTTAATCTTTCTCTCTAAAAATCTTTCTTTCCCTCTCTAAGCTCTCTCTAAGAAAGTAGAAGTAAAAGTAGTAAAAGCTTTACTCTGCCTCCGAGAGTTTTCCTCCCGGTTTTCGGTACCAGGCAGCTTACATTGATGTTTACTTTTAGAAAAGTGGTTTTTGTACTGACAGATTAAATTTAATGTTTGAAATAACCAAGAATAACAGGATATTATGTAATAATTAAAGAGAAATGACCTTATGAGTTTACAGTGAGTTTCACATTTCTGGATCCAACCAATTTTAAATGGAAAATATTTGTTAAAAATTATGTCTTTATTAAAGACGTTTAGCCTTTTATTCTTCTTCTTATTTCCTAAACAACACAGTTTAGCATCTGTTTGCAAAGCATTTACATTTTATAGGATATTACTTGAGTAGTATGGAAATGATTTAAAGTATATAGGACAATGCGTAGATTATATGGAAATACTATGCTATATTATATAAGGATTTTGATCATCCATGGATTTAGGTAGCCACAGGAATTTTGGAGTGAATCTCTTATAGATACTAAGGGATGACTGCACTAATGACAAATAATTTTTCTTTAAAACACTATGATTTTGCAAAATAACAAGTCCCTCAGAAGACTAGAGATCTCATTAATACCTTCAAGTAAACTGAGAACTTGCTACCTGACAAAAATGATACTTCAATTCATTTGGAATTTAATTGCTTATTTAACAGTTGGTGAAGGCAGATAAGGAAATATGTCATTAATTTGCAATCTTCCAAAATTTAGGATGGTTTTATTTGATATTCTTAACTAACTACATTTGTAAATATCCTATTTCTAAATCAGATTCACAGGTACTATGAGTTAGTATTTCACCATATTGTTTTGGGGTTAAAATTTAATACCTAACAGTCTTTTCTCTGAACCCCCCTAAAATTCACATGATTCTCACATGAAAAATACACTCACCCAATCCTAATAGCCTCAAATTTTATTGATCATGAAATATAAATTCAACATCTCATCCAAATATAATCAACTAGAAAAGTTCTAAAACTTACCACCTAAATTGTCTAAATAAGTTATGAGTGAGACTCATGTTCCATCTGCAGCAAAATTCTTCCTTATTCATGGACTTGTGAAAAAATAAAAGTTATACTCTTTCAAAATACAAATATAATGGTGGACAGGCATAAGATAGACATTATCATTCACATAAAAAAAAAAAAAACCTGAAAGAAATAAAGAAAATGCCAGTATCGAATGAGTCCCAAGTTCAGTAATATAAATTGATATGAATTTGAAGTCTGAGAATCATATTGTATAATTTGTTGCCCTTTTTTGTGTACCTATAGCTAGTAGCCACACATAACCCCTAGGTGCTGGGCAGCAGCCCTGCCCTCCAGCAACTGCCTCTCTGTCAGTTGACTGTCCACTTCAAGTTATGGCAATGTTTTCTCAAAATACTATGTAAAATAATGGTGGAAATATTAAGATGTAAACTACTTATGTATTGAGAGGTTTGTGCTAGACATTGAACTAATAATTGAGAATAAAACCTTTAAAGCAAAGACTGATTTTTTTTTAAATGTCATTATGTTGTCTGTCCTGCCTACCTAAAGTTTTTTCTACATGGGTCTTTCCTTTGTTATTGTCACTTTTCTCCTCAAATGGAGAAACATTCAAATAGTTTCTAAAATGTTTGAAAGAAAATATATTTCTCTTTCAATCTCTGAGTTACTGGGACTTACAATGAAATAGAAATTACTGAATTAGGAATCGTTCATTCTTAATTTGTCAAACTTAATTGTATAAACAATTGGACTTTGTTTTAATTCTTTGTCAAAACAAATGATTAGTGTTATCTTAATTATACTTTGCATTTACTGCACTAGATACAGGTCCTATATGTAAGATCAGTAAGCTGATTAAACAGGCAGCATACTATATTTTTAAAATATTTATTTATTTTAAAATAAATAAATTTTAAAAATTAAAAAAAAAATAAAACACAATGTGTTTTATTTTTATGTGGTGCTAAGGATCGAACTGGGCAGTGCATGTGGTAGGCAAGCACTCTAGCACTGAGCCACAACCCCAGGCCCTGAAGCATACAATTGTAAACCTTTTTCTCCATGTTTTAGGGATACATTTTGTCATGAGACCTAGTTGGTAGACCAGTCTCCCATTTTCACAGTCTTAACTATGTTCAATATTTTAGGATCTCATAGACCACAACACTGCTATTTACATACTTTCAAGTGTTCCTTGTTAATAACAATGATTGCCAGTCACCAGATTTTTAACCTTTCATATAAGCATACCTGACTTCTTACAAAGATTATCATGACCCTTCTTCATAGGGGATTGACAAATTCTCCTGTGGATTGACATATTTCTTCTATAATAGTGTTTCTAACTTCTTAGCATACTTAGAAGCCAAATTGATCTTGAATATAATACAGTTATAACAAATACCTCTATTGTGATTTTTGTGCATACAATTTCAATGCTTCTAGAGTTTATCAGGGAGCACAATTTAGAAACAGGAGAAGAAAAGGAAGGAGGAGAGAGAGCAAAAAAGAGAGTGTGTGTCTCAAACAGTAACAGAAACACATTGGGAAGGAGAGAAAATTTCTTGTTTAACATAATTCTGGCACTAATTATGTAAAAATCCCATTGTTATTAAATACGTTATCCTGTATGCCAGTGTATAAAAACACCACTTGTGAGGAACATCACAAAAACATTTCTCCAAAAATATTTAAAACACAAAACATATCGTTGTTATTTTAATAATGACATTAGAATGAATTTTAGCTATCTTTACTGTGACATAACTGCACACATGTGTATTCCAATGTTGTTTATGAGGAAGAGTATGGTCTGCTGTAATTTGTGATCTATGCACATCTACAGATTATGCCCTCCTTATAAATGACTACCACTTGTTTTTAAATCTTTTTTATTTCTTGTATTAGCACATTGTAGTTATACATAATTGTTGGTTCATTTTGACAAAATCACACACATATGAAATTTGATTTACTCAAATTCAGTCCCACTTTCTGCTCCTATTTTCTTTACTGATCTTCCTTGAATTAATCTATTTATTTATTTTTCATTATAAGTATACATAAACGTGGATTTCACTGTGGTATATTTATACATGCACATACTGTGATTTTATTAAGTTCATTCCATATTTCCTCAGATTTCCTTTCCCTCCCTCTATATATCTTTCTTCTACTCCATTGATCTTCCCTGTATATTTATGACATCTGATTTTACACTTTTTTCCTTTGTTTTGCTCTAGATTCCACATATGAGAAAAAATATTCAACCCTTTGTTTTCTAAGTCTGGCTCATTTAACTTTGCATGATGTTCTCCAGTTCCATCTGTTTACTGGCAAATACCATAATTTCATTCTTTTTAGGATTTTATTCTTCTTTATGACATTCTTTTTTATGACTTATGACTATATATTTCAAAATATACTGTTGCCCATTTATTGATGAAGTCATTTTTGTTTGTTTTGGTTTTAAGATTTAAAAGTTATTCACTCAGTACTATAAATTGTAAAAAAGAATTTCATTCTTTTTATGGGTAAAACTTCATACATACCACATTTTCTTTATCCATTCATCTATTGATGGCCATCTGGGCTGTCTACCTAAATTGACTATTGTGAACTGTGATGCTAAAACACTGATGCGGCTGTATCATTATAGTATGCTTATTTTAGTTCTTTTGCATAAACACCAAGATATGAAATACTTGGTCATATGGGGATTCTATTCACGGTTTTTTGAAGAATCTCCATACCTTTTTTCCAGAGCACTTGCATTAGTTTGTAGTCCCATCAAGAGTGTATGAGTGTAGTTCTTCCCCCACATCCTCACCAGCATTTAATTTTATTTGTATTCCTGATCATCGCAATTTTCACTGGAATTCAATAAAATCTTAGAGAAGTTTTAATTTATATCTCCCTGACTGCTAGGGATACTGACCATTTTTTCTTGTATCTGTTGGCCATTTGTGTTTTCTTTTTCCCCTGAGAAATATCTGTTTAGTTTTTCTACCCATTTATTAATTAAGTCATTTTTGTTTGTTTGTTTTGTTTTTAAGATTTTTGAGTTCTTTAAATGTGCTGGATATAAATCCTTCATCAGAGAAGTTGCTGGCAAAGAGTTTCCCCCATTTCATAGACTCTCTTCATGCTCTTAACCATTTCTTTTGCTATGCATAAGCTATTAAATTTGATGCCATTCCACTTAGTAAATCTTTTTATTTTAATTTTTTTATTTGAAGTTATTATATATGACAGTGGAATGCATTACAATTCATAATACACACAGAGAGAACATTTTTACATATCTTTGATTGCATACAAAGTATATTCATACCATTCGTGTCTTCATACATACACTTAGGGTAATGATATCCATCTCATTCTACCATCTTTTTTTTTTTTTTCTTTTTACTCCCTTGCCCCCTCCCTTCTTCTCCCTGATTTTATTTCTTGAACATTAAGGGTCTTTTTAAGGAAGTTAATGACTGCACAGATATGATAGTGTGCTGGTCCTGTTTTTTTTTTTTTTTTTTTTTTTTTTTCTTCCTAGCAGTCGCAAACTTTCTAGTTTCATACCTTAGTCTTCAATCCATTTTGATTTGACTATTGTGCAGGGTGAGAGATAGGGATAGAATTTCATTTTTCTACATACGTATATCTGTTTTTTTCCACACCATTTGTTAAAAGGGCTGTCTTTTCTCCAACACACATTTTTGCCACTTTTTCAAGTACCAGATAACTTTATGTGTGTGGGTTTGTCTCTATGGCTTCTATTCTACTTCATTGGTCTTTATGTCTATTTTGTTTGTCATTACCATACAGTTTTTGTTAATATAGTTCAGTAGTATAATTTGAGATCAGTATTTTGATGTCTCCAGCATTGCTCTTTTGGCTCAAGATTGCTTTAACTATTCTTTTCTCTTCTTCTTCTATATAAATTTTAGGACTCTTTTACCTACTTTCAAGAAAAATGTTATTTTGATGGGGGTTGCATTGAATATGTATAGGGCTTTTAGTTATAAGTTCATTTTGACAATATTAGTTCTGCCTAACAAAGAACATGGGTGGTCTTTTCATCTTCAAATGTTTACTTCAATTACTTTCTTCAGTGTTCCATAATTACATTATAGAGTTCTTTCACCTCCTTGATTAGATCCATCCACAAGTATTTTCTTTTTTCAGATTATTGTGAATAGGATAGTTTTCTTGTTTTTTTTTTTTTTTTTTTTTTTTTTTTTTTTTTATCAGCAGAATCACTGTTGGAGTATAGAAAAGCTACTTATTTGTGGATTTGATCTTGTACTCTGTTACTTCACTGAATTCATTTATCTGCTCTATAAGTCTTTTGGTGGAATTTTAGGGTCGTCTAGATATAGGATAATGTCATCAGCAAAAATAAGTATTTCAGTTATTCTCTTGCTTTTTCTATCCTTCAATTTCCTTTTCTGTCCTGTTTGCTCTAGCCTGAAAAATAGAAGTGATAAGAGTGGACATCTTTGTCTTGTTCCTGATTTTAGAGGAAATGCTCTCAATTTTTTTCCATTCAATATAATGTTGACTTTGGTATTGTCACATATAGCTTTTAAATATTGAGGCAAGTTCCTCCTATACCCAGTTTCTCCAGCATTTTTAATATAAATTGGTTCTGAATTTTACTGTTGGTCTTTTCTGTATCTATTGAGATGGTCACATAATTTTTGTCCTTAATTCTATTTATGTGGTGAATTACATTTATTGATTTGCATATATTGAACTAACCTTGCATCACTGGAGTGAAACACAATTGATCATGCTGTATCATCTTTTCAATGAGTTTTTTTAATGTGGTTCACTATTATTTTAAGGATTTTTGCATTTATTCATCAGTGATATTGGTCTGTAGTTTTCTTTCCTTAATGTATCTTTCATTTGGTTTAGGTCTCAAGGTTATACTGGCTTCATATAAGGTATTTGAGAGTGTTCTCTTCCTTTCTATTTCCTGGAATAATTTGAGAAAGACTAGTGTTAAGAATTCTTCTTCAAAAGTCTGGCAGAAACTCAGCTCAGAATCCATCTGGTTCTGAGTTTTTCTTTGTTGGAAGTCTTTTAATTGCTGTTTCCATTTCATTGCTTAACATTAGTCTGTTTAGATTTTCTGTATCTTCCTGGTTCAATCTGGGCAGGTTATATGTGTCTAGAAATTTGTCAATATCTTCTGGATTTTCCATTTTATTGAAGTATAAATTTTCAAAATAGAATCTAAAGATCCTCTGGATTTCAGAAGTGTCTGAAGTGGTAACTTCTTTATTATCTCTAATATTGTTGATTTAGGTCTTCTCTCTCTTCTTTTGGTTAGTTTGGCTAAGCGTTCATTAATCATTTTTTATCTTCTTGAAGAATCAATTATGCTGCACTATTCACATGTATTCATTTTTTCTCAATTTCATTAATTGTGGCTATGATCTAAATTATTTCTTGTCCTCTACTGACTTTGAAATTAGTTTCTTCTTCTCTTTCTAAAGCCCTGAGGTAGAGCATACATTTATTTATTTGGGTTCCCTCTATTTTTTAAAATATAGGCACTCAATGCTATAAATTATTCTCTTAGAACTGCTTTTATTCTCTCCTAGAGATTTTGATATGTTGTATCTTTGTTCTCATATTTTTCTAAGATTTTTTTTATTTCTTTCCTATTTTTTTCTATGATTCATTCGTTATTTAAAAGAACATTATACCATCCCCATGTGTTTATGTGGTTTGTATTATTTTTCTTGCTGTTGATTGTAGTTTCATTTCATTATGTTCTAACAAAATGAATGAGAATATGAGGATACATACATATTTGTGTATACATATGTGTGTATGTATGCACACACATACACAAACACACATATATATATATACATATGCACACACATATGTATACACACATATGTGTATTTCCTAAGACTTATGCTTTGATTTAGAAAGAAGAAAGCAAATTCTGTTTGGGTGTGAAATATTCCATAGAAGTATTAGGTCCATTTGATTTATAGTATTATAAATTAATTTATAGTATTATCATTGATTATGGTTGGATGGCCTGTCAATTAGTATCATATTGGGATCTATCTGGCATGTAATGTCAAGATGTATTTTTTAATGTAATTACATGCACTGACATTTGGGGCATACATATTTACTATCTTTACATCTTTCTGTTGAACTGTTTTCTTTATCAGTGTGTAGTGACCTTCTTTGTCTCTTCTTATTACTTTTTGCTTGAAATCTCCTTTGTCAGTTGTGAGAATAGTTAACCCTGCTCGTTTTCAGACTCCATTTTCCATTCTTTTCTTTCAGTCTGAAAATGTCTTTGCTTGTAAGATGCGTATTCCCCAAACTATAGTTGGATTGTGTTTTTTAATCCTTCCTACCAATATATGTCTTTTAATTGGGGAGTTGAAACATTTTCATTCTGTGTTACTATGAATATAGTTTTGTTTTTCCCCGCCATTTTGACTTGTTTGCTATATTTAATTCTGTGTTGATGTTTGTTTAATTGGTTACTGTTCTAGTAATCTTCATCTATTTAGAAACTTTGTGGTTTGTTTTTGGGATCCTTTCTGTACAGCATATCTTTGAGTACTTTAGTGCTGGTTTAATGGTCATAAATTCTTTTAGATATTCTTCATCATGGAAAGTTTTTGTTCATTGATTTTGAAAGACAGCTTCTTCTGGATATAACAATCTTTACTGGCAATTGTTTTCTTTTAGAGCTTGGAATATCTCAAGCCAGGCTCTTGTTGATTTAAGGGTCTGTTTTGAGAAGTCAGAAGTGATTCATTGGTTTTCCTCTCAATGTGACCTGACATTTTGATCTTAAATCTTTTAATATCTCTCTCTCTCTCTCTCTCTCTCTCTCTCTCTCTCTCTCTCTCACAGGGTCTCACTGAGTTGCTAAATGCCTTGCCATTGCTGAGGCTGGCTTTGAACTCTCGATCCTACTGCCTCAGCCTCCTAAGTGCTGGGATTACAGGCCTGCACCACTGCACCTGGATCTCCTTATTTTTTGTTAGGCATTTTGACTGGGATGTCTTGGAGAGGTTCTTTTTGGATTTTTTTTGTTGTTGTTCTTATGTTATACATGACAGTAGAATGTATTTGGACATATTATACATATATGGAGTATAATTTCCCATTCTTCTGGTTGTACATGATGTTGGGAAAAGAGTACACTCAAACATTGTTGTTGGGATTGTAAATTGGTGCAACCACTCTGGAAAGCAGTATGGCAATTCCTTAGAAAAGTTTGAATGGAACCACCATTTGACCCTGTTATTCCACTCCTCAGTTTATACCTGTAGTGGGCCTGGCACAGAATTCTGAAGTGGACATTCCAGTATTTGGAATTTGGTCCTGGCTTACCTTTAGAACTCTGTCAGTGCGTATTTGAGATTTGATCCACACGGCCTGTTGATGGGGAGATGATCTCTGCTGGAAGTTTGGGTCTCAGAAGCCTCACTTAAATTCCAGTTTGAGGGTGTGTAGTCTAAACTTCCACAGGCTTCACATTCATCACTATGGATGTGAATTACTCAGGATCAGACCTGGAGTGCAGAAGCTCCTCTTTTGCCATTATTTGTATCTTCCCAATAACTCTAATAGAATGCCAGCAAAAAAGAGGTCTCTCTTCTTTGTATCACAAGCCTTATGCTCTAGGGCACAATCTCTTTGTGCCTGTTTCAGTCACACTGATTCAAGCATACTCTGGGGCCCAAGATAGTCCACCAATGGGTCAGGCTGTCAACTTCTTTTAGTGACTTTCTTATTTCCTGCCTGTGCTCACTGCCACACAGTACACACAGTACTTATAGATGGTTCCTGCACCAGAGACCCTGGTTCAATCCAGATTTTCCTCCCACAGGCTGAGTAACTTTATTTACTTTTCACTCAACAACTTTCATCACTGACTCTAGGTCCATTAAGATCAGCCTCTGTGTCTGTTTCAAGCCCCTCCCCACCATTTTTTGCTGTGCTTCCCTTACTCTACCCTTGCTCTGCTTACTTTCAGCAGCTGCAGCCCCAACTTCCACCTATGTAGCCAACCAAACTGTGTCTCTATCACTCTATTGTATTACTCATAGTATGTTTGATAATTCACTGACTTTCTGTCTCTATGATTTCTCTTGCTGTCTAATACTGAATTTCAGTGAGTTCCCTTATTTACCCACCTTTCTGAGGAGCAGTCTTCCTGCTTTTAAATCTTGAGCTTAAGAACTAATGGAAAGTCCACCCTTCCCCTAATCTTCTCACCACTGTTTCTTTATTAATGGAAAAAGGAATTTCAAATTTTGAATTTTTTCATGTAAAATCCTCTGATGGGGAATTAAGTATTTATGAAACTAGCAGTTAAAATATAAATATACAAAATAAAATATGCATATAGAAAAATAGAGATATTTACCAAAGATCTATCATGTATGAGACATTTAGCATTTCAAGTAATATAATCACAAGCACACAACAAAATGGAAAAAGTATTCCAAATGTTTTAAGAAAGTATTCATAAAAGGTAAAAAGTATAAGGTCAAAAAATATAAGTTCTTTAGCTTTGTTATTCTTATGGTTGGAAATTATATTCTGCACATTGAAAAATTGGTTCTGAGTTATAAAACTAAATTGTGCAGTTAAATACTTCTTAAGAAAAATATAACTTTCTTTAGTGTTAAAATTTTTATGACAATTCAGGCACGGTGGGTGGTGCACACCTGTAATTCCAGCAACTGGGGAGGCTGAGGCAGGAGGATCGTGAGTTCAAATCCAGCCTCAGCAAATGCTAGGTGCTAAGTAACTCAGTGATACCCTGTTTCTAAATAAAATACAGACAGGGGTGGGGATCTGGCTCAATGGTTGAGTGGCCCTGAGTTCAATCCTGAGTAAAAAAAAAAAAAAAAAAATCCTATAACAAGAATAATTTACTTAAGTTTTCATATTTTGCTTTTACTTTATTCATATTGAAGTTTCTTTAATGGAAACCCATATTGCTATAATTAAATGCATAAATAGAAATCAAAACATGAAGATACTTTTTATATTTTCTTAGTTCCACTATTTCTAATTACTATAGAAAAATATATATATCCACCTCTCCCTCTCTTTTTCTCTCTACCGACAATTTCAAATTTTCCTGTTCCATTGATTAAAACGATTCGTGTCATAAACAAAAACACATATAGTTATGATCACTTAGATTAGCTTTGACATTTATGCCAAACTATTACTGATATAAAATAAAATTTCGATCAACTGACTTAAACTCTCCGGGAAGACTTTATTTAAGGCAACAGCAATGGTGCGAAAGATATAGTTTAATTCCAATAAAACAAAAATATGGAGAATTATTAAACATTGGACAGAGCTAATGGAAAAATGCTGAGAAAGTTGGAAAGAAGGTTGGTCAATATGATTAGGTCATCTGTGTTCTCTGATTGGTAGTTAGAAAGTTAGGCTCCTATTATCCCTCAGAGACAGACAGAAAAGAGAGAGGTGCTATTTTCTGAATGACTATAGTTTGAAAGAATGGTTCCAAGATCATTGGTTGTAGAAAATTTTCATTTTCCAGGATCAATGGTACATACCTGTAATTTCTGCTACTCAGGAGTCTGAGGCAGAAGGATCACAAGCTCAGGGCCAGCCAGGGCAACTCAGCAAGACCCTTTCTCAAAATAATATATAAAAAATATGTGGTATGTAGCTTAATGGTAAAGTGGCTCTAGTTTTAATCCCCACCAAAAAGAAGAAGAAGGAGAAAAGAAGAAGAAGAAGAAGAAGAAGAAGAAGAAGAAGAAGAAGAAGAAGAAGACGACGACGACAAAGGAGAAGAAGAAGGATGGGGAAGAAGGAGGAGTTAAAAGGATAGGTGAAGAAAAGAAAAATAAAGAGATTTCCATTTTTAATGGTGATAGAAAAAAATTACAGTTTCAAGCTTTCAAAAGCAAATGCTTTAAGTAGTGTGCATCAGGATCCTTCCTACTTCAGGAAGAAACCTGTCTGAAATTTAGTCAAGCTGAGGGGAATGTTGAAATCATTTTAATTGAACAGAATGAAATATAGAACTAATGATACCTTCATATTTTTTCAACATTTGTTTGTGATTTTTATTTGACCTTGATGTTCCTATAACCAGACCAACTTTAATTCTCAGCATCCCACTTTTGTATTTTTTTTGAATTCCCACAAAAAAATTTTATGGAACATAATTTAATTTTTGTTGACAATATTTTCCTAAAAGTATCTTTTTTTTTTACTAATTGGTCCAGGTAGATTAATTTAAAATCAAATTTCACAACTATTTTTTAATGTTATAATCATTGGAATTAGTCATATTTTTCCCCCAAAAAATGACTGCTTATATTTGTTTTGCTCTAAAAATCAAGTAAACATGGCCAATAGGTGTCTATCATCAATAATTTAAACACATTAGGGACAAAGTAAAGAAGGCAAAAAATTTCGACAACTTGAGTTTCTGGTTATAAGTACAGGCTTCAAGAAACAGAAAATTTTATGAAAATCAATAATATTTATATAGAAGAAAACTTTCTCTTATTATATTTTATTCAACATGTACTTATTAACTTCATATCTGCTCAACACTGTTTTAATTCTAGAGATATATTCCTGTGGTGGAGGAATAGATGAAGTATAAATGAATGGATAAATAATAAATAAATTATTTACAAAAATATAATTTACTAGAAAACTTGTGCTAAGGGAAGGAAGAAAAATAAATAAAAAAACAGCAAACAGGGACACTAGAAAGGGAGTGTTACTATTTTAAAGTTAAGTGGAAGACCTTACTGATACTTAACATATGACATAAGTCATGGGATGAGTGAAGAGTTTTCCAGGCAAAAGAAACCACCTGCACAAAAACTTAGAGCTAATTCAAGACTAGGAGGTAAGAGTGTTTGGTGCTTGTTCAGCTGGGGAAAAAAAAAAAAAAAGAAATGAATGGCACAATGATAATAGAAGTTCAAGTTGTATAAGCCTGTGCATGTAATGAAAAAGCTTTAAGTTTTGAATTAAGTGGCGCCACTGAAACAGTTTTAACTTGAGCATTCAGGTTGCACTATAGGGAGGTGAGTGGGTAAGAAGTATCTTTACATCATTTTTGGAATAATTCAGGTGCTAAAGCACAGTGACATTGCCATACTGGTCACCTCAGGGTGAGATGGTAGGATTCTGGATTTGGTGCTGAATAGAAAGTGGGGTCTGAGAAGAATTCCAAAATAATCCCAAAGTTTCAGGCTTTAGGATCTAGAAAGAAGGAATTTCTATTTAATGAGATGGGAGGAGTCTAAGGGTAAGAACTAAAAAATCCAGGGTCCATTTTTAGAATATAGTATTTAGACTTAATTGAGACATAAGATCCTATTATAGCTATTTTGAGCTTCCCAACCTGTACCCAATCATAGTCATTTAAACTGTAGCCCTTTCCTTTGCCCTACCCAATTTTAAAATTAGCTAATCACATAGATTGTAACCCTGAGCTCCTCCTGTCAGAGCAAGGGGCATTGATGCCTTAGGGATAAAAATAGATGGACTGCTTACCCAAGCGTACTTGCTTGTCAGACTTTCTTCAATAGCACACACTTGTGCAAAAATGTTTGCCTTGCCAAGGTTTTTAGGGGCACGTGTTTGGTTCCTTGTGGCACCCTGGCACTTCTAACATATGCCAGAAATATTTTGAGTTTGTACACTTAATAGAAGTTGTATCTATTGTTGAGTTTGCATAATTTTAATAGTTGAGTTTAGAAATAATATTTAGGACAATAGATAGTTATTTAGGTATGATTCTGGAGATCAGAGAAGGCCACTCAGTTGGAGAAACACATTTGGTTTTATTAGCAAATACACGGAGTTTTAAATCATGAAGCTAGGTTTGGAAATGTAGCTTAGTATTAGATTGTATAGTACTTACAAGCCCTGTGTTTGATCCCCAGCTCCCGGCCATAAGCAAAATTATCCATGAAGCTATTGATTTGAAACAAATGCCCTGTGTTTTTCCCACTTTCTATTCATCTTTTAAGCAACATATTTAGTAATATTAACATTCACAATCTTAATAATGCAAATAATTATAAATTTTAGTATTTCATGTTTACTTTCGTTAAAATAATTGAGCTACTTGTAATTGCATTTCGGACTAAGGTTATAAATTCCAGAGAAGTAAATGTGATCTTTCAACAAACAGGAAATTTTTATATTTAAATATTTTTTTTCCAAATAACACGGCTTGATCTTCCTAAAACAACTCAGGAAGCGTATTACTTTGTAGCCCCATCAGGCAAAATAAAACTTTCCTTCATTTACTTATGACTACATGATAATTATGACACTAGCCTTACAATGTTCTTTGTTAAAACTGCTGAAGTTTAAGCTCTTTAAATAGAAGATAAATGTCGGGCATATAGATATATTGGAATATATCTTTATCTGTATTATCTAGAACAATAGTTTAAATATTGTCTGAGAAATGAGTCTTTATATATCTAACTATAATTGTGATGTTTTTCCTACTTATTCTCAGGTGTATTATTTTTATTTCAAGGATTTTTAAGCTTAATTGTTAGATATACATGTATTTTTGTGTTTTAAAATATCATTTTGTATCATCTTTAAGTATGAGGATATTCTGTGTTCTGAAGTAAATTTTCTGAAATTAAGAGAGTTATTTCAGCTTTCTTTGTGTATTTGTATATATACACATATAAATGGATTTATAGTTGAGCTATACTATTACTACTAGCAACAAAGTACTAGCTATCCTTATTTAGCACTACCACCATCAATCTGATTAGGGAATTATAGTGGTAGCATCATTTAAATTTTCTAATTTTACTATTACCTTAATAGGATTTAACATTTTAATTTCAGCCTTATGCTTCCTATATATATGAATCAGAATGAGCAAAATTCATCTATCACAATAATAAAACCAAACCATAATTTAAGAAAAAATGCTTTTAGTTTTATGTATCTCTCATCCTTTTCTTTTGACCCTCAAATTATTCTAGGCCCCATGCACAGAAAATAGAGTTTAAATAAGATGTCAGATTGTCAATTTAATAATAGAAGTTTTAAACTATTTACCAAGAATGAATGCAAAAGCTGGTAACTCATGCACCCTTAAATAACAAACTTCCTCATTTTTCATAGAATATAAGTGACCTTCAAATATAGGAGCAAAAATATTTGTGCAACTAAAAATAAAAGAAATAAATTAGTTCTCTTCCTCCATATGATCTCACTATTTTAAATTTACTAACCACCATAACTGTTGCCATGTTTATAAAAAACCAATTTCATATTTCTTCATATAGTTAGTTTCAGTATAATCCTCAACTAAACACTCAGATGCACACCCCTCATTACTCTTATTTTTAACCTGTCTTTATTTTTTGAATACTCTTTTAATAGACTGCAAATAGTTGGGTTTTGCTTTTTGCATTCAGTTTGACGAATATTTTCTTTTATGTGTTGTTCTTAGATCATTAAGTCTAAAATGCTTATGCATGTATATTGGACTAAAATCTACCCTCTTGCTAGCTTCTTTAAACTTGTTACTAAGACACTGTTATTATTGTACTTGAAGCAGGAAGTATCTTTTAGAATAATAACATACTAGGGGAATGTTTTAGGTTTTATTCACTTATTATATTTCTTTCTGCAGATCCACAATATAGATCTCCATTACTTATCTTTAAAGGATTTCCTTAAACTTTTTAGAGTATGTTTTCAGTAAATTTCCTGATTTTATTTTCTCAAGAAAAATCTCCTTTTTCATTCAATTTTAAATACTTTTCCAAAATAGCCCAAATATTTTCCCAAATTATCTCATTTTACCTGAAAATGACACAGTTATAAAAACTATTAAAGTACTGGTACATTGTTTCTAACTATGGTATCCACCAGTTTTGTAAAATATACTTTTCTGTCCAAAGAGTCAATATGAGATAACTTGGTACTGTTAATGATAATGATCATATCTCTCTTTTTGGCCAAAAAACAATTCCTCAGTCTTATGCAAGTTGATTATATTATGAGAGAAATTTTTAAAAAATTTTTAAAAATAGTATAGTGAAATGAAGTTTTCATAATTTCACACCTATAGAACAGAATGACTTTGGTGTTGGAATTAAATGATGTTAGATCTTTTCATTTGAAAAATGATATAATTTTGACCAGAATCATTAAATAATTAATCTAGGTTTAAATGTCTAATGAGTAATACCTACTTACTGGTGTTCTGAACCATGTTTCAAAGTTTTTGATTATTAGAATTAGGCTACTTTTATCTCTTTTTCTTCTCTATTGAAATAAACTATGATTTCTAATAAGTTTTAATGACAATATTAAATTACATATGAGCAAATTGTAAATAAGCTACTAGCTGAGAACACAGTATAAACTGCAACAGAACAAAACACTAAATATTCCTAAGAAGAGAAGGTTTGGTTATAAACCAAACAGCCCTGAAGAAATCTTTATGCACAGTGAAAGTGCAGTACTGAAATATAATTAGTGATGAAGTATGAAGGAAGGAAAGATGACATGTAAGTGACCAAACTAAGCCATTTATTTGTGTATACATATCTTTCTTGGTAACTTTTTAATAGAGTAAACATTTTTATAAATTTAGCAAGAATAAAAGTGAGAAAAATAGGAATGAAATGTTAAATTAATGTAATTTGACATTATTAATGTAATTTTAACTTATTATTTATTAAAATATTTTATAAGTAGTGCAAAAACGTTTTCAAATTGAATGCATGTCAAAATTTTAAATGGGAACAGAATTTTAACTGTCTTTCTAAATAGGAACATCTGATAACATTCCCTTGAGATCACCTTTTTGATGCTGTTAAATAAATGGAATTAATTTAGAATTGAAGAAAAAAACATCAAAATGAAACAGGTAAGATAACATTTGGAAAGTCTTCATCAATAACATGCTCTCCAAAGATATCATGTGCTTGGCAAATCGAATTAAAGCTTTTCTGACTTAAAAGAATCAAAAATCAATACTTTGAAGTTTTTAAAATTAAAGTTCTTAATATGTTTGATCAACAGTACAATTTTGTCTAAAAATAAGCTTCAATCAAATTTTTAAAAGTGTGGCCTCAATAATTGACATGTGTAATCAGACAAAAGTATATTTTACATGATTGTGCCACAATTTCTCAGGATTTAATAGCACAAAATAGAAATGAAAAAAGATCGTAAGAGTCCATTAGTGGCACTCTGACCTGGTAGTGTAAGCTTAATTTCATTCATATTTCTTTATCTGTGTCAGCAAGTAGTTGGAAGTTCTGTGCTCTTCAATAGCATTCCTAATTCCTTCCCAGATGTTTGGTGGTGGGGGTTGAGGGGTATCTATAAAACCACAGGAATATATAGATACACTTTATCATCTTTGTGTCTTATTTCAAATGATGTATCAGCTTTGGGTTCACTGGGTTAAGATCAGAATGACACACATACAAGTGAAGACAAAAGCTTGATAATGACAAATAATAAAATAAACATTACCTTAAAAATTGAATAATTTTTGTTAAATGAGGCACACATTGTCAAAAATAATAATACTATTAAAGTAATAAAATAATATATGACAATAAAATAATAATACTATTAAAATAATAAAGATATTAAAAAAATAATAAAAAGGAGGTTATTATTATCCCTCCTTTTTGCATTTTCTTTTATTATAGATTTATTCTTTTGTTCAAATACAACTCTAAAGTACTGTGGTCATCCTCTACTATAAGTAATTACTCAGTGCATACTATATTTAATTTTGTATTTTCTACAAATGATCATACTGTGTCTACAGAAGCGCCAAGACCAGTATCTCTTACTTTTGTTACTTCCACTTGATTAATAATTCCCCAAAGTTGTTTTATTCTTCAAAAAATTTATATGCACAAATGAAAAGGATTTTAATTTTACTTTTTATACATTTTAATCTGTTTTAGCTTCATTTGGGTATAATTGACAAAAATTATATATACTTAAGTCGTACAACTTGATGGTTTTATACATATATATATTATAAAACAATTAGCACCATCAAGTCAACATATCCATTAGCTCATGTAGATATTTTGTATGGATGGAAACAGTGAGAACACATAAAATCTATTATTTTAGCAAATTTCAATTACACAGTACATTATTGTTAAATACAGTTACCATGCTGTACAATAGACATCTGGTCCCTGGGTGGATAGTACTGTTTCCAGGTCTTTGAAATGGCACTGGAACCAGAGGTCTGTTTCAGAATAAAACTTATTCTACTATTCTAATTTTTTTGAAACTTTGGGATTATTTATAAAAAGAATTATTATGACATCTACAAATAATATTTATTTAAAAAATGCAAACTTGTATATGTCTTTTTCCTTGATATTCAATTTTGCTTTGCTTTGACTAGACTTTCCTTGACAACTTTAACATGGTTAGAGTTGAGATCTTTGCCTTTTCTCAAATAATATTGTGAATGAATTTGGTACTTTCAGTAAATATGATGCTATCTTTATAATTTTCTGTCTTTAACTGATTTAATATCTTGTTCTTTTTTATACAGATATTTATTATCTGATAGTTTATTACTAGTTTTTATCATAAATAGATAGTAAATTGCACCAAATATTTTTCTGGTATGTACAAAAAATGATTTTTTTGTTTGTTTAGGGTAAATTGTACTAATTTTCAAATGTTATATAAACTATTCATCCTTAAGTCAATAACTACAGTAGGACATGATATCAATAAAGCTAATAAAAAATAATGACAGCTAAACTTGGTGGTTCTTGTCTTTAATTTCAGGTATTCAAGAGAATCACATGTTTGAGACCAACCAGGGTATCTAGGTGAGCATCTAAGTATGTGTTTCAAAATAAAAATTTAAAAGGAATGGGGATGTAAATCAGTGGTAGAACACCCTTGGGTTCAATTCCCATTTACACAGGGAAAAAAATCTAAATCTAAAGGATAAATTAGAAATATGTGAACAGGAAGTATTGACATTTAAAAAATATCAAGAGAATCAATGATGCCAAAACTCTGCTTTCTCTGTACATCACAGTAGTTAACATATTATTATACTAAGAATACTAAATAAAGCATTAAAATATGGATTAATAAAAACAAAGAAAATACGGTTATTGAGGGTATTGGCATATGACTAAAGAGTGAGATTTCTATACTTAATTAGCATATATTGTGTGAATAAGTTTATCATTTCAATATTTGGATGATGGATGATTTCAAGTGTTATTTAAGCTGTGACTATTTTATAGCTATAGTATATAATCATAACTTATTTAAGAATATATTAATAAGCTAGGGGATATCCACAAATTCATTACTATAAATGCCATTATATTTGATAAAATTAAAAATTCTATTTAATAAAATTCAAAAATTCTTTCATTCACCTGTTTTTCTTTCCAAATACATGAGATTTCAAAATAACATTTGAAAAATGATTTTTATATTTAATTAACAATTTATGATTAATTACCTCCTTTTAAATCTAGAGAAAATGATCATTTTTTTCCATTTAATATAGTGGTAATCTTTTGTTTTAAACATTTATTTCATTTTCCAAAATTTAAAATGCAGTGCTGAATATTTTGCCTTACAGTTTTCATACAGAAACAAAGTATAAAATTCAGATATATGAGATTTGATATTGAGAGATAATTACTAGTTTGTGTATACGTATATTCATTTAAAATGTTAATAGACAAAAATATAAAAATCACTATTGTAACTGTCAAGCAGGCAAGCCGCTGTTCAAAGCGGCGAAGCTGTGGAAAGAACTCAAAGACAAAATAGAAAAGAAAAGATTAACTTAATTCTCCCGGGCAAAATCCCACTATCATGCGGTCCGGCAGGAGAATGGCGCCTGCTGGTTATTTCCTCTTGTTAAAGTTTTTTCTATCTCGCATCAAGTCCCCTGAGATTTTAAGGCTAGCGAGATCCTGAAGGCAGTAATGCCTGAGGCATTTCCGATGTAAACAAATGTGGTCTCCGCCAACTCTTTAATCAGGGCTTCTGCACACTATTACATGCCAATACTCCATAATAAAAAATGATGGAAAAATGTAATGTTAAAATTAAATTTATATAAGCAGGACATAACAATTATAAATATTTATGCCCCAAACAATAGAGCATCTATGTACATCAAACAAATCCTTCTCAATTTCAAGAGTCAAATAGACCACAATTCAATAATACTGGGTGACTTTAACATACCTCTCTCACTGCTGGACAGATCTTCCAAACAAAAACTAAATAAAGAAATTGTAGAACTAAATAATACAATCAATAATTTAGACTTAACAGACATACATAGAATATTCCATCAATCAACTATCAAATATACTTTCTTCCCAGCAGCACTTGGCTCCTTCTCTAAAACAGACCATATCTTATGCCACAAAGCAACGTTTAATAAATACAAAAAAAACAGAGATAATGCCCTGAATCTATCAGACCACAATGGAATGAAATTAAAATCAATGATAAAATAAAAAAATAGAAGCTACTGTAACAAATGGAGACTAAATAATGCACAATTGAATCATGAATGGATAGTAGAAGAAATCAAGGATAAAATAAAAAAAATTTTAGAGGTAAATGAGAACACTGATACAACATATGAAAATCTCTAGGACACTATGAAGGCAGCCCTAAGAGGAAATTTTATTGCATTGAGTGCATTTATCAAAAAAATAAAATGTCAACAAATAAATGACGTAACACTACATCTCACAGCCCTAAAAATAAGAACATATCAACACCAAAAGCAGTAGAAGACAGGAAATAATTAAAATCAGAGCTGAAATCAATGAAATTGAAACAAAATAAACAATTGAAAAAATTAACAAAACAAGAAGTTGGTTCTTTGAGAAAATAAATAAAATAGATAAACCCCTGGCCATGTTAATGAAGAGAAAAAAAGAGAGAAAACTCAAATTAATAAAATACAAGATGAAGAAGTAAATATTACAATGGACACATCTGAAATACAGAAGATAATTAGAAACTATTTTGAAAATTTATGCTCTAATAAAATAGAAAATATCAAATACATCAACAAATTTCTAGAGACATGTGACCTACCCAAAGTGAATGAGGAAGTCATACATGATTTAAACAGATCAATTTGGGTAATGAAATAAAAAATACCATCAAAAGCCTACCAACCAAGAAAAGCCCAGGACCCAATGTATTCTCAGCCAAGTTCTACAAGGCTTTCAAAGAACAATTAACACCAACACGCCTCAAACTATTACATGAAATAGAAAAGGAGGGAACCCTTCCAAACTCATTCTATGAGGCAAATATCACCCTGATACCAAAACCAGAAAAAGACACATCAAGGAAAGAAAACTTCAGCCCAATATCCCTGATGAATATAGATGCAAAAATTCTCAATAAAATTCTGGCATATTGCATACAAAAAAGCATTAAAAAGATAGTGCACCATGATCAAGTGGGATTCATCCCAGGGATGCAGGGTTGGTTCAACATACGAAAATCAATAAATATTATTCATCATATTAATAGATATAAAAACAAGAATCATATGATCATCTCAATAAATTTCAGAAAAAAAACATTTAACAAAATACAGCACACCTTCATTTTCAAAACACTAGAAAAACTAGGGATAGTAGGAACATACCTCAACATTGTAAAAGCTATATATGCTAAACCCAAGGCCGGCATCACTCTAAATGGAGAAAAATCGAAAGCATTCCCACTAAAAACTGGAACAAGACAAGAATGTCCTCTTTCACCACTTCTATTCAACATCATCCTTAAACCTCTAGCCAGAGCAATTAGACAAAAGAAAGAAATTAAAAGGATACAAATAGGTAAAGAATAACTCAAACTATCACTATTTGCAGATGACATGATTCTATATCTATCTATAAGATCCAAAAAATTCCACTAGAAAACTTCTAGAACTAATAAATGAATTCAGCAAAGTACTAGGATATAAAATCAATACCCATAAATCAAAAACTTCTCCATTCACAATAGTCTCAAAAAAATAGAATATCTGGGAATCAATATAACAAAATAGGGGAAAGATCTCTACAATGAAAACTACAGAACACTAAATAAAGAAACTGAAGAAATCAGAAGACTAAATAAAGAAACTGAAGAAAATCTCAGAAGATGGAAAGATATCCCATGCTTCTGGATAGGCACAATTAATATTGTCAAAATGGCCATACTACCAAAAGTGTTATGCAGATTTAATGCAATTCCTATTAAAATCCCAATGACATTCTTCATAGAAATATAAAAAGCAATGATGAAATTTATTTGGAGAAATAAGAGTCCCAGAATAGCTAAAGCAATCCTTAGCAAGAAAAATGAAGCAGGAGGCATCACAATACCAGATTTTAAACTATACTACAGAGCTATAGTAACAAACACAGCATCATATTGATACCAAAATAGACTTGTAGACCAATGGTACAGAATAGAGAACATAGAGACAAACCCACATAAATATGGTTATGTCTCATATTAGACAAGGGTGCCAAAAACATTCACTGGGGAAAAGATAGCCTCTTCAAAAATGGTGCTGGCAAAACTGGAAATCCATATGTAGCAAAATGAAATTAAACTTCTATCTCTCACCCTGCACAAATCAACACAAAGTGGATCAAAGACTTAGGCACTAGAATAGAGACCCTGGGCCTAACAGAAGGAAAAAGAGGCCCAAATCTGCACCATGTCAGCCTAGGATCTGACTTCCTTAACAAGAGTCCTAAAGCATATGAAGTAAAATCATTAATCAATAAATGGGATGGATTTAAATTAAAAAGCTTCTTCTCAACAAAGGAAACAATTAATAATGTGAGGAGAGGACCTACATATTGGGAGAAAATCTTTATCACATGCACCTCTGATGAAGCATTGATCTCTAGGATATATAAAGAATTCAAAAAACTTAGCACCAAAAAAAAAAAAAACAAATAACCCATCAATAAATGGGCTAAGGAACTGAATAGACACTTCACAGAAGAAGAAAACATAATTAGTCAAAAAATTCATGAAAAAGTGTTCAACATCTCTAGCAATTAGTGAAATGCAAATTAAAACTACTCTAGGATTTCATCTCACTCCTGTCAGAATGGCAATCATCAAGAATACAGGCAACGATAAATGTTGGCGAGTATGTGGGGAGAAAGGTATATTCATACATTGCTGGTAGGACTGCAAATTGGGGCAGCCACTATGGAAAACATTATGGAGATTCCTTGGAAAACTGGGAATGGAACCACCATTTGATCCAGCTATCTCACTCCTTGGTTTATACACAAAGGACTTAAAATCAGCATACTATAGTGACACAGTCACATCAATGTTTATAGCAGTTTAATTCACAATAGCTAGACTATGGAACCAACCTAGGTATCCCTCAGTAGATGTATGGATCAATAAAATGTGGTATGTATACTCAATGGAATATTACTCAGTGAAATTATTACAGAGTAAAATTATGGCATTTGCCAGTAAATGGTTGGAGTTTGTGAATATCATGTTAAGCAAAATAAGCCAATCCCACAAAACGAAAGGCCAAATGTTTTCTCTAATATGTGCATGCTAATTAATAATAATGGGGGGAGGGCACTAGGGAAGAATAGCATTACCTTAGATTAGGCAGAGGGGAGTGATGGGAGGGGAGGGAGGGGATGTGGGGATGGGAAAGACAGTGGAATGAAACAGACATTATTACTGTATGTATATATTTGGCTACATGACCAATATGACTCTGCAACATGTACACTTAGAAAAACAAGAAATTATATCCCATCTATGTATAATATATCAAAATACATAAATGCATTCACTGTATAACTAATTAAAACAAATTTAAAAATTAAAACAAATTGTATTACTTGTTTTGACATATTTCAGCCTTGCAAATCTTTTTATATTATTTATAGACTTCACATGCATGGAAAACAGAGAGTCCAAAAAATATTTAAGAAACCAAGCCATTAATAAAAAACTATTCAGTTTTGTGGACATCCTTTCAGTAGGAGTAAAGCATATTTTCAGTATGTTTATGTATTTTTAGCATTTTTACATGTTATAAATGATGGAGTAGATATAACACAGAAATAAAGTGGTTTAAAATTATGAAAGACTTCAGTTTGAATCTTACAAAAAATATTTCTACCTGAGTGAAATTCAAGCAAAAACAATAGATTAATATTTATGATGTATTTGCACCTAAAATTCATAGTCATAGCATAACAACAGTCTCTTCCAACTCAAGAAAATCTCCTATGAAATTTGCAATTACTATTCTTGCACTGTAGGTATTGCAACATAAATAAGTATCATTTAACAAAATGGATGTGAACAAAGTTATTATGATGAAGTGGGTAAAACTTACATAAGTCCCTTAAAAACATTTGTATAGAAAGGAATGTTGTTTGCTGCATGGATCTTGGAAATCTTCCAGAGACGAGTATGAAAATATCAATTATTAAACAATCATTTATAAATTGTGTAATTTCACTTTGTTTATGCAGAGAGAAAGGGCTAGAGGCATGTTATAATTCAATGTATATAAAAGTTGTTGGAAATCATAATGATAGGGCAGATATGTTGCATAATGCATAAAAATTTAAGGGTGCCAAGAAACAATCTAGAAAATATCTTCTTTTTTTTTTTTTTTTTTTTTTGGTCAGGAAAGAAAGAAGAGACCGAGTGGAAATTTTAGGAAAAAAACAACAATATAGCAATTTGGACAATTTTAAATAGAAAAAACTATTTAGAAGATGAATGGACTTTGAATGTAAGAAAAGTTAGAACTGAGAATAACTACAAATTATTGGTAATTTTTAATTAAATTGGGGTAGTTGATTAAAATTCAAATTAAGCAGACATATCAAATTTAATGGGTATCACTTTGAAACCTATCAGGTAATTAAACAAATCTTATCTTGAAAATACTGGGTATTAGGACTGGACATTAAATACAGAGATATATACAGTAAAGGGTACATTGATTTCAGAAAGTGAAAGGGGAGGTTTATTATGTTGCAAGTGAGATCAGGGACAGAATATATGAACAAAAGAAGTACTTAAGTTCAGAAAAGAAGTTTCCCCAAAACTTGTGCATAAATCTGGTTTATAATAAAACTGAGCTCTAGTCCAGCTAGTATTTAAGTTATTCAGTATTACTATAGCCAAGTGGCAATGATTAAAAAAAAATTAAATCTGTCTTAGAAATGCTTGTGAAAACTCTTAAGGAATTAAAAATCACAAACAGTAACATTCAAGAAGAAGGACAAGGAAAAACTCTACAAGTGTGCATTGGAAATTATCCTAAAAGTGAAGCAGCCATATAGTTGCCAACAAATACTTATCTTTTAAAGATGACTTTTCCATTTCAAAAGAATCTTAGAAGAAGAATAATCAAACACACAAAAAATCCTTAGTTTTTGATTATATAAAGATAATTGAAGATTAAAAATACTTTAATTATGATAAGAATAACCATTAAGTACTTCATTTTTAAATAATAGAGACTCCCATTAAAGCCTTCCTTTTGATGGAATTTTAAAAATTAAGCAGAAATGAAAAAATGAAATAAAAGACAAAGTTTAAACAGATATGGGGGAGAGTCTAAACTAGATCTCAGAAATTGTAATAACAGAAAAATACAACAACAAATAAAGGAGAGTACTATCTTGGATGGAAAGCCTAATAAAACTCTAATGCTGTAAAATAAGATCAGAAACAAAAATAAAATTCTGGATCAAACTTAACTCTGAATGACAGATGAGCAGCTCTATATAAATGCAATATTTCTTCTATTATAATGACAGAGGAAAGAACACTCAAACAATGAATACAATAGCTGTTTTATTTCATTCTATCATTTCCATAGAGAATTTCTTCCTTTTTTAAAATCTTTGGAACAAATATATGTAAAAATCAATCTAATTACCAAATTCATATAATACTGTAAATATAAAATTAAACCTAACAGAAAAATTTCCCATAAACTATGAATACAGAATGAAAATGAACCAAAGAGAACTTGATAATTATAAACTAACATTGCAAAATTTCCTATAAGAAAATAAGAAAATTGTGAAAGCCATGAAAAAAAAAAAATAACTAATCAAGGAAATAAGTTAAGAACATTGTATATCAATAAAATCAGGGCACATATAAAATAAAAAAATTGACAGATGTTAAAAAATAAAGAAATGTTTTAAAAAATAAGAAAATTTAAGGATTCTCTTATCATTTTCAGAATGAGTAAAAACAAGCTAATCAGAATATAAGTTTGATACAACATTACTTATGTGGATGTGTGTTGGGGACATTAAACAGCACGCCAGTAGAAACTCCAGCTTTCTCCCACTTCCTGGTAGGAGAACTTGGCCTGGCAAAGGGGCGTTCCCCTGTCATAAAATGAGAACTGAAACCACCCCAAGGATAGGCCAATGGCTCCGCCAATGGCATCTGCCCATGCTCCTTATGTGTCCCTATGATCTTTCTGCTGATTGGCCCATGACCTCTATAAGACCATACAACTTCCTCAATAAACCGAGTTTGTGCCTTGACCATTCTCCCTGGTGCGTCCCTGATTGTCCTCCATCATGAGGGCTGGCGTGGACCTCCAGCTGGCCCCTACCTTTCCTCAGTTTGCCTCCGCTGGGGCGTGTTCCCTCCAGTCTTCTCTGCCAGCCAGAGGAGCCTATCCTGGGTCAGCAGGGGAGCTAAAAACCCCAGCAACTCAAAAAACCCCCAACAGATGTGTGTTAACTTTGGAAGTTATGAAGACTATAACATTAAAAGTGAAGAAAATGTACATAAATACTATTTTTAGTTAATAATATTGTAACTTATCGGGGATGAATTAAACATTCTAAAGCAACTATACTTTTATTCTGGAATTGAAAAATTACATGAGGGATGTTTGCTGGGATGTCAAAGTGCAGGAGGTTAGAGACCATCATGAAAAGAAGGCCAGAATGACCCTCTTTGTAATGGATTAGGGTTGAAAGCATTACCGTGAACTTGTTTAGCTTAACAGACACATAAAGACGATGAAAATATTGACATACATGTGCATATAAGCAAGAAAATATCAATAAATACATTTTCTTACACTTTCAGGTGAGAGACCCTAGGAGCAAGGACACCCTAACAATAAGAAGACTAGAGTTCTGGTTTTGCTTCTTCTGTCATTTTTCAAAAGAGGAAGCAAGAACACTGATGGAAAAAATAATAGGAAGGGATATCAAGACTTAAGAAATATACAACATGAGCCTAGAGAACCTAAGAATGCCAAAATTGCAAATAAATAAGGAAGTGCTCAAAAAGTAAGTAAAACATTAATGACAGGACATGCTAAAGTGTTTTGAGAACCAAGTGAAAGAATGGTCAATTCCTAAAGAAGGAATAACTTGAGCAATAAAATAATGTTGGAATACATAAATTACTAAGTAAATATGAGTAACTATATAAAAATGTTAGAAGAAATAATATATTTGGCAGGATAAACCTTGTGAAGAGTTCCAAATAATTCATGTAGATAATCTATCCTTAGGAGTAATTAGCCTAATTACTCACTCTTTAAATGTGACTTGTTCCAATAGTACAGTATGGAAGTTAAGAAAAATAATAACTTTAGAGTGGGGTAATCTAATAGGCACCACATCAACTAGGTATCTAGATCAACATCAAGAGTAATTAATTGTGTAACGAGTATGTGCCTTTGATATGAGCTGATGAAAATGAAACTTTACCTTTCTGATTCACCCTTAAACACATAATACTAGTCTAATAATAACATGAGAAAATATCAATTTAGGGATATATCCTGGTAAGTAACTTTCAACATTGTCAAGGTCATGAAAACATCTAAGAAATGATCAGACGAGAACAGACTAAGAAGACAGTATACCTAAGTATATAATATGTTATCCTGGATGGAATCCTAGAAAAAAAAAATAAAGGAAATCAGGTAAAAATTAAGGAAATCTTAATAAAATATGGACTTTAGTTAATTATATATTAAAATTGATCTTTAATTGTGACAAATATGCCATACACATATGTTATTAATAAGGGAAATTGTGCAGAGTACCTAGGAACTCTGTACTATGCTTGTAATTTTTCTGCAATTCTGAAATTATTCTAGAATGCTAAACATTCTTGTATAATAAATTAAAAAAAAACAACAAACAAATGATGACAATGGAGAGCACTTAAGGGAAGAGATGGTAGAAAAGAAAAAAGTGTGAACAAAAACAAATAATGAAGTGTAGAAAGATTCTACAGAGGTGGAGATCAAGTAGACAGGTAAACAAAATCCAATTTATTTTTACTTGGTGTATATATTTTTAAAAATTGAAGACAAGAAGTATTTAAAAATTATGTTAAACTTTTAAATCAAAAAAACATAATTGAATGAGCAGAAATGAAGAATATGTAGCTGTGAAAATCATTCCAGAATAATGATACTCAAATTATATGTTAGTGCACATTTTAGATGCTTAATTGAAAGGAAATTTACTCCTTGTTTTCTGTCAAAGAATACAACAGAAGAGCAAAAGGGAAATTCAGATAGGCATTAGATACTATGCCTATTTGTAAAATGTACTTTGTGATAAGGGTATTCATTTTACTTGAAAATTCTTATAAATATCAAATGTAAGCAAGCAATATAAGGTCAAACTTAATTTCAATAATAAACTGGACAAATATAGCTATAATTATTTTTCAATGCATTGAATAGTTTTCCATTAACTCTTCCTAAGGAATTTATAGGTATAGAAAACTAAAGTTTTAAAAACACAGTTTTTTAAATACAATGTTAGGGACATAGCACTCCATTCATGTATTTTCTATGACTTCTTAAGTACTATAATAACAGTATTAAATGTTTGTAACAGTGATCGTATAAACAACAAAGCCTAAAATACTTTTTATTCAAAAGTGACGTCAACCCTGCATTAGAGAATTAACTGCAGATAACCTTTAACAAGACAGAGAAAGCTTATCCTGAAGTCCAGAAAAGAACATTGAATACACTTGCCCATCACTTTTAATACATTTAAAATATATTTATAGATATAAGAGAAAAAAGATGCTTGAAACATAAAAAAAATGTAAACCATAAACATTGATAATGTAGAAGTTTGGCAATATAGAAATGAAAAAAAAAATGGAAGGAGAAAATATGTAAAAATATTCACACAAAAAGTAGTTTGTTGGTTGTATAAAGAAAATAGCTGGGTGTAAAAGAATAACATTAGACAATAAACTGTCAAGCATCAAAACATTGTTTTATTTAATCTACCTAGCACACATTTAAACTTTTACTGATGATTAAAATTATAGAATTGTGGAGAAGAAAGGGAAGAAGTAAAAATTAGTTCCTCTAACATTATTCTTAAAAGAAACTTGACAGCATATACATATGAATTATTTGATGTATGTAGTAGCATAATTTTTACCACTAAAATATTACAACAGAATCACTAAAAGAAATACGAAAGAAAAGAGAATTGTCTATTTTTTTAGGAAATAGGGGACTCATTTAGAATTATTAAGCCGATATTATTATGTTGAAGTTAACAACTTCACTAGTGTAAAAAAATGGATTAAAAAGACCACAAGGAAGACAACTATGCAAACAAGACGTCCTATGATGTATATCTGTTGTCAAGTTTGCCTAATAAGGAAGAAATTATATCTTATCTTTCTTCATTTGAAGTGGCCAATAATTTGGAAAAATGACCAGGGCTATAGAAGGAATAATAAGATAGGGCTTGGACTATGCATGTGACTTATTGTTTCAGAAAGGAGACAACATATAAAAAGGTTTTTACTTTACCTGAATATTCACACAATAATGATGAGACCCCTGGATTATAACTTGTGGAAGTCACCAGCCTCTTTGTCAGTTATTATAGAATATGCTCAACAGGCTCATGAACAAAGTAAATACACTGCCAGATATGGAGGTATTTGTATGGACAGAACTGTCACACCGGTGGCAGATACATTCACTATGGACAGCTCTCTTAATGGTGATTTCTTCTCACTGAAAAAGATAAATTGGACATGGATATGTGTCCTTTGCCAGAGTTCTCTGATAGCCCTGACCTCTGTTCACTTAATGAGATCTTTATTTGTCTGGTGACCAGAGGAGAAAGGCCTGGAGCAGTTTCTCTTTTGTGGTTCTTAGAGGAACCAACTCTGCTAAAACTTGATTCCATAATTTCAGTTTTTCAGAATTGTGAAACAAATTTCTGCTGTTTAAATCACCCACTATATAGAACTTTGATAGAGAAGCCCTAGGAAACTAATACAATAAGCAAAGATACCAATTTTCTTTTGAATTTTGTTTCCACTGGAATGGAATTTAGAAATGCTGAGTGACCTCTTAATGGCTATGAGTACTTATAAGTACTTTGTCGATAAATATTTGCTTACACTACAGGGGCCTGAAAACTCACTTGCCTGAAGCTTCCAGTTTAAATTCTGCCTTTTAAGGACACTAGTACAAAAATTTGGAATGTGAATTAGAAGCCAGATTTGCCCCTGCAGTAATAGTGAGTAAGCACATGTACTTTGACAGATGACAGATGAATGATTTTACTGGTAACTTATGGGCATTACCTTCAAATCCCCAGTTGGAGACTGCAGGCAACTCATCTAATTCACAGCAGCTCCTGGTATAGCTGCACTTTCTGACTACTGCAATAGTAGCTATGGATTCCTTGACCTTCTTACCCCAATGTTTCTGACATTATTTTAAGACTTTAATTCCCTATATTACAGTCCAGCAGTTTGAAATACTTAAAGCCATCTCAGTTTTCTGAAATCAAATACACATTCTCTCAAACTTTATAATACAAATTAGAATTTAGAAAGAGGGTTCCTTACATAATCCAAAAATAATGAAAAACCTTATAGAATATTACTATGAAAGCAAAATTGTCTGACCTTTAGGATTAAAAAAAAAAGAAAACTATTTCATTCTCCAAGACAAATACTAATTTGTGCTTTCCTTACTCCAGCTTTATATTGTACTATAAAATTTGGAAAAGGACGCATAGCCAAAACATTAATGTAAGTGTCTTATCAACTCTGGGTTGAGAGTTCACAAAGCCCCATGGATTAAGCTCAGTGGCAGGTTTCTATGTCTCCAAAATGATGTTCACATATAAATAAGAAAAGTTAAAAGACATACCCTAGTTGGATAGAAAATATTTTACATGTTGAATTGTTTCATGTGAAACAAACTGAGACTGCTGTCAAACTGATTTTATCTTCTAGAAAATTATGCTACATTTTCTATCACAATACAGACATTTATTATAGAAGCAAAGTGAATCTAGTGCATAGTTGTCATGAGATAATAACTACTCTGGGGAATTATAGATACTTGGCTAAGTTTAGTATCTCTTATTGCCTTAGGGAAGTAGTTATTTTATGACAAACATAGCCCTCATCATTTCTTTTTAAAATATATTATTAGTATAGTTTTTAATAGTCTTCAATTTTATGTTTAAAATTTCTACATTGCAGAATTCTGGATGCTCAAACATTTTAGAATGGTTCCAAAGCCCTTAGTCTTATCACTGTGTTTTTTTATAGATTGACTAACAGAAGAACATTTTTCTAGCTTAAATTCTCAGTCCAGAATGTATGTCTTCCATGAACTTCTTCATATTGAGGTTGGAATTCATTTGGAGAATTATGTTTAGACAGAATCTTAGCATATATATTCAGCATTAGAAATAGCTGCTATTAAAAACTCATTTCCAAATAATTCCAAATTGATGATATTAGGACATGCCTGAGTGAATCTGGATTCTGCATTGTTCAGACCCTCATTAAGTCCATATTCTCTCACTAATATGTACTCAATTATCTTTAGGTCTTTGCATTATGCAGAATAGGTCTATAGATTTGAATATTTGTAATTAAGGTTGATTTGTGTTAATCCCCGCCAGTTTCTCTGATATCAGACTACTATATTTAGTGATGCTGTAAAAATACAATGTATTAGGCAGTTTCCAAGTTCAAGAGCCTTGGAGATCAAGTAAGCACAGCATTCCATTTCTCTCCCAATATCTGCAGACATAAAATCTAAACAGAGCATGTGGGAGAGCTATGTGAGGATTCTGAAACCTAAACAGTAGCAGGCAGATTGAGATAGATCAGAATTTGAAGTATCACTGACTACCAGTGAGTTTCCTTTCCTTCTCCCCTTCTAGCATTCCTCAATCTGGTCTCCGGGCAATCCAAAAATCTAGACTTGAACAAGAGCACCATCAGAAAGAATTCCAGGGAAGCTGAAGTGTTTTGATGGCAAAAACAAATAAAATAGTCAGGACTGAATGAGGTGAAAATTCCTCCATTCAAAAAATTTAATTGTAAAAAATAAAAATGAACCTTATTGGTGTTTTTTTCTCACTTTTTGTTTGTTCCAGAATAAAAGTATGACAAGAAAAAATGCAGGTTGCTAGGGAAAAGGGAGAATAGAATCTCATACTTTTAGTTCAGAGAATCAAAGGGGATCTATACAGTACCAGGACAATAAAAAAAAATAAAAAAATAAAAATAAAATTTAAAAAAAGGGAGGTCCTAGGAAAAATAAATACTTTTATTCACCCTAACAGAGAATGCATAAATATAACCCTAGAAAAACTAATATTTCAAATGCTAACCCAAGAATTATATCACTGCCAAGCTTCCAAAGTGGTTTTTGACTGGTACACTTGTGGAAAAGGTCAGAATAGCACTGCAAAGTCACAACATTTAATTAATATTAAAATCAAACACATAGAACCATGGACAGAACATGTTAGCCAAATCCAACTGTATTGATCGTCTGTTAAAACAAAAATATTAATATTTTCCATAGAAATTAAATGAGGCTCAGTATCTCAAATAGTTATAGTCAAAATGTCCATGTTAATACAAAATATACTCAACAAGGGGAGAAACAAAAAAACTCCATGAATATCATAAAAGACAATTTACAGATGGCAATGACAATGTTAGAATTCACTAAAATAACTTATAATAAGTACTTATTAAAAAGTCATAATCACTGAAGAAGAATTTTGAAATTAATAGTTAAGTATATCTTAGCAGAAAACTATACATAAAAGAATTTCAAATATAATAGCAATATCAATATATAAAAGGTGTGTACAATGCTATCAAGATAATGAGGTAGTATTAGAGGCATTAAATATAGATTAAAAAAAGAAAAAATAAGTAGAAATACAGAAGATTTAAAAACAAAAACAGAGAATTAGGTTCATGAGAGGCAATAATAAGAGAAAGACTCTTTGGTGTCATTAGAACCAACAAAGAAAGAAGAAAATGTGTTGGAAAAAAATGAAAAAAAATAAAATAATGGCTAAAAACATCTCATGTTTGGTTGATAAAAATCTCACATAAAAAACAAAAACAAGGAAAAAAGCCAAACACTTTGATTACAACAATGAACTTCCCAATAACTAACAGTTCATAGAGGAACATTTCTAAAGGAAATGAGAAAATATCTTAAATTGGATGGAAATGAAAACACATCATATTGTTATAATACTACTAAACCAGTGCTTTGAGAAGCATCTCTATCTAAGTGTTATGATAGAAAAATACCAGGTCCCATATGGGCAATATTGTGTTTAATTTTAAGAAATACCAAAATAGCCAAGCACGGTGGCACAAGCCTATAATCCCAGTAGCTCAGAAGACTGAGGCAGGAGTATCATTAGTTCAACATATCTTCAGCAAATTAGAGAAGCCCTAAGCAATTCAGCAAGTCCCTGTCTCTAAATAAAAACAAAAGAAAAAGCTGGGGGTGTGGCTTAGTGTTTAAATGCCCCAGGGTTCAATACCCAGTACTTAATTAAATAAATATAAAAAGAAATAAAAGAAAGGTGAAAATTAAAAAAATGTAAAAATAAATGAAATAATAACAGGAAACAATAGCTAAAAATAAATGTGACAAAGTGATTCATTTCTAGCAAGACTAAATGAAAAAAAATGCATATAACCAACATCAAAAAATAAAAGTGAGGATATCCATAAAGATGTCATAAGAGTTAAAAGCATGGCAAGGAGTACTGACACCAATTCTATGCATGTATATCAGCAACTTAGGCTAAATGGATCAATTGCTGTTATGAATGCTATTCAACATGATCAAAATGTAAGGTAGTAAAGTAAGAAAGAAAAAGAATTAAGAGACTTTTTTGGAAAGGTAGAAATAAAACTATCCCTATTTATAGACACTTGTTTTCTACAAAGAATATACTGGAAATATACAAAGAAACTCACTGAACTTGGTTAATTACATTTATGAAAAATTCAGCCCTTGAGCATCAATCATATTTGTACATACTATCCATAAAAAATGGAATAAAGTGTAAAATATTATTTGAACTGGCTCAAATAGTTAAAAAAATTCTAAAGCTGAAAATTATTAAACACAAAATAATGAAAAAATGATAATAAAAAGATGTAAATTCTAGAGATAGGAAGAGGAGAGTGTGAGAGGGGACTGAGTTAATTGATGAAAAATTCAATAGAAATATTGAGAACATGTTAATTTTTTCACATAGAAAATAAGTTAATTCTTTCCAGTTTATTCATAGATTTGATAAAGTGTCAATCAAATTCTAAGCAGGCTTATTTTGTAGATAGTAGCAAGTTGATTCTAAATTTTGTATGAAAAAACAAGATGTTAAAGTAGAAAAACAGTTTTAAAATACAAAAATAAAGTTGGAAGGATCAGACTGTTTGAATTTACAATAATATAATGCTACATTAATCAACATTATATGATGCCAGTGAAGGGAGAAACACAGAAATCAAAAGAATAAACCAGAGATTCTTGTAATAGTGCCATGTAAAGTTGACCAATTGATGTATGACCATGGTATAAGGCAAAAGACTACATTGCAACAACTTTATGTTGGTACAACTGAATATCTACATGTGTACAATTGAACCTACATAACATTCTTATACATTTTATAGAATCAAATCAAATACATAATAGATTTGAAAGTAAAGCATAAAATTACAAAACTTTAAGGAGAAATTGTAGAATTGTCAAAATCTGAAATTAAAGAATTCATAGACTTGACACTAAAACTAATTACCTAACTAGAATTTATAAGTAAATTATAACTTTTTTTCTCTGAAGATCTCTTTTTGAAGAGAATGAAGAGATAAATTATATACTGGAGCAAATTATATGTCACATGACAAAAGACTTGCAGCCAGAAAATATAAAGAACATTCAAGTATCAATAGAGAACAATAGTTATCTAATAAGAAAAAGGTGAGGAGAGTGGAAGCCAAGGATTTGAAGAGACCCTCACCTAAAGGACATGTGTGTACATGTGGAAGATAATGTCAAAGAGGATATGAGAATATGTAGAAAGCAAATAAATGAATTTCTTCATTAGAGAAGTAAATCCACGATGAGTTTCTACTATACAGATAATAGAACGAATTAAAAATAAAATTTTGTTAATATCAAGTACTACTGTGAACTCATTACAAGTGGAACTCACACACATAGCTCACTGGAATACAAAATTATAGTCTGGAAATTTGTTTGGCAGATGTTAATAGTTACCCATACACATACCATATGTCTCAGGAATCCCACTTGTTAGAATTGACCCCAGAGAAGTGAAAAGTTGTGTTTATGGGAAAACCTGCACATAAATGTTTATAGAAGTTCTAATTATAAAGTTGAAAAACTGAAAACAATTGAAATGTTCTTCAAATGTGTATGTGGTGCATTTATAAAATGAAAAAACACTGAGTAATGAAAAGGTATATTTATAGCTGGGTGCAGTAGTTGTACACACCTGTAATCCCAGCTGAGGCAGGAGGATGGGAAAGTTCAACACCAGCCTGAGCAACATATAAAAACTGTGTCTCAAACAAAAAGTATATATTAATGTTTATATGCACCAAGCCAACAGTAGATTCTATTGATACACACAACTTGCATGAATCAATGACTAAGTGAAAGGAACCAGTCTTAAATGTTTACTTATTGTATAAGTCCATTTATATGATTTTTTTCAGAAATTAAAACCTACAATGACAGAGAATTGATCAGTGCTTCTCGGGGATAAATAGTGAAGCAAGTGTGAGACAACAAAAAGATAACAAGAGGGTAGATTTGGGAGTGATGAAATTGTCCTGTCTCTTGATTACATTGGTATTTACATAAATATACATGTATAAAAATTCATAAAACTACACCCAAAATAACAATTTTATTGTAATTTAATTTAAACAGTAAAGCTATTCATTATCATATGAAATCATGGTACAAGTTTATTACATAGGTAACCTATAGGTTATCAATTTCCAAATTTATTTTTCCACTTGAATTTCTCTTCAATTCCACACATGAAAAGTTAATTACTTGACATCTCCAGGGGTCGTGTGAGTTGAGTGTCTTACAGTTATATGAATAAAACTTACTGTATGCAAATTTTCTAGGTTTTTCTTTTAACATGTAAACCAAAGAATTGACTTCACTACACCTTAATTTTAAAATGTAGTATATTAGTATGGATTTTATATTTGAAGTCACATAAAACTTTACTTAAAGCACATTAAACAAGTAGAGCATTTTATGGCACATGTTACTAAACATTTAGATTAATGTCTTTGAGAAGTTTTAACTTTCCATGCTTCTGGATTATTTTGAGTGGTTAAATTCACTTACCTTCCATCCTGCTTGTATCTTCTATTTGCACTTTGCCAACATGTCAGCTTTATCTTATAGCCAGCCATACTTATTATAAGGTATTAACCCAAACAGTGGCATTACTGTTTACTCTTTACTCATCCCTTAGTAAAAGGACTGGAGTGTGTGGAGATGAGACACATTACTCTCCAGTCGATAATAATGATAATATTAAATTATATCAATATAAATAATAATAATGGGGCATATTGATGTGAGACCAAATAGAGATATGTAGCCTTTCTAAATCAATCATTGTATTCAGGGATGTATTTTGTACATCTTGGGTAACAAGAATTAAGAAGTGTTCCCCTCTGACCTTCCCACCCATGTCAGAGCCCAGGCCCTGGCCTAGGACTGTCCCTGCTGCCCCAGGCCCAGCACCACCTCCATGGACCCACCTGGGAGCACAGGCCTAGGTCAGACCCAGCACTGCCTTTACTGACTCACCCAGGAGCCCAGGCCTAGCCTGCCTCTATGTTGGGACATTGCAGCCATTGCCATAGCCCTCCACCTGTCACAACAGACAGGGCCTGGAGGCAGCTGCATCTCTGAATAGGCAGCCCAAAGTAAGTCCCACCCTTTCAGTTCCATCTATGAAAGTGGTAGTATCCATCTTGGGACACCCCCACTGCTATCTTGAGTTACCTCCACTATTGTAGCCACCACCTTATGTTGCAGTAGCATCCATCTTGGTACACTGGTGGAGGACTGGAAGCCCAACACTTTTGTGACACAAACTCCAAGACAGGTCAGCATGCAGTGTTTTTTATTATATTTCTCTCAGCCTTTTTATACATTCACAGACAAAGAAGGCAATTAGCCAACAGCAAACATTCACAGACAAAGAAGGCAAATAGCCAGCAGCATTGAAGGAAGCAAATTTGCGAATCAGCAATCAGACAGATAAACTTTCCCTTAAGGTATCTTAAACTAGTTAGGGCTAGGACATTTCGAGCTCCACTCTTGTTCAATACCAGAGAAACATTCTTGTTTGCAAGCAATGTTTTTTCTCTATCTATTCTATACCTCTTAGCAGAATGTCCTGTTTGCAAATACGTCTCATCCAAGCAGTGACAAGCACCTCGTTTGCAAGAACACTTGCACCCATACTTCTGATAGACCTCAGGACGGGGTGACAAGCACCTCGTTTGAAAGAGCGCTTGCACCCATACTTTCTGATTAACCTCTTGGCAGAAAGTCCTGTTTGTAGACACACCCACCAAGGGCAACAAGTGCCTTGTTTGCAAGAACTCTTGTTGCCATACTTCTGATTCTTTACACAACACCAATGTGAGGTACAGGTAATCTGCATGGTATAAACTGTAATACCTCAGATCTGCACTGCAAAAAAGGAAGACACATAGACAAAATGAAAAACAAAATAAAGGAAAAGAAAGTGCTCCAAAAAAAACAAAATACTACAATAATAGAATCCATTGACAGCACAGTTAAGGAAATGTCAGAGATGGAGTTCAGAATGTACATAATTAAAATGATCTGCAAAATAAAGAATGGCATGAGAGAGCAAATACATACAAAAATTGATCACTCCAACAAAGAGATAAGGGAGCAAATACAGATAGCAAAAGATTAGTTCAAGAAAGAGAGGTTCTAAAAAAAAAAATCAGAAATCCTTGAAATAAAGGAAACAATAAACCAAATAAAAAACTCAGTAGAAAACATAACAAACAGAATAGATCACTTGGAGGACAGAACCTCAGACAATGAAGAAAAAACATAAAATATGGAAAATAGAGTTGACCACACAGTGAATATGGATGGTGAGAAAACATGAACAGAACTTTCAGAAATTATGGGATAACATCAGAAGACCAAATATAAGATTTATTGGTTTAGAGGAAGGCACAGAGTTTCAAACCAAATGAAGGTATAATCTCTTCAATAAAATAATAACAAAAAATTTCCTAAACATGAAGAATGAATTGGAAAATCAAGTACAAGAGGCTTACAGGACACCAAATGTACAAACTTATAACAGATCTACACCAAGACACATTATAATGAAAATTCCTAGCACACAGAATAAGGGTAGAATTTTAAAGGCCACAAGAGAGAGGAATCAGATTACACATAGGGGGAGAGCAATTCAGATCTGAGCAGTTTTTTCAACCCAGACCCTCAAAGCCAGGAAGGAGATTCTGGAACAACATATACCAAGCTCTGAAAGAAAATGAATGCCAACCAATAATCTTATATCCAGCAAAATTAAGCTTCAGATTTGATGAAAAAAATAAAAAAAATTCATGATAAACAAAACTAAAAAGAATTTACAGCAAGAAAGCCTGCAATACAGAGCATTCTCTGCAAAATATTCCAGAAGGAGGAAATGAAAAACAACAATGAAAATCAGCAAAGGGATTAAATACACTAAAGGAAAGGCCGGTCAAAGGAGAAACCAAGTCAAGTTAAAAATCAAATATAAACCAAAATGTTTGGAAACACAAAACATATTTCAATTATAATCCTGAATGTGAATGGCCTAAACTCATGAATTAAAAGACATAGACTGACAGATTTGATTTAAAAACAAAACCAACAATATGTTGCCTATAAGAGAGTCATCTCACAGGAAAAAACGTCCACAAACTGAAGGTGAAAGGGTGGGAAAAAACTTACCACTCACATGGACTATGAAAACAAGCAGGGGTTTTCATCCTCATATCAGATAAAGTAGACTTCAAACCAAAGCTAGTGAAAAGGGCTAAAGAAGGACATTTCATACTGCTTAGGGATTCATACATCAACAACACATAACAATCATAAATATCCATGACCCAAACAATGGGGGGGGGCATCTATGTATATCAAACAAACACTTCTCGACCACAAGAATCAACTAGACCACAACACAATAATACTGGGTGACTTTAATACATCTCTCTCACCACTGGATAGATCTCCCAAACAAAAACTAAACAAAGAAACTATAGAACTCAATAATACAATCAATAATTTAGACTTAACAGAGTATAGAATATTCCATCCATCATCAAGCAAATACACTTTCTTCTTAGCAGCACATGGATCCTTCTTCAAAACAGACTATATGTTATGCCACAAAGTAAGTCTTAGCAAATATAAAAAATATAGAGATATTACCCTGCATTCTACCAGACCATAATGGAATGACGTCAGAAATCAATGACAAAATAAAAATAAAGAAGCTACTCCAACACCTGGAGACTAAACAATATGCTATTTAATGACACATGGATAACAGAAGACATAAGGGAAGAGAAAGTCATAGAGGTAAATGAGAACTCCAATACAAAATCAAAATCTCTGGGACACTATGAAGGCATTGTTAAGAGGAAAGTTTATTGCATTAATCTCATTCATTAAAAGAATAAAAAGTGAACAAATAAATGATCTGACATTACCTCTAAAAGCCCTACGAAAAGAAGAACAAAGCAACACTAAAAGTAATGGAAGTCAGGACATAATTAAAATCAGGGCAGAAATCAATGAAATTGAAACAGAAGAAACAATTCAAAAAAATCAAAAAATAAAAAAGTTGGTTCTTTGAAAAATTAAATAAAACTGACAAATTCTTAGCCACCCTAACAAAAGAAAGAGAAAACTCAAATTACTAAAATTTGTGATGAAAAAGGAAATATTATGATAGACACTATTGAAATACAGAGGACTATTAGAAACTCTTTTAAAAATTTATACTCTAGTAAAATAGAAAATCTTGAAGACACTAACAAATTTCTAGAGGCATATGATCAACCCAAACTGAGTTAAGAGGACATACACAATTTAAACAGATCAATTTAAGCAAGGAAAACAGAATACGACATCAAAAGCCTACCAACCAGGGGTGGCCCGCACGGGGAATTCAGCCAGCAGGTAAGAACTGAAAATGGGAGCAAAAATAACAAAAAGCCGGATAATAAAAGCCATGGATGAGTTTTCAATATCGCGGACTCAGTGGATAGTGAGGAAAGTGATCAAGAAAGCATAGCCTCTGAGTCATTTAATACCAGTGAGAAGAGTAGTGGTGGAAATTCAAAAGTAAGAGCTGCAAAAGCCATCAGAAACTTATTGAAATTAGCCAAAGAATATGTACTCTCCTTAGAAGCTGAAATTCAGGATACCAGTAAAAGTGATAGTAGTGAAGAGGAATCAAAAGGTGATTCTGGGAGCACAGTCTCCAGTAAAAAGAACAAAAAGAAATTAAAAAAGAAAAAAGGACCCTCAAGTAGAGGAATGACTAGTGTCTCCTACTCCCCCATGGGTGGAATTCATTACAGAAAATATGAAGGGTATTACTAGGCATTTGCAAACCCTAGAAACAGAAATAAAAAGTCTTTCTGAGTGCTTATGTGCTCTCGAGGGTAACTCACAGATAAATTGGGAAATGCCAGTATTTGAAAATGAAAATGGACAGAGGGTCCACCAGTCAGTAGATTTCAAAACAATAAAAAATCTCAAAGTGGCAGTAATGACGTATGGACCCCCAACCTCCTTTCACGTTGAGTCTGCTGGAGTCCCTTAACATCTTTAACTTAACCCCCTCAGACTGGAAAAGTCTATGTAAAGCAACATTAAGTGGGGGGCAATACTTGGTTTGTCGATCGCAATTTCAAGAACTTTGCATAGAAACAGCTAAAAGAAACGCAGCTGCAGTTTTTGGAGACCATAATATAGAAATGCTCACAGGAGAGGGGCAGTTCGCAGACTCGCAGGCTCAAAAATATTATGTCCCAGGTATATATGCTCAAATATATGCAGCTGCCTTAAAGGCATGGAAAACTTTACAAGGACCTGGGGATCTACAAGGTAGCCTGTCAAAAGTGATTCAAGGACCTAATGAGCCATATGCTGACTTTGCTGATTGACTTTTGAGAACTGCAGGTAGAGTGTTTGGAGACATTGATCAAGCTATGCCATTAGTTGTTCAATTAGCATATGAAAATGCTAATAAATACTGCCAGGAAGCCATCAGGTCATGGAGAAATAAAAAGGATCTTTCCATATATATACAACTATGTAAAGATATAAATGACACCTTTGTCACAGGAAATATGATTACAGCAGCTATGAGAGATGCTGCCCCTCAAAATTTCACAAGGATTCAACCTAGACATTATAATCAATCAGGATATTCCAGGCAAAATTATCATAATCAATCAGGCTATTCTAGGCAAAATCCCCAAAGAGAAATAAGACCAAGCTCATACCGTGCCCCAGGCTGCTGCCCCAGGTGTAAAAAGGGAAATCATTGGGCCAATAATTGCCATTCAAAATTTGACATCCATGGAAATCATTTGTTCAGGAATTCAAAAAAAAGGGGCACAGGGCCCAATGACCCAGGGCCCACAAATGTACGAGGCATTGGAGGAGGAGTATCTCAAGCATCCACTCAGATGTTTCCCCGACACAATCCCTACTACCCATCCACTCCCTCTCCAGAAAACAGGAGGAAATGCAGGATTATACCTCTGTTCCACTGCCTGAGTAGTGTTAACACCTGAAATGGGGGTTCAACTGATTCCCACAGGAGTCAGGGGACCTCTTCCCTCAGGGACTGTAGGGCTTATTCTCAGGTAAAGTCCTAAAAACTTATTAGGTTTACAAGTGACCCCAGGTGTAATAAACTCAGACTACAAAGGGGAAATAAAAAACAATGCTTAGCTCACCCCAAAGTATAAGTTCTGTTAATCAAGGAGATAGAATTGCTAAGCTGCTTCTCCTTCCAAATTTACATAATTCATTTAAAATGAGTATGCCTCAAAAAAGGAACAATAGAGGATTTTGTTCCACTGACTCGAGACCCATGGCTTGCTGGGTTCGAGATTGTTCAAGGAGGCCTATGTGTAAAATAAAAATCCAAGGAATAGAGATGGAGGGACTGATAGATACTGGAGCTGACACTTCCATCATTAATCTATGGCAATGGCCCAAGCACTGGCCTCTGCAAAAAGCTTCAACCAGTTTAAGAGGCTTGGGATATAATAACCTCCCAGAGAAAAGTGTGGTAATTTTAAAATTGGAGGATGATGAAGGGCATAAAGGAACATTTCAGCCTTATGTTTTACCTAACCTACTGGTTACTTTATGGGGATGAGATATTTTACAACAAATGGGAGTACACCTTGCAACTAAGCCTGCAGGTGTTAAATGTGAAAATCTACAGGGTAATCTTAACCCTAAAAGAAAGCATTATCAAAAAGTACAGGGTAAGCTTAACCCTAAAAGAAATCATTATCATAAAGGAAAAAGATATTTTTCTTCGGGGCCACTGAGAAAATAAGTTTGAAAATACCAGGGCTTTCTGATAAGCCAGTGTGGGTTGCTCAGTGGCCCCTATCTAAAGAGAAATTACAAGCTGCCCACCTACTAGTTCAGGAACAACTAGAAGCAGGACATATAGAACCTTCCACCTCTCCCTGGAATTCCCCCATATTTGTGATCAAGAAAAAAATCAGGAAAATGGCGATTGTTACATGATCTTAGAGAAATTAATAAAACCATGTAAATCATGGGCCCTACTCAACCTGAACTTCCTAATCCTGTAGCTATTCCAAAAAATTTCCATCTTATTACTCTTGATATAAAGGATTGTTTCTTTTCCATTCCCCTACATCCTCTATATGACCCAGGCTCCATTGGATGGCTGGTTAGCCAATGACGGGTAAGATCCCCAGAGGGGGACATCCTAAGACAGGCACAGTCACACGGGACAGTCTCATGTGGCCGACATATCAACCTATGACAGGAGTCAAGGGTACAGCCTTGATTATCCGATGACGGGTAAGAATGTTGGTTGCACATAGATTTCCTAGAACATCCCCTCTTTTAAAACAAAAGGGGGGAAATGCAGGAGCCCTGATTGTGGAGATGGCTGAGATTGCAGTTGGCTGTGGGCCATAGAGATGTTCGGGCATTGCAGCCTTCCGTGGTCTCACGGGACTTGGCCCGGGGTCTCATGGGACTTGGCCCAGGATCTCGCAAGACTTGAGCGGAGATCGGATCGGGTTGGCACCATTTGTTTGTGGGTTGTTTGGTGGTGTGTGGTGCATGTTGGAGTCGTTGTTGGAGCCAGAGACAGAAGTTATCAGTATAAAAAGCCTGTTTGTTTCCAGTTTGCCTCTGAACTTCTTCCCGCACCTTCGTTGTTCGGAGCGGCAATCGCTTCAGACAGCAAGACCAACCAAGAAAAACCTGGTTACAGAAGGATTCACAGCTGAGTTCTGCAAGACCTACAAAGAAGAATTAATACCAATGCTCCTAAAATTGTTCCATAAAATAGAAAAGGAGGGAACCCTTCCAAACTCATTCTATGAAGCTAGGATCATCCTGATACCAAAACCATGCAGAGACACATCAAGGAAAAAAAAAATTGCAGATCAATATGCTTGATGAACATACATGCAAAATTTCTCAATAAAATTATGACAAATCACATACAAAATATATTTTAAAAGATAGTGCACCATGATCAAGAGGGGTTCATTCCAGGGATGCAAGGTTGGTTCAACACATGGAATTCAATAATACAATTAATCTCACCAATAGACTTAAAGATAAGAATCATATGATTATATCAATTGATGCAGAGAAAGCATTTGACAAAATAGAGTACATTTTCATGTTCAAAACACTAGAAACACTAGGTATGGTAGGAAAATACCTCAACATTATAAATGCTATCTATGCTAAACCCAAGGCCAACATCATTCTAAATGGAGAATAATTGGAATCATTCCCTCTAAAAACTGGAACAAGGCAGGGATGCCCTCTTTCACCACTTCTATTCAACACAGTCCTTCAAACTCTGTCCAGAACGGTTAGACAGATGAAAGAAATTAAAGGGTTATGAATAGGAAAAGAATAACTCAAACTATTATTATATGCTAATGATGATTCTATACTTAGAGGATTTAAAGAACTCCACCAGAAAACATCTAGAATTAATTAATGAATTTAGCAAAGTAGCAGGATATAAAATGAATACTTGTAAATCAAATGCATTTCTATACATCAGTGATGAATCCTCTGAAAGATAAATTAGGAAAACTACCCCATTCAAATAGCCTCAAAGAACAAAAACAAAAACAAAAATCCTTGGGAATCAAATAACAAAAGAGTTGAAAGACCTTTAAAAAGAAAACTACAGAACACTAAAGAAAGAAATTGAAGAAGACCTTAGAAGATGGAAAGATCTCCCATGCTCTTAAATAGGCAAAACTAATATTGTCAAAATGGTCATAATACCCAAAGTGCTATACAGATTCAATGTGATTCCAATTAAAATTCCATTGTCATTTCTTATAGAAATAGAAAAGGCAATCATGAAATTCATTTGAAAAAATAAGAGACCCAGAATAACCAAAGCAATCCTTAGAAAGGAGAGTAAAGCAGGGGCATCACAATTCCAGACCTTAAACTATACTACAGAGCACTAGTAAAAAAAAAAAAAACACAGCATGGTATTGGCACCAAAATAGACTTATAGACCAATGGTACAGAATAAAATACAGAGACAAATCATCATAAATACAGTTATCTCATACTAGACAAAGGCGACAAAAACATACATTGGAGAAAAGATAGCCTCTTCAATAAATGGTACTGGGAGAACTGGAAATACATATGCACCAAAATGAAAATAAACCCCTATCTCTCACTATGCACAAAACTCAATCAAAGTGGATCAAGGACCTAGGAATTAAACTAGAGACCCTGTGCCTAATAGAGGAAAAAGTAGGCCCGAATCTTCATTACATTGGATTAAGCCTTGACTTCCTTAACAAGACTCCAGAAGTGCAAGAAATAAAGTCAAGAATTAATAAATGGGACAGATTCAAACTAAAAAGCTTATTCTTACCCAAAGAAATAATCAATAGGGTGAAGAGAGAGCCTACATTTTGGGAACAAGTTTTTGCCACACGCACGTTAGATAGAGCACTAATCTCCAGGATATATAAAGAACTGAAAAAACTTAACACCAAAAAACAAACAACCCAATCAATACATGGGCTAAGGAGCTGAACAGATACTTCTCAGAAGAAGATATGCATTTGAAAAAATGTTCAACATCTCTAGTAATTAGAGAAATGCAAATCAAAACTACTCTACGATTTCATCTAACTCCAGTCAGAATGGCAATTATCAAGAATACAAACAGCAATAAGTGTTGGTGAGGATGTGGCAGAAAAGGCTCACTCATACATTGCTGTTGGGACTACAAATTGGTGCACCAATCTGGAAAGCAGTATGGAGATTCCTTAGAAAATTTGGAATGGAACCACCAACTATCGTACTCTCAGTCTATACCCAAAGGACTTAAAATCAGCATACTATAGTAACACAGCCACACTAATGTTTATAGCAGCTCAGTTCACAACAGCTAAACTGTGGAACCAACCTAAGTGCCCTTTAGTAGATGAATGGGTAAAGAAAATGTGGCATATATGCACAATGGAATATTACTCAGCAATAAAAGAGAATAAAATTATGGCATTTGCAGGTAAATGGATGGAATGGAGAATACCATGCTAAGCAAAGTAAGCCAATCCCCACAACCCAAAGATCGAATGTTCTCTCTGATAAATGGATGCTGATATATAATGGGGAGGGGAGGACATGGGAAAAATGGAAGCACTTTGATTGGGCCAAGGGGAGGGATGGAGGCATTGTGGCAGGAAAGATGGTGGAATGAGATGGACATCATTACCCTAGGTACATGTATGACTGCACATATGGTGCAATGCTACATTGTGTACATAGAAATGAACAGTTGTGCTGCAAGTGTGTACAATGAGTCAAAATGCATTCTGATGTCATATATACTAATTTGAATGAATGAATGAATGAATAAATAAATAAATAAATAAATAAATAAATAAATGTGATGTGATGTGACATTCACTACCATAGGCTAATGGAAATATTCTATTAAATCTGGTATAAGATGAATTTCATTCAAACTATGTAAATTTTATGCATAAAGAGGGGAGGGAAGGAGAGAGGAGAGGAAAGGTGAGGAGAGGAGAAGAGAGGAGCTGACAGGAGAGAGGGAATGAAAAATCTAAGAAAGAAAGAAATAGGTAAATGGCTGACTATTACAAATCACAGGAAATTATGTAAACATTTGATACAACAAATAAAAGGGTCATGCAAAATCCTTGTATTTTTTTTTTTATTTATGAAGAATCTCTTTCACATGCTATCATTTATTGTCAGTAAAGGAAATTTCTTTAAGACCTACCAGCTGTATGGCTCAAATATATTTGGTTTCCAAATCTATGAGATTTGATCCCAAGCATAGATACTCTTAAAGGTGACTGTTTATAAAATGTGCATTTTACTCCTAAATTTCATCAATATTTATGAAAGATTATGTGTTTGATGTGTTAACATGTGTTGCATATGAGAGATTAAACATATTATTTTGGAGCTGTACTAGCTCAGTGGTGGAGCACTTGCCTATCATGCATGAGGCCCCAGGTGCAATCATCAAGGCTGTAAACTAAAAATATATTGAATTAGAAGAAAAGACAATACTATTAATTTTTTCATATCCACCAACCTGCTAATTATAGTATTTCTATGGTCATATTACTATAGTCTTCTTCATGTTCATTTCTGTATCACATGAAATAAAAAACAGATATTCTTTCCTCACTGAATTTTATATATTGCACACATAAAAACTGAGAGAAGGCAAAAGCTACCATATCACGAAAAAATTACAGTAGCTTTCTTTGCTAGAGAAGGCTTTTTCTAAGGGGAATATTCCTTACACAAATAGTCCTATCTGCCAAGTCTAATTAACTCTGTAGAGGAGGTTTTATTGTATGTGCTCTGTTGTGTAGAAGAAAGACTACCCCCATCACCGGCTCAGAGAATGCACATAAACAAAGATGATTTTTTCCCAAGATTCTGTCCTTTTAAAACAATGACAGATCTATTCCAAGCACCTTTTGAGGAACTAATCATTTGGCACTTTGTTTGGGTGGCTATTCTTTCTTTCATGCTAAAAACTGGAAGTGAAGTGCAGCAGCTGTTTGCCTTAAAAGTTTGTAGATGTTGGCCTCACATACAATTTACTTTTGTTGCTATAGCAATCCCTCCAGGGAAAGAAAAATAAAAAGAGGAAAATTAATCTGCCTTATAGTTTAGGTTCCTAGAGTGCAGCCCCTGTGTGGTGAGTGAAATAATTAAGTCTTGTTTACTGTGTTTTCTTTAAAACCTTTGATGGACCTGATGATATCATCACTGCCTGATTGATTTTTCAGGTAAGGAAACAACCAAAATTAATTGCCCTAATCTTCACTGAAGGACAACACATACATTTTGAGCTAAAGCAAATTGTTTCTTTTTGGCTTTTAAACAGCTGGACATTTTGAATTTCCTTTTCATTTCCTTTCTGTATTACAAGAAAACACATTCTCAGGGAGGGAAAAATTGTTGTAATCCACAGGTTGAGATTTTGGATGTGGAGCATGAAATGGACAGAACAAAAGGATTTGTTCTTAAATTAATGCAACTTTCCTCCTGATACAAAATGACAGCAGGAAAGAAAAAAATCTTTTCATACCAAGAAGCTGTGTTTAAAGGAAGATGTAGCTTAAATTGGATCTAATGTAATAAACTCTAAGAACAAATAACTCTTAAAATTATTTTTTTCTTTAATTTTTTATGAAAGAACTAAGACCTATATTAATAATGTATAAAATACTACTTAGGACTATTCCAGAATCACTGGAAAACCCTTTAAATGTGTGTATTTTTAGAACTTTGTGACTCTTGCCACTTTAAATGTGAAAATTTTGCACAAATTACATCATAAAAATGAGTTTCTATGGTTTAGTCAACGAAAAATAATTTCTGCCTTTATGTAAATAGTCGACTCTTGAATAGCCAGTCGTGATATATACTTTTATTGCAATTATCTAAAACCAACAAAAACTGTTATTTCAATCCAATCATTAATTTTTCTTGATCACCAATTTCCATTTAGGCCATTCCCATTTGCCACCATTTTGCTAGTTATATTACTTTCATAAAAAAACAGAAAGGCTACTTCTTCATTTACTAGACCAAATGTGGGAAATTACCTATATAATCTCTGATCCACTGTTGCAATTACACAATTTATGTAACTGTGCCCATTCTTATATCATTTTCTCCATATCACAGGAAGAAGTATCTCTGTTTGAACCCAATTTTCGCAACTTATTTTCATAATCCCATTCTTCTAAGAAAGCTATAGAAATGTGCAAATCTCTTGTATACTGTCCCTTCCATTCAATTTTAATTCCATCTGGCTTCCTGCCTATAGTTCTATTTCTTTATCAACCACATTTCTAACAAGACAAGGTTCCCTACTAAATTCCTAAAGGAAGGTGCAAGCCCCATCAAGACTTTTGTCTTTTCCTTAACAATGTTAATATACTCTCTGAATAATGCAAGGCAATTTCTAGTCCTGCCTTAAGCATTCTTTGAAAATGTAACCGCTTTGTAACCGCTTCTGGGCCCTTTTCAATTTGACTGGTTATCCAGGTTAACTGTAAATTTACCTAAAATAATTGTTTTCTTTCTCTTACATGCATTCTTAACCGGAGGTCACTTCCTCTGGTTATTTTTATCTAACTCTTGTCTGTCCTACAGTATTCTTCCCCTGTGTAAGCCCTTTAAATAAGGAGAACATTTTTCTAATCCTGGCTTAAGAAAGATCCTCTAAACCAATATGCAAAATTGACTAAATTGCTGCTGTTTCTTCTTCTCCTTCGCCTCCTCCTTCTTTCTCCTCTCCTCCTCCTCCTCCTCCTCCTTCTTCTCCTCCTCCTCCTCCTCTTTCTTCTTTTAAGATTTAGAAACTGAGAATAATGATGACAGCAAAATCATAGCACTTATTATTCAAACCAGCACACTTTTGGAAGTGAAAGAGGCTCTTAATAATCATGTCAAGAAACAAATTTCATCAGGAAATATAATCATCCTGTAATTCTGGTCTCTTTTAATTTTCTTTGGTCTAGATATGATTTAATACATGCCATACTCTCTTGGCCAATAATATATGTGCTTAAATTCCCAGTTTTTTTTTTCCTGTACTTTCTTTGTTTTTATGTGTTTTTCAAAGTTGAGTAATTGAAATACTTTGAAATCTGTATGAAAATAAATGCCAAATGCTGAAGGCACATGTATCATAACATATATGCAACCTCAAAAATCTAAAATTTAGAGCATATCATGGGAGTTGCTGTGGATAATGGCATGTCTCATATACAAGAATATATGTTATGAGATGCAATGGCTGCTTTTAATAATAGTCTGCATCCCTTAAAACAGAAGCAAGAAGGAGGAAGTCCCCTTGATTTTTAAATTATTATTTTATTTAGTGCATAATTAGTAAGGTCTTTTTTCTTCAAGGGTTTTCAGAGCATTTAGAGCCCATTAAGAAGGTTTTCTAATATTTATTTATTAAGAAATTTTTGTAAGTCTTCAGAGTAGCTTTCCTTGTGTAAATATAGCTAATTAGCAACAAATTTGCACACAACACACAAACGTAGAAGCTCGCACACAGAGATACATACAATTATATTTATGTAAAATGATATAGAATTTAGACTGTTTTTATATACAATGTCATCTTGGAATTTATATGAGAAAGATCCATGAACAACTTTTGCTAAAATAATATTAGAAATGAATCTTCAAGTATGGTTGTCCTATGTTCTGATAATTATGGGTTAGTTTTGATTGTTAAAACATACTAATTATCACCATGACAATTCTAAATCTTATACCAGGACATACTCTTTATTGTTGTACGTTTGGAAATAAGGAGGACATACATAATGTAATAGCTATATATTATTTCTATTTATACAAATGAATTAAAACTTCATAAGATTAATAAGACAATATTGCATTTTAAATTGTAATAACATATAAATGTACATAGCATATAAAAATTAGATCTTTTTTTAAATGTCTATCAGATTGTTGATTTGCTAAATTTAATTCTCAAGTACTCAGATTCTATTAAAACAATTTTTATCTATCAAGTATAAAATTAAGGAATTTCTGTTTTTAAAATAAAAAAGAAATTAAATTTATGCTAAAATATAGTCAAAGTTTGACTTTTATACTGACTACATTACTCTTAAAGTGCTATTTTGAAAAATATTAGCATGTAATAAATCTTGAATCAAATCTTGAAAATTTTGCCATCAGAAGAAATTATCTGACCACTGACGGTCACTCACAAATATAATTTCCAAAAGGTCCTATGTATTGTATTTAATTTGAAATGATATACATTTGATAATGCAAATTCACTGTTTTAGGAAACAATACAAACACTGTGCCTACTTTAAGGGAACCTGTGGATAATGCAGATCGTATGTATCCATGCTGTGGCTAGAATAATGTTAACTAATTCCTCAGCAAATATGTATTCATCAGCATCATGAAAGCACTTATTAATTCCCCACATACCTTACATTAATTCCTAATTAGTGACTAAAAATGTCAAAGCCAAGTGGGAAAAGCTGTACAAATTAAAAATAAATGAATTATCAGCTTTAGTCACCAAATGGAAAAGAAAACCAAAATTGTTTCTCATTGCATGATATAGGATACTGTTAACATTCATAACGACTTTAATTATGTTTAGGTTAGTAAATTTATGATAATTATATTAATGGTGAATTGTAATTATGTATAAGTAGGTCTTACAAATAAGGATGATTCATTACATGACAATATATCCATTTTCATATATATATTTATATGAATATATGTTAATTTTTAAAATAGAAATGTTGGGGATTAAGTAATCTCTTGTGTAGAATATGCAATACATTAAGAATATAAATGTACCTCTAGATTTGTAAAATAGTAAATATACAAAAGTGCTAAATACAGTTATCTTAATACCAAAGTAAAGAGATACTACATACATTTTTGAGCTAGGAAAGCCTGGGGCTGACATAAAATAGAGAAATTTTAAAGAAAAACTATTGGCAAATGGAATGCAAACAAATAATGATGTTTGTGTTTAAATAAGTGAAATTCTTTTAAAATTCAATAATTAATCTGAAGAAAAACTTTGCAACAAATCATCAACAAGAATTTACCTCCCTAACTTACAGCCAAATCATAAATGAACATTTATAAGAAGAGTTATTATTCATATGTATTATCTATAGGTATTATGTAGATCTTAAATTTTTATATCATGTCAATAAAATGAAACAAGTTACTAGGAACATTTTTTCCTAATTCTGTTAATTTTTGTAAGGTCATTATTGATACGTTCTCTTACATTTCTAATTTTGGTTACTATTGTCTTCTCTTTTTCTACAAGTTCAGTCTACCTAAAGATACCCCCCCACACACTTTTATTTTCTTTTCAAATAAGTGTATAGCTTACTTTGTTTTCTCTAAATTTGTGTTGTCTACTTCATGGAGTTATGCTCTACTTTTTGTCATCTTCTTACATGTGCTTATTCTGTGTATAGGTTATCACTTTTTCTAATTTGTATTTATTGTTTATTAATGTTTAAATTGACAAATAAAAACTGCATATATATTTTCCATGTAAAAGATGATTTTTCTAAACATATATTCATTATTCAGTGCCTGAATCCAGTCAGTTAATATGTGCATCACCCCATATATTTATCATATTTGAGGGGAAATAAGTTCTATTCTCTTAGCAATTTTCAAATATCCTACTCTCTGCTTTTATGAGTTGGACATTTTTAATTCCACACATAAATGTTATCATGTGGTATTCACCTTTGCCTGGCTTAATTCACTTAATAAAATGACCTCCCAGTTACTCCATATTTCAAATGACAGCACTTTCTTATTTTTAAAGCCTGAATAGTATTCCATTTTTGTGTGTGTGTATCCCTTTTCTTTATCCATTCATATAGGGTGGACACTTAAGTTGTAATATGTATTCATTATGATGAATCATGTTACAATGAAAAGGGAAGAACAGATCCCTCTTAAAACTGCTGATCTTACATCCTTTAGTTGGCCCCTTCATATGGTGAAGAAGTATTCATTTGCAAATGTCCCTTTAATCATTGTTTTAGCCACATGTCACATATTTGATGAACTGTTCTTTCCTATTTCATTCATCTCAAAATATTTTAATCCCCTTTGTATTTTCTTTAAACTTTTTAGCTTGCTTTAAATAAAAACTTAATTTACAAATATTTTGGGTTCCCAGTATACCTTTCATTATTGATTCCCAATAACATAAAGATGGGAAACATTTTGTGTTTTTCTAGCTTTTACAAACTTATTAAAATTTGTATTATGATTCAATAAATGATCTATCAGGACAAATCTTTAGAAAACAGTTCATTCTGATTCTGATGTTAGGAGTTTTCTCTAGATGTCATTTAAATTTTGTTAGCTCGCAGTGTTGCTCAGGTTTCCAATACACTGATGATTTTCTGTCCAGTCCTACTCATTATTAAGAATGGAGTATTGTGGACTTCAACTATGGCTGTTCAGTTGTTTGTGTTTTCCTTTAATTATTGTTAGTGTTACTTCAGGTATTTTATGACTCATTTTATGTTTATAATTGCTATAACTTTCTCGATTTATCATTTATTATTTAAAATGAACTTATTGGTCTCTAACATTTTCTTCTTGAAATTTATTTTTTTTACTTTCTAGTTCCTTGTTTGTTTGCACTGCATGTCTTTTCTGTCCTTTTGCTTTCAAACTAATTGTATCTTTGACTCTAAATTAAGTCTCTTATGTATCTCACAGAACTAGATTTCTTGCTTTAGTTAGTATGGCTCTCTCTGCTTTATGAGTGGAATATTTAATCCAATCATATTTTAAATATGTCTTGGCATACCTTGTAGCCTTAATTTTTCATAAAAAAGTTGGATTAATTATATTCTTGTTTTCCTATACTTGATGTACTCATTTTCTCTTTTCTTATTCAAAATTGTGTGTGTGTATTTTAATAATTTAACAATGATATTTCTACATGTAAGTTACTCTGTCTTTAATTAAATTCTATTAAACTTCTTATATTTATAGATTATTGTTTCTATCCTATTTGAGAAGTTTGAAGTCAAATATTTTTTTTCTTTCCTTTACTCTTCTCCCTTTCCTTATATCATTATAATTTGTGTGTTGACAAGCTTGATAGTTTCTCCCAATTCAATAGTTTCTGTTCATTACCTTTGCTTTAATTTTTTTTTTGCTTTATATAGGACAGTTTATAATGATTTATCATTAATTTCATTAATCTTATGCTGCCCCAAATTTGCTTTTATAGAAATTTCATTTGTTAGTTTTGAATTACACAATTTCCACTGATTCATTTTCTAAAATTTTCTTTTATTTGAAATACTCATTTAGGATTTCACTGTCACTAGATTTTTCCATTTAACCTTTATATCATGTATTTCCCTGCAGACATTTGTAACAGCTGCTTTATTTAAACTTAAAAGCATAGCATAAGCTGGCACTGTCTCAAGATAGTTTATGTTAATTGCTTTCTTTCCTGACTGTGATACAAGTACCTTGATTTTGTTCATGTCTAATACCTTTGTTATTGTTGAAAAGTGGACATTTTAGCCCAACATGCTGGCGCATGCCTATAAACCCAAGAATTCAGGAAGCTGGGGCAGGAGGATTGCAAGTGTGAGGCCAGCCTTAACAGTTTAGGAAGACGCTGTCTCAAAATAAAAAATAAAATAGGGCTGGGTATGTGCTCAGTGGTAAAGCATCCTGGACTTTGGTTCAATCCCCAGTACTTCTCCCTCAAAGGGAGAGCGGTGGTGTGGAGATACGGATATTTTAGGGAATATATAATAAAACTTCTCACCATTGGTTATAATTGTTGCTGTTGTCTTGATTGATTGTTTATTTATCTACTTGTCTATACTAATTCTATGGAACCTGTCTGCTCTGTAATAACTACTTATATCTCTTTTCAGTCTTGATTTTTATATCTCTGTGTATTGTATGCAAGGGTGTATGTGTGTTTGTGTGTGTGCATGTGTGTACTTCAAGCCTGTTTTTTCCTAGGGGTAACTTTTATGTCAGCCTTTCCTACAGACCACTTTGAGAAGTTTGTATCTTTGGTCCTTTCATATTTTATAGCTTCATTATTCTTTAACATTCATCAACTTTAGGAAACTTCAAATGCTTTTATGCAAAGATTAATAAAAGCATTGAGAATTCAGATAATATTCTACAGAAATGTTTGCTAAAGTTTAACTTTCTTAAATGACATAGATCTACTTTGATTTTTAACAATAGTAACTTGACACTGTAGATGCATTTAATACAATAATGAGATAATGATATATTTGGAGGATAGAGAACAATTCAGTTGGTTTAATGGGCTTTCATTACTGATCTATTTTTCTTTCCATCTCCACAGGTATTTCATTCCACCACTAATCTTATTACATACCAAGAACATAAGGCAGTGGAAGGCTGGTGTGTAGAAGGTGCAGAACTCAAACTACAGCCTTATTTCCCTGATTCAATTCAAAGTCCCTTTGTATTTCAATGTGTGTGTGTGTGATTTATGGGCATGCTTTTCAAAGAAAATTAGATAACAGCAAAAATCTCTAAGGTTGTGACTGCTATCAGAGTCCTGTGAAGGAAAAGTAGGTGCAAAATCTGCTGGTTAGGGAAGTACCAAGCTGTCAGAACTATTGCATATTTAAGACATCTGATGCACAGTTCTCAGAGAGGAGGGAGGATGAGGATGCATTTCAACTTTTTACCTATCACAGGTGAGTCTAATAAGTACCAAAGTTTAAGAACAAGTGGCATAATTAATTTTTCCGGTCAATGTCAGAGTTGATTGGATTTAAATACTTGTTAAAATGCAATTTCCATGTCCAGTAAAGAGTCATTGGGTAAGAATTGCCCTTAAAATGACATTTTAAGCTGGGCACAGTGGCTCATGCCTGTAGTCCCAGAGGCTTGGGAGACTGAAACAGGAGAATCCAGAATTCAAAGCAAGCCTCAGGAATGGCGAGGCGCTAAGCAACTCAATGAGACAATGTCTCTAAATAAAATACAAAATAGGGCTGGTGATATGGCTCAGTGGCCGAGTGCCCCTGAGTTCAGTCCTCAGTACCCCCCCCAAAAAATTTTTCTTTTTAACATGGTTTTCAGAGGCAAATGGTGTGTTAAAGTGACTAGCATATAGGATGATTATTCATTTTATCTTGGTGATTTTTTTCCCATAACTACCAACCTTCAGAATAAACTTGTCCAAACCTATGATCTATGTGCGTTGTGAGGTAGCTCACTGGCAATTCTTGGCCAAAGCCTTCAAACAATGGGCACAAAGATGTTTAGTAACAGACTGATGGAGGACTGATGCCACTAATTTGTGTTGACATTTGAAAAAAAAAACATATGTGTATATACGGAATTCATTAAATTATAGGCACTAGGATATATAAAATAAGTTGCCTAGTAGTACAGTGTTTTTAATGACTGAATTTCCAAACCCTTGTTTTAATTGGCACAGAAATATCCTTGATTCCATAGCAGACCTGATTTAATTGAGTTCTTAATGCATAGTACATTGTACTCAAAGATCCTCCTATCCTCCTTTAATATAACCCATATGTATCTATACCTACTGAACATGGTCCATATAGCTTAGAACTAATCAGTGGCGATGATTCAATAAAATCATAAGATCTTTGCTTTCATGAGGATTTGGTTGGAATTTTATCTTGTCAAGTAGTAGCCAAGCAACCAGTAAGAAAAAAATGCCCTAAATTTCACATAACAAATAATCACAACTACCTCTGATTCTGAGAGGTAAAACCATGTGAGAAATTTTTCTACTTGAGTGTTTAAATAAATGTGAAACATAGACTGTTCCTACCATGATAACTTTCCTTATCAATTTCTGGTTAAAATCTTCTGCCGTTTTCTGAGGAAGATTAACTAGCCTATAAGTTAAAGTAACTAAATTTTCAAAGTTCTATAGTGTCAATAAGAATAATTGTATATTTTCAGAAAATGGAAACAATATGTTTCCTTAAAAAGGCATTAGTTTAACTTATGATTTGAATTGTATTATACCTCATTCCAGGAATGCTATGTCCTCTATAATTACAAGGAATGATAAATACGATGTAAGTGAAAAGTTATTATAATTTTAATTGAGAAAGATGATATTAAATGGAAAATGTGTTTATAAGGTTTCTGAAACAAAGACACTTTGTGGGTATTTAAAGCTGAGTAAAGATTCTTTTATATACCCTCTTCATGACTGCAGTGTACTAATAAATGGCTTAAGTGATAAAAGTCACTGAATTAGGTGGAAGTTCTTCAGATACTATGCACATACTCGGGGGGGGGGGGTCCTAAATGTAACCCACTTCCTAAGGGAAACTGAATAAACCTATATTAAGAACAAGTCTGAACAAGTACAATTATAGAATAGAAATAATACTAATTAACAAATATTATACTATTTTTATTAAAAATATTTCACTTGAACAAAGTAGCAATGAGAGAGTATTTCAGTGAAAGAGTATTTCATATGGGAGATAAATGTTTATAGGGTCAGCCTAACCAGAGGAATAAATCTACGTATGACACAATCTCTGAGATTGTTCTTATTTTCTAAAATGTGGAAAAACCCTCTATTTCCATTTCTCTGGGGGAAAAAAAAAAAAAGGGAGGAAATAAACGAACTGTGAAAGCATGCCATAAAATTAAAGTAGTAGGGATAGTATTGTCCAGATGATAGAATTTTACATTACCAGTATTAAAAATAGGGGAAAATTTACTCTGTAGGCTAAGGTTTTCAAGAAGATTGTCTCAGGTTGATAGTAATCTCTGGCTACTAACATTTAGAAGTAGAAGAACGTCTCTGTCTAACACTCTCCCTGCCCCCCTCTCTTTCTAGAATAAGACCTTTCCAAATGAAAGATCTCATCTATCTACTGTACTGTGGGATAAAATAGAATGTTCATAACTAACAACTATGAGAAGGAATGTTAGCATTTGTGAGGTAAGCAAGCAGATTTAGACTCTAAAGTAGAGTATAGTACTTCAGTCTAAAAAGTGAAATGTAAGCATGGAATATTTAAAAAAAAATTTCCAGTTGATTTTCATCAACACTGTTGCTTAGTCTAAATCTATTATAATCAGGACTGTATAGTATCAGTGAAAGAATTGGAAATAGATCAGAGTAACAGCATAGAAATCCCAAAATAGGACTTTGACAAAGGATTAAAGTTATTCTAATGTTCTTTTCAACAAATGGTTCTGAAACAACTAGACATTTAAAAATAAATAAATGAACAGAATCTAGACACAGACCAAATTAACCCCAAATGGGCCATAGACCTAAATGTAAATGACAAAACTATGCAATTTCTAAAGAAAACGTTGGAAAAAATCTAAATGACCATGGATGTGGTAATAATTTTTTTATACTACACCAAACAAGCAGTTCATGAAAGAAATAATAGATAAGCTAAATTTCTTGAAATCAAAAGCTCTGAAAAAGACACTAACAAGTGAATAAGAAGACAAGCCACATACTGGAAAAAATATTTTTGAAAGTTATTATCTGATAAAGGGCTGTTATCCAAAAAGAAATCACAAAAAATCAAAAAGAAGATAATGAGCAATCTGATTAAAAAATTGGCAAACTACCTGACCAATGAAGATGCACAGATTGCAAATTAGCATGCAAAAGAGGCCTAATATCATATGTCATTAAGAAATTTCAAATTAAAATCATAAACACACATAGTAGAATGGCCAAATTGCAGAACACTGACAGTATCAAATGCTATACAAAAGGGAGCAACAGAATTTCTAATTAATTGATCGACAGAATGCAAAACTGGTACAGTCATTTGTCCATTGGAGGAGTCATTTTGAGGGGCAGTTTAAAAGTTTTTTACAAAACTCAACTTTTCCCACATACCTCCTTTGACTCTGGAAAATGAATTTTATCCTTTAAGCCACCAGGTAATTTTTTAAAATGTATTTTATAACTCATTACATTATTTACACATATTTACTGATTATCTATCAGGTGGCAGACATAGTGCAAATCCCTGAAATATGATGCTACTGAATAACTGCAGTTCTTGCCTCCCATGGCTTCTCAGTTTGTTGGGCAGGGTAATCAATAATTTAGTAGGTATAAATGCATTTTAAGATAAATGAAATTGTTAGCACAGAAGAGGATTCACTTAATTGAGCTTGGAGGTAGTAGTTAGGTCCAGAAAAATATTTTTGGAGGAAATGACTAACTTAGACATGAAGGAATCTATCTTGTGGAGCAGAATGTAATGAGGATAAAAAAGGATAATGCATAGGAAAATATTAAATTTAAATATTTAAAATATTAAATGTTAAATTTAAAAAGACTTTCCCTGTACATCTTCATTTACACACATAAACCAGAGAGAGTGGGTAACATGACCGTGATCTCATAGCTGAAGTCATAGCCAGGATGTTAAACCTAGACAAACTAGTTCTGGAGTCTTTACTTATACCAAATTATTTCTAGAAAAACTCTGTGAGAGAATTATGATACAGAATAGCATATCTATATGCTCATTGAGTTATATAAATATTATAATAACACTGAATGAATTAATACTAGCATTTAATGCCCTTCTCATTACCAATAAATTCTGTTCAAATTACTTTTCTGGTTTAGTTATTTCAACATATTACAAACAGATGTGTCTAAAACTATCCATTGTTTAATTTAATCTTTGTGTGATATTCATTGTTCAAAAAAATTACTTTATCTACAATGAGAACTGCTTATAGGTATTCACATTCATCAGCAGGAGATTTAACCATAAGTACACCAGATGGCTTGCTCTTGTTTTAACAGAAGAGGGATCAGAAATGAACAATTGTGGGAACTAGTTATCCTCCTACAATTTGTGTGCTCTGACAGCCAAAGCCACCATTCCCTGAGGTGTTTTTGACCTCTGTACAGATGCTTGGAATCCCAAACTACAAATCCCTTCTGGGAGAAATCTTTGAACAATCTGTTAAGATTGAATTATAACTTATATGATTTTCAGCCTTATTATTATCATTTACCTTAACATAATAATTGAAAGTAAATTTTAATTTCATAGAAAACCTAAAATATCTACAATTTCTCTACAGTCTTCTACAAGTCTTTCAGTATTTATATTTCTTGTAAATAGTAGGAGTCCCACTGGCCTCTTACCTTCTGCTTCTATTTCTGGAATTGGACTAAAAAGTGTTTCTCTTTCTATCTTTCTAAAATTAGCCTTCCTTTCCCCATTTTCACAAGTTGCTCAGAGCTAAGCACTCTTTTAGTCAGAATTATTTAGAGACAAAACTAATAGTATTGATCAATATATAGATGAGAGGATATCTATTAAGGGCTTCAACTTTCAAGTTTATGGAGATTATGAAATCCCATGCTGGCAGCATGGTAGGTTCCAGTCTGAAGGCCTTAATCTAGGGAAACTGAGTTGATTCTTAGTTTGATAGTGAAGGATCGAGGATCTGGGAGCCAACTGATATAAGTATTGGAGTATGAAGGCCAGAAATCCTCGATTGCTGATGTCCACAGACTGAGAAGAAGTGTATATGACAAATTCAGGAAAGAGAGGAAATCATCTTTTAGATTCTATCTGGAGCTCCAGTCAATTAGATGGTGCTGGCCCATTCTGAGCTTCCATCTCTCCTGGAAACACCAAGACAAGAAGGTATTTTGGAAATACCCGGAACGAAATTCCACTACCTGTTCTCTGTGTGGTCCTTCATCCAGTCAAATTAAGATTTTAGATGAAAATAAAGTATGCATCTTTTCAAATCTTTTTTTTTCCCCAATAATGTTTTTACTTGATAGGGATAATTTTAATATTTTCCTACATATAAGATGATAGTCCAATGTTGGTTTTCATGGGCGGAATTATGTCCATTCCTCTCATTCCAAAGTCATATTGAAGTCCCCGTACTCAGTACCTCAGAATGCAGCTCTATTTGGGGAGGGGGTTTTTGTAGTTAGGGCCCTAATGCAATATGACCAGTATTTATAGAAGAAGTAGAAAATAGGACAGACAGACACAGAGGGAAGACTGTAAAGACACAGGAGAATGTAGTCATCTTGCAAGCCAAGGAGAGAGGAGGTAGAAGAAACAAATCTTATGAAATTTGATCTCAGAAGTATGGACTCCAGAACTGTGAAAAAATAAATATCTGATGTTTCAGTCACACAATTGATGGCACATCGTTATGGCAGTTCCACACACATCAACACTGTGGCCATTTTGCAACATCTATGTCAAATTAAAATATCTGAAGTGGCAATCTTATTTTTTAGGGTCTTATTATTTTCCTCAACAAGATAACAGATGAAAAGGAACTAAAAGAAGGAAAAATGAAGGTTAAATTTTCTCATTCATAAATCTCTGTTGCCCTTCTCCAATTAATACCTTCAAAAATTAGTGTTCATCAAAATTAAAAAAAAATAATGGCCCTTAACACAGTTGTTTTTGAGGAATGCCATTGATCAGCTAGTGGTTTAGGTGTATTCACTGTGGTGTCACCACATGTGTGGAATCCGGTAACACCTGCAAAACAAACTTTGTAGTTCCTAATATGTTTGTTTGCAGAGTTCCATGGATACTTCTCACAGATGCCTTGTAAAATGTCCTAGTCTAGAGAGGTCATGTAGGCTGGGAAAGGGGAAGTTGGAAAAGAAAATTAGTTCCATTGGGACACTGGTGCCAACATTTCATACTAAGTCTATAACTTGTAGAGTTCTGTTAATCTTATGGTTCTATTGCACTATGCAGGAAAAGTTACTGTTATTTATACACTGATATGTTGAAAGAAAAACAAAGATCTCAGTAACTAAATTTAATATATGTAAAGTCTAATTATTAACTATTTTCTTGCTGAAGTTGCCATTTAGTATTACAATAAATAATATAAAATGTATCCTAAATTTGGAAATTAATCAAGTGTGTTAGAATTCAGATATTTATACAAGTCTCACTTTTTTAAACAAAGAAGCACAAATAATACAAAACAAATACATTTCTTTACACTTAAGTAAAATATTTTGTACAACTGAACAATCACTCTATTTTAAAGAGTTTTATATAGTAACCATGAATTGACAAAATACTAACATAAGTAGCTAATTATTATGACTTTTGTAAACATACTATTCAGAAGAAAAACTGGCTTTTTAATTTAGATAAAAGGTATGAATTTTACTATTTGGAAGTTATACTAGCACATAAAATATTTCTAATGCCATCTACATATTTATTTATTTATTCTGCTTAAAATATAACTTGTCAAGAAATAGGTTTTACTGCTTCATATAATGAACAGAAAAACATTCTTATTAAATAAAGTTAGAAGTTTCAAAAATTTATGTCAGGTAAGCCAAAGTTTTATATCATTAATTATTTAATATATTAAAAAGGAAAAAAAAATTAAAAGGAAAATATGTACTAAGCAGTTTCTATTTAGCAAGTGATTCACTAAGTACCAATGAGGCTCAATTCAATTACTTCTAAGAAAAAATAGTATAGTCATTATTATTATCTTCATCTTTTTTAAATAAGGAAGTGAATGGACAGATGAGTGTAATATTTTCTCAAAATCACAAAGTATCAGAGTTAAGAATTCAACATTATATTTTGTCCTCTTATTATTAATGCTAATCTTCTCTTGTTTATGAACACACACACACACACATACAGTGATTATTGTATCACATGGAAATGTTCATATAAATACACACACTCATATGTATTTATACACACACATATTTATATACATAAATTGCTCATACACACACAAACACTACTCTTTAGTACACTTAAAAATGTTTAAGGTGGTTAATTTTATGTTTGGTGTTTTTTACACAATAAAATATTCATTCAGATTAGCAAAGGACAGTAGGAGAGTATAATTAATTTGGAAGAGACTTGATGCTTTGTATTTTTCAACATGATATAATGTTACTAAGATTAAAGTATTTAAATTAATAAAATGTTAGTCATTCTAGGCTTTCCCTGTATATAATACTTTTGCTTTCTGGAAAAATTGATGTTCAAAAATTCAATAAAGATGTAGATTGAGTGATTTTTTGCATGTCAGTTCATCAGTCATTACTATATCTGAACAGTACTACCAGTGAATATTTTGAGTATAATTCCTTCAATTCAGTTTTTGATTTTTTTATATGTTCTATTTAGTTACACATGACAGTTGAATGCATATTGACACAACATACATAAATGGAGTATAACTTCTCATTCTTCAGGTTGTACATGATATAGAAACATACCAGTCATATAGTCATATATGCATGTAGGGTAATAATGTTTGATTCATTCTACTATCCTTCTACCCTCACACCCCCTCCCTTCCCTTCCCTGCCAAATCCAAGTTACCTCTATTCTTCCCTAGCAAACCTGCTTATTGAAAATTAGCATTGGCATATTAGAGAAAACATTTGGGCTTTGTATTTTTGGGATTGAGTTATTATGGTTAGCATGATATTCTCCAGCTCCATTCATTTACTGACAAATGCCATAATTTCATTTTTCTTTAAGGTTGAGTAATTTTCCAATGTGTATATATACCACATTTTCTTTAATCTTTTATCTGTTGAAGGGCACCTAGGTTTGTTCCATAGTTTAACTATTGTGAGTTGAGCTGCCATAAACATAGATGTGGCTGCATCACTATAATATGCTGATTTAAGTCTTTTGGGTATAAACTTAGGAGTGGAATAGCTCAGTCAAGTGGTGGTTCCATTCCAAGTTTTCTGAGGAATCTCCATACTGAATTCCAGAGATGTTGCTCCAATTTTCACTTCCATCAGCAATGTATGAGTGTACCTTTTTCCCCACATCCTCACCAACATTTATTGATGCTTATATTTTTGATAATTTCCATTCTGACTGAGGTGAAATGAAATCTTAAAGGAGTTTTGATTTGCATTTCTCTAATTGCTAGAGATGTTGAACTTTTTTTTCATATTTTTATTGATTTTTTTTTATTTTGTTTTTTGGTGTTAAGTTTTTTTCATTCCAAATGGAGAAAAATTGAAAGTATTTTCTCTAAAAACTGGAATAAGACAAGGATGTCCTCTTTCACCACTTCTATTCAACATAGTCCTAGAAACTCTATCCAGAGCAATTAGAGGAAAGTAATTAAAGGGATACAAATAGGAAAATAAGAACTCAAGCTATCAATATTTACCAATGACATGAGTCTATATTTAGAAGATCCAAAAAATTCCATGAGAAAACTTCTAGAATTAATAAATGAATTCAACAAAGTAGCAGGACATAAAATTAATACACGTAAATCAAACGTGTGTTTATACATCAGTGATGAATCCATTGAAAGAGAAATTAGGAAAAATACCCCATTAACAATGGCCTAAAGAAAAAAAAAAGTACTTGTGAATCAATCTAACAGAAGAGGTGAAAGATCTCTACAATGAAAAGTACAGAACACTGAAGAAATTGAAGAAGACCTTAGAAGATGGAAGGATCTCCAATGCTCTTGGATAGACAGAATTAACATTGTCAAAATGGCCATACTACCAAAAAGCATTATACAGATTTAATGAATTCCTTCAATTCATTTTTTAAAATAAAGAATACATGTAAAACAAAATGTAAACAGATCTTGGAATGTAAGCAATTACACTGTAGCCAGGTACCATGACACATACAACTCAGGAATCTGAGGCAGGAAGATCCAGAGTTCAAAGCCAGCCTCAGCAATTAGTCAATCTCAAAAATCCAAATACTGAATGTTTTCTCTGATATAAGGAGGCTAGTTCACAGTGTTGTTGGATGGGGGTACATAGGATTAGAGAAACACTAGAATGGTCAAAGGAAAGGGAGGGGAAGGGAGGGAGCAAGGGGGGAGGGTGCTGGGGAAAGGAAAAAAAATTGGTGGTTGAATGAGATGGATATCATTATCCTAAATGCATGATTGAAGATCTGAATGATACTTATATACTTTGTATACAAGCAGTTGTATGTAAAAAGATGCTATACTTGTGCATTATGAATAAGTAAATAAATAATTAAATTTAAAAAAGAGATCATGAAAATATGTAACAACAAAGTATGATATTACATGTAAGTATAATGTACCAATAAAAGAAAAAAAGATCACACACACACACACACAAAAAAAAGCCAGCCTCAGCAATGGCGAAGCACTAAGTAACTCAGTGAAACTCTGTCTCTAAATAAAACAAAAAAAAAAAAAAAAAATAGGGTTGGGGATGTGGCTCCGTGGTTGAGTGCCCCTGAGTTCAATACTCTGGTATCAAAGAAAAAAAAAAGGAATTAAACTGCAACATGCCCAAAATACTAACAACCTGTGTAAAAGCACAGATATGAAGACATTTCTAATATTTCTGAATTACTATGGACTAAGCAAATTATGGCATAAAAATATGCAGTATAAAACTAAAAGATGTCTTTAATCAAGATTTACTTGCTTATTATGAACCAAATACCAAATGCCAAGACTCAGCTCCTACATTCCATGATTTTGATAGAGATGGGAAATACACACACACACACACACACACACACACACACACATATACATACATATGTTTTAACACAGAATTATGAAGATGACACTCGAAATATTTGAAATGAAATATGGAAAAAATACAAAGTGAAATTAATTTGAGATAATATAAGTGGAAAGAAAGAACGGTCATCTTTTTCTCCATACTTGGTTTCTCACTGATGATATATTTTAAAAGTCAGTATCTTCTAAGACAGAAATAAATATTGGTAGATAAAGAAATCAACATCTCATGAAAAGTGATTTGCCTTGTTGGAACTCCTATGAGAGTTATATATTTTAGATTTATATGCAAATATCCACTGTAGCAGTCTTAGGATTACCTGGTCCTCATTCAATTTATGTTTACATATATTCTTTTGTAATATACAAGTCCTAACAAACAATATTTAAAATTTCAATAGTTAATCTAAAATTGAGAAGTTGTATAAGAGAGTCGACAAGCCATTATGATTGACTGATTTCAGAAAGTGCTTAAAATGGGAATGACGGTTTGTCAATTTATTAGCTTCAAAAAAACGACTAGGTCTATAGCTAATAAATGTGATTTTTCTAATAATGACATTTAAGAAAATAAGGACAAATAATTCATAGTACCAGATACCTGACGAAGCAGAAATGCATTGGATAAAAATGATACATCTTATGTTTATTGTATAACTATACTATTACATCAATAAATGCACATCCAGGCATTTTTTGTAGATTTAGAAAAGCTATTTTACTTCCATTTTACATGTGAGTTGACAATAAGGTAGTAATATGTTTGAAGACAATAGAAAATGCTTAGTATTTTCTTATTGTGAAAATTTGAGAAAAACTAGAAAATTTATGAGTGGGGTATTAAAGCAGATGCTTTGTCTATAGGTTGTGTTACATGAGGTCTTAGAATGGTATTATAATTTCTTAGCAGAATATGTAAGTGATTATAAGCTTAACCTACCTAGATAGGTAACCTCACATGTTTAAACTCTACTTTGTCCATCCTCTCCAAGCGATATTTTAGTGTCAACCTTCCCTTCTCAGAGGGCCTTCTCCCCTTTCTTCATTATAATAATTCATATAAATTTTGTCTGTAGGTTTTATATTTATTATTTTTATTTATTTACATATTTGATATAAACTATAAATACAAGAAGTTATTTTATTTTGTAAAATCAGCATTTATGCCAAACTTGGTAATATTTGAGAGTTCAATTTGATATATAATTGAACTATTGTGTTCAGTGATTAAGGTGGTTAAACTGCAATTAATTAAATGTACAATAGAGCCCTAGCTTGAGCTAAATATTGTCTGTTAAGATGTGGATGGACATGACAGGCATACTATGGGTTGGACTATCAGGCTTGATAAACATTGAAGGAGCACCAATGTTTTCATTAATTTGGCAAATACTAAGCACAAAACACAGTATTTTAAAATAAAGAAAGCAACAAAGGGTATTTTTTTTGCCATTATGAAGCTTACACTCCCATTTCCTTCCTCTGCAGAAAATAAAGAATACTTAAAAATAAGTAATTTATTATATTATAATGATATTGGCATAGTCAGCACAAAATAAAATAAAACAACAAACACAAAAAAGTAGAACAGGAGTGGAAGACAGAAGTTTGAGAAAGAGGAGTGGTATAGAGTACATTTTGTGAAATAGGATTTTACTTCATTTTTAATAAATTTAATCACATTAATTGGTGACTCAGAAAGTAATGTTATTTACCTAATTATGATATTCTCAGTGTGCTTGTTGGTAGGAGGAAGAGGAAGGCAAAATGTAAAATAGAGAAGTCTCAAAATTAAAGGAACTATAAGTTTACATATGTTATTTAAAATTGAAAAGTGATCTCTTATATTAGAAAGATATATTGTGTGTACTTTAAAAAAGGTTGAGATCTCCCTTTAAACATTTGAAAATGATTTCTCAAAAGGAAGAACAAAATAGAAAAAAAAGAAAGTTAAATATTCCTTGTCAGGATATTATAAGGGTTGAGGTCTTTAGCCCCCCTGTACCCGGGATGGAGCTCTTTTCTCCAGCAAAAGAGGCCAGAGGGGCCTACCCCAACGATGCGACTAGATTGGGAAAGTGAAGGAGCCTATAATCAAGGAGATAGCTAAAGATTGCGGTTAGCTGAGAGCCATAAAAGATGTTCTAGTTTCCACCTGATAGTAATACATTATCCAAAGAATCTTTGTATGCCCGTGAACACTGCGTGACGCACCTGTAAGCTCGAGCTGTAAGCACGTGTCCTTGTTAAAGCTATATGTATATAACTGGGTGAGTTTAGTTAGTGTGTGTGGGAAGAAGAAGAAGGTGGTGGTTGGAGTTAGAGCGTTTGGAGTGATTGCTGGAGCCGGAGAGAGAAGAAGAATAAAAGAACTTTTTTCATTTTCATCCTGCCTCCTAATTTTCCTGTGGCGTTCATTGCTCCAAGCGGTTTCCACTTCAGGCAGCAACAAGTGGTGGCCCATACGGGGAATTCGGCGGCAAGGTAAGAAAAAGAAAATTTAAAAATATGGGAGCGAATATAACAAAAAGTTTGGTTTATAAAAGCCACGAATGAAATTTTTGATAGCGAGAACTCAGAGGATAGTGAGAAAAGTGAACAAGAAAGCATATCCTCTGACTCAGTTGAGACCAGCAAGGAGAGCAGTAATATAAATTCAAAAGTAAGAACTGCAAAAGCCATCAGAAGCTTAATAAAATTAGCTGAGGAGTATGTACTCTCCTTAGAAGCTGAAACTCAGGATACTAGTGAAAGTGATAATAGTAACAAGGAGCCAAACAATGAGAGTACGGTCTCCTCCACTAAGCCAGTTAGGAATTATGAAGCTAGTAGTGAGGAGGAATCAAAAAGCTGATGCCCTCACTAAAACAATATTTATATTTACTACAGTACAACAAGCTACTTTATTTCATTCCCAGTTCCACATTAACAGCACTACCTTAAGACAAAAATTTAAAATCACAAAAGAACAAGCTCGTAGAATTGTAAAAGAATGTCCATCTTGTGTAACACTTTTGCCCAATCCACATTATGGGGTTAACCCACGAGGTTTGATGCCCAATCATTTGTGGCAGATGGATGTCACACATGAGCCAAGTTTTGGAAAATTACGATTTATTCATGTCACCATAGATACATGCTCAGGCATGATTTTTGCTTCTTTACTTTCCGGAGAAAAAGTTAAAGATACTATATCTCATTGTCTGCAAGCTTTTGCTGCATTGGGCATCCCCAAAATGCTTTAAAACAGATAATGGCCCTGCACATACATCCACATCCTTCAAACAATTTTGTACAAAGTTCAATATTATCCACAAAACAGGTATCGCTTATAATCCTCAGGGACAAGGAATAATTGAAAGAGCAAATCGGACACTTAAAAATATGTTACTAAAGCAAAAAGATGGAAACTGGAAAAATCCTAAGGACAGATTGGCAGTTGCCTTGTTTACCCTAAATTTCTTAACTTTAGATTCTAATGGACATTCGGCTGGAGATAGACACTGGAACCCACACCAACAACATAAACCTTTGGTTTACTGGAAGGATGTTCTCTCAGGTACATGGAAGGGTCCAGACCCAGTAGTAATTTGGGGGAGAGGATCTGTTTGTGTTTTTCCAAAGCACGAATCCTCTCCAATATGGATACCATCTAGATTGATAAAGCAGGTACAAAGTCAAAAGGATCAAGACGAAGTTATTGAAGAATCTAGATTGAATAAACAAGTACAAAATCAAGAGGACCAAAATGAAGGTATGGAGTGATTCCCTTAAGAGTCCTCCATTAAATTTACAACTTAAATTTCATCTTCCCGGCCAGGACAAGAAGATCTCTCTTCAGTGTATACACAATTGTATTTTTTTTCCTTTATATATGTCTTTATGTCTGTGCATTTGTCTAAATTTCATGTTAATGCGATGTCACAAATATATGTTTATATGTGCGTCTGTCTAGTGTGACGTCACAAATAATTAAGCGCTTAAAAAAAAATAGGTAGATAGACATAGATCCAAATAACGTTAATTCATTTAAGCTTAGAATATTCTAATTAGATAATCAATAGATAGATAGATAGATAGATAGATATTCATGTAAGTTCAGAATATTTTAATTAGATAATCAATTATAATGATAATCAATTTTGATTTATAGTTGTCTCCGGGACTTCTCTTCAGCTGTGAATATGTTTAATGTTGTATAACCTGATATTTTGGTGTTCCGACAGAGGATCGTTTATTTGTTATTAACTTCATTTGTTTAATAGCTGATTAATTTGAATTATTTCAACAGGTATAGGATTGCTGTGTATATAGAGACTTGAGGATTCCAGCTAACAAATTATTTTTCCAAAGTGTCTTTAGCTTTTCTTTATCTTTAATGCAGTAAACACCCTCAGTTTCTCTGTGATTATTTCTGAATGTGATATTTTGCCAGCTTATGTTTGTGGGAGCTTAAGCAGCAATGTGTGTGAGCAGAGATCAACTTTTATTTTCTACTCTAATAATTCTTTTTTTAGTTTGACAGCTCACCTTTTGATCTCAGTGCTGGAATAGCACTGCCTTTCCCTTAATAATGGATGCTTGAGTTTTTAGGTAGCGGGCCCTGAAGATTTGCCGGCGGAAATGTCTAGACATAAAAAAGACGGCTGATGCTACAACTGCAGGGACCGCGGTCGCTGCAAGCATCCCTGCTGCTCAAGCATCAAACAACCTAACCAGTAGTGTGGCCTCTGCTCTGCATGCATGGGGCCTCCTGAATCTATGTGTTATAACTTATGGACATTTTGATTTTCCATTATTTTGGGACATTACGGGACAATGCCTTGCGGGTATTTGTCTAAGAGAACTCAGTGCGTTACTTGATGAAACTAAGGGTAGCTGATTGGCTTAAAGAACTTGATACGCTATGGAAACTTGGCTCGTCAGCAGTAGGCTTACAGCCTTTAAGCCGCAGCATCTCCTAAAAATTGGATGGCTGTTAGTCAACACACAGTCGATCCTGAAGGGCTCTATTGGATGGCTGGTTAGCCTATGACGGGTAAGATCCCCAGAAGAGGACAACCTAAGACACGGCACAGTCGCACGGGACAGTCTAATGTGGCCGGCATGTCAACCTAAGCCAGGAGTCAGGACAGCCTCGATTCCCATGACGGGTAAGAATGTCGGTTGCACATGGACATCCTAGAACATCCCCTCTTTTAAAACTAAAAGGGGGAAATGAAGGAGCCTATAATTAAGGAGATAGCTAAAGATTGCAGTTAGCTGAGAGCCATAAAAGATGTTCTAGTTTCCACCTGATAGTAATACATTATCCAAAGAATTTTTGTATGCCCGTGAACACTGTGTGACGCACCTGTAAGCTCGAGCTGTAAGCACGTGTCCTTGTTAAAGCTATATGTATATAACTGGGTGAGTTTAGTTAGTGTGTGTGGGAAGAAGAAGAAGGTGGTGGTTGGAGTTAGAGCGTTTGGAGTGATTGTTGGAGCCGGAGAGAGAAGAAGAATAAAAGACCTTTTTTCATTTTCATCCTGCCTCCGAATTTTCCTGCAGTGTTCGTTGCTCCAAGTGGTTTCCGCTTCAGGCAGCAACAGGAAAGTAAAGGCTGCTGGAGTCCCTCCCCCGCCTTTAGAAGACACAGGAACATACCAAGGAGCCGGGTCAGCGGTCAGTGCTGGAACTCGTTTATTGAAGGGGGTGGACAATGCTTTATAGTGGACATCAGCCAATCAGTGAACAGTAGGGCAGTTTCGGTTCTCATGATATGTCACAGCCACGCCCCCTGCTTAGCCTAGGTCCGTAACAGGGCATAGCAAGCAGCCAGAAAGCCAGTGCTTTCCATCCTCTCAGCCAGAGTGTTCAGAAGGCGTGAGAATTCCTTTAGAAGGCTAAGTGAAATACCCTAAAATGTGAAGTATTGATGATTTCAAGGTTGCCAAATAAATTTATCACATGGCAATTTGTAATAATAGTCAGATCAAAATACAAAACATTAAAATATATATTTTGAATAACAAAGCAGGGAAAATGTAAAACTGGTATCAGGCATAAAGAATGAAGTTATGGCATGAAACTGGGATGGGAATGGAAAAGACAGTAGAATGAATTGGACATAAATTTCCTATGTTCATATATGAATATACGACCAGTATAACTCCACATCATGTACAACCACAAGAATGGGAAGTTATACTTCATGTATGTAGGATATGTCAAGATATATTCTACTGCCATATATTAATAAAAATAGCATATTTAAAAAATAAATAAATAAATTTCCATATCTACTTGTGGAATATATAAATTAAATTTGTACATTTTATTAAAAATTTTGTAAATTTACATAAATGATTAAAAAATAGTAAATAAAATTTCAGCCACCATGCTCTAAAGTACACAGTTACATTTAAGAAAAAGTACTTTTGTACAAGCAAATTAACAGAATAAAAAATCATAGCATACTAACAAAAGAGAGCATATGGATATAGTCTGATATTTATTCTAGAGAGGCACAGAATTTTATGAACATGTTTTACTGTTTATTATTTAATGTTATCACAAAATAGGATGTAAGCCTATAGCTGTGCCAAGCATCCTTTTAAAAATGTAAAGTTTTTTTTCATTTTTTTCAAAAAAATGTCAATGACTTGATGATAGACAACGAATCAAAATTGATCAACTGCCACGATTTTATCAAATGCTCCTTTAACCCATCAGTGAATCTCTCATTTATCAACTGAAATATGATCCTGTTCTCAAAGATGAACAAAATAAAGGCAGGAAATCATTCTAAAAATTACATGAGACAGAATTAAAGTGAAGAATGCTGCTGCTCTTGATTCCACGTGGGGATAATTTTTCAAGGAGGAATTTTTTTATTATATCATAAATGCATGCTTTTCCTGCTAGTTATTTTATGAATAAAAAATAAGTTGCTTGCATGGCAAAGAAGAAAGTTGTGTGTTTAAGATACAGATCAGACCTTAGAGATGATAAAAATCAATTCTGTGAACACAGTTACCTGGCCTTTGATCTGCTCCTGCCTTTCATACACTCTTAGTATGACAAGGCACTAGTGAAAGAGAGGGAACATTTTTAATGACAATTTAAAATTTGATTCTAGAGGGGGAAAAAGCCATTTTGGATGTTCTTAAAAAGTAGCCAGTTTTAAAAATAATTGCACTAAACTTTTATAGTTAATATACTTAAAATAAAACAACCATTAAACCAAATGTTCAAAATAGGTGGCACATTTCCCCCAAAATAATATACATGAGTAGGGATAATTCTGTCATTTTTACTTATTGGCAGATAATGACTACTGTACTCAATACTACTCTCTTGTTGTGAATAATGACTTTGATTTTTTTGCTATATTCTTTCAGATTGCCACTATAAATTCTGAATAAAATTGTCCCTGCAAATTTTAAGTTTTCAACTGAGAAAGATTTTATTGCAAATTTTACCTTACATACTTTAACTCATATGTATGTACAACAATCTGTAAACATTAGCTTTTAGCTCCCTAATTTTAAGAAATATTGTTTTATGTATATTTATTTCAGATGATTTTCCTTAAAAACTCAGAATAACCATGGACAGACAATTCTCCATGTAAAGATCCAAAACACACTAGTAAATCAAAGTTCATCATGAAAATAATACATTCTGAAACTTGCTGTTAACAACGTGGTAAGGGGTTGATGAGTAATAATTGTGCAATTAAAACCACAAGTTATAGAGAATTTTATCTTGGTTTTTAGAGTTCTAACATCAAGGATCTTTATCCATACCATTCCAGTTGTGTCTACTTTTACCATCCACTTGGAGGACTAAAGAATCTTCCTAATAGACATACCTGTGTCTTTAGAGCACTCATCCAATTTCCACACAGTGCATTTACAGAACTATGATTACATCACTTAGTTTTAACTGATTTAATTAGTTCCCATTTCTCTTTCATTAAAAACAAGATCTCACATGTTCTATAATGACATGAATGACTGAGTAAATTGCCTAACTATGAGCCTCACTTTCCCCATCTCTCTAATTACATATACCAGTGGGACAGAGGAGTATTAGTGATTTTTTGTAAGTGATACCACTTCTCTCATTTTTGTATTCTGAAAAGACATTCTAATTACTCTTCAGAACCAAAGAAAAATCAGCACGTCTACCTATTAGTAAATACATTTTCTCTCTTTTGGAAAGAATGTGTGCCTTTCTATGAGATACATATTTTATGGAACACATAATTACTACTATTTTTCAAGGAATCTTCAAACTTAGCAAGTATGCCAATGGTTTAAAAGGAAACTGTGAAAAGTTCCATTTTCCTCAGGAAAAGAGATTAGAAATGAAAAAATAAGATAAAATGCAAAATGTGTGAATCTAAGAATTTTTTTACAAATATATATTTTCTAGAGGAAGGGTGGGTTTGATTTCAAATGTTGTTTTGATTTCTCCAGAAGTTGATATAAAGAGGAAACATAAACATATTTGAATTGATCTAGAGATTTGCCAGATTCTAGGAATAGGTATATAAGTAAGTTTATAAATCATAAACAACAATAAACTGATATTCATCTAAATTTTAACACAACAAAATTATCTAAAGTAATAACATTTTCAAGTTAAAATGCTGTTTCTTCACATAAGAAATAGTCATTTTATAAATTCATGCTATGTTCACATATTTATGCATAATTATATTCCAATTAACTGGCACTAAGGTAGCAAGTTATCTCAGGTAGGTCATAAATTAGGGTCAAATGGACATTGCTATTTGACATCCTACTGACTAAAGCTGAAGTCAAATCCAGACTCAAGTATCTTTCTGAAGGCCAAGGTGAGAAACTTGATGTATTTATTGTTATTTATGCATATTTTATTAAGTGCAAATTTTTCCAGGGAGAAGTAACTAAAATCATAGTACTTTTGTTTCATTAGAAATCTAGTTGGTTTTATCTTTACAGAAAAATATGTACTCATAAAAACCAATGTATTAGGTTTAAGCTAAGTTTTTTCCTTTAGTCTAAATGGAAAAACTAATGATATAACAATATATTTTAAGCTACTTCTTAAAATAATTGGTGTTTTAAATGTTTACATGATTACTCATATTTATTCATTCATTCAGTATGGGGATGAAACCTAGGGCTTCACACAAGCTAGGTGAGTCCTCTACCACTGAGCTACATCCCCAGGACTTTTTTTTTTTTTTTTTTAATTTTGAGACAGGGTTTCCCTAAGTTATTGAGGCTTGCCTCAAAGCTGTGATCCTCCTGCCTCAGCTTCCTGAGCAGCTAAAATTATGGGAGTATACCCCCCACATCCAGCTAATTACTCATATTTTTGTATGAATGTGTGAGTATAGATATAGGTTCAAGTGGAGGGAATGGTGTAGAGATGAGTTGGTATGATTTGGGAAAAAAAATAATGCAAAACCAGTTAGGCGTCTATAGTAAACAAAATGCACACTAGCGAAACTAATTTTTTAAATTACATGTAAGAAAAAGTAAGCATCAGACCACCCATCCAACAAGAAGCAAAAACAAGGTATTAAAATTGTATAATTAATTTCAAAGGACAACTTTTATTCTTTTTTTTAAGGACCTCAGTAATGAGACTTTTTTATTGATTATTTTTGTTTATGTGTAAATCAAGATACATTTTTTTCATAAGCACAAAAACATGGAATATAATTTGCTCTAATTCAGTCCCCAGAATTTTCCCCCTCCCCCTTCCTCTGCCCCCATGCTCTCCTAACTCTACTGATCTTTCTGCAATAGTGTCATGAGGATATACTTCATGTTGAGATTCATTGGGATATATTCATGTATGTACATCCAAATATTTAATCAGATTCATTACACTGTTCTCCCCTTATCCAGTCCCTCCCTCTTCCTCCTCAATCCCCTTCTTTTACTCTACAGACCTTCCCTCTATTTTGATGGGACTCCCCCTCCTTTTTGTTTTCCTTCTCTTTTTCATTTTTCCCTCCTTATTTTGGATTAGCTTCCTTATATCAGAGAAAACATTAAACATTTCACTTTTAAGACTGGCTTATTTCACTTAGCATTATAGTCTCCAGCTCCACACATTTGCCACCAAATTTCATAATTTAATTCTTCTTTATGCCTGAGTAATACTTTATTGTGAATATATACCACATTTTCTTTATCCATTGATGTGTTGAAGGGCGCCTAGTTTGGCTACATAGCTCTGCAATTGTGAATTGTGCTGCTAAAATATTGATGTGGCTACATCACTGTAGTATGCTGGTTTTAGATCTTTTTGGTATATACCAAGGAGTGGGATAAGTGGGTCATATGGTGGTTCCTTTACTAGTGTTTTTTGTTCTAATTAGTTATACATGATAGTAGAATGCACTTTGACACATCATACATAAATGGAGTATAACTTCTCATCATTCTGGTTGTACATGATGTAGAAACACATTGGTCGTGTATCAAAGGATAATTTCTTGTCAAAAACTGGTGAACTAACCTGAATGGAGAAAAACCACTGGTGGTATAAACATGGTTCACACTCTAGAAAAATTTAAAAAATAAAAGTGGATGTGGCTAGCTAAAAGATAAATAGTAAGAGAATTGGTTCTTACTACTCTCTCTATAGAGTGACCAAAATAGAAATAATTAGAAGTTGCTGATGTATAAGTTATAAACATGAGAGTATGTGACCCAGGGAGTGAAAAAGAAAAGAGCACAAAATAAGGAAATGTCAAGGAACAGAGATGCTAACATATAGGTGAAATACTAAGATATTGTGAGATTATTTATGTGATTAAAATCATCATAGAAAACTATAATTGGAATATTTTCAGATCTGGAATAATATCAGTATACAAGGAGTAAATTAATATGTCCCAAACAACTCTGCTTATGTTAGTATTAGTATACTCAGTTCTCTACATACCATGGTGAATGTCCTATGCACTGTGATATTTAAAGCAGGTTGTACTTTCTTTGCAGTATTTCAGTGAGATACAAAGAGAAAAACTATGGTGACTTTCACCATACTCTTTGGACCAATGGGATCTTTTCCCCTGGTGCCTTAGTTCTAAGTCGTGAGTTTTCTCTTGGGATGTTTTGTTACTGTCCTGCCATTCACACTCCAGGAGAAGAGTTCCTTGACCACAGTTGACATACAAACGTTAAGCAATCAAACACCCTGTATAAGCAGCTACTCAGGATTTCTCTCACACTCTCTAACTTGATGAGGGTCAATTTTTTTTTTTTTATACGTGTTGTGATTTGCAGAGGATAGTCTCTTTTGGAGATTTTGGTGTTCATACTTACCAAGCATGACTCGAAGTCAATTCTTGAGTCATACCTTAAGACAGTAAAACCAGACCAAAAAAAAAAAAAAAAAAATCATCTTACTGGTTACAGTTCTTTCTTCAAGTTTGAATTCCTTTTCAATCTGTCTGCCCTTTTCACTTCATGTAGTCCTTGGTTCTTTGTATCCTGTCCAGAACTTTCAAATATAGTCTGTGGGAAAATTAATCTCCAGTGATTTTACATCATCTGTACCAGCATCAAAAATGCATGATTACATCATTTAATCAATAAATATTAACTTGCATCATTGAAAGAAAAATCACACAAACAATGTTGAAAGGCCAATCCAAATTTCTTAGAAATGAGTTTGCTGATAATGTTAAAATGTATTTATCCATGGATAGAGAAGTAGACTCTGTTTCTAGTTAGATTATGAGTATGTTTTCATTGCTTAAAATCACAAATAATATAAACAATAATCTCTGGCATTTAGACAATCAACATTTTATTTACATAATCTTTTGTTTATTATATGCATGGTTGGAATACTTTACCCAAATACACATGAATTAAATATTAAATCCATTTTCTTTTTGCTCCTTGTAATATTTCACAATATTAATAACTAAAAGAAAGTAAAATATAAGCATATAATAACCATTTCTATAAAAAACTAATATAACACTCAAAAGAAAAGAAAAAAAATACAACATATTGAATAAAATTTTATAGCAGCAGCCCCTCAGTTGGAAAGACAAAGAAATTATACCCTTTAGGAAATAAAATCTATTTTTATGGGTTGTACCAATATTTGTTCATTTAAGGACATGGAAATCTGTAATATACTTTTGATCGAAATATGGAAACTACTCAATTTGAGTAAAATCAGCCAGCATGAACATTAATCATTTAGTTCTTATTTAAAGTCATGCCAAGAATATATGTATGTTTTTTGTGTGTATGTGTGTGTGTGTGTGTGTGTGTGTGTGTGTGTGTGTGTGCCTGCATATGTGAAAAGGAAATAATTTGGTGTTGCAACAAAAATTTCCAAGTGCACAAACCAAAGATAAACAGCACAGTGACAAGAGTTCAGTACTATTCAATGTCATATTTGCCTTGGCTGCAGCATCCTATTAAAAGTCATATAAATTATTGTCCAGTTTTACTTCAATAGTTTGAAATAAATTATTTGCACATCTCTTGTGTATTAAGTCATCTCAGTACATGTATATAAATCATATAGAAAGAAACCAAATTACCCCCCAAATGCTCATAGACCCATATTCTTCATTCATAATAACACACATTTCATCTACAGACATTTAATAGGGTAGTGTAGTTAATATGTTTCAAAGATGACCCTATAATACTCAGGATTATTAACTACAACAAATCTGAACAGCAATTCAAGGCTGCTAGTTTCTTGGCAGTACCGTAGATCATTTTAATACAAGGTATACCTGATAAGTTTCAGCTGCTCTCTACCTTTAAGGGCTATTTCCTCTGTCCCCTCCCTTTAGGACTAATAAAAGAAAAACGATGGGGTGACAAGTTTTTTTTACTCTAGCTCTAGAGTGCTTAAATCTGTCCTGATTCAAATATATCATACCTACCTAAATCTGCTCATAGTACATGTTACAACTTTAAAATCCACAGAGTTACCTTTGGAAAAGTATTATAGCAAAGACTTTTATTTGATAAGTAACTCAGTCATGACTTTGCAGCAATTTTTCTGTAAGAACTGCCATACTTGACCTTAACACTACAGGAGAAATAGAAAAAAGAAAACAGAAGCCATTGGAACATGATACATCCCTTTTAAGTTACAGTAAAGAGGGAAATAAAATGTGTTTAAATATACTTGAATTTATCAAAATAGGAAAACAAAAGAAGAGGGTTATGGATGCTCACAGTTGGCATTTATAGAATTACTTGAAAATGAGATCAATAAGTATAATAAAATTAATAAAAATTTTAAAAATTAATTCAAATTTTATTTATTTTGCAGTGCTAGGAATTGAACTCAGGGCTTTGTTAAGGAACTACTCTACCATTGAGCCACATCCACAGCACCTAAAGATATGAATTTAGAGAGTCCATGTTTCTATTACTAACAGAGGTTTTGGTGAAAAGAAGACATATATTTTAATCCTAACATATCCCACTCTAAATATAATGGATGTTTTAGAAAATCATATCCAATATGATGAATGAATTGAAATGTTTATTTAGTCTCATGTACAACATAGGACTCATTGAACACTTAAGTTTGCTGATAATGCAACAACCATAGAGAATCATCAAATACAGGCAAAGCATTCTTAGAAAAGTCCAAATATATGAGACCCCCCCATGCCCTTAAATAGCCTTTTGCTTCTGAATTATGACCCCTTTTGACTTTGTGTTTGATAATCAAGAATTTTTTTAACAGAAATTCTTCTAAAAACCAATTTGTAATTCAAATATTTACTCTCCACACAAAGATCAATTTGAGAATAATTATCTTGTTTAGAAATAGAGGTCATCTGTTGCACACATGAGGTGTTCCCAGTAGAGTTGGATGGGCTACAGCCTGATTTTCACTCTTTACAAACTTTGGTGTAATATTATCATGACAACTACAACACACATGTAGGACAAAGATACAAGATGACTGACAGGGTCAATAACAATATATATATATATATATATATATATATATATATATATATATATTCTCTACATGATTTATATACATTTACAGAATAGTTACTACTCTTTGAAAAAAGAAACTGAAAAAGGAAATTTAAAATATTCATTCTACCCTATGTTTCAGCATTAACCTAGTATATGGAGAATTGCATTGAAAATAGGAAGACTGAAACTATAAAAATCTAGTCATGTTTAAAAAAGCATATTTATTTTTATATGACAATTAATGAACATGTATTTTATTTGAAAGCTTTCTTCCTTCTAGGTCATAAACATTCACATTTTTCTTTTTAAGAACATACTATTTGTTGATGTAAAGAAAACATACTATTTGGATAAAGAAAAATCTACGGATGAAAATATTTTATTGAGGATTTTAAATTATTGGCAGTAATATACAGAATTGTTTACACTGAATAAGCATTACCTTTAAAAAAGAAGTGATCATTTTAGAGGTGTACAGTTAGGTCAAGCACAAATTCAGTTTATTAAAATCATAATGCTAATCAAATAAGAAAATGATAACTTCCATAAGTACATATAGTTAAATACTTCAGATTGAGATACTAATATTATAATGCTAATTAAAGTATTTTCGTAGAAATCCCTCTTTCATACATTTTTTATTTTCTAAACTATTATTCAAATAAAAATTATATTATACAAACTTCCAAAATATGACAAGTTAGGCTGGCCATATATGAAGTTGTTAATATATATATATATACATATATATATATATATGTGTGTGTGTGTATATAATTATACAAACCATATTTTAAGATGAAAATTTGCCTTTTCAGGTTTTAATAATTCTGAAAATTGGCATGTCTTAAATTGATATTAAAATATGCCTATAGTCATTATGAAAAAGAAAAAAAGATGTGAGAAGGGATATAATTTTCTCCAGGTAGTAGGAACAATCTACCCTGAAGTGTAAGCAATAATTATGTGGTTTAAATAGATTTTAAAATCATAATGTTAATGTCTAAAAGGGAGTCTGTGCTTTGTTATCACTAGATCTTGGTAATTCTAAACAATGTCAGCAATAAAATATTTCTCAATGGCAACAGAGACTGTTCTTGCCAATCAAGTGTCTTTAAAGCTTGTTTGTTATGTATATAATTAAGATTAATTTTAAATTTAATGTTTCCAACAAATCAATTTGACTATGAATGAAATTATAAGCAAAGTAGAAATACAGTTGAGGGGCTCGGGCTATGGCTCAGCGGTAGAGCACTCATCTCACATGTGTGAGGCCCTGGGTTCGATCCTTAGCACCACATAAATAAAATAAAAACATTGTGTCCACCTACAACTAAAAATATATATACATAAAAAAAGAAATACAGATGAAATTCCAGTATCAAAAATGGTTGTAACTACAAACTACAATATCTTGTTTCCTTTTTTATTCTGAAAATGCTCTTATATTCATGTATTTCTCTAGTGCTTGAGGTGTAAAATTTCTCTATTGTGTAAATACTGTTCATAATGAATGAAGTAAAAATTAATTAAACTATCTATTGGGTTTTAATATCTCAATTTCACAAAAGAAAAATAAGAATTGAATCTTAAAGGTTTATAACTTTAGAATTCTTAGACAACTTTGTATATCAAATTAATTATGAACTAAATAATGCTATTGTAAAAATTGCAATATAGTTAATTGTTTTGCTGTAAGGTCCTGTAGAGATTAAATTTATGCGAAAATTCTAGCATGTCATTCTACAATGACATTTCTTTGACACAAAATGCAACAAACGTAAACTGTGAATAAGCAATAACAATTTCAATATTTCTTTATTTGTATCCCCTGAGATATTCTGTTTTGAGTTATTTGAGAACATTTCATTCACATAACTGTTTAGCTTTGTCATTCCTTTTGTTTAAGCATTATGAAAAATAATATCCTTTAGTAGAAATAAAAGTTAAATATGCTTTTGAAAAGTGATCAAGGTTTCAAAAGATAAATAATATTAACTTGGAACAAATGGTAAAGATTTTTCATAAGAAGGAATATTCAAGAGTATTTTTATGTACTTACTAAGATCATAATATGGACAAATTCAGTCAAATATTGGCTTTTCCTCAAGTCTTTATTTTACTAAATTCTAGATTCTAACTTGACCAATTAGACTGAAAAAAATAAATTAAAAAAATGAGCATTGTAGCTTATTAACTCTAATGAAGGGCCTCATATATTTGGTTCAAATATTCAAATAGTGTTACATAAAAGCAACGAAGTGCCAAGATATAAAAATCCATAACTGAAACAAAGTGAACCATCAAATGATTTTTGTAACAGAGTTCTAAATACCTTTAAATATGTTTGTTTTTTGTACCAAGGATTGAACCCAGTGATGCTGAAACATTGAGCAACATAGCCATCACTTTTTATGTTTTTTCTTAATTTTTTTAATTTTTAATTTTTTATATTTTGGGGATGCTTGGGATTGAACTTGAGGCATTTGACTACTGAGCCACATCCCCACTGTATTTTGTATTGTATTTAGAGACAGGGTCTCTCAGAGTTGCTTAGTATCACCTTTGCTGAGGCTGGCTTTGAACTGGGGATCCTGCTGTGCCGCTGGGATTACAGACGTGTGCCACCACACCCAACTAAATAGAGTTTAGAAATTATATTACAAAGCTTGAATAAAATGCTAAGAATCCGTTATATGAATGAAATGCTCTCAAATAACTCAGAGTGTCTCAGGAGCTTCAAATAAATAAATATTGAAATTATGATTTGTTTACAGTTAAGCCATCACCATGAAAAATTTTTAAGAATTTATATCATGTAAAGTTGTCTTTACAGAATATTAGTTTTTGTGTTTTTTATGCACCAATGTAATAATATAATTAATGTGGAGATAAAAGTACACTTACCAACATTATAAAGTAGAGAAAAAAATCAATTTTATTAAGCATAATTTTGTTAAAAAAATAAGGTCATAACATCAATAGATGAGATAATGTTAGAAAAAAATGATAAGTTCCTTGTACATGTGAACTGAGCTGGTTTATATTCTTTTCCAAAATAGTGAATTATTTTGGGGGAGAGTACCAAGGATTAAACTCAGGGACACTCAACCACTGAGCTACATCACCAGCCCTATTTTTTGTGTTTTATTTAGAGACAGGTCTCACTGAGTTGTTTAGTGCCTCACTAAATTGCTGAGCCTGGCTTTGAACCTGTGAACCTCTTGCCTCATCCTTCAGAGCTGCTGGGATTATAGGTGTGTGCCACTGCACCTGGCTAAATAGTGAAATTTTTTTTTCAAGAACTGTTATTAAGATTTCTGAACTTTGGTTTGAAGAACTGTACACTTATAAATAAATTTGTTGATTCAAGAATTTGCTCAGCAAATACTTATTTTGATAGCTCATATGCACTATATCTGTTATACTCTAATCATTAAAAATAACAAAAAATAAACCTGATAAAAGAGGTATTCCTCAAGTGCAAAGGACTTTAATTTTATGAATCATTAGACTAGTTATTTATTAAGGCTCATACTATGCTTTTTATGTTTACCTTTCTAAGAAATCATCATATTTAAGTTTTTTTTTTTCTTTTAAAAGGAATACTTCAATGAAGGCATTCAATGACAAAAATAATCTGCAATTTGATTATTTAGAAAATATACAAATATCTATCAATATGCTTTGCCATTGTCATATTAGAATGATATTCTCAGATACATGTAACTGACATGCCTTTTTAAATATTATGTTACAATGTATACTTATTTAAATACTATTACTACTGCTTTTTAAATAAAATGCTTTTGAGTTTTGTTGCTTTAGATTTATATGGTGGAACACATGCATTGGCACAGACTGTCAAAAAATGTTGAGCTTTCTAAAGAAAAGATTGAAATTCTCAAAATTACTCTATTAAAAATCTGCTCTTGTGAAATATTATCCAACTACCACAGCCTCAACATATTGGATTTTGAAGCTAAACCTTTGAACTTTAGTTTACTTACTTTCACAGAACTTGATCTCTTACTATGAATCAAGTTCATGGTAAATTGTGCTACAAAAAAAATACAGTAGTCAGTCTTATATGTAATATATATATATATTTTCTCTCCAAGATTACTTACAACTTTAAACTGATTTCTTATTTGATCTTGGATATTGGTGAACCATTCTTCTAAAATTATGTTTTTAGATATTAAGAAATTGCACTGTACTCTGGTTTTCAACCCCCCTTCCCCCCCCCCGCCATCTGTTAAAATTTAAACTTCTAAAAACTTTTTGTACTTTTTCAATTAAAAGGCAACAATTTTTTGCCTGTGTGAGTTTATATTGTTTCAGTTGTGGTATTTTTCTTAATTTTCCTGCTTGGGCATTTCGTCCTTTCTATCAGCTCTTAGTTTCTGGGATTTCTTTTTTTCTTTCTAGGATCAATGGTTTTCCTAAATTCTGTCCATTATTCTTCAACCAAATAGACTGCAAAAATGCAAATTATATAATTGCCCTACCCAGTAATGACTTGAACCTGCTCTCAGGAAAACAAACAAGTAAACCTAAAAGAAAACAGAAAACTCACCCAGTTATCTTCCTAAAACCAATGATCCAAAGGCCATGATTTCCATCACCTTCAGATTTATCAAACTTCTTGGTCCTGAGTACAAGAGGTCTTCTCTATCTGATTGCTGTATTTTTTAATTAAAATAGCTTAGAAGGGATGAAGGAAACAGTCATTGATAATTTTGACATTTACATAATCTTCAATCATGGGCTATTGTGTTTTGATGATGGAGAACATTTGTCATGTTTAATTAAGATCCATACTGTGTGTGCAAAATTATACCTGGGATTTCATTCATAGACATATAACTGAATGATTATACAAAGTTCAATGTCATTCAGTGATTTTTAAATACTGTACTTATTGTTTCCCATACAAAGGGAGCATGATACTACTCACAGGGCTCTAGATGAATAAACAGGATAGTCAGAAGAAGATAGGGGTAAGGAGAATGTTTAGGCTGAAGCTTTAATTGGAATTTGGGGGATGGAATGCAAGGCAGGGCAGAACAAACAGTTTAGGATTGGCTAGATTGAATAATTTGAAGGATTTGTGGAGCACAGTGGTCTCTCTTTTAGCCTTATCCTGATACCTATTCTTGAAAGAAAAGAGGGTAGGTATGGTGTTTGAGAGGTAGATAAATTACTTGGAATTTTTTCTCTATGCTATCCCTTAAGAATTTTTGGTACCTGGAGAAAACATGTAAAGAAAATAATATATATGTACAAAATACAATATGATGATGGTCAGGCAGATTTTTCCGTGAACATCCTCAACAATTAATGTGAGTTCTCTACATGCAAATTCAACATTCTGCACATCAACAAGGCTCACTTAAAAATTGTGAGGTCCCTCCAGGCCATCACATATAATTTTGTTTTTTAATCATTTTGACTAGCGGTTTCTTCTCCCCAATAATTATTGAATTGAACATATCTAGCACTTTCATATCATACCAATATTTCTTAAAATATAGATAAAACATTTTCTTTGGGGCTCTATATTTTGCCTTTTTTATAAGGTGTTTGTTCTTGCCAAAAAGAATGATACTTTCAAAGGCTGCCAATCATACACTATGCTATTCTGTGTGAAAAATCAAATAAATTTTTATTTTATGTTTTGTTACAATTCAAATGAGTATTTTTTATCCCTTGATAATTCAAGGAAACTATTTGAAAAATATGCAGCATGTTCTTTTTTGAGGGATATTTCTTGGACATAATATATGCTCTTTTATGGATGTAATTTTTTAATTCATGAATGACTTAAATTTTATTTTATTCTTCATGTATCTGTCTTTTCTTTCCTTTCATCTCAATTTCAGAGATTTAAATATTATCACTCTTCTATGTTATTTTAATTAGTTGTTTTTTTATTGTTTATTACACATCTCTGTATGTTGTACATTTCATCACGTTTTGAGTTCTTTAAATTTTTTACCTTGGTCTTTATTATGTTCTTACATCTCATAATTAGAATGTTCGGGGAAGAAAAATGAAAACTATCATCCATACTTCTGGAGGCTCTGAGGAAAATGAACTGGGTCTCTTAAGAATTCCTGAGAATTGGTGACCTTCAAGTTGATTCACTGAGTCAATGATTTCATCAAAGCACAATGTTCTTTTTCATCCCAATGTTATTAGTGTTCACTGTAAACCCAAATGTTAGCAAGATGGCAAGTACATTTCCACCCGTTGCAAACAGAATAAATATCATTCTGAAAGAAAATTTATCATCCTTTCCCATGACTTTTGTTAGCTTTTTATTGGCCAGAAATACCATATATACATTGTGCAACAAATAAGTTACAAAAGAAATAGAAATGCCTCATATTAATTCCACCACTACAATTGGTTGTGAAGGCAGTTTTTCTAAAGCACATGGTAACTTGAGGAGATGACAGACAGTTGAAACATTAGTTATTATCATAAATTACTTGGTATTATGTTAAAGTGTAAAATAATTCCATATGCAATCAATAATAAATAACATTTTATTTTCCTAGAAATGTTTGATATTCTCTTAGTTTTTCTGTAAAAAGAGAAATGTATTATTATTAACATTAATATTATTTATTATTATTAAAGAAAAATTATAATGGCTATTTTCTAGTGATATGATCCAGCTATCCCATTTTTGAATATATATGCATGAAGGAAATTAAATTGGGATATGAAAGAAATACCTGAATGCTCATTTTTATTGTGGTACTATTCAAAATAGGTAAGTATGAAATCAAACTAGGTGTGTATCAGTGTATGATGGTACATAAGATGTGGGGTATATATAATGGAATATTATTATTTAGCTGTAAAGAAAAATGAAAACCTGTCATTTCCATCAAAACTGATGGAATTTTTTTAAGTGTAAAAAAACAGATACAGAAGACAAGTAGAGCATGTTTTCTCTTACTTGTGGAAGTTTAGAGATGTTTGGGCATTAGATAATTAATGAAGTAGTAGAGATTATAGAGAGAAGCGTGGGGGGTGAGTAGAGAAATGGAGATTTGATTTTTACCAGTGCAATTTGTGTGCATGTATTGAAATATCACACAAAATCATATTAACATGCAACAATACATACTAATCAAAAATTTAAATAAAAGATTAAAATCTAAACATGTTGATAAGAAACTACATATTTCAATGCACATTTTGAATTATATTCTATTAATCTGCAATAATAATTATAAATTTTGTATGAATATTTATTTTAGATATTATATTAAAATTTTAGTCATATCCATTACATATGAATATATGGTTATGTCTGTATAAATATATTTTTGTAAATCTATCTAATAAAATATATGTGTATATATGCTTGTGGCGATTTATTTTGAACAAATCTTTAGACACTGCATTTCTCATGTTTTACAATAATTATTGTTTAATTGTTTAATTTTCAGAAATTATACTTATTAAATTTGTAAGTTTTGAAATTATCATAACTTTTTGTGCATGGGTATGACCTAGTACTCATGTGGTCTATGATAAGAATGTCTCAGGTGTAAATCAGATGAAGGGTTTAATTATCTAATGCCCAAACATTGATACATTGTGCAAATTCCAGTGTAGTGGTGATTACAATGATAAAATCCATTTTCAGTTCTTCTAGTCCAGATTCTTTGCCATCTCCTAACATAAATTGAAATCCATCCTGCCTGCTTTCAACATTGATAAGTATGATTTTTTTAAAAAACTGCATTTCATTTAGAATAAATAAAATGAACTATATTCAGGCATGAACACAGCGCCTTTCTAGGTTATAGAGTTGTGGATTTCCTGAGAACAGCAATTTTTCCTTCAAGCAGACTGTTCTATTTTCAGGACCCCCAGCATGCTTAACAACACATCCTTTAAAATTTTCAACTAAATTTTTCACTGCCTTAGGAGTCACAGGAATTTCTGGATATTCTATTGTGCCACTCTGGAACCAGCTATTAAAGCTTTATTGGTTCAACAGATGCAATGGAGAGCATATCTCCTTTTTTTTCCTGGAGAATGGGATGGCATTCTCCAGGAAAATATATGTAATAATTGAAAATTTTTCCTTAAGTATTTGGTAGAATTAAAATTGGCTGAGCATTATTTTCTGTAGGAAAAGGAATGTTTAAATTACATTGATGATAAAAAAAAGAACCTAAGCATAATTTAGAAGCATGCATTTTCTTATAACTGATCTCACATTTGTTATAGATTTCATGCTTATGGGACCTTACCTATAACAACTGTGTAAACTTTCTGCATTTCTTTCATCTGTGTAGCCTCTATAAGGATTCATTTGTGGCCTCTGATTTTCCTATTCTTGACAAATAACATAAAATAATGCCTGTATGCTCACTTCATTTCTTATTATTTCTCCATTCTTTCTGCTGGGGGATATTACTTTACAGTACTAAGCATACTGTCCTATTCAGCATATTGCATGCATGCTGAATCATTTCTGCTTTAAACTCAGATGGGGACTTTTGATCTTAGGAGCTAGTATATGTTCCACATATTTGCTTCCTGTTCTTTTTTGCAGTAGCATGTCTTATACCTATAATTAAATGAACAAAAGCTGAGAAATATTAATGTCACATAAATTATTCTATAATATTTTGTTTTAATATAAAATTTTAAAAAAGAAAAGGCCAATTTTTAAAGAGAAAAATTTAAAAAGTAGATGAGATAACCGGAGTTTTTTCCTGAGCAACATCCTAGGAGGAAACAGTTTGAAAGTGAAATGAACATGCACATGGACATCAGTTTTCTGTCTGCTCCAGATCCCCTGAACTAAATCTTGTTGCTGGATTTTGAGGTGTACGTGGTGGTTAAATTCTACCAAATTTTAGGGGATCTGAGGTTAGAGAAGTGGAAAAGCAGAGAAACCTGTTATGTGGCAGTTTCAAAGGATACCCAGATTTTTTAGGGTTTCAGGGAAGATGCAGCAAAAGGCTAAAGTGCTAATTATAAAGGGAACGGTGATTACAACATCTATGAAACATTCCAATTGTGATGAAGTTATGTTGCCACACAACCTAACTATGAGAACCAGACATTACCGAAAGATAAAGAGTACACTGGAAAGGCCATATTTAATGTCGAGATAGATTCTGTGAGGATAGTATTTGCTTAATGAGCATGAGAACATTGAAACACTGAATGAACTTAATTCGTTGGCTACACAGAAGTGGGTGGGCCCTGCTAAATTCCTAGAAGATAGGAACAACACTCTCATGACTGAAGAATAGTCAAATTCAAACTGAACATATTTCTCAAAACCAAGATACAACAGGGTGTTATCCCTAAAGCAAAAGAGGACAGCAAGACATGATGTTCCTGAATGCTCCCTTCCTATGCTCCAAAACCTCACTGCATTAAGGGAAATAATGAGAGAAAGTCTGGGCTGGAAAGTTCAGGTACATCTTGACGAACACTGGCTTTCTCTTATGCATGCTAGAAACTATGACAAATTAGGGTTATTTGTAGAAACATAGTGTTTTGCTAAATACCAAGATATTACTTAGTAACTTTTGATCTTACAAACTAGAATATATAGCACATATTCTAGAATAAAGAACATAAAGCAGTACAGTTGATCCTTGGGATGCTGATTAGACAAGCAAAGTGAGCAAGCAAAATTAACATAAAATATTAGCATGGCTTGATTATTGAAGAGTGAGCTCTAATAACCCAGTCTGATTTTTTTTAAAGGACTTTTTTTTTTCCCCTCAAAGAGTGAAATAATTCTATCCAGGACCCAAAGTGAAGCAGTGATCAATATTTATAATCTGAAAAACTTTCAGTTCTCAAAAGACCAATTATGATATTAATAGAAAAATGTTTTGGAGCTTAAATTTAGAATTTCACTTTTTAATTTCATTATGTGATCCGAGAAGCTACCTTTACAGGAATACCATCTCTGACAAGCTTCCTTTAAAACAACATCAACTATTAATCTCTATTCCTTTGAGTTGCTCAGCTGTTAATTTTTTTCATAGTGCTTATGTCCTACTATTGTTTGTTGTTTATCATAACCCTCACTTTAATATAAAGTCCATGAAAATTATTCTGTATGTTTTATATATATTACTAATGCCGATATTCTATAGTTAATCAGTAAATATTTAAGAAATATCTGCTTGGGTACTCATTTGTTTCTCATAATAGCAATGTTCAAAAACTAAAAAAAAAAAAAAAAAAATCCAAAATATTTTTCTACAGAAAGAATATTCATTTCTTCTGAGTGTTATTCAGTTCAGGAAAAAATTAGTAATTCTTCCAAAGTGTTAATGGCAAAATGTAGCAAATTTATTTCAATTTCTGTTTTCCTAAGTAATACTTATCTACCAGAATTAAGAAATTCAATTTTCTCAACTTTGTATGTTTGCACCACTACCAGACTACCTACTAATTTTTAATCCATAGAGTGGAAAAAATTATATTGAGATTATGAACAATAGATTATATCTTCTTTCCCACTTAAAACCTTTCAAATGAAGTCCCAACTCATTAATACATGCCTACATGATATGGTCTTACCTATTTGACATGAACTCATTTTGTCACAATTGCTTTCTTCAGTCTCTGATTCAACTTTTGAAAAATGTCTTTCTGGCCTTTGAAATCAGTATCTTCTTACATTTTTCAATCTTCCAAAATCATCTTGTGTTTTGTTTAGAAATCTTCCTCCCATCTTGCCTTAATTTTTCCTTCTTTCAATTCCAGTTTATCCTTCTGGTTTCAGATGAAAAGCCATTTCCTGTCTATATATTTGGAAACATTTGATTTACTATATGTAATATTTTAATGTCTGTCTTCCACACTTTAATAAGACACACATTTCTTTTGCATTTTAATCTATCCTGAGCATTAAGCAGAGTAAAGAAAATGTGTTCAATAGTTTTTCATATTATTATTAAAAATTAGAAGAAATTGTGATCTGAAAATCCTTAATTATTCAACTATGGCAATTGTATTTGTTAAATCAAAACTGTTGCTCTCTATAATAAGTTAATTTTTATGCATTAAGATTTCTTAAACGGAGTCAATCTTTGTTTTCTAGAGTAATACACTTAAAATTGTCTGTCTTAATAAACAAAATGTGCAGTGTAAAGTATCTTTGAAATTAAGTATACGATTTCCTGATGTGGGTGGTGGATAATTGAGAAAATAAGAAAATATGTCTTCTATACTACCCATGAAGTTTTGCAAGAAATATGAGGCTACGTGTGGAAAGAAATGTTCAATAGCTGAACAGAGAAAAAAATCAAAATTTATGTGTCTTCAGAAAAAAAGTATTTAGTATGTTTTTACTATAATACCAGTATAAAAAATAATAAGATTGTACACAAAATTTGTGCTGAGATATTTACTCATGAGGACTCAAAAGAAGAATATAGATTTGAGAGATAATTTTAAAATATTTTAATACAATATAAGGTGTCAAAGTTTAACCACTAAATTAATCCTATATAGTAATTGTATGACAAGCCAAAAATGTCAACAAATATTGATGATGGTCCTTTATCTGGAAAAGCACAAATATGTCATATTGGTTTATTTTTATGTGACTGAGACATAAAAGAAATGACACCAAAAGGGTTAGAGAAAAAGATGTGTGTCTGATACAGCATTAATCATTGCTGTATTCCAGACAATTTCACAACTTCAATTTAACATGAAAAATGCTGATCCATGAATATTTTACTGTATTCAGAGTGTTACAACAGTAGGTCTTCCCAGACCACTTTAAATCTAAATGAAAGATTTTAAAGATCTAATGAGGAGAACTTAAAAAGAGTATTTATGGTGTGCTGTCATAATTTTATAACTCAGAAAAAAATGATAGTTTAAACAGACATCTTTCTATATTAACAAATCACATCATGTGTATAACAATTATGATTTTAGATCTTATCTCATTTGGACATGTATTATTATTAGATATATATGTGATTTTCTTTCCAAGTAAATTGTAAGAAACATGAGGAATTGAACTTTATCATTCTCATTTTTCAAGTTACAAAGTTAACAGAGTACTTTTTATGAAGAAGAAGTTCAGTACCTTTTTAGTATTTAAATATGAAAACAATAGTATAGAAATTAATGAGTTCCAAGATGCATGCTTTAGTCAGCTTTCTCACTGCTGTAACTAAAAGATCTGACCAGAACAATTGTAGAAGAGGAAAAGTATATTTGAGGGCTCACAATTTTGGAGGTCTCAGTCCACAGGCAGTTGGCTCCATTCCTTGGGGCTTCAGTGAGGCTGAATATAGTGGCAGAAGAGTGTGGTGAAGGAAAGCTGTTCACTTGATGACCAGACAACGAAAAACTCCACTGGCCACATACAAAATATACCCTCGTGGAGAGCAAACTTTCTTGCTGATACTTGTCATCAGCAGATGATGAAAGCTGTCATTACATGTACACTCTGAGAGAGATGTATAGACTTTTTGATTCCTGAAGGTTATGTGTCTATTCCAAAGCATTCCCTTGGCCTTCCCAGATTTTATGTTTGGAAAATATTCATTAAGGAATATAAACAAAGAAATGATATGTGAATTTAAAATTTTGTATAAAAAAAGGAAATTAACAACAAGAAAATACACTTAAGTAACAATCCATAGCACTTGCATAAAATGACTTCACCATCTTTTACTTTGAATTTCTCTTGTCCTTAAATTAAATTGTTTTCATTGAAAAGACTATATTCTGGATCTTTTCTTTATATTTTCAAATTTCTTGTTTTAATTTATTTCCATATAATGTGATTCTTTGTATAGTGTTTTTATGTTTACCATTTTGCTGAATTTTGGCTATGTATTTCATTTGACATATATTCTCTGGTCTTACATTTTGTGTAGCTCATGCATTTTTTGTGTGTGTGTGAAAACATAAATAAATAAAACTAGTAACTTTAAGAAAATTAGTGAACTAAATAAAACTCAAAAATCCTCTCCCATTCTTTGAATTTTGTCTCACACTTTACTTCTACATGTTTTCTATGTGTATTACACACTATACAATAGATTATTTCTCCATTTTCATTGAATAGATGATAATTTTATTTTCTTTTTAATTAAAATATATGTAAATATATGTGTGCATATATATTTATATATTTTAACTTCTTTATACAATCACACATAGGCAAGAGAGTTTTAATATCATTCTTCAACCCAAAGATATTTCTTTGGAAGATTTCTCCCTGCTGCTGTCCTGTTTTCACATTCTACTAGTGGAACAATGCTTGGTAAAAACGCAATAGAAATGTTTGTTTCTTGGTGATTTGCTTTGTACCTGGTTTTCATCAGAATTCACATTTGTCTTGTTAGTCCACAATTATAGTTTCTTATATTTAGTTTTTCATGATTTCTCTACCAACTTTTCCAGCAAACGGGAGGACACTGATATTTTATCACATATAAAGTACTATCACTTTTTGAAATTTATTTATAAATTCTTGAATTTTTAAATCTCCTGTAAAAAGTAAATGAAGCACAATGACTCTGTAGCTTATCCAACTTGCCTTGATTTTCAAGATAAAAGTTTTAGTTTTTTATGACTTCTTTATGTTCTTGCTGAATATTGAAGACATTAATATTTTAGCTGAAAAAAACTTGCCGTGTGTGTGTGTGTGTACACCTAATTACACACACAGCTTTTCAAATTTGATATGTATTTCTTCTTAATGGTGGAGTTATTCCAAGAATATTCAAAGAAGGCATAAGTGAAATAGCCACCAGAAGACATGTGTACCTTGACCATTTCTTCATTATGCCCTTACATTTAGATGGATGAAAATTTGAATTGTTTAAGTATTCTAAAATAGTGTAAAGTCTCTTATTATTTAAATTAAATGAACTTCATAGATAGCTAGATGAAAGAAGCAAACTTTGTAGATCTCTAGGAGTTTTTAGCTTCCCCTTTCTATTTGCATACTTATATTTCACTGTCTTTGGGAGGAAGGCATTCATTGCTGCCAGCTATGAAAGTCTTTAATGCTTTCTTGTAGTCCTAAAAAATAGATTTCATATTTTCTCCTTCCATCATTGTCTCAGTTATTACACCTGATACCCACTTCCCTACTTATATTTTACTTTTCTTCTTTATTTCTTTCTTATGGATACCAATATTTTACTTCTAGCCATCAGACCTCTTGAGTTTTAAATTTCTCCTTTGTAATATCATCCTTAATATTGTATCTCTATATTTTTATTCTATGTAGTATTTACCAACTGAGATCCTATATTCTTAAATTCATATATATTCTCAGATCTGATAACAAAAGTATTCCCCATTGAATTAATATACTTCCTTTATTCTGGGATTTCAAAAATGTGAATACTGACACTTCACTTCTATATTCATATCTATGTTTTCTCATAAAAATACTCATGTCTGATATATTTCTGTGAGTTTTGAGAATCAAACTTTGACCTAATTTTATAGTTTATGATAATTTCTTTGGCAGAATCAGTCTTGTTATTAATCATATCCTTAAAACTTTACTTCACTTTCTTTTCTCATACCTAGTGTTTTCATTTTTCCCTAAAATATTTTGAAAATAACTTTTTACTTTTGTCCTGTTATCTTCCCTCATTTCATTCTGGAGGTATATTTAGCTTATATGTAAACATTACTTTTCTTCTTCCATTCATTATGTTTTGCATGATAGAGAAGTATTGTCTGGGCTTGTAGGCACAGGTAGCAATCTGCCTCTTGGAACAGCGGCACTGCGGGAGAAAACTCGGAGGCAGGATGGAAACAAAAAAGTTCTTATATTCTTCTCTCTATGGCTTCTGTGGCCTCTAACACCACACACACTCTCCCACAAGAAACCACGGCACGCACTCTTACAAGAAGCTACAACATATACACACAATAGTGTTAATCTCCAATGCTCTCTCTGGGGCACAGTCTCATGCGCCCAAGCAGAATGGCGCCTGCCGGCTTCACCTCCTGGCGTAAGTCTCTCCAGATCCCGTGCCAAGTCCCACGAGATCCCGGGCCAAGTCCGTGAACGAGATCCCGGAAGGCAGCAATACCCGGGCATTTCCTTGTAAATCAAACGGGGTCTCAGCCAACTCTTTAATCAGGGCTTCTGCATGGGCTTATCTTCACAGGCCTAATTAATTATCTTTATTTGTGTCCTTTAGTATCTTCCCTTTATCTGCATTTCATATTTGTCTTTGGTAGAAATTTTGATCTGAAATTTCACTTTTGCCCTGAATTGTGAGATTTTATTAGAGGAAGAACTATGCTGAACCTTGAAAATCTGCTTTAATGTATTATTCATATCTCATCATTCCATGGTCTGAAACCTTCTTGTTCTCACATAACTTTCCATGGCCAATGCTGGTCAAGCAGTATTGGAGATCTTAAGTCAAATAGTGACTCATCTAACAAAAATATACATAGAATTAAATTGGGAAAGAAAGAAAAATCCAAAGGACCAAAAGATCTGATTTTTCATTTATTAATAAAAAGGAACCATAATATAAATCTCATCTACAAATATGAAGAAGGTGAAATAGATTAGAAAGTAGAAAAATGGGTCTCTGAAAATAAAAGTCATAAAGAAAGGGTGTATTTAACAAAAGACCAAAGAATACTACCTTTCAATTATAAGAACAAGAAAACTGCTGTATTTTAAAAATGGAATGCTTTAAAGGTATTCCTTTCTTTGCTATGGAAGGATTGAATCTATAGTGTTTACTCCACTGGAGCATCATAGATGTTTCAACCAACAAAGGATGAAAAGGCTGAATAATAAATAACAGAGATTTACCATGAATAATTTTAAGAATTTTAAGTTTTCCAACAAATTGATATACAATGTATCTTCATACATTTAAATCTTTTAAGATATCTTTAAACACTTTTTTTTTTAGTTTTCATTGTACATTGACACTTCTCTTGTTAAACAGATCCTAATGTTTTCATAAGTATTTATAACTTTGAAGTTATTATGTGGTATTAAATAAATTTCACTTTACGTGGCCTATGCTATCTTCCCTTCCTTTCTTTCTTCCCTCCTTGCTTCCTTTGCATTTTTTATCTTATTGTACTACGAAAAATTTACAATGCAATGTTAACTTTCAGTGACAAGAGTGACATTCTTGTCATTCCCATTCCCAATTTCAGGGAAGACAAGTTTTTCACCATAAATGATGACTTTTTCTTTCAGTTTTATTTAGGTATTATTAAAAAATAAAGGTGGTACATATCTAAAGTATAAATGTGATGATTTGATGTATATATTTGATGTGAAATAATTATAATCAGTTAATTAATATATACATAATCTCATAATATCTGCCTGTGTGTGTGTGTGTGTGTGTGTGTGTTGCACACTTAGGACCTGCTCTAAGGAAATTTCTTTCAGATATAAAATGCATTGTTATTAACAATAATAGCAACTGTTAACTTTGTCTTTACAAAAGAAAACTGCTGTTTATCAGAGGTAGTATATTCCCTTCTATTTCTAGTTGTTTTACATTTTTGTAAAGATTTTGTTTTGGATTAATAAATTTATTTGTATTTACTGAGATGATAATTATTTTGTTCTTGGTATTATTAGTAAAATATGTTGAATTAATTGATTTTCAGTTGTTAAAGGATCTTGAACTCCTGTGATAATGTCATTTGATTAAAGTGTATAATTTTTTTACATGTTACTGCATGAAGTTTTGTTCTCTTTTTGTGTGGATTTTGCATGTGAATTCATGACGAAAATCTATTCAAGTTTTATTTGTATTTTCTTGTGATGTTTTTGTATGGAATCAGGATAATATTGACTTCTTGAAACAAATTAGGACTCTATTTTGAGGAAGATGTTTTAGAGGATTTATATTATAAATGTTTGATAAATTTTCAAACCATAACTTCTATACCTGAAAATTTATGCATGTTTTAAAATTCAAATCTTATAACAGATTTATTCTGAATTTTTATTCTCTAAATATTTGATAATTTTCAATTTATAATAATTTGTGCATATCATGTAGGCTGCTTGTTTAATAACAAAGTTTGAATAGTGTTCCTTATATTCCTTTTTAATTTTTACAATGTAATTTTTGGTGCCAGCTTACAATGTTTTCTCTTTCCATTATGATTAATGTAGCTAGAAAATTTTGTTCTTCTTAAATCAAAATCAACTTTTAATTTTATTTATTTCACTTATTTTCTTTTTGTACTTAATTAATTTATGCTATTTTTTGTATGTTTATTTTTTATTTAAATTACTCCTATCCCAAAAAACCAAAGGTAGAATGATCTCTTTGATAGGAAGATACTAACTTATAAAGGCAAGAGAGAGGGGATGAGAGGAATGAAAGAGCTTTAAATAGAACAAAGAGGGTGGAGGAAGGAAAGGGGGCTAGGGGATAGGAAAAATGGCAGACTGAGTTACCCATGATTACTCTAAATACATGTATGAAGACACAATTGTTATAAAAATACTTTATATAAAACCAGCAACTTGAAAAATTGTGATCTTTATATGCAATATGAAATGAAATGCACTCTGCAAACATGTATAACAAATTAGAATAATAAAAAATTTTAAAAATTACTCTTTATTTAGTTGCTTAGTGTGAAAGTTTGAGTTAATGCTATATTTTTCATTTATGGTATGGACAATTATAATTATAAATGTCTTTCTGTATGCTGCTTCAGATGCATCTCATGAATTCTAATGTGTTATATTTTAAATTTCATTCACCTCTAACTATTTTCTAATTTCCCTTTGATTTCTTCTTAGACTCTATGGCTCTTAATAAGACTTGTTTATTTTTAATTTTTATATATTTTGGGATTACCAATATCAGTTCATTTGTTGACTTTTATAAGATATATCTGGTATGATTTCAATCTTTCATATTGTTACCATGTTTTTCAAAAGTTGACGTTGAACAATACAATTTTTAATTTCAATATATTTCTGCAGATCTAATGTAAATTGTATATCTTTCATCTTTCAGTCATAACTGGGAATTTTTTCAGTATGCATTTCAAAGTTTTTTATTTTTTCAGTTTCTATTTTAATATATTCATATAATGAACTTTATTATAGATTTTACTTGCTCCTATTGCCAAATTTTCCTCACTTAATTTTGATTACTTACATTTTCAACAAAATGATGATTCCAAATTTTCAAATTTTGTCCATACATTTGAATAAAATATTAGTGATATACAACTATATATAGGCATATTTTTAAATTATCTGTTGTTACTTTTCCAATTGCTAATAAATAAATTTTTTCTCTATTTCTATTTTTCCTTACACAGAATTGTGAGAGCATAATATAGTTTGTTGTTCTTTTCAAAGAAACAACTTTCATTAGTAACATTTCTTATATTTTAAATGATTGTTTCAAACTATTAATTTAATCTTTCAATTTTATTTGTTTTGAATTTTTCTTTATATTGCTAGATATATTGATTCCTGTTTTATGATATTTTGTACTATCAAATACTTTACTAAATTATTATTATTATTATTATCATTATTATTGGTACAGGGGATTGAACTCAGGGGCACTTGACCACTGGGCCACATCCTAGCCCTTTTTTGTATTTTATTTAGAGACAGGGTCTCACTGAGTTTCTAAATGCCACGCCATTGCTGAGTCTGACTTTGAACTCGTGATCCTCCTACCTCAGCCTCCCAAGTGCTGGGATTACAGGCGTGCGCCACCATGCCCAGCTCTTTACTAAATTATTTAGCAAAAACATAATTATTTCTTTTTATATACTTTTTTATATTTTCTTTTATGAAGATACTTAATGTCATATGTTTATTTGAAGTCCATCAAGCATATTCACCTATAAGATTTATAATTAGTTATTATTGACTTTATTTTTTGGACACTCTACATTTCCCTTTAATTTGTCTTTTATCTATGGGTTTTTTTTTAAACATTTCTTTATTTCCAGGTTCAAACATTCTTAAATATTTATTACACATATTTTTAAAATTTTCATTTTATACTGCTACAAATATGACATGAACTATCTGCTTTTAAAAGTTGTAACAATTCTGGTTAAACGTTTCTCTTTTAGTTTGCCAAATTATCTTGCTTTCTTTTTTACTGAAAATTCTGACGTTTTCTGAAGAGAATTTCCAAAGTAAAGTTTTGGCAATATTACTACACACTTAACAACTAAAAAACATGCTTCTATTTATTATTCTACTTTCTGTTCCTAGTAGCAGATTCTAAAGATTAGGTAAGTTTAGAAAGTGGTTCATCTTAGCTAGGCTGTAGAGGTACAAGGTAGGGGAGATATTTCCAGAGGCCGCACACGGCCTAGCCTAACAAGAGACAGAAAGCAGGCAAAGCAGACCTGTGTGTGTGTGTGTGTGTGTGTGTGTGTGTGTGTGTGTGTGTGTTGTGTGTTGATGGTTCCTCTCTTCTCAACAGGATTTACTGATGACCACCCTAATGAATTTATCTAATCTTAATACCCTTCCAAAGGCCAAAACTCTCATCACCATAGTCAGATTAAGTTTCCATTATCTTAAAATACTTCACAAAGGGAGTTAAATTTTAGCACAATTAGCCATGAGGGAGACCCTCAAACCACCTCTAAACCATAGCAATTTATTAGTTCACATTTTTCTCTGGTTCATCATGAATTCAGGCCTGATCTCCCTGACTCCCTTTTGAGTTGCTCATTAGTTAGATGCATTTCACTGAGGCTTGACTGGTGAAGTTTTCACTCCCAAGACTCTTTGGTTATTGATTGAATTCCTTCTAGGATGACAAGATGAGAATCTCAGATCCTTTCCTGTTGGTTGCCAGAGGCTATTTCTTATTATTTACCATGTAATTTTCTGTAATTTTATTTACTTTATCAAAGTCTGCATGGGAAAGAGTCAATAGCAAAATTTGGCTAACAAGATGGAAATTGTTCTTCTGATAATGTAATCAGGAAAATGACATTCCATCATTTTTGCAATACTTTATTGATTAGAAGAAAATATCATATCCAAGCTAACTACATTCAAGAAGATAAACGTACTAAAAGATATCAGTGTCCCAATATTGTACATTTTGGTGCCTATCCTAATATGTGATGACCACAGGTCTATCTAAATTCAATCACCTCACTGTGTGCCAAATGTCAACTCAAGTATATAGAATTCAATATTTTCTATCTATATAGACTACATTTTCCATTCATTTTACCTTTATTTCATATCTATACTGTTTACTTTTTTGTAAAGCTTTTCTACTCCTTGCTGTTTTGATCATATATCAATTAATTCTGTTTTTACTATTTTACTTATTTTACCTAGAACATTCTATAGTTTTGAAGACATAAATCCTTGATGATTTTTGGACGCAGGACAGAAACTATTTCCCTTACTGAGGCTTTTATTTCATCATAACTTTTACTAAATGCTGATAGAAGTTCACACTGATGAAATGTGGCCTATGTGATACTTACATTCCCCCCATATAAAAGTAGAATTTTAATATACTTTTGATTTTTTTCCTTTTGATTGGTCCAATCTTAAATTTGGTCTCAGAGATGTAATCCATTGCCTTTCAGTTCCTTATTCTTTAGCATATAAGACTTTTAATTTCCTCTGTTAATTATTACTTTTGGTAGTTTATTTTGTCCTTTCTGAAATAATATTACATATGCTTGTGAACTTGAATACTTTGAATCATCTTTTCAACTTAAGACTTAGTGTTTGCCTTTTTCTTTCATTACAATATGAAACGCCATAAACACATACCATTTTATTGATGGTCACTTGTCTTTTTTAGCATTTCTGAATTTACCATAAGTTCAGAATGTTGTCTGCTGAACAGATACTTTTCTCCTCAGCTTAATAGGCTTCAGATATTACTATTATTGCAGGTATGTTAAATATTGTTAGAGGGATGGAGGAATTATAGCAGGCATGTAGTGTTCATTCACTGATACTAAGACAAAACATCTGTTAAAAATAGAAATTCAACTCAAACTACTCAGGTAAATAAGAAACATTTATTGGTGTGATAATGGGCAGTCTCACAGAAACATAAAAGCACAGTTTGCAACTCTTCTTTTAGAGAACAAGAAGCAGAGATTGACTGTCCACGGGATTCATTTGTAACTCTTGGATTCATTCTCCTTAATGTCAGGGAGAAATCAGCACCTGATTATAGACTTCATTGAATCATGAAGTCTATAACTCATGATTTGTTCTAATACACTAATGATTCAAATATTGTCACATTTTCACCTGCAGAATCTGTCAGAATAACTAGTGCAACAGAACAATGGGGGAATATTAGCTGTAGAATGTTTTGAATCAAATCAACCTGAAGAGCACAAACTTTTTATTAAGGTAATTCCAAGGTGACAAAAAATAAATCACATGGAGGCAATTAGGTGTCTTATTCATATCTTATTTGCTATATCAAAATTAAAAAAAAAATTAAGCAATGTTTTTAATTAATTATATTTAATTGAATTTCTGAACTACTTTCAGATTTATGGCCACATCCATGAAAATAAGGAATGACATGATGCAAAGTGGAAAGCTAATGATTATCTTGTTAAACTGACCTGGCTTTAAATCTTAGATCATTCATTATCTTTGAAAACTTGGAAGTGATTTTAATCTTCCTTTAATCTTAATTTTTTTTTATCTTGCTCACTATCATGAGAATTAAATGACAATATATGTAAACAATATACCATAGTGAATAATTTAGTGTGGCTTTTGAAATGTAATGTAATTTGTTTGTTTTTATATTCAATCTTGAAAGCATAGTTGTTGTTTTTCCCCTATACTATGCTACTTAAGACTATATTGTATTATGGATCAGTACTATCAGAAGAACTGATATCATGGTTCTTTACCAATGAGCAAAGTCCAGTAACTTACTGAAGAACATCAAATGAGACTTTGAGTTCATTTTGTTCACAGAAGATGCTCCCCATATGGCCTGGGATTCAATGTACCTACTGACAAGTTCTCACCTCTGATGAAACAAGGAGAGAGCAGTGGTCCCAGGAGATCACAGCGGCTAAAAGTTCTTGTTCTTCTTGACAGTATTTGTCATCCCACAGGAAAGGTGAAGGTGTTTCATGCTCTAAAAATGAGTTCACACAAAAGGGTACTGGTGTGAAATGTGTTAGAGTTTATTACTGTACACTGACTTGTCTTCAGAAAAATAGCCTTCTATATTCACATACTTGGAGTGAAAACCTTTCAGAAACACCAACTTTCCACAAACTATCACATATTTGCTTATGAGGTTCTTGCTTCAAACTACTGAAATTACTTTAAGTTAAACTATAAGTTAAAGGAGCTGAAAACTTTTATAGACATTTCCTAATGATAAACTCCATGTTACCCCACAATTCAATGACATAAGATTGTATAAATTCACATAGACTCTCTAAAGAAGAAAAAATAAATTATTTGGTTTCTGAAAAATGTTCACTCCATTAAAAATAATTTTAGCTGAGCATTTCTTGATTGATGATAGTTTTTATGCTTCAAACAATATGTATTTTATTATTTTCCTTTATGTTATTTTTAAATAAGTTGGTTCAAAATCTATTTTCGATAAAAAATCTTGTAAAATAAATGAAAGCACTTTCCTTGTACAAAATATATATCTGATGAAGTAATAGCAAGAGGGAATCAGATTGACAGTTAATAGGAATTTAATGTTTAGTTTATCTCAAGCAGAATTATAACCTTTAATATTACAATCTGTTCACTTTATCCTACCTTAGTGCCCAAGTTTATTGCCATTACTACTTAAATAATCTGTTCTTTGAGGTTATCTTCATCATTTTGTACATGAAAAAAATTTACAACACACCTAGAAAATTACTGTTACCCATGATTTTGAAAGATTAATTCTGATAGCACTTTCCTATGATATATTCTACAATGAGGAAAGGAAATAAGCTTCAGGATTCCTAGATACCATCATGTGAACATGAAGTATATATTTGCATATCTTCCATACAATGCATACATTTTTAATCAGCTGGTAGAATTCCAAATTTATTATTTTGGAACTATACTTCAATTCATTTTTATATATTTTGTTTAGTTCTTGAAACAAAATAAATTTTGTTCTGAATGTTTCAATTACAATCCCACTGTATTAATTTCTATAATTTAAAATTTTCTAGTGTTATATTGTGGTTTTGCTATCCTTTTAAGTAGGTATAATTTAAAATACAAGGTTTTTATTATTATTATTGACCTTGTCGCCAAAATCCTATGAACAATTAGTAACTGGACAGATGAATTAATGAACAAATCATATTTTTAAGTATGAATTTTTATTTTTGTAATTGTAGTACAGTACACACCTTATCACTCTAGCTATTCTAAGTGTATAGAAGTGACATTGTTCACTCAGATTATTTGTACAACCATCACCACCAATCACCTCCAGAAATCCTTTTATCTTCTACAAATGAAACTCCATACCTATTAAAAGATAATTCTATTTTCTACTCCCTCCAGCTGCCAACAGCCACTATTCTACCTTCTGTCAATATGAATTTAACTACTTTAAGCATGTCAAGTAAGAAAAATCAAATGGTATCCTTTTATTTGTATATGAATGGCTTATTTTACTTGGCATAAATTCCCCAGGAGTTATCTATACTTTGGCATATATCAGAATTTTCTACTTTCTTAAGGTTGAACTGTATCTTATTTTGGATGTATATATCACATTTTCTGTGTACATTCATTCATTGATGGATACTTAGGTTTTTTCAACACTGGTTACTGTGAGAATGTGGCTATGAACATATGTACATATACTTCCACAAGTCCCTGTTTTCAAGTTTTAGAGTATGCATTGAGAAGTGGAATCACTGAATCTTATGTTAACACTCTTTTGTATATTTTGAGAAAGTGTCTTTTTGTTTTAATCTAATTAGTCAGTGGTATCATGGCCTATTGTGAACTGTGACTTATACAGAAGAGACCCTACTTAGCTTATCAAGAGTGATTTTTTTTTATCATGACATTCTTTATAGTGTTAATAAAATAAGTGCCTTTAAGATCCTGCTGGAAAACTTAGGCAGGAAATAGCTTGTCACATATAATTAATTCATTCTAACACACCTACAACTTTAAAATTCCACCCTTTCTCAGTTTTTCTACAAATATCTGCTGAGATCTCCATCTCATTTACTATACTCTATAAATGTGTCAATATTTGGGAGGCATCTACACCAGTCCTAACAGGAAATTAAAGGTCTAATATCAGTAATTTCTCTAGGTTCCAGAGAAAATAAGCTTCACGTTTACGTGACCTCTACCTCTTGGTAAAAGTCAACTCTAGTATGAGTCCCAAGCTTGATTGGTAGTACCAGTCTCATCAGAAACAGCATCAAATGCAATCATCAGCTTCTTTCCATTGGTTCTTTCTGTTTCATTCTTTCTCAGTAGAAAAAGGGTTGTTTCCATGAAAATATAGTAGCTAAAACAAAGCCATCAGCAATAGTTGTTGCTTCCATAATTCATAGCATCACTGCTCTGTGGGGCACATTTGAACTTTTAAACCAATAAAGAAGGTTAGAAGTAAATAAAGCATGTAAAAATAAATATATAAAATAAATAAATATATAAAATATAATAAGATTTACAAAATCTGAATATATTTAGGTATTATAAATTTTAACCATTCACTTGATTCTCAAATTATTGAGGTTTTCCCAAACCATTTCATAACACATAACATTTATAATTAAAATAGTTTCCATTTGAGTGCACTGATATTTATTATACTAAAGTAAGCTAAAAGTTTAGTTATTCAATTCCAAAGCAAAAGCCTATATTCTTATATTAAACCAAATATGTCAGGCAACAGAGTCTCAGTTTTCTGTCCTGTAATAATAATATTATCAAGGTACAGTATGCCAAGACAAAATGTTTTATTTCAGACTAACTGATAAGGTTTAATGTCATGATGAATGTTACATTACTGACATGACTTATTTGGTGCCAAGTCAGACAGTCAGCCCCCTAATCCCTGGTGAGAAACAGAGTGGCTGCCCAGTGGCAGCTCAGAGGGCTAGAGTGTACCAGGGCCCAACCCCATCAACAACACCTGCTGCTGCCTCTATCCAAGTGTCAGCAGGTGTCCTGGGCTGGGGGACAAGCGGTGAACATAGGCAGTGGTATGCAGAGCCCATGCCAGCATAACTGAGCCTGAGGCACAGCGAACCAGCGTCCAGAGGCACCAAGGCCCATTGACATGTCACACTGTGGCAGCTTCACCAGGGACCAGTGTAAATGTCTGTTGCAGAAACCTGCTCCACACACTATCCCAGCTCAAAACCCCCAACTATCCACAATCCTATCATCTCAACTTCCCACTTCTCCAGGAACACCAGGAAAATGGAAGTGGGGCAGGCCTGAATGGGATTGCAGGGCTAACCAATAGCACTGATACTTTTCCAAATCCTGATTAGCATAAAACTGGACTAGTACTACTAGTATGTTTCCAAACTCTTGTTAGAATAAATCTGGACCAATAGCATTAGTACTTTTCCAAACCCTGAAACCCTGATTAACATAAATTTGGACCAATTGCATTGACCCAAGTGCTATATAAACCCTAGATTAGCACATGCAAGCAGCAACCTCTCTTGGATCCCCTCTCACCCTGCAGGAGTAATGTTTCTATTTCCACACTTGAATACATCCACTTTTAAACTTAATCATCTTTGTGGATTTCAGTCTTCAAATTTACAAGGCAGTGAGCTGCTGGGGTCTGGGGCAACATTGGAGGGCACAGCCCATCATTAAGTGCTGCAATGTTTCTCAGCTGCAGAGGCTTACAGTATACCAGATCCTACTTACCCACAGATGTGGAGAAACTCTGATTTCATTAACTTTAGGATTTAAAATAATATTTAGTGGTGATTTGGAATTAATATAATATATTCATAAGAATGATATTATATGTACCTCTTGCCAAAGAAGCAAAATGTAGTTGACCTCCTACTTTCTAGACCTTGGGACTTTGTTACTTGTCAATATTTAAAGACACAGCATTGGTCCCTAATTTTTTTCAGTTATTTTTCTTATAAATCAACATTTTCATCAAAATTTATATTACTATTTTTGAGTTTGAATATTCACTTTGGAAAATAATAAAAAAGAACAGTTTTAAAATACCAGTTTTTAAATTTCACATATATTTCAATGTCATCTTATATTTGTACTAAAAATTCAACAAAACATACACTCAAACAAAATAACTGAATGTGAACCTATTACATTTGTCATTTATATTCTTATAGGTATATAAATATATTTGTTTATCAGTCCACATATTCATCATGACAATTTAGTAGGTTTGCAGGTTATATGTGATTATTATGTTGCAACAGATAAATTCTGAAAACAAACATATAGGCTGGAGGTACACATATTCTTATATATAACCTCAATGAAAAGACATGAAGAGCATTTACACTTATCATCTTAATTTCTTAGTTAATGTAGTAAATTTCTATTCCTCTTACTTATGTGTAAATTATCTTTCTCAAAATTCTCCTTCTATGATCCTTATTGTGTTTGCACACAATAGACATTTTCCTGAGATTTAATATACCATGAAATAATAATTGAATATTTTGTGTTACAAGTAAAAGTAAAGGTTGTAAGTAGTTAGACCACATAATTTTCTAATTATTTTCTGACATTGTACTCTTCTGTGTGCTCAGCGGTTATTGTTGTTAGCTGGCAGATCATTTTTAAGTTACATAGTTCACAATTGTACCTTATGATGGAACTACTATATAAAGGCTTGATATTGATCATCTTCTCAACTCTGTAGTGAGTGACTTCAGGATGTCATGCTAAAGTAAGCCAAGATGAAAATATTCACATCAAGAAAATTAGCAAAGCTGCATCTGATAGCTTGATTCAATGACTTGTTATTATCTAGACTTATGAAAATGATGGAGAAAATATTAATTATGCAGATTAGAATGAAATATTTGTCCTGCCTTTAGTAGTTACATTGTGAATATCACTTAAATTATTCAGAGAATTTTAAACACAGCCAATTAAGAACAATTCCTTTCTGGTTGAGATTAATTTCAATTCCTTACAATAGGAGTCATTTAATGATGGACAAGGAAAATATGCAGTTTCCCTGACCACCTGCTCATTTATTTCATGAACCTGTGCAGCTAAATTTACAGATATGGCAGAAACCTCAACTCTAACATTCAATGTGTTTTTTGGGGCCATAATATTTTCATGGGTGCTGATTTTGCCCATTTTAATTATTGATTTATTTAACCACATACATTTTCATATGTGGCTATTTTTATATTTCCTTTCACAGCTGGGCAAGTGGATTACATTGAATGTATAATTTCATAGCCCCTAAGAGTTAAAAGTAGGTGTAAATTGGGAAGAACACAAATCTAGGCATACAATATCTGAAGGCAGAAGCAATCTGGGAAATAATTAACAATATATAATATGAATTATACATTAATATGATATACTTGGATATATTTCATCTCATTGAGATCAGCAATGGACACATACAACTATAACATGTACATATCATATTTCTTACCACACTCAGAGTAGTAGATCTTTTTGAATATTAAAGTACTTACCTAAAACTCAGTAATCAAATTAAGAGATGAAAATGTTTCAAGGGTTAGCTGGGTTATTTAACTGATGTAGGTTGCAGAAAGAATAAGAGAGGGAAATAACAGAGTTTTCAATGGTTTTGAAGGCTGTAGAAATTGAGAGGTGGAAAAGTAAAAGTATGTAGAAGTATACAACTCTACAAGGTTCTGTCTTTAATATGATCATTTCTACCCTGAATGCAATAGGTTAGGTACAGATTTAAACTTCCACATACTAAAGGAAAGAGATATCAATGCCCAAAGTACAATATTGATATTCTTAAGTTTGATTGTGTGAATTCTTAAAGCTATTTTTAGAATGTGTCATTTAGCTCATGGAGCCCAATTACAGTTAGCTGTAATGTGGGTTCCATTACATTGTCAAGAACATCATCACAGAACTGCCTCACAGATGAAGTGTCAGCAAAATTCCTGTTGTTACTTACTAACCCATAAGGAAAACAGTCTGCTTAGGTAACTGAAATGGGTTAACTAAGATGGAATAAAAAGTGAACATTTCCAGAACTTTGCCTATGGTGAATTTTTGGTGGATTGCTACTTGGATGATGATGATGATGATGATGATGATGACGATTTTTTTTTTACTTCACACATTTCTAATGCTAAGACAAACATAGCAGAATTTATGCTTTGTTCTCATTAGATCATAGAACTTAGATTCTTGAAGTTATGCAGTAGTCTCCTATCATATTGCTCTGATTAGACACTAAACTTCATTACATGTTCTGGTTGATAAAGCAGCTATCAAAAGCAACTTAAAAAAAAACCTCTCATTCATTAACCATTAAACAGAAATCCTCATGTCAAAGGTTATTTTTGTTACTCTCTTGTCATAGATTGATGGCTTCTATGTATTTTTTCAGTATGTGTGAATTTAGCAATTTTATGTAAATTCACCATTAGATTTTGTTGTATGTTTTAAAATATTACAGCATAAATTTTAGTTGTGGTAACAGGAAAGGTTGTTTAGCATACGTAACCAACTGAATTGCCAGATATGGAGAAAGAAACACATTTTTATGAGTCAATGCACATCTTTAGTTATCTTTATTAGTTTTTTAATGAAATTATAATCAACACAATTCAACAACTCTGTTTGATTGGGTGTTCTTGGTATTATGTATGCTGGACTACAATAATGGAAGAGAGACTTCATAAGTCTGGGAAATAAGCTAATATTGTATTCTGACATTACTATTACCTATTACGTAAACAAAACCATTCATTTTAGCTTAAGTTTTAACTAAGATATTTTATGAGTACTCTAATTTAAATGTATACTATATAAAGTAACACCCATAATTTCCAAACTTAGTTTTTAAACAAACCATATTAGTGTTAACTTCAGGATAGTTCTTGTGAAAGCCTTGGACTCCAGTTCTCTCCTTTTATTGTTTGTGCTTCTTAAGAATGCAATATTTTAAGTCACATACAACAATAAAAAATATTCATCCTCAAATGTCAATGGGGTTCAGAAATCCTATATAAAGATCCATGATTTTATAGACAATGTGAACAATATGAGAAAGGGAAAGATAAAATAATTAGAAAATGCTTAATCCTAACTGGAAAAATGAATTAAGGGGAGATGAAGATGGGTGAGAAATCTTGTAATATGAGAAAGAAGCTGTCTAAGCAATTCTGGGAGTTACATTAAATCACTGCCCAAAACAGAAATAGTAAAATCCCAAAGATTTGGACAATCAAATTAAACAAATAACATGAATGGTAGGAAATGAAATAGAAACCAATAAGAGATGGAAATTTCTAAAAAAAATATTTTTTTGTTTCAGTAAGGCATTTTTCACACCAAATTTCAAAATTTTAGGAAACAATCCTGCTAAATAAATTGTCTAAAACCTAAATATGGCATAAGAAAAAATTTCTAAATAAATATTGATTAAATACTTTGTTCTTCTACAAACATTGAGCAATAAATGTGTATCTTTAGCTTCAATATAATGAGGTTTTCTCCCTCTGTACAACTGATTGCTTAGTATTTCACTTGACTAAAGATTATGTTAGGGTGTCTTGAAAATTCCTTCAAAAAATGGTTTTTAAACATCTCCCTGATTTGTTGAACATATTTAATACACTACTTTGTTCATCCAAGCTACAAATGGTTGCTAAAATTTGGAATGGTATGAATGAACTTCCTGGTAGTGCATCTGTAACTCTAGCCTCTCTTTATCTGAGATTTAAATGTATTTTCATAATTCTTTGTTTTGTAAATTGAAGGTTAAATGACCACTCAAAAATATGTACTTTCCAAGATGGTATTTTTCAATCAAAGACTTTAATTCAGTATTATTCCAGTCTCAATTACTTTGTAGAAATGCAATTGCTTTCTACTTTAAACAGTTTACTTTTTCTATGTGACATAAATGTCAAACGATGAAAATATCCTCCTACATACAGAAGAAGGTAATGTTAGGGTCATCCCGATTTAAGGCTAATAGGAGAACTGACTTATTCTTGCCATTAATGCCAATGCTACAGTGGTAATTACCACATAACATGGAGTGAAATTATAGTGTGAAAACAATTTCTACTGAGTTGATTACCACCTAGATTCACTGCTTTGTAATTAGTTAAGTAGTAGCAAGCAACATTTGAGGAAAATGGAAACTAGATTGTATTCCTGGATACATGGATGACTAAATTCCTGAGAAACAAAACCAGAAGTGTACTTCCATCCTAGAATTTAATATAATAAGTATAATAATATTTATCCTGAAAATATTAATATATGAATATACAATTATTATAGCAAAGCATACATACTATTAGATGTGCAAATAATAACTTTAGCAAATGAAATATTTTTACTGTACTTTGGGCAAGGAATAGTATATCTTTGAAATATGTATTTTCCTGAATGTCCATTTACTTATAGTCCTACTTGATGAAGGATTGATCATTTTTAAAAATATTTTACATAAGATTTAATGTAATCTTTATTTTATTTAAAGAGTGCAATTCTTCAAAAAATTATCTAATATGTAATGTGAATGTGGTATGCAAAATAGAAATTCACTTTTGTTATATTGATATTATTTTTATGTTAAAATTCTAGCAATATTGTTCAAATTATTAGTCATCAAAGACCTTTAAGCACTATGAATGTCATAAATTTCCATGAACATGTTTATCACGATGAACAATCCATGTTATTGAATCTATACTTCCAGCATTATTGTGTGTATAAATTGAAGAGAATATAAGATAAATTACTGAGGTAACCTTCCCTTGCCACACAAACAGATATAAATCTTAATTCATAAACTTTAAATGAATAAATCATAGCTCTTTCTGTAAATTATGTCAAGATGAATGAGAAATAATTTAATACAGGCTATTATGTTTCATGAGATTTTTCAGTATTGATTAATAATATTGCAGAGAAGGAGTAAATTACTGGAATGTTCTTTGAGCATTTATTATGTTTTAGAAATTAAATTAGAGGTAGTTTATGTCTATTATGACTTATCACACAGTTATTAGATCTCATCATAGGAGAGGAAAAATAACCATCTTACATGCATATAAGTACAATAAATATATAAATTATCTTTTATAATATTTTAAATCCATCACTTTGTAACTAGATTATTCAGAATGTCTTGGTATGAAGTACAAAAAATTTTATACTTTAGTTGCATCAGAGTGAAGGTTCAGATAAATATCTTTCTATAAATTATCTATGTATTAAAATAGATCAAACACATTTAAATCATTTTGAAGTTTTAAAATTTCAAACATGAAACAATGCTTGTTTTTCATCTTCATGGTAATAAAATATGTAGTGTCCAACAATATAATTAATATATTAGATTTATTTGGTAACAATATATCTATTTGGTAAATTGTTAAAATTATAATTTTGGTTTTTATCATGAAATGTTTCTTATTATACATGTAGAAGAATCTTGTGAGGGCAAACTTGGAAGCATGCAGCATCATTTAAACTGCACACTCTTGGAAGAATAGAGATATGCTTGTCTTGATATGTTACTATCTTACAGTGTCTCATCAGCCAACAACTTAACACATTTAATCCTTAATTTCCCCACTTGTAAAATGGAACTTGACTCAAACTTTCCCATTAGAGAAACCTTCCATATAACCTAGTACATATTAAAACCTAGATAATTAGTTGCAAATATTCTAATAATGATAAAAAACTCAGAATAAAAACAAAACAAAAAATCTTCACTAAATGTGATTAAAATCACACTTTATTTATATTCTTAAAAATAATATATAACTTTTTCATAATTCAATTTTTTTGTTTGTTATACATGTTTTCAGAGTGCAATTCATTTCATATAACATATAAAGAGCACAATTTTTCAAGTTGCTGGTTTTGAATTTGAATGAAGCTCACAATAAATGTGAAAATAAGTTTTTCAGATTACAGAAAAATAGCTATCAGTGACTTCTTCAAAGAAAATTTAGCAGCAAATAAAAATTTGATCTTATGTTTTTAATATTTTTTATAACATCAGATGTGTTTTAATTTGAGTGCTTAATGTTGCTTGGTAGTTTTTAAGTGATTACTGTTAGTATTATATTTTGCTAGAATGATAGATTTGTTTGTACCCTAGAAAGCTGACTGTAAAAAAATTTAAGAATAGTAAGACGTGAAAAATATTTCAGTATTGCTTTTTGATCTTTGCATAGTGTGCAAAAGTATGAGGCTGATACATTTTAATTTCAGAAATATATTTTAAGTATCTTTATTTAAATATGATTTCATTAATTGATTTTGTAAGGAAGAAAATAAAATATTTAAATAAAATATTTAAGAATATTTTAAATATCTTTAATTGACATAATATCTGAGCATATGTGAAAGCTAACAAAATTTATCTCATTAAAAGTAAAGAATACATTATTGTTCTGTAATGGCTATGAAATGCAGGAGAGAGGGGATAGAAGACAGAAGGAAGGTGGATTACAAGTACCAAATAACAGTTAGATAGAAGGAAGAGCATAGTATGGTGTTATAATTTACAGCAAATATTTTAAAATATAAATAAATTGCAGAAAAATCTAAGTTGATTGATATCAAGAATTTATTATAAATCCTAAAGACCCAAAATAGATTAAAATTATGAGTAGGGTTACAAAAGACATTTAATTGTTTCAGTGCTGATTTTATTTGACCTTGAAAATGAAGCAACATAAAAGGCTAAAATGTCTTGAAATCAATCTAATTGTGATATTGAAAAATAAAAAACTGGTTGATGATTTTATGCATAAGTGCATAATAACTTTGATTAAAAACAGCAAGATAATCAAACAGCAATTACGACAGTATTTTATTTTCTCCATCATTAAACCAATTGTTAATTGTACATTCAGCATTACTAACTAAATTAAATGCAGTATTCTAGTTGTTATATTATATTCTATATTATATAACAGATGGGTTAGGAAACTCAAATTAATTTTTAAAATGGTATTAGTACAGCCGGGCGCGGTGGCGCACGCCTGTAATCCCAGCACTTTGGGAGGCTGAGGCAGGAGGATTGTGAGTTCAAACCAGCCTCAGCAATGGCGAGGCACTTAGAAACTCAGTGAGACCCTGTCTCTAATAAAATACGAGAAAGGGCTTGGGATATGGCCCAGTGGTTGAGTGCCCCTGAGTTCAATCTCCGGTACAAAAAAAAAAAAAAAAAAAAAAAAGTGGTATCAGTACATAGAACAATGTCTGATACACATATTGATGAATTTAAAAGAATATAAAAATATTTTCCTGGATGTAATAACATTATTAAATAGTTTTCAGGACAATATTTTTTTTAAAAGGTCACCTTTTGTGACAAGGGGAGGAACAATTTTAGAGATCTAATAGTACAAGAGCAGAGATATTAGGTAAGATTTATCTTTAGGAAGTTAGTAATACAATGTGATCATCAAACTATTAGGATGGAGATAACAATGTGAACAGATATTGGATAAAATATATATTATTGATGCAAAAATCAATAATGTCATACTGTTGGTTCAGTACAAGAAGGTCATGAATGAAATAAGAAATCAAAGATATTTTTGGCATTTCTGCACTAAAAATGATTTTAGATGTTTTATTACATGACATGACCATTAACTGATATGGAGAATTCTAGATACTGACTTGGAGGATGAAAATATAAGGAAGAAATAAAACTTTTGTATTTAGACATGTTAAACATGAGTACAGTATGTTGATAAAAACTGAAATTTAGAAATCTAAAGATGAAATTTATGTATCTGAAATTTAAATTAAAAATCTCCCAAGTTAGGGAGAAAATATATTAGTAGGATATTTTGCACCAGGAAAAAATATTTAAGTGGAATAGAAAAAGAGGTTTCGTAAGGAGAGTAAGAAGATTTCTCTAGTAAAGTTGGAAACCAAGGAATATTGGTGATTTACAAGTCAAGAATTAGGGGGATATAAAAATGTTCAAAATTGTATTGTATGCACAGGGAGAGAAAAGTCAAGAGTGTACAGAAATATGCAAACACACACACACACACACTTTGAGTATAAATGAGAAAAAGAAGTCATTTGGAATAAAATGTGGGACGGAAATAAGTGTCTTTCAACTTTTTTTTAAATTAAAGGAAATTAGATCATATAGTACTTTAAATTGTTGTGATTCAAATGAGTTAATAGAAAATAAAAATGCTTTTCAATGTGCATGTAAAATACATTTGATTAAACTGTGATTGAAGAATAGTTTTTTTTCAAATTTAAATGTGTTTATGAGTATATATTATAACCTAATTAAGATGACACATTAAGCAGAAATGGTAATAGTCCACTTTTGCATAAAACACTGGAAGTTTTTTTTTATTTATGCCAAGTTTTATAATTTTATGCACAAGAAATGAACACACAGAATTGAAGTGTATACTGGCAAACTGACACTGAAATCATTAAACTCAAGAAAATAAGTTAAAAATACATTTTTTAAACAATTATTGAGACAATGATATTCAGCTACTAGAAGTCCTCTGTGCAGTATTAAAAGAGAAGTGAGATTCCTACACAAATAATCATGCTATACAAATAATAAATTCCATGGCAGGTTTCCCAATACCTCATCCACAATCCATCATGGCCCTAGAATATGAGCAACAATTTGAGGACAAAGACTGGTTTGGTTAAAATATATGATCCTATGATATGCTGTCTACAAGATATTTACTTTTAATATAATGGTATAGGCAGGTTAAAAGTAAAATAAAGGAAAAAGATTTATTATGTAGCATAATTAAAAACAAGAAGGGGCATATATATTAATGTTCCATAAAGTAAACTTTGAAGTAAACTGACAAAAAATAGCTTTAATCACAACATATAAATCAATCTCCAAGAAGACAATATTAATAATCACAATAATCATCCTAAAAATGTATGCAACAAACAGCACAATTTGTCAAATAAAACTGCTAGAAATTAAAGGAGAAATAAACAAATTAGAGCTGGGGATTTAGCTCCGTGGAAGACCACTTGCCTAACATGTGCAAGGCCCTGGGTTCAATCTTGACCACTACAAACATAAATTAAGAGGAAGGAAGGAAAGTGGAAGGAAGAAAGGAAGGAAGGAAGGAAGCAAGCAAGCAAGCAAGGAAGGAAGGGAGGGAGGAAGGAAGGAAATAGGCAAATCAACAATTATATGTGGAGATTTCAATACCTATCTTTCATAAGATCCTAGAACAACTAGAAAGAAATCATCAAAGGTATGTAATAGCTTAATTAATAGCATCAATCTATCAATCTAATCTAATATGAAATTAATTGGAATTTATTGAAAACACATTTAAGAGCAGAATACATATTCTTTTCAAGTGTCCATGGAACAAAAATGATAACCCCCCCATCCTGGTTCATAAATTTAACCTTAAAGAGCTGAAATTATAGACTATGTTCTCTACCTATGATGCAATCCAACTGAAATATATAGCAGAAAGACCATAAGAAAAGTTCTAAGCATAATGGAAAAAAAATTTAATGACCATTAATACATAATAAGTTTATATAAAATAAAATATATTAAAATATAAAATTTAAGAACAACATAAAAAACATATAAATACTAGAATTTGGAATTTCTAGTTTATTTCTTGACTTATTTTGAAAATATTTTATAATTAGATTCATTGTTAAATTATGGGGAAAGATACCTGAACTACAATTTTTATTACATTATTAAAAATCTGAAATGTAGTTCTTCTATTAAAAATATGGATCCTTAAAATATTCTAACCAAAATTGTTTCACATACCTAGATTATGTTGTATTTTACTCATTCTATATTATAACAAACTCTGTAAGTTCAGCAGTGTACATATTTTAAATATTAAAAAAGTACCATTATTTCATAATTCTTAGTCTTCACTTTTAAATGGGATGAAATAATCAGCAATATCATTAGGGTATAAAATCAGCTAACATATTTGTGACAATTACAGAATGTATGTCAGTAGAATGATACATATTCCTTCCCCCAAGTGAGACAAATATTTTCTATCTTTACAAAAACTTGAAAATATTATATTACTAATATGGTCTTGCTCTCTTTTTTATTTTACTCAACTCTTAAATTATGATTCATTTGTTCTTTGTGTTTCTTTGAGATTCAGTAAATATGATCTGTTAACTGAATAATTAATATTGACATAATAGATTTTTGTTTTGGTTTTGGGAATTTGAGATTTCCACATTCAGAAAAGCAAAGGCATTCAATTCCTGGACACCCATAGTTTATTTCAATTGTTTTGTTCCATTATATTTGACGTGTTTTTCTTCTGTATTATTTTTGTTTCTGAGTATGAAGCCCTTAAGGAAATGTACATTGTTCAAATTTAGTCTACTGTTAATGGTTTCTTCAAATTTATTTTTGTTTTGTATTCTTCAGGATAATGAAAATTATTAATGTTCTGATGGGTTGTTTTTGTAATTATCATAAATGTCTTTTTTTAACCTTTGTTTTATACTGAAGTTTTACATAATGAGAGAGAAATAGGAATATATTGTTTTATTGTCTATTACAATGAATGAAAATATCAAAACTATATTCACAAATAAATATAAAGCAAAAATTCCATGATGAAATAAATAAAAAAGAGAAAAACTGAGCATGGATTAGATGTCTGAGGTATGTTAATTTTTGAGTAATACTTAGATTTTTGTCCCCATTTTTAAAAATATCTTATTTTAAATCCTAAAATATTGAAAAGCTAATAATATTTTTTCTTTGTTTCAAAATGATGTTGAAAAGAAGAAAATGGGTAGAAGTATAGAGAAATGACTATGCTGGATGCTGTGTCCTTGAGGGTACATTATATTATCTTTGTTTTTAACTGAGTTGTCATTGAATTAATAAATTGTTCATGCTAAAAGATAGATTGAGTTTAAGAATTGCTAGAATGATACTGAATTCTAGTGGCAAGGGAGGGGGGATGAGAGGAATAAAGGAATGTTAAATAGAAAAAACGGGGGAGGGGAGGGAAAAGGGCAAGGGGATAGAGACAATGGCAGAAGGAGTTTGACATCAATGTACTAAGTGCATGTATAAAAACTCAAATGGTATGAAAATATTTTGTGTAAAACCAATGACTTGGAAAACTGTGCTCTTTATATGTAATATAAAAGGAATTGCACTCTAAAAGCATGTATAACAAATTATATTAATTAAATAAAAAAATAATTGTGCTATTTTCAACATATTTAACTGCAGCTCTTTTCTTCTTAGTGACTCTGCTAAGGAGACACCAAGTTGTACTGCAGCAAACTATCTTTCTTAAGACTTAACATGTGTGCACATGTCAATAAACGCCATTTTAAAGAATGTGTCACTGTTTAAAAAAAAAAAAAAAGTGTATGTCCCATACAAAGGAAGTGTGAACAAATTAAATTGATATTTTATGGCTTTAAAAAAATGTCACTTTCATCATTTTCAATTAAACTCAGAGAAATACAAATACCACTTGTTCTCTCTTACAGGTAAAAACTAGAAAAAGTTGATATAAATGTAGTATATTAATATCTAGAGTATGGGAAGAGAGGGCGGGGAATAGAAGGAGGTTGAATAATGGGTACAGTTGGAAAGGAGGAGCTCAAGAATGCCAGACATATAAGATAAGGAGATAAAAATGCTAATACACTTTTCACTTTTTCCTAAGTTTGATCTTAATAAGAAACCACATCAAGAATAAGAGATGTGTACAAAAAAAAAAGAAAATTTGAATAAAGGTATTAGGTTTGGATAGGAGGTGTCCCTCGAAAGCTCGTGAGTGAGAAAATGCAGGAATATTCAGAAATGAAATGATCAAATTATGAGATCTATAGCATAATCAGTGGATTAATCCATTGGGTGGAGTAAAAATTTGAATTGACTACTGTAATGAGTGGTAAATATTAGCAGGTAGATATGGCTCTAGGAAGTAGGTCACTGGGGCTATAGCTGTGGGATTTGTATTTTGTCCCTAGTGCCTCACTCTCTCTGGTTCCTGGCTGCCATGAGATGAGCAGCCTTTCTGAATAAGGTCCTTCTGTCATGATGTTCCACCATCATCTAAGTCACAGAGCAATGGATTCAGCTGACCATGTCTTTAAAATTGTGAACCTAAAATAAACATTTATTTCTCTAAGTTGTTCTTTTTGGGCATTTTGGTCACAGCAATTAAATGATTATTAAAACAAAAGGAATTGGTGATGTGGAAAAAGAAAAGCATATATGGATGTAAAATAAGCTAGTTAATATTTTATTTGGGAGAATTTTAAACACAAATTTAGAAAGATAACACATATATATTGTGTAAAGAGATGTATTTATATATCCTTAAAAATAATGAAAAAGTGAATAGCAATCACTGACTACTTCTCTTTATAAGTAAATACAGAAGGAATACATTATTTGTGATCATTTGAAGCGACTTCCTGTTGGGCAACTCCATTTGTTTTATTCATAAACTTGTTTCTTCCAACTATGTTTTCCAATTTAATTTTTATTCTGTCAGAGTTTTGGTTTTGATATCTTTATGACACTTATCACAAACAAGTTATTATTCCCATGAAAATCTTCATTAATATAAGTATCTTTAATGACATGAAGAAATCATCATAAATGAATTATATTTCTGCCTTTTAAAAATTATTTTCTCTGTAAAATAGCAAACTTAATCTATTACAATATTTTAAACTCTGATGTAAAGACCATTTTATATAACTGTACAATTGAAAAGAATTATTTAGAAGTTACTCTGGAGGTCATTATGCATAAATTAATCACAAGCATAGAAACAAAACATTAGAAGTATGATTTAAATATGTTTCTTGAATTTTAAATACACCAGTGAAGACCATTTTTACAAAATACTTTTGATTCCTGGAATTTTTGAAAGCTCAATCATGATCCAAAATTCTATAGAGTTGACCATGGCATTATTTGTACTATATTTAGTAGAATAGAATATACTTTTGTTCATTTTTTTAACAACTAGCTTACCAAATGTACCCAAATATCACTTCCCAAATACATTCCATTTTCAAAATCATCCTCAAATATGGATTACAGCCTCTTTACAGTTTAAATGCCCTATCTCATACTTATTATCCTTCTTTTTCTCAACACATAACTGAACATACATTACTCTTTTCATTGTTGCTGTAATTGCTAATATGATTAACATTGTGATTATGCCTTTTTATTTATTTATACCTATATCTCTATCAACCTGTACCTATAAAGTTCTGGCATAGCCCTCAAGCTATAGTGTGCTATGGCAATAATGTTTCTAGGAATTCATATCTAGCCTTCTCTTAGAAAACACATGGGAGCAGCTATTCTTCTGGAACAAGTACATTAAATTTAAAAGGTACTAGAAAATGTTCTTGCTCTTTCTAGAGGTCTTTGTTTTGGTTTTATAATAATATTTGTTTTGGGGGCTTATTTCCCAAAATACATATTTACATATATTCATGTAAATATCATATTAAATTATATTTTTTAAAACTCCAAATCAAAGCATTGCTTGCATTGCAGCAAAGGGTCAGCCCATTTTATTTGCAATGGATTGTCAGTTGGAAAGAATATAACTGTTTTCCAGCCCAATTTTTGTTTTAGCCAGCTAAAAGACTTGACAAGAACAACTTAGAGGAAAAGTTTATTTTGACTCATAATTTCAGAGGCTCAGTTGATGGTCTGCCGATTCCATAGCTCTATGCCATGGATGAGGCAGAACATCATGGAAGAAGGGTGTGTCAGAGGAAAGCTGCTCAGCTCATGACAGCCAGGAAGCAGAGAGAACTTGAGTTAAAGGAGCCAGGGATAATATAACCCCCAAGGACATGCCCCCAGGTGACCTACTTCCTCCAGCTACACTCTACCTGTCTGCAGTTACCACCTATTAATCCATTCAAATCATTAATCAAATAAATTAAACCACTGATTAGGTTATAGCTAATTATATCACCTCTAAACATTCCTAAATTCTGTCACACATCAGTTCCTGGGGAACATTTCATATTCAAACCAGAACATAACACCACATAAGAGTGAGACTTCTTCCTTTTAGGTACCTAATATTTGCTAGAGGGGACATTTCTTCTTTCAAGCAGTGAACAGAATATGACAAGGAAATTAATGGGAAATAAAATGCCTTAAAATATCTCACCCTGTTATTGAACTCAGTCACTTCATGTCTAGTGATTTCAATCAACAGAAGCCATTTATAAACTCACTCAAAATGGCACAACTAAATTTATTTTAGTAAATCTTAATATATTGCTACATCTGTATTTATAGCATAAACTTGTTATGATTTAAACTACCAAGCCTGTGAAAATGAAATAATCTCTTGTGCGTAATTCCATTTACGCTCATGATGTCTACCATATATAACCAAATATTCATGTTTTATAAAATATTATCTTTTTTTTTTTTTGTACCAGGGATTGAACTCAGGGGCACTAGACCACTGGACCACATCCCCAACACCCCCCTTCCTTTTTTAAAGTATTTATTTATTTGTTTTAGTTGTACTCAATGCGTTTATTTACGTGGTGTTGGGGATCGAACCTGGGTTGCACATGTGCTAGGCGAGTGCTCTACCGCTGAGCCACAACCCCAGCCCCAAAATATTATCTTTATGACCTTCAAAAATCATTATCAATACAATTTAACATTATCCAAAATATTTGCCTAAGATGTTTTATGGCATAGATAGCAACCCTCAAAAACAGAACACCAGATGGAAATTCATTTAATGGAATTTAATACAAGTATTCCCTGGGAAAACTTGTAGAGAGATGGTTGATTGCTATAGGGTGCAGAAGGAGATAGAGCAAGGATATGATATCAGGAAAAGTTTAAATTAACAATGTGTCATGTTGGCTCAATTCAGCAGAACCTCTCTGGGGTCACCACTGGTTATATCTCAATTAAGTTTTGACAAGGGCAAAACGAATTGGGATGTTGTACCTGGTTTCTGCCAGGGGAACTTGAATTCCTAGATACCTGTAACTCTCTTAAGTACCAACAAAGTGGATCCTAGAAATGTCTTATAAAGATATATGGGTTATAGCTGGTGAGCATTTGATAAATTCAGCAAAGAGATCTGGAACAAATGGGTGAGTACTGATGGGTCTGCTACCAAAGGTTTTATATAATCATATTCCAGCCAATACTTAAATCTTGATCAAGCATCAACACTTCCTAATTCAAACATTTCAAACTACTTGTTTTCTACTGATTCTAGGTAATCTTGCAATCCATTAATTTGTTTTTAATATGTTGATGATTAGTATAATGATATATTAATGACATTTTTGGTAATCTCTTCTGTCTACCTAATATTAGTTTTAGGATTCTCATAATAGAAATGATATTGCCACTACTGTGGTTAGTGCTATTACTGCAATAATTATACGGCTCATAGCAAACTAACAGTTTTAAGAAAATAGAGAACTGGTGCTATTTTATTTGATAATATTCTTCTGAAGCTTATTTAGAGCTTAGAAACAAACTTTCTTCAATTTAATTATAATACTGTGATAATGTGTGCCAATGATTAAATAATGCATGCATGTTTTATTTCTTAATATGTGTGTATGCCCAGTGGTTGAATTAAAATAAAAATGAATATTTTATGGTAAAAAAATAAAGCATGCAATTGTGTGTGCAGGGAGAAAAAATATATAACCTTTATCTATCTATCTACCTACCTACCTTCCTACTACCTACCTATCCAGATCAGTCTTCTTTTCTCTCTATTAATTTGAACATTATCTATTTTTTAAACTTTCATGTAATCTTTGAAAATCTTTACTATTGGATATTTTATTGTTTTGCTTATTTTAATCTGTTCATTGGGTAAAATAAAACCAATCTCATAAAATTTTCCAATTGTATTTGTTCATTATTTACTATCATTTTGCTATACTAGTTGATGCTTTTAAAGTTCACATCATCTTGTCACACTCAATCATCTTCAACTCTTCTCTTCTTATTTTCTAAGTATCATAAAATATAACTAGTTTTCAAGTTGTCATAGATTTCTTCCTTTCTGGTTTTTAATTTGTCTGCATTCTTTCTAATTTACTCTCATGAATCTTCCTGAATATTTAATTTTTATTTTTAATGTGTAATCCCCCAAACAGTACAGAAAACCACTTTGAGAAGAATGGCTCATAGCCATATTTTAAGGTAATGACATTATCCTAATTATTTATGCTTTTTGAACTAATTTGCAAAACATAAACAGTACAGAAAAAGGTTTAGATATAAATGATTACTCTCCCAAGACAGCCTTGAGCATTCCCCTCAGCTTGACTAAACTGTAATTGTATTTATTCCTCGGTATAATTTCCTGATTTTTCTTTTCTAAGAAATTTACTTTAGAAAACATGAAATTGTAGAAATTTCCCCTTCCCTTTTAGCAGTATAAATCTTTTCCCAGTCTCTTGCCACAGCAATGTCTTTCACTAGGACCTGGGAACCATCCCTTTAAAGCGAACATTCTTAAAAACAAAATAAACAGGTGACGCGTCCAGAAAAAAAAAAAAAAAAAAAAAATGCAATCATTCCTGTCACTTACATCAAAATGGATGGACAGGGAAGACACTGCAAGTACCATCACACAATCTCTGTCATATATAATAGCTAAAAAAAACAACAACAACAACAACAAAAAAAAAAAACTTAATGAAATGGAGAATAGCAACTAGTAACTCCTAGAGGCTGGGAAGGGTCAAGGTGAATGAGAAGAAAGGCTGACAGGGTAATTGATCCCAAAACACTGTTAGGTAAAAAGAAAAAGTTCTGGTGCTCTGCAGCATGGACTATATTTTGCATTAGCCTATTACCTATTTTATAAAGACATAGAGGAGAGATGTCTCCAAATTTAAATATAATAAGAGGAAAATGCTAATTACCTTGATTTGATGAATGCTTGCTGTATGCTTGTGTTGAAATGTCATGCCATACCCCATTAAGATGTACAATTAATGTCTGCTAATAAAAAATAAATATAAATAAGTAACCATTGCAAACTATAGGAAGAAGATAGGAGAGAGAAAAAGAAGGAAGGAAAGAAGAAAGGAAGGAGGAAAGGAAAGGCAAGAAAGGAAGGAAAGAAGAGAGGGAGGGACGGAGAGAAAAGAAAAAGAAAAGAGAAGGGAGGGGAGGGAGAAAGAAAGGGTCCCTATCTCCCAATCTCTGTAAGAGGTTAGAAGTCTAACTTCAGTAGGCAGGATGAGAAAACACAGATGGCCTACCCACAGACCAATCTCCCCATTAACTCCCTAAAGTTCTTTTCTATTGGATCACTCCAGTGCTTAAAAGTTTCTGTAACTTCTGTTGTAGCATAGTTGGGTTCAATCTCTTCCCACCATTTCTTAAGTGGTCTTTCTGGCTTGTTTAACTCATGTAGTGCAATTTCACTTTGACATTACTTAGATATTTTTAAGGCAGAAGAAAGGCAATACAATGGCAATTTAGACAATTTTTATACATACACAAATGTAATATATTTTCAATTTTGACTCATAGATTTAATTTCTTAATAATTACTGAACTATATCTTATAGAATATAAAGATTATCCTTGGGACAATAGAAATCAGGTTTTTTTTTAAAAAAAATGAATTCATAGCATGTGCAAATTTATTTCAAATATTTTTATCTTACCCCAAAGAAACATCATATTTACCAACATTCACTCCAAATTCTCCCCCAATTAACCATTGGCAAGCATGGATCTATAGATTTGTTTTGTTTCCTTCTTGTTGTTGCATCTAGTTTCATTTTTCTTGTAGGTAATGACGGAAAGTTTTATATTATTTGATAAGGTTCAACAAAGAAGTCACATGAATCCATAAAACACATACACAGAGACACACACTTAAACTATTTGCATTTCAGAGTAGCATGATCTAAAATGCAACTCTAACAATTCAGCTACTGTTGTGAACATTTCATTGAAGCAGAAGTACCTGAAAATGGTATCACTTGGCATCACATCTTAGCAGCTTTTAGCAGGAAAAAAGACAAATAAGTTTCAGAGCCGCTCTTCTATGATTTCTTTTTACACAGTGGAAGCGAAGAGCAAAATTCACATTCTTGAAAAGCTCGTCCTTGGCTTCATACTCTCTCCTATGTTTCTTAATAGAAATGTGGATGCTTCTCCTAGTCCTATCCTGACTGTATTTTCTTGTATATTCAGAGCTGTGTACCTGGGCTCATGCTCACTGTTCTGCAGCCAGACTAACCTAAGTATTCTACTCAAGTGCCTTTAAAAAATAGCTAACACTTTATACTGTTTCCTACATACTGGGCTTTCTCATACATGCGTTTTTAGTGCATACTTCTCAAAGCATACAGTATGAAATAAGTTATTATTCTGATATTACACATATGAAAGCTAAAGCACAGAATGATTAAGTAAATTTCCCATGATCACACACTTCTTATTTGGTAAAAACAGAATTCAAATCCAGGAAGCCTGGATCTATATTTGGTGCTTTTGACTACTACTGTAAGCTGCATAGCACTAAGACAAACATCCCATTTTCATTTCAAATTGTACATTTATTGTTGGAAACACTGCAGTCTTAGGATTCTTGATAATTTGGACTTTCATGGCCATAAAATAGATGAAAATATCTCATGAGATTTTCTTATCTCTTGGACTTATCCCACATCTCAAAATAAATTTGAATCATCCATCTTTGAGTAATGTAATCCCATACTTGTCACTTCCTTTATCTATGTTCACTATATTTATAAATGAGCTCACAGCAAGTTTTTTCCTCTCCTACCTTCATACATGTTTCAACCTAGTCCATATTATATGCTCATGTGGTCCATTACTTCATCCAGTCTCTTGGCAAATATAGCAAAGGAGTTAAATGGTTTTCTATATCAACCCTGTGAATGAATCTTGTTCCAGTAATCAGAATTTAGTCTATAACCAGAATTCTGAAAACAAGTAGTGGAAAAAATATAGTAAATTGATTCTAATACAAAATAATATTTACATCTATCTTTCAATAGATACATTTATGATTTGGGGCCTATAATACCCAGTTCCTTACTGGATGACCCAAAAACATCTAAAAAAGCAATATTTTAATTTTAGCTTTGTTTGTTCTGTGAACTTCAAAGCTAGATCTCTGTTCAAAAGTACAATAGAAACACATCATTTGAAGTAAATCTAATTCCACCCGATTTCTGTTTGTTATGTCTAATTAGACAGCTTGACTTCTGGACCATTGATGATGAGGTCTTTCTAGTCCTGATCTGATATCCTGTCTGTTTCTCTGTGATAGTTAATTTCATATGTCAAATTCACTGGGCTATAGGATTCACAGATTCATATATATTTCTGGATATGTCTGTGACGGCACTAATCCATGTACTCCATATTGCTCTCCAATATGGGAGAAAATCATCCTACCCTTGGAATCCTACATGGAACAGGAAGTACAGGAAAGATGACCTTATAAGCCCCTCCCTCTTTTTTCTTGCCTAACTAACTTGAGCTAGGACATTTCATCTCATTTTGTTTTTCTTCCTCAGGTCTTTGTTGTTGTTGTTGTTGTTATTCTTTTTAGTAATATATGATAGTAGGATCTATTTTTATATATTTATACAAGTGTGGGATATATCTTATTCTAATTAGGAGCCCATGTGGATGTACATGATGTTGAGATTCACTGTTTTATATTCATATATATGTAAGTTATGTCAGATTCATTACACTATCTTCTCCCTTCCCTTCATTCCCCTTTATCTAATTCACTGAACTTCTATTCTTCCCCTGCCCCCTCCCTTGTTGTGGGTTAACATTCAAGTATCAGAAAGAACATTCTACATTTGTTTTTTTGTGATTCATTTATTTTGCTTAGCATGATAGTTTCCAGATCCAGCCATTTACCAGCGAATGTCATAAAGTCATTCTTATTTATGGCTGTGTAATATTTCAACATGTATATACACCACAATTTCTTTATCCATTAATCTGTTGATGGGCATCTAGATTGATTCCATAACATAGGTATTGTGAATTGTGCAGCTATAAACATTGATGTGGCTGCATAATTATAGTATGCTGATTTTAACTCCTTTGCTTATATAAGGAGGAGTGAGAGAACCGGGTCAAATGGTGGTTCATTTCCAGTGTTTTGGGGAATTACTGTTTTCCAGAATGGCTGCACTAATTTGCCATCTCAACAACAATATATGTGTGTACCTTTTCCCTATATTCTTACCAATATGTATTGTTACTTGTATTCTTGATAATTGCCATTCTGCTTGGAGTGAGGTGAAATCTAAGTGAAGTTTTAACTTGCATTGCTCTAATTGCTAGAGATGTTTGAAAATTTTTTCATATATTTACTGACCATTCACATTTCTTCTTTTGAGAAGTGTCTGCCTAGTTCCTTTGCCCATTTATTGATTGGGTTATTTGATTTTTTGGTGTTAAGCTTTTTGAGTGTTTTGTATATTCTGGAAATTAATGCCTCATTAATTTCTTCTACATTCACACTTTCATTGGCAATATTGATTCTCTTTGGTCTCAGGACCAGCTCTCTATGTCATTTGTATGTATATGTTTGAATGCAAAGAGAATTCCATGTGTGTTTTGTGTGTATGAGCATGTTTCCATGCCCGTGTGTGTGTGTGTGTGTGTGTGTGTGTGTTTTGTTGGGTAAGACTTTCAAGTCTCTGGTGATTGGTAGTAGTTATATTGAAAAATCATTCCTTATTCCCAGTTGATGTAAAGAAAATCTAATTTATTAGATTAGTTTAATAGATTAGATTATATTAATAAGTCAAGTGTTTTGGATGTTATTTCCCCCCATAATATTTCAATCTCACTTGGAGTTTTATTTGGGATGGATAATGGGTTTAACTTCCTTTTATCATCTATTGATAGAGGTATATATTTATCAAACTTCCATTAATTTTTATTTAAAATGTCACATCAATATTTATAGAAAAAATAAGTTCTTGGTTTGATATTTTGTTGTTCCTAAAATATTTTGGTAATGTACTGCTTTAAAATTTTTTTCTAATTTCATCTGTTTCTTAGTCCTGAAATAATATAAATATAATTTAAATTATAAATTATTTTAATATTACATTGATCACACCCTTACATCCTCTTCTTCTGATAAATATTTGTATGGAAATATCTAGCCTGCTTTCCAATATCTTTTAATTGGTATCTTCAATATTTCCACTGAATTTAGGTCAATTTAAGTAATTCATCATTTTCTAAGAAATCATGTATTATCTGTGATGAAGATTCAAAGAATTTGTGGCTGTATACAGTTCATTTAAGCATTAAATACATAAACATTTGTAAGTAAAATGTTAAAATCATTTGTTAACTTTAAAAACTTTTATATGCATTAGACTTTTCATATTTCTAGAAATTCTTATTAAATTTGCAGTCATAAATATGTTGCTATCCTGTTTTTCAAAGTAGACCTCAAATTTGTATCACATACAGCAAATTATGAGAAATCAGTTCTATTTGTACTATATACCTATCGATTCAACACCGTGTTTTAACTCAATACCATATATACATATATATACATATATATATATATGTGTATATATATATATATATATATATATATATATATTGTACCAGGGAGTGAACTCAGAGGTACTCAACCACTGAGCTACATCCTCAGCCCTATTTTGTATTTTGTTTAGAGACAGGGTCTCACTGAGTTGCATAGTGCCTCCCTGTTGCTAAGACTGGCTTTGAACTCGCGATTCTCCTGTCTGAGCCTGGGAAGCCACTGGGATTACAGGGAGCACCACCAGGCCTGGCTTATATTATTTTAATATGGTTGTCATTATTGCTACATTTTTGAATTTTCTAGAATTATTTTTTATAAAAATTTTGAAATGCTTAAAATGACATTATTTAGTGTGTAAATTATGTCAAAGTTTTCATAGATTTTTATTGTTTTTTTTAAATCTCTTAAATTGGAGATTTTGTCTGTATATTCTTTAGTGTGTATGTTTTTTCATCAATCCCCTAGCATCACAGTGACATTTTTTAAATGTGAATTAAAAACTTTTCAATTGAGAGGATTTCTTCTAGTTATTGAATAATCAGTTCCTCTCTATTGCTTTTTTAAATGTTCTAATTTGATACTCATGCTGTTCACTGTTATTCTGTTTTATATATTCTATAATTCTCATATTTTCTGTCAAGATGTACATCTTATTTTGTTTGGGTTCAAGCTCTACCATAATTGTTCTCGATCTTTCTGGTTACTTGTTTGAGATTCAGTTAGAAACCATACTTTACTTTGTTTTATGTATTGATTAAAAAGAAAAAAAAGTTTTGAATTAAGACAAAAATATATTTTATTTAATTCTTTTTACGTAGTTGTGTCTTCTGTAGTTTATTTTGTTCCCGTTTCTGAAAGATTAATTAAATCTTACTCTCTGTGGGCTTTGACCCTATTGTTAGTTTTGTTTTCCTGAACAACCCAGTTTTTAGATTACTTTATTACAAGTTGCAGTTCCTCCCATTTAAGTTTTGGCATCGTGGCCACTGTTACACTGGGATTCAGGAAGAACCTTACCTATTCCATGATTTACCTGACATCTGACCCTCAGAAGTTGCACAGTTGATTTAACTAATTTAAATGATGTCTGCTTTTATTCATGATGCCAGATTAATCAGGCAAAATTATTTATTCAGACTGAAGAATATCTGTTGACCTAATCTTGTATGATTTTGCCTCTTGTTCTTCTTTTTTTTTTTTGGTACTGGGGATTGAACTCAGGGGCACTCAACCACTGGGCCACATCCCAAGCCCTTTTTTTTTGTATTTTATTAGAGACAGGGTCTCACGCTAAGTGTCTCGCCATTCCTGAGGCTGGCTTTGAACTCGAGATCCTCCTGCCTCAGCCTCTCAAGTGCTGGGGATTACAGGCGTGCACCATCAAGTCCAGCTTTGCCTCTTCTTCTTTATGATCCTTCTCCATGAAGTTTTTGACACTCTCTTTTAGTTGCCAGTTAATCCATAGAAAAGAAACTAAATTAGTCTCTGTGCGATCAGATCAATACAGAATACTGTGCCTCATTCTCAATCAGCTTCCTACAAGATCCAGAAAGATTATGGCTCAGGAATGAGCACATAATAAAGAATAGGAAGTAGATGAAAACCAGTAACTTCTCAAAAGCCCTCCCATGAAATTTTACTCATTGTACTTTTTAGTTTCCTTTTGTACATTGTCATTTACTCAAGGTTTTTATTTTATTTAGTCTCAATAAATAAAAATTATTTCTCCGTGTCTCTTACTGTTCACTTTGAATTTTAAAAAAACAGTATTAATGTATTGTCTATTGTTAAAATACAGTGCCAGCACCCAACTAAGCATTTATCTAAGTGTCAATATTAAAAATTTTATTATATATATGCTTATATTCTTATGAAGACTTTATTGGTATAAAAAATACATGTTTATAGCAGGCATGGTGGTGCACGCCTGCAATCCTAGTGACTAGGGATGCTAAAACAGGAGGAGTGCAATATCAAAGTCAGCCTCAACAACTTAGCGAGGCCCTAGGCAACTTAGCAAGATCCTCTCTCAAAAGAAAAAAAGGGCTGTGAATGTGGCTTAGTGGTTAGGTGACCCTAGGTTTAAATCCTGGTAAAAAAAATAAATAAATAAACATAAAAATACATGTTCATTTGGAAGGTTATGTTTAATGTGAATGCTTTTTGGTCTAATAAACCAAGTATTTCATATGTTAGTCATTCAAAATATTTTAATTTTTTAATTCTTTTTGGTACACATCATATTAAGCATTCAAAGAAAAATATATAGCTTTTACTTTATTGAAATATGAAAATATATTATTGAATTACTTTTATATTGATTTGATTCTAAGTATAAATAAATTTTTATACATACTTGATATTTTTCCACTGCAGTGTTAAAAAAATTTGAACTAATTCTCTAGATTTGTTTTCATATTTTCACATATTAGAAACTTTATATTTATGTCACTATCATTTTAATTTTTAAGATACTGTCATGACTTGGAAAGGATTTCCCATTTTTAGGACCCATGATTATATTGGATCACAAAATCTAAATTAATCTATAATAATCTCACAAACTCAAAGTCCTCAGTTTAATTGTTTAATTGTGCTTGTTCTATGATTAGGCAGTAAAATCATGGGGAGTCCTCCATGTTGTCTGCCTCAGATTCCAATTTAAATGTATTATTGCCACTAATGAACTATTTTATGTGGCTTCATTTATTTCCAATACACTTTTTTACCCCAACCCCTCAATGTAAAGGTCAAATTTTATTTTATTCTTCCATGGCAGAACATGAAATGTTTCCTTATTCTCATAGGGAATATTTATTTCTTGGTAAATACTCCAGAAAAAAAAATCCCAATGTATCTGTCATTGGGATTCATACATTTAAGCATAATTGTGACATTTTAATGGTGGTTCTCATGAAGAAAATTGCTTTATTGTACTGTATCACATTCATTCTTACTTGACAAGATGGTCGTGTCATGAATCTATCTAATTTATTGAACTTAAATATTCTTTCTTCTGCTGAAAAATACATATATCTCATTTACTACTTTTAATTGTTTATTGAGTTTAGTGGAAACATATTACCTCACATAGGAAAAAATATTTTTTTCATCCAAAATTTCAACATTGACAAGAATATTTTTCAAGTAAAAATCCCATAAGATAGAATAAACTCTGGAAAACTCATTATAAGATAAAAATCTTATATCCAATTGAAAAATTTATTTCCTGAAGCTTGAAATGGCTCTATAAACACATGTATACTTACTGTGTGGAAAAAGAGATGCTTTGTGGATATTCTTCATTTAGACATAAAGAGGTTCTGAAATAAAGGAATTTTCACTTACAGGATTTAGTATATGAAAAGGTATCAAGGTTTACTAATGGTACAATTTACAAATGTTGGGGGAAAATTCAACAGAGTGCTTCAAAATTCTTTGAAACAGTGGTAAATCATTGGCAGTGTACTGTATCAATAAATTTGTGTGCAGAATTCAATCCATAGCAAGCCACCATGGGTTAGCTAAATTTTGCCTCAACCATAGGCTTCTGGCAATGACCTAACAGTGCGGTCAGACTCTAGGTCATCTACAATAGGACTATTATGGACACTATCATATGGCATTATCCTTATGAAAGAAAATGCAATGACCATATTACAAAGTGCTTGATGTCACACATGCAATTATTTGAAACTAGACTATCAGAGAATGACATCTGGGATATACCCATTGTACAATCATTATATTGTACATTGTTTTATATTGACAACCCAGGGTCAAGCTTAAACTCACTATGGTTACAAAAGTAACATGAAATTATTGAATTCTCAGCAAAAAAAAATACTTATATACGAAGAGTATCTAATGACACAAAGCTTTAACCTTTTGCTATGTACATGTGCATGTATCTGAAGGTGAGTTGTGCCATATAATTTTAGACTGGATCACAATTTATTCAGGCTCTACCACTTCTGTGATGAGAATGGTTTCAATATAATAAAGTGTTGTTTCTTTAACTGATAGATAACACTGAAGGCATGAATGATAATCCCTATCACATGAGCTATATGTGCTGTAAACAGAATTGATGCAATATAAAAATTGTACTCTCTTCCCAGTTCAACCACACCCAATAAAATATTTTCTAGCTATTCCATGCTAATTACAGCAAATGTGCCAGGTACCTAAAGTCCACAAGTGGTTAACCTAGAAACTTTCCAACAAAACCCATAAAAGATAAACTATCTTACCGCATATGTGCTTCACTACCTAGTAGAACTCACAGACACCTAGAATTTAAGAATGGAAAATAGGGCTGGGGTTGTGGCTGAAGTGGTAGAGTGCTTGCTTAGCATGAGTGGGGTACTGGGTTCGATCCTCAGGACCACATTAAAAAAATATAAAGGTATTGTGTCCACCTACAACTAAAAATATTGTATGTATGAAAAAAAGAATGGAAAATAATAAAGTGGTATAATAGAATTAAAAACGTTTATACAATGAAAATTTTCTCTTTTTCTTTCTCACTCTGATGCTGGCTAAAAATTGGATACTATCAAGTATAACTGATAGATGCAAATTTGGAACCTTCCATTTTTCCCACAATGATGTCTCATAAACATTAAAGGGTAAATTTTTTAAATGACACCTATGAATCAATTCGTTATATACCCCATTCACAGTAGAAGAAGTCACCATGGCTCTTTGACAATACAACAGACTCCTTTTTTTAAAAATTACCTCCCTGTTTTCAGAGGTCACCTTGAGTGAGGGAAATCATTTTGTTTCCCAAGTTAAAGCTTATCCTCCAAGAAAATGACAATCCAGCTCCTCCTAGAAGAGGATAACAGATTTGGTAAGATGGAGCACAGGTCTGGACTTGACCATAAAGAAACAAACAGCAGCCCAAATAACCTCATATAATTTTCCCAGCTATAGCAAAGAATGCTATCACTCTGGTGGATATGCATTCATTAGGTGAAAGTAGTGGTGAAGAATCTCATGGTCACCCCAGCACTTGAATTGGGCTCATGAACTGATGTCATCCTGTAAACAGTTTTCATTATTCCTGTCATAATAGAATATGCTCAACATAATGCACAAATCTAACAGTGTTATTGATGTTATGTGATCTGGGATGAGGACAGGTGCAGAAATAAAGTCTTTATTGGCAGCCCCTACCTTTTGTTTATGTCAAATGCTCTCATTCTTTTAGAGACTATTAAATTCAGTGTTTGCCATATACATATATATATATATATATATATATATATATATATATATATATATATATAATCAGTGCAACCACCTGGACCTATAAGGTCAGTCAGGCTTGAATAACAGAGAGCTTCCTGTGTGAACACATTCTTTTTGTTGTGTTTCTCTTTGAATTTCAGGTCTGACTTTCTTCTCTCACAATGGAGATGATTATAAGAAAATTCATTGAAAAATAATGAAGTTAGTTTTCAGAACTGATCATGTGCATAGGTTTTTTCCAAATTTCTCCCTGTAATTTTGTGTTACTATTAAGTTAAAATAAATTGTATAAGTGAAAGTTTCCACAAATGCAAGAAATGCTCTGGTTGCTATAGTAACTCAATCCTTAGTATTGGTTTTGATTGCAACCCTTAGTTCTAGTAAGTATGTGTACATCCATTTATTTATTATTTTTTGAATATGCAAATAAACTAACTCACTAAGCAGATTGAACTATTTCCCATCTCCCCTAGATTTGTCCATTTGTTTATTTTTGAGGTACTATGATTGAAAACTAAGAGTTTTCTACCACAGAGCTACATTTTTTTTTTTTTTTTTTTTTGATGCATTGTCTTGCTAAATTGCTGAGCCTGACCTTGAACTTGCAATCCTCCTGTTTCAGCTACCCAATTCACTGGACTACAAGCATGTAGCATGATGCCCAGCTTAGTTTGCCTATGTCAAATAGAATCTACAACCTCTCCACCTCTTTACAAGGGATTCCCAATGAGAACTTTTAGGCTTTTATTCTTATTTGAAGCTATTCTATTCAGAAAACCAAATCATTCATCATTATCAACCAATGCTAGATTCCTTCCAAGTTTACACAATACATATCCATGAGGAGAATTTCCAGAGTTTGCAGATCAGGAGAACTGAAGAGAGACAAATATCAGTGAATATCCCTGTGACCCTTGACAACAGTCATTACTTCCTTCAAGGAGTTTGGTAATTAGCAAATTTAGCATTGCTCATAGGTATTCAAATTAAATTTCTAGATACACAACTCACCAGAAGAATTTCTTCAAAAACAAAATGGTTCTCAATTCCAGAAGAGCAAATCCTCATACCAGGTCTTGTGAATTTAACAGAGTCAAATATACATCAGAAAAATGTATTGGTCAAGCAAAGTTAATAAAGCAAAGGAAAATACTCTCTTCATAGCATTTTAGTATTCCATCAGAATAGAGAAAATAGAAAGGTCTTTTTAGGACTGGAATGAATGATTTTGAAGAAAGGCATGACTTTTTTATTTTTTTGCCATTCTCTAATTGTAATTTTATGTGTTTACAGCCTTCATTTTCAGATGCAACTTTATGGGGCAAAACAATGCAATATAAAGCAATTTTCACTCAAAAGCTCATGTGTGAGATAAGACAAGAATGTTCAGAGGAGAAATGATTGGGTTGTAAGAGTCTTGACCCAATTAGTGATTTAAATTACCTGATAGGGATTAACTGAGTGGTAACTGAAGTGGTAGGGTGTGGCCGGAAGAGGTGGGAATTGGGGCGTGACTTCGGTATATATTTGTATCTAGAGTGTGGAGTCTCTCTTCTGCTTCTTGGTCACCATGATGTGAACTGCTTCCCTCTGCCATGCTCTCATGTCATGATGTGTGGCCTCACCTCAAGCCCCAAGGAATGGAGCCAGCCTTTTATGGACTAAGACCTCTAAAACCGTGAGTCCTCAGATAAACTTTCCTCCTTTATAGTTGTTCAGGTCAGATCCTTTAGTCATAGTAGCAAAAAAAAAAAAAAAAAAAACTAACTAAAACAGCCAGACGTAATTCCTTCTTTTACAATATGAAACTTTACCCAAGAAGTCTTGATTTAATAATTTTTCTCTTGCATGGAATATACGCAATTTTTTTTTACCACATTAAAACATATTTGCCATAACTCTTTTCATCAAAGAGTTGATACACAGGATTCCCTAAGGATATTTCTTTAGGCTAACCAGACCTTGCTTTTTCCTGAATTGTCCTAAAGGTCGTGTTAAGGATGGAGTACACATAGACACCTGATACAGAGATTGCAAAGGTCTGGTCACAAAATTTTAGCTGTGAATATGATGTGATTATGGTAATATTTTAATAACGTGAAAATTGAGGGTATAAGACTAACTCATATGGAAGAATTGGTTTCAAGACACCTCCTTTGTATGATGCATTTTTACCAACATTGGAAACTGAGAGAGAAAAAATAGAAATATAAGATTAGTTTCTTAGCAAAATACTATCTTCTATTCATGCAAAAGCACCAAAAATACAGAACAGCAGCAGAAGAAATAGAGAACCAACATGTTATCTCAGCAGATTGTCCATAAGTTACATTTTTCTACTAGCATTTAATGTGGAACATCAGCAGCTTTTTAAGTATCCTGGAATAACTGCCAAAATAGGAGCAAACTAAAGATAAAACATATCAAAAACAACAAAAAGTACCAGTTTAAAGTTAGGATGAAAAGTTGATCATATTATAGTGGACAATAAAGAAAAGAAAACATCACATTTTATTTATCACAACATCTTGGTTTCTAGGGATGATTTGTGGAGTGCAAATGCCCACTCCTGTGTCCATACACAACCTCAATTGCCCAATCAATCAGTTGATCATAAACTGGTGATGCTGCTGCTTTGTAGCAGAGAAAAAATTGCTAATTTGGCAATTATGCTACTGCAAAGCAGCTGTGATCACAACCTCCTGAGCACTGAAAATACTTCCTCCCAGACTTGTGTAAAACTTTCATGTGGAAAACTTTTTAAAAAGCTAAACATGCATATTTCATAATTTACTGGGATACATTTTGCATCATACTGTTATATTCTGCAAATCAGCAAGAATAAATATCATATCTTGGGACTTTTCCTCTCATAAACCATGTTACAACAGTCAAGTACACAATATACCTTTTTATAATCAATACAGTTCATTTGAGCCTAAGTGGAAATTCTGGAGAGAAAACAGAAAAAAGTGAAAGCAGAGTTAATTGAAGACCTCCATAAATGTCATCTCACTATCCCCACAGAGTTTACACATTTTATTTTAATTAGCATAGAATATTCATATTCTCAATGAAGTTACAAAAATCCCCTAGTTTTATTTTTAATGTAGAGCATTAAGATATTGTTTATATTTGAAATATAGCTCAAGGATATTAAGAATATTGATGCAATATTATGGTTTGGGGAAAATAATTTTAGAAATAACTACTACTTATATAAATTGCCATTTGGGAAAAAACTAAGCTTAATTATAGTCAATGATAAGCAAGGACACTTATCTAAATTTTAAAGTTGAGATGTTAGTAAAAATAGTGTGGTCTTCAAAAGGATACAATCTGCTGATTAATTGAATCACATGATTTTTTTCAAATACTTCTTTTGCTTTAAAAATGTTTTCCTACATAAAAACTATAGATATAAAAAGCATCTATAGATGGGTTACATCCAGGTTTGCATTTTTCCTCCCTCATACAACAGTGAAAACAAGAAAGCCATATTTATCTGTACTAAATAATTGCAACAAGGTGTGTTTTGAGAAGGAAAGTTCTCCACATCAAAGTGATTGAGAATGTCAGTGACCTCTTTTCAGAAGACCATGCTTTGGGGAGTCTCTGTAAACCTACTGTGTGTGCATTGGAAAACATGATTAAGTTAAAGGATGCAAGGATGCAAAGATTTTAAGGTGATGCAAATGCTTAAATCACTAGGTGGGCTGCATCATGATGGCTGTTTTCTAAAAACTCAGTCCAGATCCAAACAGAATCTTTTCAAGTTGCCCTTCATCCTTAATATTTATCATATACACAGATGATCATGAATAGAAATAACTCAGAAAAACTTACCAAGTCATATAATACAAGTTCCAGAACATCACAAAATCATGACATAAATGTGTCCAATCTATGGTAAGTGTCCTGTATTCTGTACCTGAATGTACTCTAAGGTCCTGTGCCCACCACTACCTTAGTCACATGGGGCACAAGATGTGTTAATCATCATGGGAGTCTTGAAAGGCATGGATACTGCCATTTAGACCTAAAATTCAGAGATGAAACTCATTGAAATAACTTAAGTAACGTTCTTTTTTGTATCTTCTTCAAAAAGCTGAACTCCTGTATGTGCCTTTTGAAAAAAAAATTATCCTTTTTAGATATATATGGTAGTAAAATATATTTTGGCATATTATACATACTTGGAGTATAATGTATTCTAATTAGGATCCTATTTTTTTGTTGTATATGGTGGTTGTGTATTCAAATACAAAGGTAGCAAAGTTATATGTGATTTATTCTACAGTCTTTCCTATTCCCATTCTCTTACCCTTCCTTTTATTCACCTTTATCTAAACCAATAAATGTCTGTTCTTCCCTCACCCACCCTTATTATATGTTAGCACACACATATCAGAGAGAATATTCAGCCTTTGTTGTTTTGGGGACTGAATTATTTCTCTTAGTGTGATATTCTCCAGTTCCATCCATTTATTAGCAAATGCCATAATTTCATCCTTCTTTATGGCTTAATAATATTCCATTGTGTATATATATCTCATTTTCTTTATCTATTCATCTGTTAAAGACACCTAGGTTGTTCCATAGCTTGGTTACTGTGAATTGAGCTTCTATAAGCATTTATGTGGCTGCATCACTGTAGTATGCTGACTTTTCATCCAATTAAGCATCATGCAGTTATCCAGGATTATGTCCCTTCATTACATCATCTTCCACTGAATCCATAATTGCAGTCCTTTTTGTACAGATAGATATGTACAATTACTCAATATATTGAAAAGAATCCCAATGTAAAAACTCTTCTACTTACTTTAACTTATGTATTTTATTCAAATTCATGATTATTTTTAAATGGCCATTTCTTTATGGGGCATAAATTATTGCACTTAATAAAAGTTTATTTTGCCTGGAACAGAACTCAATTCTTACATTTCTTTTTAGAACCAGGTATATGTGGACAAGCTTGTTCCTTATTCAGTAGCCTGTACTTTAGTGACATCCATAACTAGTACTTCAACTTAGAGACTTTTCATTAAACCTCCAGACTACTATGTATTTCAATGTACTTCAAACATAGCACACTCAAAATTCAACTCATCTTCCCTCAACTTCTATAATTCAATATCCTTCTACACCATTTATAACCATATGTGAGATACCCAATGACCAAATTAGTTTGACCAGACAACTACAGATTTCCTCCTAGTTTTTTTTTCCATAATAGCTGTTATTATTACCTTTTCAATGAAATATTAGAATTTTTCAATTTACACAAAATATTTCATCTTTATGTGTATAATATGTGCTAATTTTAGACATTTATTTTTGACACAGGTCATTGCAATTTCATTCAACTAACTTCTTTGACTCTTTCAACTTTATCCCTCAACAAATCTATTAAAGAATTAGTTGAAATTATAGTCTTCACATTCTTTATTTACTCCCCATCACCTATAGAATACATGCAACGCTCCTTATGTGAATAGATAGAGTCCTTGCAATCATGTCTCTTTTCAACTAAGAGCACCAACTCTAGACATTTCCATTTTCATGTTCTACAACTACAGCAATGAGGCAAACTCACCTTGCTATTTTCAACATGAAACCTCAACTCACCCATGCTTTCTCTGTTAGAAATATCTCTCTCCCCACTCTTCTGTTTATTTTATTCTCTTTATTTTCCAATTTTCAATTTCTTTAAGTTTACTATTGTTAATTCTAGTGTTTTATTGCAGATTGATGGGTTCTTACTTTTGTACTTTCACTGTACCTATTTGTATATGTGTATGGAAATTAAAATTTAATTAAATGCTTACCTAAATTTTAATTTAAAATTTCCCTCTGTCATATAAGCTACTTTCAGAAATCTATGTTGTGCTTCTTTCTTCATCAGAGGACATAAAAAGTATAATATTTAGTCTTTAACTTGGGAAAAAAATCTTTTCATTTCGCTGGATACTTCTTTATAAGTTTCTTGATGATCCAGTTTTCCTAAAATGTCATAGCATTTATATACCACATATTAGAGAACCAGAATGCTAGACAGCACTTTCTCAACTTGCTAGTCAGTGTATCATCAAAATATTGGACCTATTTCATATTCTTCAGGATGTTCAGATAATCCAAATATTCTAGGCCAATATTTGGAAAAATTAGCATAACCCATAGATAAAACTGCACATGTAGGGGTAGGGATATAGCTTAGTGGTAGACTACATGGTTGGCATCTATGAGATCCTGGGCTCAATTCCCAGCATAAATAAATAATTAAAGTAAAGGAAGAAAAGAATGAAGGAAAGCAAGAAGGAAGGAAGGGAGAAATAAAGAAAAATCACAAACATAACATTTCCTAAACCATATAAAAATGAACTATTTCTGTTTGTTTCAGTTGGGAAACAAATAAAATATTTTGAAATTAATCACCACATACCAAACATTTGAGGTCAAAATAATAAAGTCTAACAAAGTTATTCCATCCAGTATGACAGCTAAGATTACTCTTACTATTTGGTTGATCTGGGATAATTTTATGATTGCCTATGAAATTCCTTTAGGTTTTATAAGACAGACTAGAGAGATAAATGATGATAGGGACCAATGCCATCTTATTTATTTTTTAGAATCTTAAAAATGATGCTAATCTTTATACCTCTCTAGGATGCATTGTGTGTGTGTGTGTGTGCATATATATATATATATATATATATGTATATATATATATATATATAAATTAATACTTAGGGTAGGTGTGGAAGACAGCTTCAGGGGCTTCCATATGTCCTTTCCTATTATGATTATTTACTTCACAGGGCAGGGACCATTTGGGGGAGTTGTGTGAATAACCAAACACATCAACTCCAAGTCTGTGTTTATAACCCAGGGAAAGTTTTACTGTCTATAGCAGATTTCGGCCAATAGCTCATTTATCACCATGTCCCCAGATAAGCCCATTTTAATAGTGTGGGTCATATGATGTTTTAGGTCTCTAGATATCAACATCACATTTGGCATCCAAAAGTCCTTAAAATCTGAGTATTTCCCTCCATCCCATGTAAAATTACCCACGTAAATGATTTGGTGTTTTAGTTACCTCTATCTATATGACAAATTTCTTCAAAACCTAGTTGACAAAACAAGAATAAAAATTTGTGACCTCCACGTAGTTTTGCATTCATAGGGCATGTATCTACCAAAGTTGATCATATTACAACTGAAACTATATAATTCATAACTTGTCAATTTAAAAATGAAGTAAAACATAAAATAGTTTAGGAACTTCTTAGTTGAATACTGCTCAGAGTTGCCTATTAGATTGAAGTCAAGGTGACTTCCGGGGCTACAGTAATCCAAAAACTTCATTAAGACTGGAAGAAATGTCTCCAAGAAAATTTACTTATTTAATTGGACTATTGGTGCTAGCTGAAAAAAAGCCCAGTTTCTTTCTATATATGGAAATTAACAGGCTGCTTTATTTCCCAAGAAAATGCCAGCATTCTTGCCCCAGCAAGAATTAAGAGAACATATTCAACCTTTGACATTCTGTGTCTGGCTTACTTCATTTAGCATGATGTTCCCCAGTTCCATTCATTTACTGGCAAGTGCCATAATTTCATTCTTCTTTAAGGCTAACTGAAACCCTGTTGTATGTACATGCCACATTTTTTTATCCATTCATCTGTTAATGGGTATCTGGACTGGTTCCATAACTTCGCTAATGTGAATTGCACTGCTATAGACATTAATGTGGGTGCATCCCTATTGTATGCTGATTTTAGTGCTTTTAGATATGTACAAAAGAGTAAGATAGCTGAGTCATAAATGGTTGCACGTTGCATCCCCCCCCCCCTTTTTTTTTTTTGGAATCGCCATACTGTTTTCCAGAGTGGTTGTAATAATTTCAGTCCTGCCAACAATGTATGAATGCACCTTTTTCCATATATTCTTGCAACATATATTGTTATTTGTTTTCATGATAACTAGTTATGTGCAGAAGATAGACCACACTAGGACAAAAAGAAAGTAAAAATGGTGGGGGGAGTTCCTGAAAATAGCAGAGAGATCAGTAGAGTACAGGAAGGGGACAGAAGGGGAGGGAATAGGGATGAGGAAAAGGAAGAATGATAGAATGAATCTGACCGAAATTTCCAAAGAGCATATATGAATATAGCACAGTGAATCTTACCTTTGTCTATATCCACAAGGCACTAATTTTAAAAAGAACTATAAATGAATGAAAGAAAGATCTGTAGAGTAGAAAAAAGGCAACAGGAAGAGGAAGAGGGAGGAGGATAGGGAATAGAAAAATACTAAGGACTGATTTAGAGCAAATCCTTGCTTGTATAATTATGTCAAAATCAACCCTAAAATTATGTGTAAGTAAAATTGACTAATAAAATTTTATAAAGTAAAAGATAGGAAGACACACAGGTGATTCTGTTTATGACTTAGTTTTGAAAACAATGCTCCTTATTTCTACATATTCTATTTATTAGAATCTAATCAGTACCTTCAACTCACATCAAAGCATAATAATCAGTTCAGTTTTTGAAGAATACCAAAATACAGTGAATGTGTTTTAAAATCCCATTACTTCTTTTATTGACCACAAATTATTTGTTTTTCCCCTATCAAAAATACACTCATTCTCAATACTCCCCCAAGTGCTTTTTACATTCTTTTTCAAAAATTTAATTTTTATTGGTGTGTTATAATCATAAATAAGTGAGATTCATTTTGCCATATTCATACATGCACATAATTTTATCAATCTCATTCCTCAGAACCTTCTCTTTCTCTCCCTTCCTCCCTCCCCTACTCTGCTTTCTCTACTATATTGATCTCCTTCCTAGTATTATTGTTTAAGTTAATCCACTATGATTGCACATGTAAGCATAATTCATTGTAGTATGGTCATATGTGAGCATAGCATAATTTGGTGGATTTTGTTTCCCATTATTACCCCAATCCCTCCCATAACACGCAAGACCCCCAAACCCCACCCCAACTTTCCCCTCCCACTGTATCCCCTTCCTCTACTCTATTAGTTTCCCTTCTATTTTAAAGGGATCCTTTCTTTTTTCCCCATTCCTTCCTTCCCTCGCTAATACCAGCTTCCACACATGAAAGATAATATTCAAATTTTGACTAACCCTGACTTATTTCATTTAGCATGATGTTCTCCAAATCCATCTATTTGCCTGAGAATTGCATAATTCATTTCTATTTGTCCTGAATAAAACTCCATTGTGATTTTTTAAAATCATTCATCTGTTGATGGCTTCCTAGGCTGGTTCCATTTTGGCTATTGTGAATTGCATGTCTATAAACATTGGTATGCATGTTTAGACCTGTAGTATGCTCATTTTAGACCTTTTGGATAAATACCAAGGAGTGGAAGAGTTGAGTCATATTGTGCTTCTACTCCTAATCTTTTGAGGTATCTCCAAGTTCCATCTATTTTCTAAGATAAGGTATTTTTAAGTTTAACTCAGTTAAATTTTTATTTTTATTTTATCAGCATATTAGAAGAACAGTTTTGTAAAGCACATGTTTAAAGTCCAGAATTCTGCCATGTAAATCTGGTCCAACTTTAAGATAAAGCTATTCAGCAATACTTTCTCATGTATAGATCCTTGAGTATAATTCCTCTTAACAGAATGACATGTGATGTACAAAAAAAATAGTCCCTAAACCTACATGAAATGATGGTACGTAAGATCACTGCTATTGACATTTCCACCCAAATAATGGAAGACAGCAGGCATACAGAAGTTTATATCAATCTTAAAGTGTAGCCTGGCAAAATGATTTTTTGATAGGACGAAAGGCCTCTAAAGTGTTTTTTATGGCCCTTGACTTTGTTCTCTGATCCCTTTCTTCTACCCTCTATATTTTCCATGCCCATTAAAGTTCACTCTTGTATTTCTCTGTGTTTTCCACAAAAAGTGTGGAGGTTTAAATGTCTTGTTTTGGTTTTCTATTTTTCTTCTCCACATTTTTGCTGTATCTTTTCTCCATGTCATTAAATTTTTAAGTGACTAGAATTTCTGCCTATATTATTACCCTAAAATATGTCAGTATCCTATGACTCTTACTTGGGCTCATTAATTGAACAAAATCTACAGGCACAAATTTCTTAAAGATTTGTCTCTTTATCTCTTGGAATTTAATAAAGGCTGTCAACTAACATCCTTAAAGATATACTTGAATGAGAATATCATATTTTTCACTAGTCCCTCCTCTAATTTGATGCCTTACAATTATTTTTCTCATGTGTTGTAGGAATGGATTTCTCAGTCACACTCTTAGCTTTATCTTTAGACCATATTTTCATGACATTGTCCTGGATTTGATCTTCATCTGAAAGTGACTTCTTAATTATCGCATTATTGACATCCCGGAGAGGCATCAAATTCTCAACCCACACAGTTCCCTTCAGCAAGGCCTAAAGATAGTCACATGAGTGATCTTAAGTAAATAAGTCCTTAAAGGGGAAAAATGCCCAAGCTAGTTTTCCATTCATTACAGTTGGTACTTTGTGGGCGCAAGCAACCTAACAACATTGAAACCTTGAACAGAGTAGTTTTGAAAAACTGAAATGAGTAAAATAAATTACTTTCATAAACAGAGATTTAGGCAGTGCATTTACTCGTGCATTTTCTATTGAAGGACAAATGAACAAAGATTAGATTAGCAGGCAGTGGAATCTGGAACGTGGGCATATATCATAGTCAACGCAGAGTACTAAATCTCTGTATAATATTCTAACACTCATCAGATAGTATCAATTATTGAAAAAGTGCTATTGCCACAAAATATTCAAAGAGCTATGCAGACTAAATTGGACATTTTTTCGATAAATGTGGATTTTTTATTACATCTTTGGACACTTATTCTAGATATAGTTTTACCTTTCCTGCCCACAATGTATCAGCCAAATCACTCTCTTGAGGCATATGATTATCTTATATTCTCTTTTTGAGCTGGAGGCCCCAGTACAATGTGTCAGACTAAGTAAACCACTTTACTACCAAGGTGTGAAAATAAGCACATGAGCACAGGTTCCAGGTTGTATCACATACCACACCAGCCAGAAGCGGCCAGTGTAATACAGCAGTGGGACTACTTGTTGAAGGCATAGGGGACACACTAGACCCGAAGAAACAATACATGAGCACAGGGTGTCATTCTCAAGAAAAAGAATAATAATAATATATACACACACACTCAGGTTAGTAATGTATTTGATTCCATGACCCTAGTAAGAAGACTGAGTCTGAAAAACAAAGAATGAAAACAGAGATATACAGGAGTTCACGCTCTGAGTGACACAAGTGGGTGTTTCCTTTTATTGCAATTCTGGGCTCTAAATTTAGAGTTAGAACTTCTTGTTCTGAGAAGGAGTAGACTACCACCATTGTAGAGAGCAACAACTGAGCTTTAAGCTGGGGCTCTCACCTGTCCATTTTGTATTCCTTTTGTACAGGACATAGAACACAAGAGTCACTATCTTGGGAGATCTGATCCACTGTGCTAAGCATGAGGAATTATAAATACTCTTGTGTGTCAGGAGGAATATGTGGGGAACTATAGTGATCAGTATGGGCTCTTTCTGTACTGTATACTTATTACTATGGAAAGAAGCTTGTAGCAAACCTTTCATAAACGGGAATGGTTTTCAAGAGCTAGAAATCCCAATAATAAGAATTTGAATAACATCATCAAATAAGCTACAAAGAATAATGATAATAGAAGCAAAATGTGAAGAGTTTCTAGTATACATAGAATAGGAGTGAGATCATGACTATGTGCTGCTATCTCAAGACCAACTGCAGGGACAGGGACTAAAGTACAACCAATTAGCCTCTGTCTTAAAAATCCTCTTTCTGGAATGGAGGCCACTACAGTCCCAGGAGTGCTGCTCACCTGAGTCATGTTGATGCAGAGATCTCCTCAGCAAAAAGAACAGTCTGGGTCAAGTATTGAAATGTCATTTGAATTCTCCATATCCAAGTTATTAGCTGCTAGGTCCTTTAATGTCCTTGTTTTTTTGAGATCCAGCACCACTTATTGAGGAACTTATATTCTCAAGAGACTTAAAATACATATATATGTATGTGTGTATGTGTGTGTGTGTGTGTGTGTGTATCACATACACATAAAATATGAAATAAAAAAGAAAATATGAAATAAACTTTAAACTTAAATCCTTAAATATTATAATGGTCAATAATTTAAAAACACATAAATATGTGCTTGCTTGTTTGAATATTAAAATAATTATAAAATATTAGAGCTTTCAATCATTTACCAAATTATTTCATGGCTAAGAGGAATGGCATATTATCATTCAAGGAATGAGAAATGGAAAATTAAAATTGAATACATTGACTACTACTTTTTAGATATAAAATAGCCTATTTATTCTAATATACAGGGTGTTAATACACCCAAATTGTAGGATCATGATTATTTATAGAACAATTTTGAATAAAGTGAATAAAGTCCTTATTAGATATTAAAATAACAATTTTGAATAAAGTGAATAAAGTCCGTATTAGATATTAAAATAACATATTAAAATTCAGCAATCTAATTTATTTTTCTGTGTGATACACACATTCATAATTATCTCTTATTATCACTGTCTTTCCATTAGGTAAAAGCAGATTAAGTAAAAAACATATCAACCAATCAAGTGACATAAAGACAGTTCACAAATTAGAAGGAATAACTTTGTTACAAAAAGTAAAGATAAAATTTTTGTAAGAAAATAAAATCACATTAAAATGAGAAGAATGTGTTGGTTAAATATTCTATTTTATATTATTATATCAAAAGAAAGTATATGATTAATTGGATTTTCATAAATACTGTTATACTATTAAAATAAATTAATTGATAAATAAAGATTATGTATAGATAGTACATTTGTTAAGTACTTACTATATTTAGTAAGCAGATAAAGACTGCAACTTTTCCAGAATATAAATTCCATGATTTTTTGTATGCAAGCAACAACTTAAAATGAAACATTTTTAGAAAAATTATGTAAAATTGGTCTTTGTTCAGATGTACACAATTGATTCCCTCTACTTGTTATTTAAGTAGGTATCGTTTTGCATGTACTTAGTATAGTTTTCTATTGTGTACACCCCAATGACTTTCAAAATTAAATCTCCAATACAAATCTCTCTGTCATTCAAAAGCTCCAGTCCTATGTTTTAAAACACTACCTAGAAATCTATGCATCACAGAATTTCAATAACACATTTTTTTTTCATTTTACCTTAGGTAATTCTGCTATCATATATTTGGACAGAGTCTACAACATTTTTTCTTTACTGTTACCTGTCCCTAAACTGAGTTCCACACTGAAAAGAATTGATTATGTTATACATAATTAAATATTTCTCGCGGGGCGCCGTGGCGCACGCCTGTAATCCCAGCACTTTGGGAGGCTGAGGCAGGAGGATCGCGAGTTCAAAGCCAGCCTCAGCAATGGCGAGGCACTTAGCAACTCAGTGAGACCCTGTCTCTAATAAAAACACAAAAAAAGGGCTGGGGATGTGGCCTAGTGGTCAAGTGCCCCTGAGTTCAATCCCCGGTACCACAAAAAAAAAAAAAAAAAAATTTCTCAATCAGATTATATAGTTTATCACTGAAATAATAAAATAAACAAATATATTTGGAGACAAAACATAGAAGTAGAAATTAAAATTTTAGAATACATTATATATATTTAATTTACATCAACTGAAAGAATGGGTATAATGGATTTGCATGTACTGTATACATTTTCGATGTATATGTATTCAAAACAATTAAAAGGGTTTTTAAAGTCTCCCTATCGTAAGTATTGCCCTTCTTTTAAAATTATATAATGTCCTGTCTGTACATTGTATACAGAATTAAAATGTTCTATTCACCTGATACATGGCCTGGGAGCTCATAAGACCTTGAGAGTTGGCAGTTTATGCAGTTGTCCCAACTCAGGTATTTGTAACACTGTTTAGGGTCTCTGGTTTGGGTAACACAGAGAATCACAAATCACCTAATTATGGGTCTCAAGACCACAGTTACCTGTCATCTCAATCCATCTCATTCCAGATACACTGTAACCTTTCCTGAAGGCCACATATTCTTGCTCAAATGTAGCAGTTACTGTCTCTTCTGACCACTCCTATCTTTCTAACTGAGACACTGACTCTTCATTCAGAAGCACTGACCGTGGTATTTCTGTCAAACCTTTTATCCTCACTCATATGGAGATGCTGTCCTTGATGGTAAAACTGTTTTCCCTTGTCCTTCCAGTGCCCATTGCAATGAACTGCATCTCTCCATCATGTGCTTTTTTTCACCTGTGAGACAGAATACATGTCAAGGGCAAAGAACATGACTTATTCTTCTTTGGCTTTTTCTTAATGCCTATCACATTGCTGACACATAATAGTGTTCCATGAATATCTACTGAATAATTAAATACAATGATTTATTTGACTGCCTTGGTATTGTTTAACTATGTAACCATTTTGTACAGCCTGTAAAGGGAAAATGAATGAGGAAAGACATTCAAGAATTTTACTAACCTTTTAAAGGAACTGGAATAGTGTATATCGAATTCTCTCACTGAAATAAGAGTTAAGGTAGTTGTAGTAAGTCAAGTTAAATTCAGCATTATACATAGAGGATCTGATCCTGGATGATTTTTGAAAATTCTGTCTTTAATGGAAGAAAAAAAATTTATTTAACATAATGTTCTATGTAGCATTTTGAAATTCTAAAGATGCTTTTTAAACAAGTTAATAAAAATTATTTGAATAAGCTAAATAGCAAAATTGCATATATTATGATGATGTCAAATATGAAATATGTTTGAGAACTCACTGAATGACCCTATAGTCGTGTCAAATTGTTTAAAACAATATACACAAAAACAAATTAGATGATCACAGATACCAATAGTGAAGAAATAAAATAACTAAAAATTTTAAAACACCAAGATGAGTAGAAGGGCATACATTAAGCAGTTGAAAATGAAAAATATATTAAATGTACTTGCTTCTTTCATTCATTCATTAAATATACATCACATGGACTCAGTATGGGTGATAAAGCATGAAAAACTAAAAAATAGATTTTGTTCTTATAAAGATAAGTCTTTATTAAGAAAATAAACACATTATCAAAAATCACTCAATATACTATTATAAATAGGAAATGTAGATTTTGATTGTGAATCCACTATATTCTTAAAATTCAATCTTACCTTAGAACATAGGATATTGAAAGAAATGAAAAAAATAATAACTCCCTCACATTGGACAAATTTAAATAAAATGTTCAGAGACACAAAGGTTCTTTATGTAAATGTTATAGATAGTGACAGAGGTTTGATGATCTTTTCTTTCTTTCAAATTTATTTATTTTTTCCTAATCTAAGACATTCTTTAGTCCTGTGGTGAGGGGGAAGATATGCAAGTTATACTACCTTTATTAATCCATTTATTATAGTTTTCTTTTATTAAAAATTTTTTTATTATTCTAGTTTGTTATACATGATTGCAGAGTACGTTTCATTTTATATTACATATAAAGAGCACAATTTTTCAAGTTGCTGGTTTTATATAAATTATTTTTAGAACAATTGTGTCTTCATACATGTGTTGCCTAGAGCTGAGAATATTATACTGTATAATGAAAGTGCATTAGGAAGTTATGTATCATGTACCACATGCACACAGAGCACACAAAATCTAATAATAACATTAATAAAGGAGGTAGGAGGAAACTTTGGGAGATTATAGATATGTTTGTTTCCTTGATGGGACTGTTTCACTGCGTATATTTATTCCTAAACTTAACTGGGTTAGGTATATTAAATATGTACAGATTATTACAGGTCAATCATACCTCAATAAAGTGGTTTAAAAATTCACTCTGTTAGAATGTATTATTAGCATTTAGTTTATTTTTTGCATGCCTATAGTTCTGTATTAAATATAATTCATGTTGGTTGATAAAATAAATCACTGCCTTCATTGAAATTTAGGCCCTAATGTTGATGAGTGATGTAAATTATTTGATAACTTTCTTAACAGCTTTTCTTTTACATATTTTTTTAAATTTTTCAACTGGAGTCATACCATATAGATAGTAATGGGATTGATTTTTTTCTTAATATTGAACTATGGCACCAAATGTCTTAAATATGTAATTATTATATTCTAAAATATTGCACTGGTCTTGTATGATATTGATATACAATAATGTCTTTAACAAACACACTCATTATTGTTACTTTGTAAAACAAATCAATAGGCAATTCATGACATAAACCTTGCTTATGTCTTTGACTATTTCCTTAGGAGAAAGTGTCTTCTGCATACTTAAAAAGTCTACTTACTTGATTGGGAAAATCTTTTGTGCTTTTTAAAACTAGCTCAGTAATCTTCATATAATTTTTACTTATCTCTCACTCTTCTTTCTTCTTAGTAGCTATTTCAAATCTTCTTTGCAATTTAAAGCTTCCTGCCTGTTTTGTCTCTTTACTTCATCCCCCAAAACAAAAGTAATCATATAAGAATTCCATCAAGCTGGGCGCGGTGGCGCACGCCTGTAATCCCAGCACTTTGGGAGGCTGAGGCAGGAGGATTGCGAGTTCAAAGCCAGCCTCAGCAATGGCGAGGCACTTAGCAACTCAGTGAGACCCTGTCTCTAAATAAAATACAAAAAAAAAAAGGGCTGGGGATGTGGCCCAGTGGTTGAGTACCCCTGAGTTCAATCCCCGGTACACAAAAAAAAAAAAAAAAAAAAAAAAGAATTCCATCAATTTCTTACCAGTCTTACAATAACTTACATATACCAGGACTGAAAATAAAACAACTAAAGTTTTTGAAATTAACAGACAACTGTATGATTTTATTTTCTTTTTTCTCATTTTAAATTTTTTTTCTTCTGTGACATACGTGTGTGTGTGTGTGTACATACCTATACATATATATATAAAAGTTTCCAGGATATTTGTTTCAAAACTCTGGTAATGGGTCCACAGTGTGTAGTGCCAAATACCTTCCTAGTTATAATACATGACCCTAATTTGATAAAATACAATAACATTCCCATTACTGTTTTAGCACATCAGAGGTCATAACTCCTTGGAAGATGAGTTTCAGTGTAGCCTGATAGTGAAAGACAAGTACAGAGTTTTAAAGAGTTAATGAAGAGGAGAAGTTGACTTTAGACCATCTTTAAGGAAGAGAATGGCCATGAAGGGCAAGAAAGAAACTGAAGGAGGGTAATCTGGTACAATGTGAGAAGTTAAAATGGGAGATAATAAATAGACTTTTGTTCATTGAAAAGACTAATATAATAGAATCTTGAATATAGTAATGTTACTCTTAGAAATGAGTGAGATCAGCTCTTTAGTAAAAGATCCATAAAAAGAGAAAAATCGAAAAATATAAGCGCTGATAAAAAGCAGACTTTTAAAAATCATTCTCTGATTTCAGGTTTGACGGAGCTCTATGAACAGGTCATGTATCCATTCCTATGGCCGGTAGTGATGAGCCCTGTGATTAACAACCTCACCAACTGCAAATATCTTGAGAGAAAATGTTTTACTAAAGGACAGGCTAATGAGCAGACAACTCAATATTTTCTACTCAATATTCATTTAATCTGTTATTGGGTGCTAAATGAACGTTTGAAGCTTTCTCATGAGTTTACTTATTTTGTTAGGGATTTTTAGTCACTTCCATATATAAGACATCACTATACCAGTCTTTTTTTTTTTTCATTGATACTACTTAATATATTGTAAATCTTCTTTATTCCTCAGACCTAGCTTTTATATTATTTCTATGACTACACTTCTTGACAGCTCTGTTCAGATTTCTTGAGGTGGAATAGTTCTATAGTGCCAAACTTTTTGTACTTACTTTGACAAAATGATAAAATAATTCTGTCATTCATAATTCTGGAGCAAAAAGTTAATTATACTCTATTTGAAAACCAGAATGTAGGTGGTCAGAATAATATGTGCACATTTCACCACATGGTATATAAAATTTTGATAATTTGATATTTTAATATATGGGAAAAGACAGTTAAAAACCCCACTCTACACTGTACTATCAAAGAGTGAATACCTATAGACAGGGGGGTCCCTGAAACCTTCTTTCCTCTCCTAGATGTGAAAGGTGGAAGAATTTATCTTAAAAACAGATTCATTTCACCGGGTGTGGTAGTGCACGCCTGTAATCCCAGCACTTGGGAGGCTGAGGCAGGAGGATTGAGAGTTCAAAGTTCAAAGCCAGCCTCAGCAATGGCAAGGCACTTGGTAACTCAGTGAGACCCTGTCTCTAATAAAATACAAAAAAGTGCTGGGGATGTGGCCCAGTGGTCGAGTGCCCCTGAGTTCAATCCCTGGTACCCCCCCCCCCCAAAACAAAAAAACAACTACCAGATTCATTTCATCTCATAACAAATTGATTTCAGCTCTTTAATATTATTTTCATAATATCAAATTAATAATATTGATAATGTTCCCATAATATTTTGATATTATTCTCTTAGCCATCTTCTCCAAACATATTTTTCTTTATATCATATTGGCAGTAATGTTATTTTAATATCTTACTGAATTATCATCCATCTGTGCCACTGCCACTGTTCTTTACTTTCAGGGTCACTCACTCCAAGTGTAAGCAGGGATAAGCTCAGCTACGGTATTTGGTCTTTTTTGTTTTAATTGATGGATAAAATATGGTACAGATTTATGATGTAAAATGTTATATTTTCACTTGGTGAGGAATGGTAAAATGAAAATATTTCATCCTTATGCATTAACTTAAAAATTTATTTTGTGTGTGTGATAGCACTTAAAATCTACACTATTAGCAATTTTTAAATGTGTAAAATAGTGCTATTATCTGTAGTCACTGATATGAAATAGATCTCACTGAAATATTCCTCTTGACTAACTGAAATTTTGTATTTTGACCAACATCTTCCCAATGGCCTCACTCCACCTCTGGTAATCACCATTTTACTCTCTACTTTTGTGAGTTTTTAATATTACACATGTAAGTTAGATTATATGGTAATTATCCTTCTGTTCTTGGTTTATTTCACTTAATGTAAATTTCCCTAAGGTTCATCCACATTGTCCCAAAGTACAGGAATTCTGATTTTTAAACTCTGACTAGTATTATCATATATATATATATATATATATATATATATATATATATATATACCACATTTTCTTTTTCCAGTTTTCCCTTGGTAGACAATTGGATTGATTCTGTATTGCAGATATTGCAAATAATGCTGCAATGAACATGGGTGTATACATGTTTCCTTCATTAACCAAATTCATTTCCTCTGAATATATACCCAATATTGGGGTTCCTGAATCACATGGTATGAAACCTTCTTTTTGAACTAGCTGGAATAATTGAGAAATTCTTGCTGATATTCCTTTAGAACTTTCTTATCACAAGTACTTGTGTTTGAAGGACAAGTTTGAAATTGTAACAGTTCAGCTAGGCTGATGCCCCTTCTATTAAGTTGAGCAGCTTTAATTTCATATTCAAGAATTAAGTGGTGGGTCTTCTATCATCTTGACCTAGTAGGGATTTAATTAAATTAGGGAAATATATATGCCAGGGTTTAGGCACATATTTTCACTGGGATGTATGACCATCCTTTTAAACCCTTCTCAACCGTGGGAAGCCATTTTTTATTTCATCATATACATTTCTCTGAACAAAACTCAATGTCATTCTAGGTGTCCTAATTTTTTTTTTTTTTTTTTTTGTACTGGGGATTGAACTCAGGGGCACTTGACCACTGGGCCACATCCCCAGCCCTTTTTTGTATTTTATTAGAGACAGGGTCTCACTGAGTTGCTAAGTGCCTCGCCATTGCTGAGGCTGGCTTTGAACTTGCGATCCTCCTGCCTCAGCCTCCCAAGTGCTGGGATTACAGGCATGCGCCACCGCGCGGCTTGTCCTAATTTTTTAAAGAAATGTCTGTAACATTGTTTCTATGTGTTAGCATATGAAATTAACATGCTTATGTTGTTTTTTCTATCAAATCTGGAATGTATATTTGGGATGTTCTAACTTTAAATATAGAATGTAAAAGTCATGAAAACTTCACTTTTACAAGCTCAGTAGGAGATCACCTTTAGACCTAGGCTGGTACCAGCAAAGAAAATGAAATCCAGGTACAATAAAAGATTCATTTGAATGCAAACTAGGAAAGGCAAATTTTACATAAAGATATCACTGAAAACAAAGTAAACAGTAATTTTAAATATCAAGAAAAATTAGCATGTTGATGTAATTGTCACATTAATTTGTGAGCAAGTTGATTTCTATCAACCAACTGTATGTTACATCTCCAAGAGGAGTGAATATTCTATGACATTACTATATATTATAGTAAGATTTATATATATAGAATATATATAGAAGCTTAATTGGTGAAATTAATTATATAGAATATAATTTATGTATGCATAATATGCATATATATGTATAATATATATGTGTATATATGTATATATAATATACTCACATACTAGAAAACTAGAGAAACTGCAAATGTTAAAAAAGAAGTGCAAATGATAATTATGCTTTCCTAATACTAATGCAAATTATAAACATTTTAAGATTAAAGATATATTTGAATTGGTTTGCTTAAAGGTAATATTTGTCTGAGCATAATACAAAGTTCTTTTTGTTTTAGCAGAAATTTTACACTCATTTTATGCCTCTATAACTAACATTGCACAGGATGTGTCACAAAATGTATATATAGCTTTGACTTTTCAGAGATGCTGTGCTTACTTCCTTGCTTTAATGACTATTTCACTTTCAAAAGGATTTATTAACAGAAATAAATACACTCTAAACAGATGGTTGTCAGAAATCTGCTTACTTCAATAAAATAATTGAGAGTTAACAAACATTTGCAACTTGGTGTGGTATAAAGCATCACTGCATTAAGATGCCATAAGAAATCAAGCACATAGAACATTTTACAAAGATAAATCATGTTTATGTAGTTTTGATTTCAGTAATATTAAATACATAAAGTGCATGTGCAAATGACTAACCCAAAACTATAAATAACATTCACTAAACAACACTTATAATCTTCAAAGCTTACAAAAACTCTGCTAAAACTCCTATAAAAATAGGCTCAGGTGCATCCTAAATGGAGAGAGATTAATTGTAGTTTTTACTCAGGAAAATAATAAGCCAAATGTCTGAATATTTATGATTGATTTCTCTGAAAACTTTTTCTCCAAACCTTCTATATCATAAAATAAACTTTGAGAATATCCAAAAATGTAGCAACTGCAATAAAATGTGCCAGAAAAAATGCAATATTAATCTTTCCATACTATATTAAAATTCTGTGTAGCTTGTACTATGTCACAGCAGCATATGAAGGTAAGGCATTATGATTAAGATAAAGCAGAGCTAGACCAAATAAACCTTTAACAGGGACCATTTTTAAAGTCAAAGATTTTTGTTGGAAGTGCTGTAGAAAATTAAAGGATAAACTAAGAAAAATAACATGAACTAATGAAGATGTTGTTCCTTCTTCAGGAAATGCATACTTTTCTTTTCTGAGAGACATGGCTATCCACTCTTTTTAATTCTTTGAGTTATTCTCATTTTATTCACCTAATCACCTATTTTGTCTTTGCCATAATGATTTTATATATGTATATAAATGTGTATGTGTATATACACTTACATATCACATATGCACTCTCACATTATTCTGTTTAGTTAAAATGATCAACTTAATGACTTAAAATACTGTCATTAGATTTCTACATTGGATTGTAGGATTCTTAGTAATTACTCAAGAAACAAATTGGCATACAAAAAATACAACGAAATATATGGAGAAAAAATTTTAAATGAGTTTTGAAGCTTAATTGGTGAAATTAATTTTTAGAATGGAAGATTATAGAAATAAAATTATCTACTCAAGTTAAACTCCAGAATTATTTTGCTTTATAATTTATAATGCTAACCATAGCTCAATTCCTTAAAAATAGTATCTTCTGATTAAACTGAACTGATTAAAAATAGTATTTTCTCATTTTTTTGTGTTTTAAGTGGATCAAAGTAGAAATGTCAAAGAATACTTTGAAGAGCTGAATGCCTTACTGCTGATCAATTTCAATATTTTCCTTTTTATTGTGCATATTTTTGGCTTACAAAATAAAGCATTTATGTATATATATCTACATATGTATGTTTAAATCATGTTAACATATCTATCACTTCATATAATTATTATTTTCATGGTGAAAACATTTAAAAATCTGTTTTTAAGCAATTTGCAAGTATATTATTATTAACCAAGTTGTGCAATAGATCTTTGGAATTTATTCCTCTGACCTAAATGAAATATAATATTTTTTAACCAACTTCTTTCCTAATTTACATACATATACTTCTTATAATTCTTCTCCATGCATGTGTAATAAAGGTAAACAATATCACAAAATTAAGTTCTGAAAAATTACTACCTCTATCACCTAAAGTTTTATAGTTTGCCTTCTGTGGAACCACTTGGAACTTTGCCAGAAAGAAAAAGAAAATATTCCTAAAACATGATATGCATTTTTTAATACTTTGGGCAGCCATCATATTAAAAATTGAAGATATGGCCGAGCATGCTGGCACATGCCCATAATTCCTGGTACAGAGTAGGCTGAGGCAGAAAAATTACGAATTCAAGGCCAACTTGAACAACTTAGCAAATTATTAAATTTGATTTAATAAATTATTTGATTTGATTTTAGTATATGTGAAATGGTTGGCACTTTCACTCTTACTTGTGCTGGAATCAAGCAGTTTATCTAGATTTCTTTTCTTCCTTGTTGCATTATTTTTGTTTGAATACCTAGTTTTATTAACATTCTGTCCTTCTTAAATCTATTTATGTTTTTTATCTATTTTATTTTTATTAATAAAATAAGTTAGGGAATTTAATATGCATTATTAACTTATTATGATCCATCTAATAGCTGATTATAACTTTTTTCTAACAAATTTATTATCTGAATGTCTTAGAGTCTATATCAATTATGTTCTATTTTGTATTATTTTATTGTTAACAGTATTGGTAGTAGTAATTATATTTTCCTATGCCTAGACATGCCCAATACTTTGTCAGTTATATTTAACATTGTGGATGGTATAGTGTAAGGGGCCTGAATATGTTATCTTCTTATTTGTAATGTTGCATATTGTTATGAAAGTTAGCCATATTACTTGGTGAATCCTCTTGATCGTTTTGGGCTTCTGTACAATTTTGTTAAGACAAGAATATTTCAGTTTAGTCTTAGTAATAGGTTATAACCCATATTCTGAGCTGTGGCCTTTACTTCCTTTGGTCTTTCACTTAACTCACCCAAATCTCTTCATTCTGGCTGAAATGGAACTCCAATGTCCACATCATCCCATGACTCCTGTTAACTATTAGCTCTCATCTTCAGAACATCTTCATTCTGCTAATCTGAGTCTTTCCCTATACTTACAAAGCTCGGGTCTCCATCAGTGAACCTTAGGAAAGTTCTATCCTCCTTCCGGAACACCCTCCTACTGATAATTTGTCCTCAGAATCTAGGATCTTCCATGATCCTGATGTCTCACATCTGTTTATTCACTTATGTTCAGCTCTGCTTAGACTCTTCTTCACAAAAGTATAGAATTTCTTGCTGATCAGTAAGATATGGAAAACAGGTATTCATTTTGTGTGCTTCTCCTTTACAAAATAACAGAGAGGAACAGGAGATTTGTATGCCTCTGTGCTGACTATTGTCAAATATTTGTAAAACAATTTTTCATATATTTCACATACTTTTAAAGGCCATTACAGCAGGAAATTATGTCTAATATAAGTATTCCATTATGGCTGTAAGTTGTAACCCTAATGATACGGTATTTTGTTGATTATTTTTCACTTAATAAATATAAATGCTGCTTTATTTAAAAATATAAAGCATAACTTTATTCTGATTTTAAAATTTCATTTCAAGGTCTGGATATTCCTCATGCTAATGTCTTAAAAATATCCAATATTCATTAGGGAGTATATGATTATGGTAGAGTTCATTTATTGTAAATGATGAAACAGTACATGTCATCAATCTGAGATACTACTAGCAAAATTGTTCCCTAAACTTTATATAACAATGTTTCAAAGATGGCAATGTTTGGATAAAAAATTGAGGGTACTGGGGGGATTTATCCCCGGGGTGCTTAACCACTGAGTCACTTCCCCAGGCATTTTTATTTTTTATTTGGAGACAGGGTCTCACCAGTTTGCTTAGGGCCTTGTAAAGTTGCTGAGGCTGGTCTCGAACTTGCAATCTTCCTGTTTCAGCCTTTTGAGCCACGAGGATTATAGGCATGTGCCATTTTGCCTGGCTGGAAATTTTATAATAAATTGAAAAATGCAACAAAATTCTCAAAAATATGCTGATATTTTATGTTTCTTACTAACAGAGAAAGAAACTAAAAATAAGGGAAAAGCAATAGAAAGAAACCAAAGACACTGTATTGGAGTTGGAGATGTTTTATATATTATATAATATATAATATATAAAATATGTGAGTGCTTGTATTATATATATACTTTACTTCCTTTGGTCTTTCACTTAACTCACACAAATCTCTTCATTCTGGTTGAAATGGAACTCCAATGTCCACATCATCCCATGACTCCTGGTAACTATTAGCTCTCATCTTCAGAGCATCTTCATTCTGCTAATCCGAGTCTTTCCCTATACTTACAAAGCTCGAGTCTCCATCAGTGAACCTTAGGAAAGTTCAATCCTCCTTCCAGAACACCCTCCTACTGATAATCTGTCCTCAGAATCTAGGATCTTCCATGATCCTGATGTCTCACATCTGTTCATTCACTTATGTTCACTTAGTATTATTATATATATATATATATATATATATATATATATATATATATTACAAGCACTCACACTCAAGCAGCAACAAACCTACCTAATACTTTACTACTTGGTTTCTAAATATCATGTTTTGAATAAAGAAATATGTGAAAGAAAAAGAAAAGGATAGAAAATATCTATTAGGAACTTAAATGAACTGGAAGAGAGATGAGCTACAAGTTTAGAGTAACTTGTTAAAATAAGAAGACAGGCCAGGTGCATGTCTGTAATTCCAGCAGCTTGGGAGGCTGAGTCAGAAGGATTGTAAATTCAAAGCCAGCCTCAGAAATTTAGTGAGGCCCTAGGAAATTTAGTAAGATCCTGTCTCTAAATAAAATGTGAAAAAGGACTGAGGATGTGGCTCAGTGGTTAAACACTCCTGAGTTTAATCCCAGGTACCAAAAAAAAAAAAAAAAAAAAAAAAAAAAAGAAAAAAAAAAGAAAGAAAGAAAGAAGAAGAAGAAGACAATGACGACAACCAGCTTGGTGGCATACACCTGTAATCCCACAGACAGGAGGGTCTCAAGTTCAAGGTCAAGGTCAGCCTGGGAAATTTAGCAAGACCTTGTCTCCAAGTTAAAAATTGGTTAAAAATAGAGAGTTCTGTGGTAGAGTGCCATTGGGTTCAATGCTGAGGATTGGGGCTGAACAGACATGAACAAATAAAAGAACAAGCCAAAACCAAAGAGTTAAGATTTTAATTACACCTATGATATAAGCAAGAATCTAAAATAAAGGAATATGCAACTAACTCCCCCTGTTCAGTTATTTTCTATGGAAGGCCAGGTATATCAGAACACCATAGATGCCATTTCACTTTCAAGAAAGTCCTCCAAAAAGGCTACAGCAGTTTTATTGACCATGTGCTTTGGAGGACACTGAGGGAAAATAATTCTGAGAGGAGAAGTACTGGGAATTGAGGCAGAGTGGAAAAGAGTGTGTTACAGACTTTTTACTTTCTACCTATAAGGAGGCCTCCACTAAGGCATGTGAAGACATCTGCCCAAGGAAGGAATGAAAGAACTGTGGGTAGGAATGAAAATATGCTGAGTATTTGTCTGGTCAAATGGGAAAGAGCCTTTAAATGAAATTCCCTTCAGAAAATTTGTACACTGAGTGTACACCAACTCTGGAGTGGGGAGGGCAGATTTCCCCTATGAGACCTGCCCAGTAAATCCTTTGTAATTGCCAATATTTCTTCCTAAATAATTACACTCACATTTTTAGTCAGGGAATAAACCTCTCAATGTCAAAAAGGCACAAAACTCAACCAGAAATATCTCTTCATATCCAAACATGGTACTAAAATATTGAATAGACCAAAGAAACAGAAAATCACCATTAAATCACCGCAAAAATAGTTAAAATTAATGAATATTTGGTACAGCATGGGGTGGTAGACCTTATGGTCTAAGTGGCCACCAAGAAGTAAAAGCCTCCTGGACCATCTACCTGCACATGAACAAGAGATTAAGAGAGAAGTTCTCAGCTGCTGGAGTTGTCCTTGCTCCAACTCCAACCTCCGCTACTCTCAGACTCTCCTATCCTTAATCCAGTTTCTGTTCAGTAACTTCAAAGAAGGGGCAGAGGCTTAAGGAGCCTTGTCCTTTGTGTATCATCATGACAGGAAAATCATCAAACACACACATATAGATATATGTCTCTCTATATATCTATGTCTATATATGTATATGTATGTATGTATTTACATGTATCTATTGCATATATATGTATATATACTTTAAGAAAAAATGGAATAGTTGCATTATCTCCACAGTATCTCCAATATAATATTTGCTATACAATGTATTTTTAATATATGTTCATGTGTTTTTAACATGTATTTCTTACATTTATTTTTATCTATATTCTCTGAGAGTTGAAGTTTAATTTTTCCTTACAAAAAGTTGAACTAAACTTAGTTACACTCTTCCAGTGGATGTAGAAATGAACACACACTCACACATACACATTCATGGAAAGGGAGGAAAAGAACCAGACTGAAACTTTCTTACTAACATGGTTAATGTCAACATAGCTATTAAAATTCATATGGAAATCATGTCCCCACTTACATAAGTTAACAAAAGGGGCACTTCACATGTGTGGAACTAAAACAAAACTCACAGACCCATATTAATCCATGAGAAAGTATCAGACAAGCTCAAGTACAGGGAATTCTACAAAATGCTAAAGCTATATTGTTCAAAAGAATTAAAGTCATGAAATCAGAATTAGAAAATATTAAATATTAGATTGCACACATCTACTACTCTTTTGCTGTATCCAAACTACTAACTGCAGCATGATAATGATACTCGAGAGATGATACTGGATTAGGAAAGAAATGACACTGGGAGGACTTTGGTGAAATCCAAATAAAAGACATAGTTTCATTAATGATATTGTCACATGTTAATTTTTTAGTTTGATTAATAAACCATAATTATATAACAATTAGGAAATTTGGTAGAAGGAATTCAGGAATTCATTGCAGATCTTTGTAACTTTTCAGCAAATCTAGTTATTTCAAAAAGTATAAAATAAAGCATATTGATTTAAAAGAAAGGATGTTCTTTGATCTTGTAAAATCCTTTATATTCTCAGATTAATGAGGAGTCAAATTGGCACTGGTGTACTTTTACTTTCATATCTCTTGAACATTGTTCTTCATTTTTCTGGGAAGTTGAACTTTTTAAATTGGATTTAAGATAAAAGTTGCCAGCCTCTACCATTTGAACTTCAAGTATTTTCTTTATTCTGTTATTATTACAGAGCTCCCCCTAATTATCCAAAAGTTGCATTAAAATAACCATTTATATTCATCATTCATGGAATTAATCAGGATGTATTGAGATTATTTCAGTGTCTTCCACTGGACATATAAAATCAATAGAAACAGCTCATGACATTAATATTATGTATATAAAGAATTGTAAGAAAATGAAAGAACCATGTTTGGGCCTTAAGAATGAAGTCAGGCTTCCATTTGGTATCCAGAGAAAAGTTTCAGGAAGCCTTTGTAAAGTTGCACATTAAAGCTAAGTTGATGTATACCTAAAAAAATATTGATTTAATATCTAATAAAATATTGATTTCACTTTTAATTTTGTTTAATCCTTGAAGATGGCTCTTTTATTCTTTTGTATTATTTTTAAAACTAAAATTTAACATGTGAAAGGATATGCAATTATGTTTGAATTAATAAAATATATGTACAATTGATTCTTTTAGGCATAGGTATATAAAAATACACATTATATTATTACAGTCTTTTCTATTTACCAAACTGTGGACATAGGGGGATAATTATAATAACTAAATCCCACAAAATATTTGCTACACATCATGTATATTTGCTCCAGAATGTGAAATATTAAACGCTTGTACTTCAATCCAAAATTTTTATTTAGATATAGAATCTGACATCAAAAAAATAACAAAATGCTCACACAGTAGAAATATTTGTTTCCTATTTTAATTAAAAGTTTAAAATGTATTATAAAAGGCATATTATAATTACTCAGATGAAAAAATTTTGATAGCTAATAAAATTTTTATTTTCTTTATCTCATTTGATAGACATCCTGCATGACTCTACAGCAGAGATTCAGATTGAGAAATGTTTTAATACCAAAAAAGATAAATATTTAGGTAAATTCATCTAGTTATTGTTATGGCTTACCTATTAGTTATTCCCCCAAGCTCATGTGTGAGACAATTCAAAATGGTTTAAAGGTGAAATGATTGGGTTATGAAAGGTTTAACTGATTAGTGCATTAATCCCCTGATATTCATCATTCATGAAGTTAATCAGGATGTATTCTTGTCAGGTCTTTTGGTTGCAGCAGTGAAAAAGCTTGCTAAAACAGATGTTATTTTGACTGATTGACACAATCCCATTTTCTTTCTTCATTCTCTTAGATAATTAAATAATCCTTACCCAGAACTTTAATATGGCATTGAGAAAAGAAAAAACAAACAAAAAAGAATAAATGAAACAGATGTTAATGCCACAACTCATATCATTTTATGAATCATAGCAGCAAATGGCTATTTTTGAATTTTTTTATTTTCATACTGGGGATTGAATACAGGGATAAATTACCACTGAGCCACATCTCCAGCATTTTGTATATTTTATTATGAGATGAGGTGTCATAATGTAGCCAAGGCAAGCCTCCAATTTGTGATTCTGCTTCCTTAGCCACTTGATTTTCTGGGATTTGAGGTATGTGTCACACCTGATTGAATTATGTATTTTTAAAATTATGTAATTCATTTGGTATACTGACTGTGATAACATAACAATACAATTTCAGCAGCCTCATGACTCCTGATTGGTTTTGAAAGGAATATTTAACACCATTTTCCATCTGTCATCTGAAAGACATCAGCTACCTAATATTTGATCCAGAGATTGCTTTTGTATTGGAATATGGTCCAGCTATCTTTTACTCAAAACATTTTTGTCATAGTTAAATGAACAATTCCTCGTATCTTAAGTGAACTTTTATCAAAGTACTAATGCAATTTTAGACATTCTCTGATTTATGGTTGCTTTAATTATGATTTTGGTGGAGCTTTTTTATAGGCATGAAAATCTGCTACATATAAAATTTATGTTTATCTTAAAAGATTATGTGGTATTGTCCATATAAGCAGTATCAAGTAAAACTCTTCAAATGTTAATAACAAAATACATTGCACACATGTCTTGAATATCAAATAAATGCCTCTGCAAAAGAAAACCAGGTCTTATCTGAGTTTCAGTTTACTATTTATATGGTATTTGTCTTTTTAGGAGTTAGTTGTAAAAACAATATTTAAAATACAGAAATCTTTCTGATAATGTATTACCACAATTTATCAAAAATAATACTTTTATCAGTGTAAGAAATATCTGAGTTTAAATGAAGGATGTAGTACTTCTTGTGTAGGTCATATGCAGAAAGTTGAAACATTGTACCAATAATTAAAAGTAACTTGGAATATTACTTTAAATTTATAAAACTTCTAATTATTCATTTGGTTGAATTCAATATAATGAATATTTCATTTTGTATTCTCTATGAATTTGAAGAATTTTATTCCATAAGAATTTGCACATTTTTTTTGATTATCTGGAGAATACATCATGTCAATAAGTAAAATAAGTACTGATGTGGTAGCAATTACCTCTTGTCTCGTGTCATGTTTCAGTACGTAATTCCATAATTTATTTGAAAATATAACTAAACAAATTATAGTACTAAAACTAAACATTATATTGGAATTATTTTATTTTACTTTTGATCTTTGTTTGCAAATTATTAGTTTGCTTTAAAAAATCATGATTTTTATTCCAAGAGACAAAACCTTACTTTCTATAAATGGTAGGTATATTATTTCTTAGATAAAAACATAAACATTAAAATTTTGTCATTTTATTCTCTACTGAGGCATAATAATTTTCACCATCAATCTGAAATACATATGAATTAAGGAAAAGTAGGAAAATGTAATTCCTTCAGTGATAGAAATCACTTCCTGTAGCAAAATATAACAAATACCATTTCATACATTAAAATTGATGCTTTTAGCAAATGTACATTTTACAATGAGAATGGATGTTTTAAGACTACTTTTCACATTTTTATAATTAAAGTAATAATTCATATTTTCACATTTAAAATAAGTAACACAGAAAAGAACATTTTGCTGGGTATCAAAAGAGCATGAAAAACAGAACCCCTGGAGACCTTCATATTACACTAGAATGTATACAATGATGCTTAATTTACACAAAAGTAATGTGTTTGTCTAAAGAATTACAGGAATTGGTCCCAGGAGATTGAGTTAGATAGCAATATTCTGTCAAAAAAAAAAAAAAAAAAAAAAAAAAAAAAAGGACGCCCTGGATAAGAAAGTTCCTGCTTGGTGTGCATAGCCTCGCTGACTGTCATTCCTTTCCCACTCTATGAAGGTTGTATTACATACCTCAGTTTCTCAAGAGAGTCTTTTGGGGTGACAGTAGTTCACATCCTCTTAAGGGTGCTGGCCCTTGAATGAACCTGATTTCCTTCACACTAACTCTTTGCTCCTGAATACTGGCTTTCAAGCAGTGAGCATAAATTGGATTCAGAAATACACATATGTTTCCATATTTGCAAATATGATTGAAAATACTGATCAGTACAGTTATTGCATCAAATAAGAGAATAAAACGTTATCTATACAGTATCTATAGCATAATACATATAGTAACTGGTGCACATAAAATAGTTTTGTTTTCCTTTCTTATGGTGTCTCACAGGTTTCTTATGTTTACTTTTAAAGTTTTAGCTTTAATTAACAGTATTGTAGAATTGTAATTAATTAATAATCTTTATAAGTAATACATAATGCTTAGGATGGAAATTTGGATAACGGGCAAAACTTAACCAATGTTGGGTGTTAACAGGGTTTTTAACAGAGAGCTAAAAGAAAATTGTCCAAAATTACAGAACTAGGAATTTGCAGAGCTTGGATTCAAATCCGTACTCAAAGATCCCAGTGGGCAGCTTCTCACATTGTAATTGTCTGCTGATTTCAAAGAAGGGATCATTATGGAGATGGAGCTAATGAGGAAGGCCGAAAGTTAACTTCAATATTTCTGGGGAATGCAGAGGAGCAATTCTTTTCCCTCCCTTTCTGTACATTATGGACAGAATGTTTACATCATTATTTATTTCACATCATAGTGCTCTGGTCAAAGAACATACTCAGTTAAAATTTGCTAATAAATGGAAGGGGTGACTGACATTCATTAGCAAAGAGTAGCAGAGTGCTACATTATTAAACAATGTCACCAAGAGACAGTTTAGGACAGAAGCTCAACTTTGCTCTATAATATCAACTAAAATAATAAACTATGTCGTTTTTTATATAACAAAAAGCTTCTCACTTAGTATTTTAAAAGGTGCTCCTAGTTATTCCTCTGTCTCCTGTTTGCATAATAACATGACATGTGGATATACAGTCATAGCATTCACTTGCCTCAAGTGATATTTCATATGGGCAAACTGGGCAATACTATATCTTTTAGAGTAATGCTCATTGGTATTGTCCTTCCTGATATTTCTTTGAAAAATTCAGACTCAAAAACATGCCAACATAGAACTGGGCATGGTGGCACATGTCTCCAGTTCCAGCTGCTTAGGAGGTTTATTGGGAGGAGGGTCACTTGAGCCCAGGGGTTTGAGACCAGCATGGGCAACATTGTATGACCCTATGTCAAAGATAATTTTTTCCTTCTGCTTCTGCCTTCCTGGTGTTAGTGCCAAAGAGTCACATTTAAAAAACAATCTCTAATGTTTTAGGTAGAGGTTAAATTTTTTGTGTGATGAAATAACACTGTAGCCCATTAATATGTGCAATTAATACATGTTAATCATAAAATTTAAGTAAAGTTGTATTTGAAAATAAATAAAAAGAGGAAGCTTAATAGCTAAATACCATGGATATCCCATAATATGCCCAAGGTAAATTTACAAACTAAAACATAAAAATGACCCTGGGTTTCACATATAAAAAGCATATTTCACTAGGATAATACAGCTCCTGGCTGGCAGAGAGTAAGTACACTGAGCTTCACTTAAAAGGTTTTGCAAAGAACATCCTGCCTGTTAATTTAAGCAATCCGATAAACTGGCCTGTCTCCTGCAAGGTGAAGGACGCTTCCGTAACCTTAATGAACATCTTTCTGAATAGCAGTTACAAGCTTAGCTGCTCACCATGGAAGACTGATTAAGTTAGGGAGGATATTACCTTTTTATCCAGTCTTTCCTCTCACATACTTTGCCACTGAGATTGAACTAGCTAGTGTCTGCAGTGCAAAGATAGCATTGCTCAAAGCATATGTGTCCTATAAATCCAGATAGAATCGTTTATCCTAGAAGCTCCTTATCGAAGTTCTTGCCAATGATTATATAGTTGTCCCATACATGCAAGGAAGTATTACAACATATTTAATTCAATGGATAAAGTGATGGAAATTATTCTCAAATAAAATTATGTTTCAAAAGGAAAGAAAGATTTTTGTATTTGAAAGCATTTCAGTGTGGATTTTGATTTTTCTTTAGTTAAATCAAGATATGATTCAATTTAGAGAAAGAAATTCTATTGTCATTACTAGATTTATTCACACTTCAATGTTTTCACATTTAGAAGTTTTTAATGCATGTATTTAAAAATACTTAAATTGCCAAACAGAGGAGAATTGCAAAAATTAAAAACAAAATTATAAATTAGTACATATGCCATGCCAATAGAACAATAAAGATTTAAATGTCATCAGATTTAATTACATTTATGGGTCATATTCATCATTACCAAACAGGTTTGAGCAATCTGTTTATAGTCTCTCTTCTATAATTTAATAGAACAGATTCAGATTAATCCTTCCAATAATTGTTTAAACCCAAGGTAATAATAACAAAAGAAGCAATGATTTTTATAAACAACCTTTTGAAATGAAACCCCGTTTAGACTGAGGTTTCCCTTCAAAGGAAGGAACCACTCTCACTTCAAGGAAGACGCTATCCAATATCTCATGTTAAAAATTATTTTGTTTTTATAGCATTTATGCATATTAAAGTGACCTAAAATATTTTTCTTGATTTCTGGGTTTCTATGTGCTTTCTGTTTGTTTTGTTTTCACTTAAGATAGATGTATACTTATTATATTTAATAGACTTGGGGTTTTTCTAAGTTTCAACTTCTATTTACTCATATAACAAATAATAAATACACACAATGTACTAGTTCCTGTTTATGGCCCATAGACTATATCAGATCACATAATAAATAGAAATCCACATCTTCATGGATGCTAACATCTAATGAGGAAACAGATCATTTTTTTTTAATTGTTAAAATACAGTAGATAAAATGGAAATTAGTACTAAGGAAAATAGGGCAAAAAACATAGATTGCTCCAGACTTTTCCATATCTATTTGTAATTCAGATAGATTAACAAATAAATATCTTACTTGCAGCATGTACAAAGGTCCTGAGATGACAAGGTGCTAAATGTGTTTGAAAATGTGCCAAACACCTGAGAAATCACTCACTATTGCCTGTTACTTTCCGTGGAAGCAAAGGTTGAGAGGGAATTTGAGATACAGAGTAAAAATAAAGGACAAACACCCATGAATTCTAGAAAACACACCATTGAGCTAAAAAAAGAAGAGGAAATTTAGGTCTGACAGAGCCTCAACCAGTGTGGATGGGAACTCTCTCTGAGATTTGTGGTCCTTTTTACATCATTAGCTTGGGGTTCCAAAGGATATGCTCTTGGGACCTAAGGACTCTTGAGGACTTAGGATGCCTGATGTCCACAGTATCTTAGAAGTCAGGCAGAGTCTTTTTATGCAAGGGGATCTGAGTAGCTAATTTTCACTCCCCCCTAACCAATCACTATCATTGAAAACTAAATATTTGCTTGGGGATTTTTTTTTTCTCACATGGACAATGAGCATCAAATCTTCAGCCATTATTATATGACTTGCTTTTCTGTCTTGACTTCATCTAGAATATTGCTAAAAACAGAAATTTTATAATTGACTCTTTATAATATTCTGAATTTTACAACCCCTTGGTAAACCTTTGCTACGTTTAATAGCATAGTTATTCTTTTGTTCAGTGTTCTGTTTTCTCAACCCTCTGTTACTACTAAACTTTGAGATGCTTCAGCAGTATCTCCAATTTTAAGCTGAAGAGGCTTTTTAAATCGTTAGAATCTCAATTTTGTGAGATCGTTTTTAGGATTTGCAATTTCAGCATTTGATTTTTACTTTCTACTTATATGAATATGAGGCAAATAGCTACGGGAAGTCTTAGCATTCTTTAGTGTCTTAAAATGCTTGTATGGAATTCCTATTAGTGCGTGATTTTGCCTATTGCTTTGATTTCTTTTGTTCCAAATGTACAGTTACAGCATGTTTTTATTCTTACATCCTGATAGAGTATTTTCATTCTACATACATTTTGTGATTTAATTTTATGATGTTATACTACAGTTAGTAGACACTTACTTGAGGCTTATATTCCATGTGGTATTTTTATTTTTAATGATTATTGAAAACTACATAAATCTTATTATACATCTACCATTTTTCAGCCAGTATAAGCAATAATGGTTCTGATATATATTGAAAAAAATGAATGTTACCTATAAAACAAGAGAGTGGATGTAGGGAAAAGCAAAAATGTTCTTATGGGAATGAAGTAGAGCTACTTTAAAAAAAAATGCATGTTTGGGGGAAATAGTTCTAGAAAAGAATAGCATTTTAGAATTGATCAATAGAATGCATACTGCTTGAGAGCAAGTGATTGGAGATTCCTTAATGTGATAACTGATTAGATTTCTATCATTTGCCAGTATTATGTTATGTGATACATGATCTACAAACAATTCACTGGAAGTGTCCTTACATCTTTTAAACTAGGAAAATAGAAGACAGCCACCTCCCACATCAGAACTCCCAAACTACAAGTGCTAATTCACCCTGTGTCATTCATTCCCCTTGTGAGAAAGAAATCACCCTTATCTGCAAGGCCAAGAAAATCAAAATAACAATCACTTTCTGTCTTGTCACAAAGCTCTATTTATTCTTATTCATAATTTTCATGCATGTATTTCCTCTGCTTTTTGTGATACATAGCATTCACATAAGGCCTACTATGTATTTATGTATTTATTTATTTATTTGTAATTGTAGATGGACAGAATGCCTTTATTTTATTTGTTAATTTTTTATGTGGTACTGAGGATCAAGCCCAGGGTCTGACACATTGGAGGCAAGCACTCTGCCACTGAGCTACAGCCATAGCCCCGAAGGCCTACTATTTATTATGCAATGTTCTAGAAATAAAATTAAATGTTTAAAGATTAGCAATTTTGGATTTAAAATACTTAGGTTTTGCATGGTTTTCATGTTCATGGTTTGTCAATAATATGGTATGGATACTGATTAATTTTCAGCAACAATGTACTCTTATTTTTTATATTTTTGGTACATTAAAATTATGATATTGCAGCATTATGTGTAATTCTAACTAAAAGATTGAAGATGGACTTGGAGATAAGAGAGACAAAAATGGGGGGAAGGGTCTCTTTGCTCATGAAACTTCCCTTTAAGCTAAAGAAGAAAAAACATGCTCTTACACATAAAAATTATGTTGAGGTTTGAAATATGGTGGTGAAATTGTGTGTGCATGAAAGGTCTGCATAAGAGGAAGTTTAGGTGGGCGTGTTAGTGCTATCAAGAGCAAGAAGAAAATGGGTCAGTAGATGGACAATGTGTCTTTTCAGGAGAGGTTTTAAAAGGTTGAACTAGAAAACACTGCACATGTGTGATTATGTTAGCTAAAGGGGAAACAAAAGTTAATTTTACAAGAGATTGCAGGAGCAAAAATAATGGAAACAAAGAATTCAGATGCAAAGTCTAATGAGAAGACTACTACTTATACCCAAGTAGGTTGTTCTTCACTAATGTAAATATTCACTAATCATATATTAGCTAATTATTATTCTGATGAATTTTAACTGATTCCACAGATTATGTTGGATTTCCTGTTCCTAAATAGCATATGACCCAGGATTGTATGGATACTTCATGAGTAAAAGGACAAGTGAAAAAATACCAACCTAAAGTATAGATATTGTTTATTCATCCACACATGGCATTGTTCTCCCTCCTTTAAAAATTCCATTGATTTACTAATGAAGTGGCACACACTTATCATCCCAGTGGCTGGGAGTAGGGATAGGAGGTGAAAGGGGACTAAGGCAGAAGGAACACTAATTCCAAGTCAGCCTCAGCAATTTAGTGAGACCCTAAGCAACTTATCTCAAAATAAAGAAAAAAGAAAAAGAAATGGGCTGGGGATGTGATTCGGTGGTAAAGCACCTCTGGGTTCAATCCCTAGTAAGAAAAAATAAATAAAAAATATAAAAAATTTGCAAAACCTCTGCCATTTCATAATCATCTCAGAATTTTACAGTTTATCTCAGTATCCAATAGTTGTTAATATTTTATAAATAATAAATAATCTTTAAAATTAAAGTTAACATCTCAATTTCATTTAAAGGATTAGATTGCTGTTCTAAATTAGGTTTCAATGAATAGATTCAAAATTAATCTTTAATGTAAAGAATTTGAATTAATTGCATGTTGTGTTAGAATTATGCACATTGTCATAAATATCATAAACTCAAATGTGCCAAAAATATAAAATGTGAGTACATTGAAGCTAAAAATAAATAAATATTCACTCTGTATTATTGATGAACCATAAACATAAAACTCATGCAAAACCTAAATATTTTAAATGCAAACTTACTAATTAAAATCCATTTTTAACTTTTTAAAAGTAATAATTCATCATGATAGAAGGAAGAGAGAACAGGATTCACAGTAAAATTACTATACTAACATTGCAAAAACAATTTAATTGGCCAACTAAAAAGAGGTGAAAAATAAAAAAAAAAAACAATGACTTATGATAAATATTTATGTAAAAAATTGGGCCCAGCTTTTTATGCTATTGAATGTCTATAATTTACTGAAACTACTCTTGTTCTGGTCGAGGACATAAGTAGAATTTCAAAATTTTTTATTAAAATGACTGAACAAAAATAATTTTAAAATAATTACATTTAAAATGTACACATGAATAACAGACTTTAATCTTTCCTATTTTCTATTAAATGTCACAGTTCATTTCATTGTCCACTTGAGTTCATTAATGCAAGTTAGAAATAATGCAAGTTAGAAATATCTCAGCTGACATAATTGCAGTGAGATGCAATTTTTAAAAAATCATACAGTCATTGTGATTAAACATATACACACTCACGCCTTTAACTACTAGAAGTTCGAAGACTCTAATTTTCACTCTTCTCCAAACACTCTGTCATGTATTAATCCATATATAAATACTAGGCAGAAGAAAACTGATGCCTTGTTCTTTATACACAGTAAGATACAAATAAATGTACTATTTTAAATAATTTTGGGAAAATATTAGAAATCAAATCTTGTCTCTAATCTAGAGGTATCAAAGTTTGCCCAAAGTGTTCAAAGTTATTATGATGTTTAAAAGAAATGGAAATGTGGTTACCTGGATGTCATTTAGAATGAAAGTTTGGTTAGGAGGCTATCCATCTTAAATAAATAAATAAATATTCCTTTCCCATTTTGAATTTTTTCTTCTTCAGGGGGGTAAATATAGATTTTTATATTGACCTATATGAGATGATGATACCCAAATGCAGGTGATGACTTCAAATTATTAAAGTATTTTCTTGTCAAAGTGAAAGACTAGAGTATCTCAAACAAAATAAAGATATATTTTTGCCCAATTCATAATAAAGAAAACTACCTAAAAATGAATCAAAAGGATAAAATCTAAAAATCCAAGGGGTAAGCAAGAATATATAATCTGTAGCCACACAATTTAAAACTTTTAAATATTGATTCTTATCCCTAAGTAACACCTCCATGAGGCAAATTCTATAATCTGTCTTCATCACAGTTTTTCATATGTAAATCAAAATGACTAGTTATATAATATCTTTTGTGTGATGATAAAATAAGTTGAAGCATCTAAGAAAGTGCCTGAAATGGTAAATTCTCAATAACTGACCACAAATATTGTTCTAATGATTGTTATTTTTACTATTACCAATACTATCATTGCCATGATAAAGATTATTTCTCTTTATGTTTATCATTAAAATTTAAGGGAAACCTGCTTCTTATAGATGATATCAGCAATAATATCTAGTAAAAATTTGGTTAATGTACTTCTTGTACATGATGTTCTTATAATAAACAAAGGAATAAAATTCAATTTATTTATGTAGGCCACTAATCTTATCTATCCTATTCAGTAAAGATACCAATGAAAAGCAATTAAATAAGAACTGATAAAAGTAAATTTAAAATTTAAAATGTTGACATTGTTATGTGTGGAAAATTTTAAATTAGGAGACAATATTTTAAATATTAAACCAAAAATCAAAATGATATTATAATAAGTTTCTAGTTGTTTTAATATTATTATGTCACCTAATTTAACAAAAATAAGATTATAAATGTGGCATTAATATCTATGTTTATTCTTGTTGTATGTATGATTCTATGTAGACAAAGACATTATTAGACTTCCTAATTGATTTCTACTTAATCAAAAGTGGAGTTGACATCTAAATTCAGGTGTCTGATTTCAAACTAAGGCTATAAGAGAGTTATTAAATGTTTAAAATTTATTTTAAAATTTTAAGAATCTGGAACCCATCACCATCTACATAAAAGAAAGACAAAATTTCCTACATACGTTATGTTAATAAAACTGATTGGTTCCCTCTATGAAGAATATAACATCCCATTAAAAGTAAGTTGAGGGGGGATGGGATTGTGGCTCAGAGTAGAGCACTTGCCTACTATGCATTAGTCACTAGGTTTGATCCTCAGCACCACATAAAATAAAATAAAGATATTATGTCCACCTATACGTAAAAAATAAATATTTTTTTAAAAAGTAAGTTGAAGGTACTGAGGTGAATTTTAGTGACTTAAGACTGACAATTGTATTATCATGGTTATAAATCAGTATCAGAGTAAATTTACAAATTGTCTGAATAATTAATGGCATCTGGTTTTAGTAAACATAAAAGCCTAATGTTTAATGGCTGACTGTTATGATTTGTATCTGGAATGTCCCCAAAAGGCTCATGTGTTAAAGGCTTGGTCCCCAATGCAGCAGTATTCAGAGGTTGAACTTTGGAGAAGTGAATAGATCATGAGGGATCTGACCTTGACAGTGGATTAATTTATTGATGGATTAATAATTTGATGGCATTTTAGGAGGTGGTGGAAACTGTAGGAGGTGAAACCTAGTTGAAGTACTGGGTACTCAGAAACATCTGGGAACTAAATCCTTATCTTACCCCTCTATTTTCAGACTACCATGCACTGAGCATTTTTTACCCACCACCCCTTTCTGTCATAATATTCTATCTCTAGGGATAGAAACCTCTAAAACCATGAGTTACAATAACTCTTTCTCTTTTAAGTTGTTCTTCTCAGGAATTTGTCAAAACAATGAAAAGCTGAATAACACAGAAATGCCCCCTTTTTGAAAATCAGTCAGTTTGCAGAAAACACAGATAGTGAACCAATTTCTAAGACCCACATGAACTCCCTCATGTCTCCATGGCTTGGTGAACTAAGAAAACCCCACAAAGAGTACTTTCCAAAATTTCAATATGGGATAAGGTATTTGCTTGTTGTTATCCTACCCTGCTAGATTAGATTTTCCTTATATAATTGAGGACTGCTATTTATCCTTTACATCAGAAGTTAAGTAATGTGTTCATTCTCTATATCACTAATACTCATATCACATAGAAGATAAAGGCGGAGTCCAGGAAGCTGGAGGAAGCAAGAGACAAAATAAAGACCTCTGAAGGAGCCCTAATTAGGAAGGGCTGTTGCAGCTAGCTGGAAGCCATAAGTTCCACCTGATATGTATGTGACGCACCTGTAGGCACCCGCAAAGCTGAAGGTATATAACCGGGTGAAAGCAGTCCGAGAGAGGAGAACGAATTCATTCGGTCAGTCAGGCAGTCACTCGGTCGGTCAGAAGAATCAGAGCGGCCAGAACTTAGGCAGAGCGGTTACAGAAGAGAAACCAGATAGAAGAAGTAATGACTGGTCAGAGTTAGGCCGAGGCTTCCAAGGAAGACAGAAGACCGAAGACAGAAGAAAGAAGAAGGAAGAAAGAAGAGAGAAGAAAGAAGCTCTAATCTTACTCTAAGCTAAGCTCTATCTTTCTTTCTCTCTAAGACTCTAAGCTAAGAAGACAAGAAGAAAAGCTCGCTTTAATCTTTCTCTCTAAAAATCTTTCTTTCCCTCTCTAAGCTCTAAGAAATAGAAGTAAAAGTAGTAAAAGCTTAACTCTGCCTCCGAGAGTTTTTCCTCCCGGTTCTCGGTACCAGGCAGCCTACAGACCTCCTCATTTTGGTGGGGAAAGGTGAAAGTTGGGAACTCAAACTGGTTCTATACCTAAGTCACAGAACAGATGATCACAACATGGAAAAAGGACAAAATATTGTTAAATAATCCTTGCTGCAAAGCACAACTTAGTGTTTTAGAGTCCAATTGTAAAATTAATCAAAGGGAATAAGAGAGCTGATATCTTGCCTTTGAATAATATTATCTGTGACAAACTGTGTAATCTATTAAGGATCCTTCTCTGGCCTTAGAAGCTTAGAGAATAATATAGGAATAATTCAATATTTTAAGGTATATAAGAATGTATCATATATATATATATATGTGATATGTATACATGTAATTGCTAACTCATGAGCATACATTTCTAAAGGAGTTTTAAACTTTGCTGATTTATTAGTTCTTTTTAAATTTAATCCGTCAAATCTTAGTAAGCCACATATTGCAGGTATTTTTCTATTATTTTTTCCTTCTTGTGTTATTAATGTGGACTTGTTTTATATAAAAAAGTTAAAAGCTTAAGGTCATTATATTAGTCATTTCTTTCATGGTATTTTGATCTTTTTTTGCTTTCTTTCTTTTTTTGGAATTGGTAGGTAAATGAAAACTCTCATTGATTCAAAACTCCTCAATGTGTATTTTCCTAAAATTGTTTCTCTATTTTATTAAATATTACTTTCTCACATTCCAATTCCTCTAGAATTATTTTCATAAAGTAAGACTCACCTTCCTGTTACTATTATCTAATAATCATTGTTTATCTCAGCATCATTTATTACCCTTTTAAACTTATCTCAATATCTCAACCCACCATTTTTACATATTAATTTTTATATGCTAACTCGAGCTCATTTGGTTTCTGTACCAATGAATTATTTACTCAAGAGTGAATGATAATTTTAATATTTTGGAGTACTGAGATTGCATCCCAGACTCATTTCTGAAACTCATTACTTCAGGACATTCTCTTTCTTCACCAGTATAATTTTACATGTACATACATCCAGGCAAGCCTAAGACATGAATGTAATCTTGTTTGCTACATGATTAACTAACTATCTACTATCAGTCAGTTTAAGACATATGCAAAAATAATGTCAACATAAATTTCTGTATGCTGTGGTTTTGATAAATGTGTCCCAAAATCTCATGTGTTAAAGGTAAGGTCTCTGTTGTGGGAGGGGGTAGGGTCTTTTAGAACTAGGGCCTAGTGGAAGGTCTTAGGTCATTGGGTGCATTACATCAGTGGGTACTATGGGACTCTTTTCTCTTTTCTCTTCTCTCTTTCTTTCCAGCCACCATGATGTGAATGGACTTTTTGTCACATGCTCCCACTATGATGTACTGTGCTTCCACTGCCCAAAAACAATAGGACTCATTGGTTATGAACTAAGACCACCAAAACCATGAGCCAAAATAAAGTTGATTGTCTCGTATTTTGCTACAATCCCGGAAAGCTGAACAATACAATACAGTAAACAGTATCAATTTTGGTTCAGAAAACTGATAAAATAGATTAGTCTTAATAAGAAAAATATCAAAAGCATGGCTATAGCCAAAATGTATGTTTGCTTATCCAGAATATAAAGTAAGTTTTGTACTTCAGCAAATCTGAGCTATCACTACATATAATCACATTGCTGATATTCATCTCCTGTTCTACTAAATCTGGTGGTTGTCTTCATATTTTTAATTGGGAAAAGTTATTGAAGCTTTACTTAACATATCAAAATTGCAGGAAGGGGGGCTGGGATTGTGGCTCAGCGGCAGAGTGCTTGCCTCACATGTGCACGGCCCGGGTTCGATCCTCAGCACCACGTAAACATAAATGCATTACATTGTGTACAACTAAAGTAAGTAAATAAAATAAATATTTTTTAAAAATTGCAGGAAGGAGGAAATAAAAAATAAACAAAAAAATAATAGACCATGTGACAATAAAATTAAACCATTATTTAGTATTTTTCCAAAAGTGTCATCTACTGCATTAGAATGTAAATTGGCAAGACATATGCAATAGGATCTTCCTAGTGTAGAAATGGGAGTGATCAGTTGTTAGATAGTTAGGAAATATATAGCTACAAAATAACAATTATCTAAGAATGAAAAAGAAAATCATTCTTTTTCATACACACTACGTACATTTTTTGTCTGACTAGTAGAACTAATTCATCTGTTTATGAACATTTTAATAAAGAACCTTATTAGCAAATAACAAATTGTTTTATGTTACTTTGACATTGAATTAAATGACAAATATCTATGTTCATACTGCAAATGAGAGAAAAGCACATAAAATATTCAGAACTTTTTACCTATAAATATAAGACCAATTAGGTAAGGTATTATTTGCAATTAAGGAAAAGTTGAAACTTTTATAGACAAAGATAGAGAAAAGGATAATTGGAGTAGAAGAAATGGACTTTGAAGCTTATATATATCACTTAACATTTTTAATTTTGTTTTTTTTTATTAAGCATATTAAAAATAAATTGTCATATAATAGCTTATAAATTTACTAAATATGATAATTCAGTTTCTAGAAATAGCATACTTTTCCTCTTTTAAAACTATCACTTTCATTAAGATTGGACATCTTACAATTTATTTGGTATAATTTATAGTGACAAATACTATCTATCAAGTGATTGTGACTTTGTGAATATATTGAAATATGTAAAGAATAATATCTTTTGATACTGTTGACAGCAGCTCATTTTGTACATGTTTCAATTGAATGATCACAGAAATCATGCCATGTTTATCTGAAGTGAAAAGATGAGACCAGCTGGCAAGTATAAAAAAATTATAATTATGAAATGATAGACTTTTAATCACTTAAACAGAACTATTTTGGGCAACAATGTAAATTAATATAGCTTAATGAAGTAAAACTACAAAGATTGTAAAATCAGATAGTCCAAACTAAAAATACTACCTGAAGATCATCTAAATAAATACATTTTTAGCAATGAATGGAAAAAATAAATAATATCATTTTAAATGGCAGATCATACTGGTACACATTACTGGGGTATTCTATATTGCTTTGATGTATGTACATAATGTGGAATAATTAAATCAAGCTGATTAACATATCAATCACCACATTTTATTTTTGTGATGGGACATTTAAAATTATTCTCTTAGTTATTTTGGCCTATACATCATTAGTGACTATAGTCACCCTGCTGTGCAATAGATCTCAAAATTATTCCTTGTGTCCAACTGAAATTTTGTGCCATTTAATCAACAATTAGCCATTCCCTCACACCTCTTCTTCCAACCCATGGTAACAACTATTATATTCACTTTTTTGAGTTCTATTTTTATAGATTCCACAACTGAGATCTTGGAGTATTTATCTGACTGTGTCTGTGTTATTTCACTTATAATAGTAATGGCAATTTTAATATATTCATTTCTGATTGATTAGTGGGAGCCTGGAGGATTTCTAAACTACTACTACAAAGTATTTCTAAATTTACAGTTTGGTGTGAAAATACCTTCAATGGTCTAAGAAAGTATATTTTCAAACTACAATTCAATGTTCTGAACAAGTGTTAGAATAAAAAATATATGTTTTTCATAAATGATTGGATTCTCAACTTTTCCATTTGCTTTTAAACATTTTCTTAAATAACTTGAATCATTTAAAATAGTTTATATTCATACAGCTATGCATAGACGCAGTGAAGCCAAGCCCTTGTCCCAGAGCTGCAGAAAGGGAACCCAGGTGGGCGAGAGTATATGTGGCAAGCACCAGTTGCAACCAGCAGAGACACCTGCTCCACACAACCCCACATCCCAGAACCTCCAGCTTAAATGTTCTGATGCCTTCAACCTCCCGCTTCCTGACAAAGAGTGAGAAAATGGAAATGGATCAGACCTGAATGGAAGTTCAGACTCAAGGCTTAGCCAATAGCATTAATATTTTTCCAAGACCTGATTAGAATGAAATTTGGACCAACAGTGTTGTCTCAAATGCTATATAAACCCCTCAATTTGCACAGTCAGTTGTCCCCTCTTGCTCCCACAAGAGTTCTATTTCTGTTTTTCACACTTGAATAAACTCTACTCCATTCACTCTTTACTTCCATTGTTCCATGAACTTCACTCTTCAGTCTTGAGAGGCAAGAACCCAGAAGGATTTAATGATGAATTTATTTATTTGATTAATTAAGTCATGTTCATGTTGTAATTTATTTCCCCATGTTTATGTTTTCCTAGATTGATCAAACTAGCTATTAACGTATTTACACAGATGCTGATTTTTCTGATTATTGAAAATTAATTTTGGTGATTAGGTCACACAGCAAAGCTTTGGCTATAAATCAAAACCTTTCCAAACTTTTAAGATGAATGCATTCAAAATCCATAGTAATGTTTATTAAAGCACTATTCACAATGGTCAAGTTTAGAATCAGCTTAGGAGCCCATCAACAGATGAATGGATAAAGAAAATTATATATATATATATATATATATATATATATATATATATATATATATATATACTCAGTGGAGTATTATTTGGCAATAAAGAATAATAAAATCATATCATTTGAAGGAATAAGGATAGAAATGGAGGGCATAATACTAAGTAAGTCAGACACAGAAAGGAAAGTATCGCATGTATTCTCTCATGTATGAGAGAACAAAACAAAACAAAACAAAAACATAAGAGGGACTGCTAAGCTGGGCGTGGTGGTGCACGCCTGAAATACTAGCACTTGGGAGGCTGAGGCACAAGGATCGCGAGTTCAAAGCCAGCCTCAGCAATGGCGAGGCACTTAGCAACTCAGTGAGACCCTGTCTCTAATAAAATATATAAAAGGGCTGGGGATGTGGCCCAGTGGTCGAGTGTCCCTGAGTTCAATCCCCGGTACCAAAAAAAATAAAATGCATAAAAAGAGGGACTGCTAAGAAGGTGAAGAAAGGGAGGCAAGGGAGGATTCAAGGGAGGGTAGACAATAGCAATGTACAGTATATGTATGTATGAAAATGTCACAATGAAACTCAGTAATTTGTACAATTAATAGGTGTTAATGAAAAAACACATGTTAAGATAAACTATTTGTTAAAATATTGGATGGCAAAAGAATAATAAATATTGTGGTTATTTTCTAGCCTGCTCTTAATAAATCAGATTAAATGTATGTCTTTAAGTTAAATAGAAACAGGTGCAGTTAGTTGTCATGATTAAATCTTTAAAAAAAATTTTTTTTTAACTTGTAGATGGACATGATATCTTTATTTTTATGCAGTGCTGAGGATCGAACCCAGTGCCTCATATGTGCTAAGCAAGCACTCCACTACTGAACTACAACCCCATCCCATGCTTTAAAACTATTTTATTTATTTATTTATTTTTGGTACTGGGGATTGAACTCAGTGGCACTTGATCACTAAGCCACATCCCCAGCCCTATTTTGTATTTTATTTAGAGACAGGGTGTCACTGAGTTGCTTAGTGTATCACTTTTGCTGAGGCTGGCTTTGAACTCTCAATCCTCCTGCCTCAGTTTCCTGAGCTTCTGGGATTACAGACGCATGTGTCACTATGCCCAGTGAAATCTTAGATTTTAGATACACTTCCCAAAAATAATGTTGAGTATCTTTAACTACTAAATATAAAATCCTTTGCTGTCAGTGTATTTTTCAGTGACCCTCAAGAGTCCTTCAAATTGAAGAATACATAAATCAAATTTTTATCAAATGTATATAGATATGTCTACCTACCTCTTTTTTGCTCTCGATATCTCTATATCTCTGCATAACTAGATATGTGAGTGTGTGTGTGTGTGTGTTTCTCTGGTTATTTATTTAGAAAATGTTTTAGTCATCTTATTTTGCTGCTGTGACTAAAAGACCTGGCCAGAACAATTTTAGAGAAGGAAAAGTTTATTTGAGGGCTCACAGTTTCAGAGGTCTCAGTCCATTAACAGCAGGTTCTATTCCTTGGGGCTTAAGGTGAGACAAAACATGTGACAGCAGAGTATGGTGGAGGGAATCAGCTTGCATGATGATCAGAAAGCAGAAAGAGAAATATTCTACTTGCCAGATAAATATATACCCCAAAGTCATGTCCCCAATGCCCACCACCTCCAGCCACAGGCTACCTGCCTTCAGTTACCACTCAGTTAATCACCATCAGGGGATTAATTCATTGGGTTAAGGATCTCATATCTCAATAATTTCTCCTCTAAACCTTCTTGCATAGTCTCACACATAAGTTTTTGGGGGGACATCTCACATCCAAATCATAACAGAAAGAGAATAGAGATATGTGAAGATATTTGGTCATTCAAGGAATATAATTCAATTGTACTTCAAATAATTGAAACATATATATTACATTCATTCCAACTTACCTATTTATTCAATTTCTCTAACTTATGCTTCTATTCATCCTCTTTATGAGCAAGGTTCTCATGACTGAAATCTATATAAGAGGGAAAAGTAAAGGGATGTATGATTAATGTCTCATTCTAGCAATAATTCAAAATAATTTGTGGATTTTTGAAGCTAGATTAAAGTATATTTATTTTAATTTATTTTCCAAAGAAATTAATTTTGATATTCAGTTATCATTCATCAAAGTTTTGAAGGTTTCCTCAAAATTTTGCTTGCTTTGAATTATTTTTTGCTTGATTAAAAATAAGCATTTACACAAAGAATTGTTATTGGTTGTTCTTTATTCAGCATTATATTTGGCATATTTTATCAGTAAATCATACTTTATGAAATTAAGAACACCTTGGCAATTTTGAAAATGTAATTATTTTATTTAAGATCATGTAAACTGTCTTAGGTTGAGAGAAAGAATTAACCTTTTACAAACTGATACATTTCTAATGAAAGGACCAGGTTATTCTCTTTAAAACACATATGAACACACACACACACACACACACACACACACACACACATGCACAGGTGAAAACAACAACAAATCTAAAGCAAATAAAAATTCTGTTCTAGGTCACTCCATTATGATTTATATCCCTTTCTATTTTGAAATTTGTTTTTTAATATGTTGTGTTATACTATCTCATTTCTGCTTTATAAGAAAATAACAGATTTTGCATTTTCTTTTATGCTCTATAACAGTCTCTAAGTAACTATATAAAGTGTAAATTTCACTTTCTTGTTGAAAATCAAGTAATTATGACATTGTCTTGAGAACTTTCATCTCCCCGATTACATTGGTTAAATACTCAAAAAAATTTTAAATGTAAGGTAGATGTCAGACTGCTCTATCATGTAAGAGATCATAATGAGAAAAATCAGTTAACTGTTTCTATTTGTCATCTTATATATATTTTGTTTTTTATTCTCATTGTTCATGAGAAATTATTTTAGATGTATAATGATTCATTATGTTTAATTTATATTTTTCACAATTTATGGCATGATAAATTTTAATAGATTTCTGAATGGGGAAATGTGTTGCATACTATAAAATTTGACAACTTATTATAAATTATTGTGTTTAATTTTATAAAATTTTATACATTATTAAATATGTCATTAAGTTCATTTTTAATTTTTTATCAGATTTTTTGTAGTTGTGTAAGGTAATTTGGCAATATTCATTTTTCATATACTCTAATTTCGTTTTACATAAGATTAACTAATGCTTCCTGGGTGCTATGCCAGGTTGAACTGGCTAATTGAGTGATTATTTTTCTTCTTTGTCATGTAAATATTTTTAAGATTTTCTCCTCATCTGTATTAATTTTGATAGTTTATAATATTCATTTTCAATATTGTAAAATTTATTGATTAATCCTAATAAGTTAATAATAATAATCCTGTAATTTTTTTATCTCTTTTATATCTTACCTTAGGCTGCTATCACAACGTACCATAGAGACTGGGATACTCATATAACAGAAATTTATTTCCTGCATTTTTAAGATCTAGAAACTTGAGATCAGGCTGATAACATGATTAGGTTATGGTGAGGACCCTCTTCCCGGTTCCTGGTAGAACCAAGAGATCTCTGGGCCCTTTGATAAGGGCACTAATCCCTTTCATGAACACACTTTATGATATAATTACCTGCTTAAAACCTCACCTCCTAATACCATGTCACTGGGGCTTATGATTTCTAAAAGGAGTAGGGGGAGCATTCAATCCACATACCTTTTATCATTTCTAGTGCTTTTCCACTGTATTTTATCATTAGCATTGACATAGTGAGTTCATTTTTAATATATAGCTCTTGAAAATATGTACTCATACCAATATTTTATTTTAATATTTCATAAGTAATATGTGCTATGAATTATCTCTTCCTTGACTTATTTTATTTTACATAACTGTAATATAGAAAATGTGCTCATTTATTTTTATTGAATTCTTATATACAAAAACATTTAAAATTTATGTCCTTTTTTCCCCTGACATCCATGAAATTTTGTAAATCTTTTTCATAAAGTACCAACTGCATGGGAGAAGCAAACAAATCACATGCACAAAACTTAATGAACATTCATAGGATAAGCACATCTATATAAACACCACTCTTTCTTGGAAATGGTACATGAAGTACACCTTAGAAGCCCACTGTGCAGTATTTTCCAGCTAATGTTTCTTTTTCCTAAAGTTAACAATTTTTTGATGCTATGGAATTTTTGCAATTTTTGAATTTCAAACACAGAATCGTATAGTATTCAGCTTTCACTACCTGACTTTGTTTGCTCAGTATTATATTTGTGACATCTGTGTATGTTTTGTTACATGTAGTAAATCATGCTTTTTGATATGACATGGTATTTCATCAAATGAATGTTTCACAATTTAAAAATTTTATGGTTGATTAATATTCTTCCCAGTTTTGGTTGTTCCAAATGTATAGATAATACTGAGAACATAATAACATTCTTATCCTTACATTTGGGTGAACTTATGATAACCTAGAAGTGGCATTGCTGATTCACAGACTGTGTTTTTGTTCAAGATTTGAGTCTTGTCATATTGCTTTCAAATGTAATTTGTCTATCAATATCATGAAGGACATATAAAATAAATATGTTATTTAAATTCATTTCATGTTATATAAATTCATAAACACATTGCCCCTCCTCTAAGACACTTATAGTATTAAAATATGAGTCTATAAACATCAATAAGAGATTAACAAGGAGTCCATGAAAAATATATAAGAGAAAGTAAAGATAACATGGAATATTTCACAAGGGAAAAATATACAAATTTGGAGTAAATTTGCCTTCTGGAAATTTGTGTTCCTTTCTACTCCATGATAGATTTACTGGGACAGAGTCTATTCTTTCAGACAAGGTCTGCCATTATCAGGTTTTTCTTATGGCTGGCTGGGTGAAAACAATAGTATTTAAATTCTTTAGATCCACTCTTATACCCCAACACCCCAAAACAGTGTTCCCTTTATTACAAACATCTTCTACTGATGTGGCATGTTGGTAGCAATTGATGAATAAGTATTGATGCATTATTAAAAAACTTGTATTATTTACAGTAGTGTCCACTGTTTTGCACAATTCTTTGAGATCTGTTTTATAGTTCTAAGGACATAATGACATATATACATGAATACTATTGCACACAGAAGAATTTTAATATTTACTGGAATTTTGATAGGGATCATACTGAATCTGTAGATTGCTTTGAGAACTATTTCCATCTTTTAAAAAAATCTTTATAAGTTAAACACTTGGCTGGGAACTAGAAAACAGTAACTCCTCCCTAGGCTAACTTTAATTCATATAGCAGAGAGTGTTGAAGTATGACTATTATTGTTTTGCTGGAGCGGAAAAATATTGGAAAAATGGTTTATGTTGTTGGACAATTTTTCATATCTTTTGAGTATGAAGAATAGGTTTTTCTTGGAGCTTCAACTGTACCTCTTGGTCACAAGTAGCAGGTTTTTGCAGTGTCCTGACCAGGACATAGGAAAACCTGAGGAATTCACTTCTGTGTTATCCCTCAGGTTCTATGGTTCCGGAACAGTCTGCATCTTTCCAACTTTGAGTTTTCAGAATGTGACTTTAAGTTGGAATTTTTTTTTAAAACATAATTAAGGATCTCAAGGTGAGATCAGACCAAATTTAGGGTCTCTCCTAAATTTAATAAGAGGATTTTCTTAGAAGAGGAGAGTCGGAGAGATACATACAGGGAAAGGCCATGTGAAGACTGACAAACAAATCGGAGTGATGTATTTACAGGTTCAGTGACACCAAGAATTTTCCACAGTTTGCAAAATCTAAGAAAGAAAAATGGAATGAATCTTTCCTAAGAGTCTTTAGAAGAACCAATGTTGCTGACACCTTGATTTCAGGTGATTACAGACTTCTGAAACCCAAAACTGTGGAAAGACGCCTTTCTTCTTTTTTTGAGACATCAAGTTTGTGGTCATTTTTAGGGTAACTTTAGACTAATACACAAGGTATCATAATACTTTATGTTCTTCTGCAGTTAATTGAAATTCTGCTCAGTTTTTGTCTTTTTTTCTTCTATGCTTCATCTTCCATAGAGGATTAACATTTCTATTCCTATATAGTTTTCTCCTCCTTCTGAAGTGTCTTCTCTGATCTTAATTCCACTTAAACAATTTTTCACTGAGGACACAATTTTAACCTCAAAATGTTTAATTTGGTTCTTTGTATATTTTTTTTTTTTACTTTTCCTCATGAGTTTTTCATTAAATATCTGATCTAGATGGACTTTTTCTTGTATTTTTGTCTTTCTATTCCATCAAATTGTCACTTTTTTTAGTTTGTTTCTACTGACTGCTAGATTTAAATCAGTTATTCCTGAATACATAGATACTGATTGAATTCTGCATGTTGTGAATTTTATGTTCATGAGACTGGATTTGCTATATGCATTTAAAGTTTGATGGATGTCATGTTCATTCTCTGTTATTTGAAAATGGGACTTTAAATTTCTGTTGAAGTCATATTAAGTTGGGTTTAGATAACCATTTATTCAAAGGTTAGTTTATAGTAACAACTACTACTTCTACTACTACTAGTACTTGTATTGCTCAAAACTCAAAGGGAAGTGATAAGCTTGCAAGTGTCAGATGTCATGGACTTTCTTCCTATGGATTCACAGATTTGCATTCATAAAAAGAATTTTAAAAACAAGAGGGATCCCTATGCAAGTTTCTTGGAATTGTATGTATATCCACAATTATACTCCATATCAAATTCCAATCATCTCCACTTTTTCAATCTTATGTGACTTGATTCATAAAAATGTTGTGTTCATTCTGAGTTCTGTCTTTCCTGAGTGCAAAACACAGTCCTGAAAGAGCATTCAGGCAAAAAATCAGAGTCAGTATGGAGCTAACTTCATTTTTTTTTTTTTTTGCTTCTTTTTTAATAACAACAAATCCATAAGCTTATAATCTAATATTTGAAATCAGCTGCCTTATGTATTTTATCCTGTTTACTGATTTCTTAACTAATGGGAGCAAAAGCATAGGCCCATTTACTCTATCAAAACCCAAAATGATAAATCTTAGCATTATATGAGAATATGTCAAATTATGAAATATGTATTTAATTTTAATGACATTTATTATAGCTAATAAACTTACTAAATTTACTGAATATTTTTTCTTATTGTTATTTATACAGTAGGAAAAGGATTATTACCTTAAAATAGATCTTACTCCTGCCTTAGGCTCTATATACTCTTGTTCCTTTAAACAACAACCCAGAACATTGTGGATCTGCAAGTTGTAGTCAAGTCTTCTGTTACACTTGAACATATTAATCTGTGCAGTCAGGAAAGATTACCTTTTCAAAATTCTTATTTGTAAACCAGTCTTAAATGTCAGAAAGACAGTTATTACTACAAGAGATTGACACAGGTCCTCGCTTGTTCTTTAGTTCTTAGCACTATTTTCTAAATTGTTTAATTTTTAGACAAATTTCTAAGTCCAATTTCTTCTTTGGATTCTTTTCCCCAGCATATTTAAATGCATTCACATTAACACTGTAATTATGCAATAACTGCTTAAGTATATTTATAGTTATTCATGATGATTAAATCAGTGTTCAATTCATTGCTCATAGAATACTTTCAACATTTTTAAAATAATACCTAAATGATATATATTCAAATGAAGAAAGCCAAGAATGCATCTCACACATTACACACACACACACACACACACACACACACACACACACACACACACCTCTAGAGACATTGAACAAATTGAAATTGATCACTAAGTTGCTTAGATAGCCTCAGTGTTCTTAATTTATTTACAAAATAATCAAATTTGTGACAGTGCTTCAATGTTCCACTATTTAAATATATTTCACATGAGTAACTATTCTGGTATTGTCAAAAGAAAATGAGAATTTTAAGTTTAATCAATTGGTCAATTGATGTCCTTTTTTCCATAAAAGCTATAATAAAGTGAGCAATTTTAATTATTAATGACTATGAATAAGTATTTAGTGAAATAGGCCCTCAGGACTTTGTTCTAAGAGATGCTGGAAAATGATTCCCATTAAGATAGATGTTTGATTACAAGAGAAATCAAGAATGACACTTACATTCCAATAACGTTATTTTACAAGAAATATATGTGTATGTGTGTGTGTATGACCATATATATATGTGTATGCACACATGTATATATACACACATATATACATGCATGTATAATAAATAAGATAAAATAAATTAGTTCAATTAGTCAATACCTGATTAGTGATATTGTTTATATACCATGTACTAGATGATAGAAAAACCATTCTCTCAAAATTTTATTTTATATCTATAAACAATGCTGAGACCAAAAAATTTCTCATATTAGTACATTTTTAGTAACTATTGTTTTTTTCTAAAGTGAACAATGCAATATAATTAGTTCAAAAGCACCCATGAAAGATTTTCATAAATGGCCTTAAAGGAAATACTTTTCTATTTATTCTAAAATAATAAATCAGTAAATGCTACAACCCTTTGTTAATTGGCAATTTTACATCATATACTGATTTAGATCTGCACAATTGTCCTTCTACTGAAGGATAAGAATCCAAATATCCATTGATCATTGTCAAAGAGATTAGCATTATTATTATCTTTACAATTAGTTTTCTCCACAGTGGTTTCTGTTAGCAAACTATCAATCTGAAACATAAGGAATCAAGTTTGCACTTCAGATACTTAAATGTGGCAAAATAATTCAAGTCACAATGGTTTCTAAAAGTCATGAAGTATTAGGTAATATAATATGGTAACAAATCCATTATTCTAAGTTTTTATCAGTATAATTAAGATATATTAAAACTATTTTAGAAAAATATGTTTATAGATATTTCATCATGTATAAATTTATGTATTAAAAATAGTTTAATTATTTAGCATTCTGTTTTGAATCTATAAATGTCCCATGAGAAGCTCATGTTTTGAAAACATGATCCCCAATTAACGAGTGTTCAGACATGGAGATGTAAGGCAACACTGACAGCTATAACCTCTTTAGTGGATTAATCCACTTGAAGATTAATAACTTGAATGAACTACTGGGTGGTAACTATAGGCAACTTGGGGGTGGCTGGAGGTCACTGGGGGTGTGACCTCGGGGATTTTATTCTCATTCCTGGCTCCTCATTGTCTGCTCTTTCCCTTTGCTTCCTGCTACCATCCATGAGTAGCTTTCCTCTGCAACTGCCTTCCATCATGATGTTTCAACTCACCTCAGGTCCAAAACAATGGAATCAGCCAAGAATTTTCTGATACCTATTAAATGGAGATCATAAGATAAAACTTTTCTCCTCTTAGTTGTTCTTGTCAGGTATTTTGGTCATAGCAATAGAAAGCTTAGAAACATACTTAGTTACTTCCTTGTTTCTATGATACTGTATATTAGATACTGACATCACTTGTATTTTTTTGCAGTTAAAAAATACATCAAAAACTTATGTAAGCTACAACATATTCTTAAAATGAGCCAGTACAGTGAATGGCTACAATTTCACATGTAAGTGATCCACTGAGATTAATGTGCATTTAAAGATCTTCAATGAACATTGTTCATGCCTTTTCAAGCAAAAACATTACAATTTGGAGGTGCTGAAGAGTGAGTATTGATAGGAAGTCTACTAACAGGAAACCAGGAGGATTTTAATATAATATCTATAAGATTTAAGATATTATATTTCACACACTAGGGGTTCAATAAATATTTCTTCATGTAATTATCAACAAGCAATAATAACCTCAATTTCATGAGAAAAACATGATTTGTTTTTAAGTCAATATGTAATAAAATGCTTTATATGAAAGTGGTATTTCTACATGTTTAATATATAATATTAGAATTTTCATGGTTTAAAATTTTAGTGCATGAAAGGGATTTCTCTCAAATTCAAGGGAATACTTTATTTGAGGGATTAGCATGATTTTATGAATTTTATAGCTTTGTTTTTGCCATAATCATCAGACCATAGAGTCAATTTGTAATAAGTAGACTTAAATGCAATATTTTAATTTGTTTGTTTATACATCTTATGGCTTGTTTCATAAATCATTTAATATACTTGTTCCCCTATTTTATCAGCATGTATATAAAATTTAATGCACTATAATTATAATAAAACCTTGATTGTTGAAAATAACTATATGTAATATGCCAACATATAATACAGCAACCCTCTTCTAAATGTGCCTAAGAATGATGTGTTTCTAATAAATATGCATCCAACTCACACACCTCTTTTATAGCTAATATCTTCACATCAGAAAACAAATAAAGATATTACACTTTTATGGAATCATGTTAATAAAATCACTGAAGGTGTTGATAAAGGTCACAATTAATATAATGCATTCATGCCAAAAGGAATTATTTACTGCAAATAATCTTCAAAGGCAGTAGCCAGTGTTTTTTCTTCCCCATAAATATGTTATCTGAAATAGTCCCAAAATGATAAATGAATTTGAGTGATAGTTTACTATATTCATTTACTATTTCTAACACTTATATGTCTCCATTTTTCAACTTTATATACTTAAAAAGAACAAAACTGACTAGTATTTTAATAGATTTATCCTTTTTTTTTTTTTTTTTTTTTTATTTTAGTACCAGGGATTGAACTCAGGGGCACTCAACCACTGGGCCACATCCCCAGCCCTTTTTTGTATTTTATTAGAGACAGGGTCTCACTGAGTTGCTAAGTGCCTTGCCATTGCTGAGGCAGCTTTGAACTCCCATTCTCCTGCCTCAGCCTCTCTAGTGCTGAGATTACAGGCATGTGCCACCATGCCAGATTTATAGAATTCTTAAAATAAGAAGTCACACAGCTTAGTAAATTTAAGTGAGCTACAACATTTTTTGAAATGAATACACTGAATGTAAGTATTTATATATTTAAATATGTAGGTATTTGTTTTTCTTGAATTACCACTTTCATTATTCATATATCTATATCTATATATGATAAATAATTTTTTAGACATGTAATATGGTTGGAAAATATGCATGACTTCTTTTAAAAATACACTGGAGTTAAGTTGTGATATATTAATCTTTAAATCTTTATAACTTTTGGAGGACACAAAAAACTTACTTTGGAAATGTAAACATCCACCTCTAAATATGAAATTTTTTATTGCCTTCTGTGCCAGATTTTGTGTGACTGAAAATATTAAACAGAAAGCCAACCTACAAAGAAATGGTTTGACTACAAATCAGCTCTTTGCTTTGATAAACATGTGCAAGAAAGTACAAAAGAAATAAAGCAACCGGCTTTATTTCTGAAAGTCTGAAATTAAGTACTAAAACTTTTTACTAAGATTTGAGGAATGATAAGAAAATATGCAAATAAAAAAACGATGTTGCAAAGGCATAATAGGCAAAGGAAATTGAATCTGCTGAGTCACTCATCCAGTAGGCACTGAGCACCTACTACATTGCCAGAAGTGGGAACTTCCATTAAAAAAAAATTAAGATAGTACTGAAGTATCCCCTGGGAAAAACCATTGTGAATGTGAGTTAATCATGCTAATTTATGTTGAATATCAGCCCTTATTCCTCCCTCTTCCACACAGACTTTGGTTTCCAGGCATGGGTACAAGCACCATCAAGTTTATGTCTCACATATAAGCGTGTTTCCATATCATCAGTTTCAAATTCTCCCTTTCTCAAAATAGAGAGATAACATGTAAATGCACTAAAAAATTTCCCAGTAGGAAACAATACATTCATATCCAGCTGCATAACTCAAAGTATTATTAACAACCATTACTCCATGGATTTCAGGATCTCTAGCTGATACCATTTTTGTCGCTGATATAATTTCTCACCTTCTGTACCTTTCAGCTACTAAATAAACTGAATGTACAATGGTAAAAAAAAAAAAAAAAAAAAAGTAAGCAGTGATGAAAAATCTGTATACATAGTTTTAATCAACTAGTATCAAAAAAATAGGTTCCAAGTCACGCTATATCACACACGTGAGACAGAAACAATTCATTAGAAGTAGAGAGAAATTTTCGACCTTTAATCTAACTGATCCTAACTATGATTGTGAGAGAATTTCCTTGTCCTGCAATCTCTATATCTATTCCTGAGACCAGAAACTTTGTAGAAGAAAGTTAATTGGTAGAAAAAGGTAATTTTTAGTAGTCTATTACAACTCTGTCTACTTAACAGAGTCTTGGGAACTGTATTATTATGACAATCACTATTTCTTTGTGATATTTCCAGGAATACAGTTATCTTAATAAACTTAACTGTACTCTCATTTTAGTTTTGGGGAGTATTGAGTAGCACCAATTTCAGAATCTTATTTATTGGGAATGTTTTCTTTGAATAAGTCCCTGGTCCTTGAAGCTTATTTCTCTTAACCTATAGCTGTGAATGTTTAACCATGATTTGCTGCTCTTATTCTAAGTGCTCCTCCCTCCTACTTTTATAGAAATATAATTTGGGTATCAGATTGTGTTCTACTTGATTTTTCTTTAGAACAGATAATATCAAGAACAGAAAGCAAAATTGAAGCATGTAAGAGGGAACTAGGAGGGACACTAAAGGGCAACATTTCTCTGGTTATTTTAGACTATCTTTTTTATCAGGAAATTTTATGAGCTTGACAGTCACCCTAATTTGGACAAATTATCTCATATGCCTTATGGTCTATACAAATTATATTCATTTTCTGAAGGAAAGGAGCCTTTAACAAATAAGCCCAGAAGAATAGAACACTGGAGTTAGTATTCCTTATTTAAACTTAGGCTTCAGCCCTTACTTGATGGAGTACCTTGACAAGAAACAGCATCACTTGGTGCACTGGTTCTGTCCAATGTCCCTCAATGTTTCACACTGCACAGGGTTTTGTGAGGAACACATAACCCGTGTAAAACACCTCGTGCACATATGTGCATGGCCAGTGTTGCACAAGTGTCGCTGTGTATTATTGTCATAATCAGTCTAATAAAGACATGGCAACATAAGTAAAGGTTTCTTATAGAAAGGGGACATCTGAAGTGAGACATAAAGACATGTAAAATTAATAGATAGGAGAAAGCTCAAATCCCTCAAGGAACGCAGAATCATCAACAAACTGAAAAATCATTATGGAAAAATGTAGAAATATTGAAAAATTGCATAGAATTGAAAGATTACATAAGCCAGGTTGTACATAAGGTTTCATAAGCCATATGAGAAATATTGTTCTATGTTGCCAGTATTTCCAAATATATTTCATTCCATCATCTTTAATGAACTACCTTCATTCTTTGGTAACATTGACAAAATTCTTTAATATGTTTCCTTGTTTGACCTTCCATACATAAACATTCCAGCCATCTTAATATACTCTGCTCATTACACCTCTATTGCCTAAACTGTAAAAGCGAGGATCTTAGTTCAATTTTAGTTAAATACTATGAGTTAAATACTTTCTTAGTTAAATACTATTATTTTCTCTTTACTTACCACTGATATAAATGCCACCTGTAATAAGGTCTCTTAAATATTTACAAAATCACATAATTTGTACATCAAACTGTATATGCAATTATAGTAGATTCATGTGCATGCCCTTGAATAAAATAAAACAAAAAGAAGAAATTTTAACTTTACATTGGCAAATTATAAGCTAAAATTTCTCTTAGTGGCAATGTCTAAATTAGTGTTTCATCTTTGGCTTGAGAACCTAATATAACTAACTGTCTTCACTATTTATTTTCAATATGCCAATAGTGAAAATTAGAAGTAATTTAATACTAATTATATTAAATTACTAATCTTGTTTTTAAAATTTGTCATTGAGAATTCAAATTATTCTCTTAACTAGTTACAAAAACATTTAATTGTCATATTCTGAATAAAACAATCTAAGTACAATTATTATTTTGAACAATTTTTCGAGACATATCCACTTTCAGAACTAATTATTCCCTGTCCCATTATCTACAATATTGGACTTAAAGTGAACCATGCCTCTAAATGACAAATGCAGTAAGGACAATAGTTAAAAAAAAATAGCAAATGCATAGACAATTTTATTTTGTTAATTCTCTATATATGTAATAATAATAAATACATATATATATATATCAATAATCTGTGATGGAAAATATAAAAATTTGGTAAATTCTCATTTTCTTTGAATTAGAAATATTTAGACTTTTTTATATGTGAATCTTACATCATATTTATCGCTAATAATTTTTTAGTTAATGGTATCTAGGAGAAAATTATTTCACTTGGAATATATTCTATTAGGAAAGCTAGTTATAAAGTGTGTAACATAGTTAATCATATGTATTTTGTACATTTAAATAAAGAATGACAGAACAGATATAAAACTCTGTGATTTTAATGTAGTATATTATTGAAATCAAAGGCTGACATATTTTGAATACTATACACCAGATTTGATACTCAGTGCTTCTATGTTAACTATCATGTGAGACTTATTAACCAATCATCCAGTCCAATCTCTACCTTGGGAACTTGAGCTTCTTGGACTATTCCTGGGCTTTGTAACATCACAATTCGACTTGGATTCGGTCACTGAGAAGACATGACACATTATAAAAGATTGAAGAAAGTAAGGACACAGCATTTATTCCAATAGCTTCATTAAAGTAAAGGTTGTTTTAGACATTTTTGTTCCTATAATTCACAAACCCTTTCCAAATTTCCTTGTCTAAGCAACTCGCTTTGTGATGCTATCAGTGACTATATGTTTCCCTGGGCCCTTCACATTTGGAGTGGCAACATAGCTGCTATTACGAGTCCTAGGGAATAGAACTATCCCTTGTAAATTTCCTTCATACTCATACATTTTAAAAACTCTATTATATCCACTTTGTTTCATTCTGGCTTGACTACATAAATACATTTTTACTGATTAATACAGGCACATGTAAAAATAACAGCTTAATTTTTCCCAATAATTACTTGATGGAACTTTTCAATCTCTGTTTTGCAGATGTGTGTTGAGGTAGGTAGGGTTTAAGTAATCTTGTTGGCATGTGGTGAAATTAAGATTTGAATTAGTCTGACACAAAGTACAAATTGTCTGACACATATACAACACATACACAAACATTGCAAAACTATATTTACGTCAAGGCTATAGAATCATCTTAATAATTTATACAACTAAAAAAAAAACCCCTAAAAATGGACCATTTACATTAATTGCTCTATTCTCTAATAACAAATGGGAAAGATTACCAAATGAGAATATGGACTCCGAAGTGACTGACTTGGTCAAGAGTTCATAACTGATTAAGGTTTTTCTAATGTTGTTTATAATAAACTGACATGAATCATAACAAAAGGCATGATTACATTAGTCATTTACTGATCACAGCAGATATCAATGAAAAGATTTTGATTGTTGTAGAGAGAAAAGGGTGGGCTATCTCGCCTGATGCACATAAAGCTGTGAAGCTTGACCTTTAGGGCAGTATAGGGTCCAGCCTGCTCTGAACACATGGGCAACTGTTTATGGCAGTCTGAAAGCATATAATCTCTTTTTCCAAGATCTCAGTTTTCCTCTGGATTTATAAATAATTAAACAGGACATGACCAATTTTAAAAGAAAGGATGAATCCTCTTAGCATACATAACTTAAAGTTGTATTCTATACTTACATAATGCAAAATGCTACATAAATATCAATCTGCTTTCTTACAACCAATAATTAAAAATAAAATTGAATTCACAAATTCAATGTGTAATTTATTTGCTTCCTTGTGGCTAGCAATCCTGATGCAATCATTTTTCCTGGGAAGCCCTGCCTTTCTCTGGTCCTTTCACCATCACACTGTGTTTGTGAGGAAAAAACTCCATCTCTAATTTCTCAAATTACATATCATACTGTGGGATTTACTGAAAGTTCAACAAAAATAGCATGGAATTATAATACAGATGATAATTTATATTTCTGTATAAGCCTTTTTAAGACGTACAGTCTAGCTTCTTTAAGCCTCCTCATGCTTATACATTTGTTTCAATATATATACAATCCCAGAGAGCAAATTAAGAGTTTCCTCCTCTCAGGATGAGATTGAATCCTTGAAATAGAATTGAATCATGATTTATCAAATTTTTACTCTATGCTGTCCCCCTAGGTCTCATAAACCATTTTCAAAGAAAATTATTCCAAATATCTCTATTCTAGATATTAGGAGTCCCTTCAATGAGTTTCAGGTTTGTATATATAGTTAGTAGCTGATGATCCCATTTAATGTTCCTAATTTCTCTCAAATTGATCTGTCCAACTACAGCACCTGTCTTCTGATCCTTAAAATATTATCCTTCATAAGGTAACAGGGAAAGAAAATTTCCAGGAAAAATAATTTTACCACGATTCACGATTTCTAGTAAAAAAAAAAAAAAAAAAAAAAAAATAGAGAAGTGATGTAATAAAGTAGAGAAGTTGCATTATTTTTTCATCCTTCCTATTATCAAAAGGAGTACCAAGTCATCCTTGATGATACATACTCCTTTATTCAAAATATCACCAAATTCAAACAATGGTCTATATAACTTTAGAATCCATCAACTTGTTTTCTTTCTTGACACTACTCTAGTTTAAATTACTATCATCCCTCAGACTACTGGAATTGCCTGATAGCTGGTTTTATTTCATCTTTTCTGTACCTGCTATAAATTATAATTATCTATATAACCAATTAATTTTTCAAAACAATCATTTATGTTATCTCAGTGAAAATCAAAGGAAGCAGATGAGATCAAGTTCTGTATGATCTAAACTCTTCTTCCTTTTTTCCCTTATTTTTCAAGTTCCCTCATTTCCCATTTGGTTAAAAACTACTCCATTTCCTGTACCTCCTAGACTTTTGCTATTTTGACTGGCAGAAATCTCTCATGTGCATCGAATTAGTAATTAATTTACTTCCAATCATATATCAAGTCAATCATTATCACGGTTTGCTCAAGGACACCTTTCCTGATCTCCAACTAGAAAATGTGTACCTTCACAGACCCACTTTACCCATTTCTAATTTTGTGTTTATTTGAGTTATTTAATAGCTGTATGGTTTGGACATAAGGTGTCCTTACAAAAATCCTGTGTTAATGCAGGAATGTTCAAAGGTAAAATGATTGGACTGTGAAAAGTTGTAACAGTCAACACAGTTTGATAGGCCTACCTGTGTGGTAACTGTGAGCAGGTGGGATGTGGCTGGAGGAGGTGGGTCCTTGGATATGTGCCCTGAAATGGCTCATCTTCCCTATGGCCCCTTTCCCCTTCCTGTCTCTGTTTCCCATGGCCTGATGAGCTTTCCTTTGCCATGTCCTTCTGCCATGATGTGTTGCCTCATTTTGAGCCCAGAGCAATGGACTCAGACATTTATAGAATGAGAACTCTGAAACTGTGAGCCTTAAACAAACTTTCCTTCCTCAAAGTTGTTCTTGTCAGGTACATTGGTCATAGCAATGAAAAGCTGACTAAAAAGTGACTATCTGCCTCATCTAATACACATGAATCAAACAGAAAAGGTATTAATGACTTGTTTGTTAACAATACTATCCTCAGCTTACAGCATTGCAGGCATATTTGGTGTGTTATATATATTTTTGTATAAATAAATAATAAATGAATTCTTAGCATTGTAAAAATATTGTCCTCTCCAGGACATCATTAATAGGTGTGTAATCTCATTCTCTAATCCAAACAAAACATTACATAATAATGTTATAATTTATCCATTTTACTGAGCTGGATTTTCAATTTCGTTAATTGCAATTTTTGTTATATATCTTCATCAATATCATTACTATTATTTTATTCTTTCAAAAGAATTTCTTTACAGTTTTTATTTTTCCAAATATCTAACTATCTGTTGATCAATAACTAAATTCCATCAGCTGTTTTCTCATTTATATTCATTTTAATAAAGCACTTCCATCATTTCTTAATGTTAAAAAAATTTTTCACTTAATAGAAACAAATCACTAAGCCAGATATATATCAGAAATTAAAACTTATTTTAAGTAGATATTTCATTTATGTTTGCCTAAAGAAATCATCACTTTATGTTTGTTATATTTAATTAAAATATTAACAATAAATAATTATCTCAAATTTATAAAGGTTAAATTAAACTATAGGCACTAGAAAAAAATAAAGATAATTTATCTATATATAAATTTATCTATATATCTACATTTTTTAACTTTGTATTCCAGGAAATTTAGTTTCCTTTCCTTCTTCCAAAGTTCACAGTCAGAATATACAAAGAATCATATGCTTTTTATCCTATTTTTAAACAAAATTATTACATGAAATTTAAAAATAGAATGCATATAAGTTGATATTTATAGGAAAAAAAGATTACTGCCAAATTTTGAAGTATAGTTAACATTATGCCTTTAAAAATTTTAGTAATATAGCTTCCAAAATTGCATCTGTGATAAAAAGGAATGTATAATTTTTGTGTAAAGCTATGCAAAATATAATATCAGGACAATGTATTATTTTTTAATTGAGTTTTCAAATAAATTATTTCATATTTGTGTTCACAGATAGTTTAGCTTCAGTAATTACTAATGAACATGAGTTTCAATTTGGAGAAAAACTGCTTCATGTCTCAAATAAATCATGTGATAGCTGGGAGACTTTCATTAAATTGCTCAACTGTTCAGCACTCCAGCTTCCTCACATAGAGTAGTTCTGAGGGTTAAATGATGTAATGCATGTGTAGTGCTTAGCACATATTACATGGCAAATTAGCGGTCCAATGGTATTTGAAGGCACTGTTATTATTATTTTAAATGTAGTTTGCTGACAGATATGATGAATATAGAGCTACAAATGCATTACCAAAAGCAACAAAAGATTTTTAGACAATTAAGTCCCAACCATTTTAGAAAATTGAATTTCAGAACCAATTTGAGTAACGTTTTTCACAGATGTATAAAGCCTGAAATTCCATTTTAGGTCATTGAACTATGATGTGAAATCCCATTCACTATTAAAAAACATCTTCAAATTTCTTCTCTGCTGAGGCAGTTTAAATTGATGCTTTGGTGAAACAATAGACACACATACTTTGGTAAAATATATGGAGATTTTATGTATTCTATAAATAAATGTGATGCTTTTTTTTTTTTTTTTTTTTGATCTCCCTCTTATCTTAAAACTTAATGTCTATTTGGAGATGCTGGAAAAATAGCGGTAGTAGAAAACGAAATCCAAATAATGTTGAAAGCGTAAAAGCCTACATCCCTATTCCAATGTAAAAACCTTAAAAGACTTTTCTCTATCACCCACATATTTTTTTTTAGAATATTTTCTGGAAGTAAGCAGTTTATTTTAAGTATTCTATTAGCTACTTATTGGGAGAATAGTCAATTTTGACCAATTTTCTTCATTTGATGCTATCAGTTTCTCACTAAGAGGTAGGGAAAAGACACATTATTTATTTTAATTACTTTCAGAGATCAAATATACTATTGATGATTTATGAAATTTAATTTAAAATATGCTTAGTAATTCCTATCACTATCACCTCTTTACATTTATATAAATGGATTAATAGCACTAGGTCAGTATTATAACATTTTTCAAGCATGCATTCACCAAAAAAAATAACAATAATAAAAAAAAATCTAAGTTGAAGGCCAAATTCTTTCTGTCCTTTTTTCCACAAAGCTTCTGAAATCTTCCCTCCCTCTCTCTCTTTCTGTCTCTCGCTCATGTATAAACACACTTCCTATGGTAGTACAATTGTATAAAAAGCAGGAAGACCATCTTCAATACAGTGATGCAAATAATCTCACTATAAGGTGTCCAAAGCCTTCAGTTTTATCCATTATGATTCTAATTATGTCCCTGAGAGTGATAATAAAATACCAATTTTACATTAAATTTTCACTATGCAAGTATCATAAACATGTTCAAAGTCAAATGAACTATAATGCAAATTCTTGTTTAGACAAATCTAGAGAATGCAACAGTCCATCATGCAGAAATGCAATTAATTTTGCTGAATGACTAAAGATGAAAGATGAGCTGTTTGCTTATGACAGCATTATGAAGACACTGAAAATTTCACATCATCTATAATAGCTACCACCTGTTTTCTTATCATGTTACTAAATACAAACTATCTATTATACAATAATTTCTTATAATAAGCTGCCACTATTCATATTGCTGGGTCTATAAGAGAAAATATTTTCCAAAATTGTTGTAATGGGATAAACTAGAATGTGGGTAAAATTTTACTAAAAATATAGAAATGCTGGTTTATCATATATTAAAAATTTAAAGGCTGAGGCTGTTGCTCAGTGGGGGGAGCACTTGCCTAGCATGTGTGAGGTCTTGGATTCAATCCCTAGAAAAAAAAAAAAAAAAAAAAAATTGGGAGAGAGAGAGAAAGAAAGAGAGAGAGGTAGAGAAATTATGTTTCTCTCCTTCAAGATATTTTAAAAATCTTATCACTTACCCTAAATTCCTTTAAATATATTATTTTGAACTTATCATACGTATTATTCCATAAATAAGTGATATATACTGTTATTTTCTAAAGAATTGTTTTGGATAAATGAAAGTGATTATTTAATATTTCTAGAACTCATTCTATTGTTTATTGTTGAACAATATTAACTAATATATAAATATAATCTATATAGTCTTTGTCTTTGTCAGGAAATTAGAGAATTAATGTAATAAATCAAAAAATAGATGTGTATTTATTCAGATTTATAGGAGATATATTTATTTGAATATTTTGATGGCATATATTTTATATGCAAATTTCTTTAATGCTCTTATTTTATATTATCTTTTTTTAAAAAATATATATTTTTAGTTGCAGTTGAATACAATACCTTTATTTTATTTATTTATTTTTATGTGGTGCTTAGGATAGAACCCATTGCCTTGCACGTGCTAGGCGAGCACTCTACCACTGAGCCACAATCCCACCTCCTATTCTATATTGTCTTGTATTTACTGTAATTATTCATTTCCTCCTAGAATTTCAGATCTTCTATGCACCCATACTTACTCTGACTAGTTAATAGTCAAATATAAGAGCTAGAACAGAAGGGATTAATATGGTATCTAAAGTTCACTTAAAGAGATATATTATAGACTATAAAATTATCATCTAGCCAACACTGGTATAGATATCAAGGAGTTAGGGGAGGAGGTCTGGGACTTTAAATTTATGTTTTGGGTGATCTTATATTTATAGTCAACAAACTCTAGTATTTTGGTTTTTTTTTTTTTTTTTTTTTTTTTTTTTTTTTTGTAGATAAGACTGATATTTTACATCTCAATAGTCTAAGTTGCCTAATTGATATATGACAAAAAGTTGAGTTTCCAATCACAGATGTAAATATGTAGTAATAAAAGGAATATAGAAAATAAAGATTTTTTGAAAGGTAGACTTCCTCTATGATTTCAAGTTATACAATGAAAATCTAGATGCAAACTGAAAAATATTGACTACTTATAGACTACTGATAATGACTGTGAGTTTCCTTCTAAGTGTAATGTCTTTGGATAAATATTACATACCTAAAAGTAAACGGTAAGTAGAAAAGCCATACTGCTGAACTGCTGCATTGTCTACTTTTTTCTTGAAAATATTTAACATTGTGAAATATATCATAGAAAGTTAAAATTAAAAGTTGAAATAGTAATTATGAAGAATACTTTTGATTCTATCTTTTCTTAATAGAGGTCATTATCACAAATGAAACTGTGTATAGTTTGTATGTTATATAATTATAATAAATAGATTGATGGGTACTGATGTGATTGATGAATATTTTTGTGATTTTTTTGTATGAATAACCCTTTTATATAAGGTTTTTAATTTCTATATCTTAAAATAAAATTCATATAAGCATATATCTTTTTAGCTTTTATAAATTTAAAAAAACACTAAGGGAGACACAAAATTTTATAGTGAGTCAAAACACATAATTTGAAAACTTTAATCAAAGTTAATATGTACAAGTTTAAAAATCCTGAAAAACAAAGTTTTATATAATTGAATCTTAGATTATATTTAAGTAATCTTAGATTTTATAATTGTTTTCAATTCATTAGACAACTATGAAAAAATTTTCTTTTCTTTTTTTTTTTTTTTTTTTTTTTACTGAATGGACATTTTTTTTGTTTCAAATAGTAAGTTCCCTAGGGTCTTGAAAACATATATTTAAGTTTTTAAAAAGTCCAGCTTTCATTTTCCATCAAATTGTAAATGAAAAAAAAAAAAACTGCATGTATAAAATTACTATAATCATAATGGTGACTGAATAAAAGTGAATTTCCTTTTACAAGATTTGTTCCACATGTAATCAGGAATGCAAGTCTTAAAAATCTCTGGTAGCAATCAAGGAAAATCATTTCAAAATATATTTAAGTATCAATACTGGCCATCTGATATGCTAAAAATCCACATTTTGCTCTATTTCCTTTAAAAATATAATTGAAAAACTGGCTCATTACCATATGCCATGTATCTAAAATTATAATAACCATTATTTCATTTCAAGGTGTTATACTAAGCAGATACATTTAGTTGCTCTCTACATAAAATCTCACTGAAAGAGCATGAAAAGAAATCTATCAGAAGTTATTAATAGATGATTTCCATTGAATAATCCATAGCTGATTGCCAGACTATAGAGATTTCAATGCTAAACCAACTTTCCTGCTATCCTAAACTGAGCCACATAAACCTTTGATGTTCAGGGCATCAGGAGTGATGGCTGACTTCATGGAGGGCATCAGACACCTGGAACTGCTTTCTCACAGGTGATAAAAAATGATCCCTGAAAAGAAATCATTCCAATTATAGAAGGGACATGCAGCACAGGTATTTTGTCAAATGAAAAATACTTGTCACAACATTAGATTATAAATGAGTGTGGAGTAGGATGTCAGATATTTCCTTTTCTCCTTGCCTCTCATGATCCAAGGTCAGAATTAAAACAGAGACAAATGAAAGAAGGTAATATGAAGGAGACAGTAGAATTTGTGGAGGAGTAAATTTAAAATTTAAAAAATTAAGGAATGTACTTACTAAGCGTGATCCATAGGAGAAAACTTAAAAATTGTATTGTCTAAAATGAATGACTTTCCTTGCAAGTGACTAAAATTCCCTTAAAAATATACCTACTTCTCTTATCCAATCTAAAAAAAATAAAGTACACTACTATCACTAATTATAATATTTCACAAAAAGAAACTATATATAATTTCTTATAAAATAATATTGTGAGGAGATAGACATAGATGTGAAACTAGGAGATATATAGATTCACATACATATATACATATAGTTTGTGTGTGTGTGTGTGTAAAACTAGGAAAAGAATAATGTTAAACCTATAACAAAAATTGTCAATCTACCTGTGGTTCTAATTCAAGGAATAGAGTTATACCTATAAAGAGCAAATAAGAGTGAGCCAATATTTCTGATATGGTATAAAGATGTACTCTTTTCTAAGGAACAAGGTATATATTTCCCCTAATTCCAAGAATGTTAACTGATTATGACTTTTAAGTACATTTCTTTCTTGAAATTACTATCTATCATAAGGAGATGCCCCCCCCCCCAAGTCTATGTCCAATATACAGGATCAGCCTTCATCTAATAACTTATTGATGGTAAGATAAAATGGCCCTGTCCCCTTTTCTCAACATGGAAAATCTCTTAAGCACATTCTTAGCTTTAGAACAATCTAGGGGAGAGTGTCAACATAATTATTGGTAATTCTGTACAAGAGATTTATCTTTTCTTCCTTTATTAAAATATTCAAATGTTTATTTCTTCCAATATAGACTCATGGATAAGCATTTAATAATGGGTTATAATTCAAGACTATGTTACATATAAGTGGTGAATAAATTGCCATTGAGAACTCTATAATTTGTCTCCTGTGTCCTTTTCCATACTCTAATCCTTTTGTTTTTGAATTCCACCTTATTTTCTGGTACAACCAGATGCTTCAGGTTTGTTTCATATACATGTTTCTTGCCCTAGAATGAATAACTTCTCCAAGGTACCTTAGTTCCTTTCATAGGAGAATGCTATGAGAAATCAATTTATGGGTGCAAATGTGCTCATGAATACTATATCTGCAGACACGAGCATGAGTTCATACTGATGCCTGCAACTCTAATCCAGCACACAGTTTATAGATTACTTTTCCTCCCCTTACCTATTGGTAACCTACTTCCCTAACAGTGAGGCTTGTGACTGTCTTCAACCAATTTATTAACTATTTTTATTTCATTATATATGGAAAAAAACAATTTCAGAATTGTCATCTCTTAACTGTCTTGGAGAAATAACTTTAGAAACTAGAATATAGTGTTTATGTACAGGACTGTGTCTTCTGTCTTCCATTTTACAGTTTTCAGTCAAACATCTTTCTCCAAAGGTACTCAGGCTAGCAGTTTTAACTAAAATTCTGCAGTGAGACTGGGATGTACATTATAATACCATTAAGCATATTTGTCATTCTGAATTCCATCCTGTGATTCTTTGACTTTCTGCTGTTTTTATTTATTTATTTTTTTACAATTTGCATACATTGTTTTATTATTTTGTTGTAAAATTATGTGGGTTGTCACAAGGGAAGAATATAAGAACATCATTTATAGACCACTGAAATGCTATACTGATTATTTATACTGCTTGAAAGTTTCCTCTGTTTTTTCCTTAGTCAGGCATCACTTTTCTTAAAACTCAAAACAACTGATTTTCTATTCCTATACTTTTTACTTTTCCTTGCGGCCATCTGACTGGTATTCTTCAATGTAACTTTTTAGGCCTTCTTTCACTTAGCAAGATGATTTTTAGATTCATCAATTTTGTGTTAATTACTAATTTGTTTTAATCATTGAATAGCATTCCATCCTATGAATGCACTATAGTTTTTCTGTTTGTTTTTTACCTATCACTCATCAAAGGACATCTTGGGCACTTGTAGTTGTACTTAGTATAAGTAAAAATGCTCTGAATATTCATGTGCAGATATTCATGTTGTAATAAACTTTCAAATTTCAGTTGGATAAATACATACAAGTGAACACTGAAGCATATGACAAGTCTATGTTTTATCTGAGAAGCAGCCACATTGTCTTCCAGAGTGGCTGTACCAATCTGCAATGTGATTTGCAATGATAAGAGTTCCTGTTGCTCCACACATTCGACGACATCTTGCATTGTCAGTATTCTGGGTTTCGTCCATTTTAATAGGGGTATAGTGGTAACTTCTGCATACTTCAATCAATATTTCCCTAAAGAAAACTTATGTTGAGCAACTTTTCAATGTACTTAGTGCCAGTTCAGCCTTACTTGCTTTTTTGATCATGGGTGAAGAATTTATAATCTCTTCTTGTTCTGGTATCAGTAAGTTGTGCCACAGGTCCTCTGAAGCAGTAGCTCTTTTTTTTTTTTTTTTTTTTTTTTTTTTTTTTTTTTGTCTTCAGTGGCACTAGGAATGCAGGGTATGCAGGTCATGACAGTGTTCCCAAAGAAGCCTGAGAGAAGCTGGTTACCTCCCTGTCCTGAAAAGTCAGAACATTAAAAACAGTCCAGTCTTTTCCTTCTCCAGACAGAAACTAGTAGCTAAGAGTTTCTTCATAACTGAAGTGTCATGCCAAGAGAAGGACTATATTGAGAAGTTGCCACAAATTTTTTACCAACTGGCTTCAATGCCACTGGTGCCATATTCACCTGGGATGCAGTAGCCTTCTATTTGTTTTCTGGGTTTCTTGCAAAGGAAATTGATCCATAAACGTTGGTAAATCAGTGTCTCTATGGGAAGAAGGCTATGGTGCTTCCTATTCATCATCTCTTTGACACCCCAGATTAATATTTTTAAGCAAATTTATATCATGCTACCATGTCCTTCTTGACAAAGTGTAAATTATTCTAAAATTATTAATTATAAAAGGTAATATATACAATTAAGCATTGTGGTTTCTCTATATAATTCATAATATATGATTATTCAGCTAGAACATCACACTGCCCTGTCAAAACCTGCAAATCAAACATTATCTAGGCAAATATTTCTCAGAACATTACAGTTTCCACAAATTTGCCTGTTTATCCCTGTTCTATAAATCTCCAATTCATTAGTTCATCATATTCTTTTTTCCCATTTTGAATCAAAGCCATCTTTAACATATTTTAACATAGCCATATTAATTCCTTCCTCTTCTAATCTCTTTTGGGATACTACGTGCCTAACATTGACTTTCAATGTTTTTCTTATCAACCCTCTCACACAGTTCTATGCTGAAAGTTAAATTTTTAAAGTAAATATAAAATTAAGATAACTTTTAAGATTCTTATATTTTTAATAAAAATAGTATTGATATAGTAATTCAATGAATTTATTATATTCATTTTTACCTAATGGACATATACACTGCAATATCTTTACCCACCATCATCCATTAAAAAATATAATCAGGTTGCTTTTCTAATAATCAAATATTGCACATAATATGTTTATCTATTTCTTTGTAAAGTAATATACTCTTTTACTTAAGATTATTTTGATGAAAACCATTATTCTTGCAACTAAATTATAAATGCAAATTTCTATTCTATTTTTACTGTGCTCAGTGTATTTATAATTTAAAAAAACAGTAGGCGATTTATTATAACAACTGTTAGTACATGATTGATGTAAACAATAATAATTTAAATAAAGTTATCTAATAGTTGAAGTTCTTATTGTTCTTATGTTTAATTTTTATTTATAATAAACTGTATAAAAACTGTGATCACCAGACCAAACACACAATAGGTGCTCAATCTTCTTAACGCAAACACTTTAGAGATCATAATTAAAAAAAAAAAAAACTTGATTAAAGAAAAAAAAGTTCAAACAAAGATGTTTTGCTTTAGTTTTGCATATAAATGAATTATTTTAATGTCACTAATATAATGTAAATAACAAAATCATCACTTTTCTATTATTAGTGATTTTGCTCAATTCCCTTCTAAATTCAAAGCCTTTTAGTCCCAGTTGTAACTGATCGACTGCAAGGCATAAGCCACAGGATACAATATTCATATAGGTCTTTAACTACACAGACATCTGTTAGGTAATTAATTTAGGCACAATTAGATCATCAAGTTGATTCATAAGTTACATAGAAGACAATTTTGCAACCCAGAATGTTAAATATCTGATCAATGTAGAGGACACACAGAAACTCTATCTCATAATAAAATTACTGTATGCAGATAAAAAAACAAGAAGAAAGTTTTATAGGAAGCGATTTAAATGAAAATCATTAGAACTTAATAAGAGAAATGTTTGCAAGAAAATGAGGAACAATTTAAGGAACTAGATATTTAAATGAACAACATGTGAGATTTTGATTACTTTGCATATTATAAGAACATGTGATATTTTTCTGTCATCTAAATGATTAGAAATATAGTTTTGTAATTACTATGGCACTCTATATTATTGCAAAAAGAATAGCTCCTTTGTTTTGGAATATTAAATTTCCAAATGTTTGTATTTTTTCCAAATTATAGAAAAATTTTCCTTGACTTAAAATATATGGCAAAGGTAAAGGAAAATGTCTAAAGAATCAAAAAGTCCAATCTGGAGAAGATGATATAGACTTCTCCCTCCCTACTACCACCTGCTCTCTGAAACTCAAATTCCGCTGTGAACCATGGAAATAAAGCAAGAGGCACCTCAGCTTATTTTGAAAAGTAGGAGAAAAACCAATTAGGGATCCCTTGGCTGGAGAAGTAATATTTAAACAGATCCTCTTATAGCTTCACATTAAAGCAGAAAGCCCATGATCTCTCCTGACTTTCAACCTAGCAACAGAAGGAATCTATTTAGACTTAATCCTTCATCAGTTCAATGAGGGACTCAATAAGCTCTGTGGTACCAGCTGAGAATCAACCAAAATCCCAGCAACCAGTAGAATTAACCTATCCCTACCCAGAAGAGAAGATCAAGAAGTACCTGTAAAGAACATTCTGCTAGAATAAGTACCTGACCTAAAGGTCCTCTTAATCTTTATAACACCAAATAATCCTTCCTCTCAGAGACACAGAAGCAGTTGAGCAGCTTCTTTTTTTTTTGGGGGGGGGGGGGTATCCCACCACAAAAAGATGTCCAGTCTGCAAAATATTCTTTGCCTCCATGGACCGCAAAATTCCCTCCCACCCAGTAGAGATGTTGTGTAGTCAGATAGTACTAGCAGTTAGGATATCTGGAAGTACTCTTCACCGCCTTGTGCCAAAAAACAAACAAACAAACCAAAAGTCTCTATTACCAAGAGCTACCTGCCAGCCAGGAAGCCCAGACACAGCTGATAATCACCAGATAGATATTCACTCTTTGCCCTTGTCAGACCAAAATTCCCTTTCCCCACCTAATGCAACCCAATATCAAGCCTGAGGAAACTTTCTTCCACCTCATTAAGTAATTCATGCAGTGAACAGTGGTAATAGCAGTAAAGCAAAAACTGGACCAAACCAAGCAGATCAAAATAATACAGCCAAGATTTTGAAAATGAAATTATTATCAGATTGAAAGTTCCCCCAAAATAGGACTATGTAATAAAACTCAATAAAATGACTGAATTGTAAAATAGAACATTTAAATTGTACCCAGAATCTCTTAATTAATAGAGAAATTATCTCAAATATATCTGACACAGGTTATTTGAGAAAAGCAGGAAAAATATCACAATTTAAATAAGAAAACATTAATCAACTGATAGTAAATCATAGATAAATCAGAAATTATAATTTTCCAACAAAGTTCTTTAAGTAAACATCATAAAAATGCTCAATAAGCACTAACAAATTCTCTTGAGATTACTTTTTTACTTTGGTACAATTTAGGAAACATGGCTTATTTCACTGACCATGATAATCTCCAGTTCCATCCATTTTCCTGTGAATGACATGATTTTAATCTTCTTTATGACTGACTAACACATAGCACATTTTCTTTATTAATTCATCCACTGATAGATAGATTTTTGCCTGGAGAAAAGTAAGTGAAGGTTTGAACAGAACCATGAAGGGATGACGTGCTCGTAAAACATCTTTTCACATGAAAGCATGATGAAAGAGAATACATGTTCTCACACAATAATTTAATTTTGGATCCTTCAACTGGATCTTAATATACCCTATGAGAAACATGTAAGCTCTTCTAACTAAAATTTACACTCTTCTGGTAAGGAGTCACAATTCCAGTGATCATATTTGAAACACTTCTCTTAATTTAAATTCATATCTAATTCATCAATAAATGTTGATATTAACTTGCCTGCTAAATAATGTTATAGCAATGCTATTTTAATAGCTCACATGAAGTTTGGTGATGAGAATTTAAAGCTATATAAAACTTTGAAACAAAATGTCAACAACATAGAGATGGGAAATTTTTGAAATCTGGAGTCCCTCCAATTATGAATGAATTAAATTTTTCTTCCTAGTAGACTTGAGTCTTAGGGAATCAAATGAAAATATTCATAAATGCAGCTCCTATTTCCAGCCCATTTTTAGTTTATCAACCAATAGTGATGATTTTTTCATGTGAAATATTTTTCCACTGTTTCATTTTCACCATTTAATAAAAATATATTTATATCTCTGCACAAGTTATCATCAATCTCCTGAACCACTAAAATAGCTTTTTGATACCAGTCTGCTCTATCTCTGTATGATACCCATTCTCTATAATGTTGCTGAAAGAGCTCTTGATTTATAAGACAAAAGTCCCTCACAGTCCCAGCTGATAACTTTCCAAGCCTCCTCATTGCTCTTAATGTACAGGCAAAATGCATTCATATGGCTTAATTCATCCCTTAACATATTCTGTACCTGATTTTATTTCAAGGTTAACCTGTATTGTGCACTATTCCTCTATTTCTGCTTAGTCCTTCATCTTACCAGGTTTTGATGCTGAGAGACAGGGAGACGGAATAAAGTAAGAATAAGACAAAGAAGTGGAGGAGGAAGAAAAAGGAGGAAGTAGGAAGGAAGAAAGGAAAAAAGGAGGAGGAGACAAATGTAATAATGTGAATGACCACAACACTTAAGGTATGAATAAATTTCTATATAAGTAAAATTCTAAACATCACACATTCGCAAGATTTTTAAAAAGGCTAATGTCCTTAACTTGAAACTCAACAGATACCTGTTTAAATCACCTGCTCCCGAACTAAATTTATGTCATTAACTCTTATACATCAGCAAAAAGTATGCCAGTGATACGCTGAATATTGTATCTCCTCATAACAACAGCGCCAAACAATTATTTGTGTTGGTATATTGGCATCATTATAATATCCAATAGATTTTTCAATGAACTGATCACTTGGCATCTTGCCCATCTTCCTAATATCTTCACTGATGTTCCAAATTACCTTTCCAGTCCTTCATCTTTCAATCTTTCTTTAGTGATGAAATTCATTCTCTCTCTTTCCCCCTTTCTCTACACACACACACACACACACACACACACACACACACACCCTTGATTATTGTAGAGTTCTTAAAATGTTCTTTGTTAAAAACTCAAAAATCAGATAGATAATCACAAGACAAAAGAATGTACTCAAGAATTCTTTGAAATATGCTTAGGAAACAGAACTAATCTTCACAAATAGGACAACATTAATAATATTTTCCTAAATCCATACTTTTCCCCCCTCTTGAAAATAGCACAAGCTAATCATTTCCTTGAGGTATTACCTCAAGGAGATGTTGTGATTTTGCTTTCATTGTATTCTCTAAAATTAGTACAAAGCAAAAGACAAGGTAAAAAAAGGAAAAGAAATACAAAGGAGAAAGAGAAGAGAAACTCAATGTATGCTCCAAAATTTTCTTTTTTTTTTTTCTTCATAAAATTCTACATAGGATACAGAGACTCATTTGTAATTCTAGCTTTACAAATGACATCAAAAATACTTATTGTCTACAAAGGGTAAACAAAGAAAGCTCATATGGTCCACATATGTACATTTAATGTTTTAACCTCAGTGATAAAGATTGAAATATATTCACCTTTTTATTCATCATCAAGTTGGAAAATAATTATCATCCTTTTATCTCTCTATGCTACAGGCAATACAAGGAAATAATTTTCTTTATGATTTCAAATTGAATTCTGGAATTATTTACTTCTTTATTTATGCTCTTGAGTGCTATTCAGTAATGTTCAACTGGGTTATAAAGGAAGGTAATGAGGATAGAAAAATAAAATGTGCTAAAAATTTTTATTTTCATACATATTGGTTTGCCCGACCTCTTTATGGCAAAAAAAAAAAAAAAAAAAAAAAAAAATCAGTCATCTTCAAAGTCAGATTTCAATGCACTTAAAGAATATTCAAGTAAAATATTGGGAAATTGTCTCCCAAATGCAAGCAAAAAAAAAAAAAAAAAAATTGCAAATACAAAGGAGAAGAAAATTATGTTTAAGAAGTATATTTTACTCAGCCAAATTTCTCACAAATTTATCCCATTGTTCATTCCAATTTTCCATTGAGCACTCCAAGGGTTATCTGAATTTTTAAGAATATAATTTAGCTGAAATCGTGTTATTATGAAATGAATGTTTCTATGCTAAGTATGTAACTGTCTAAGTAATTGCAAACTAATGCTTCAAATTATTCTTGCAGAACCCCACTAAATAAATCCAAATTCATTACACTGCACAAGAGGATCATTTACTTTTGGAAATACCATATAATTTTCAGAAAACATTTCTCTTTATCTGAAGGTGTTGGTGCAATGACTCCTTGCTACAATCATGATTAAATATAACCCATATTAGAAAGCAATGGGAAAAAATATTCAATATTTAGATAACATATTGTTCCTCAAATGAATTTAATAATCATTTGATAATGCTATATTTAGCAAATTTTTCTAAACAAATGATCTTAGTGTTGGGCAACAGACAGGTGAGGATGGTGAGAACACAATGTTAAGAGAATAATTCTATAAAATGGGCCCACTGTAAATATAATTCTATAAAATGGAACCCCCACATGCTTTCTTTTCCAAGAACCAATTTACCTGAATTCATGCTTGGCCTAAGTGAACAGGGTATGTAACATTCCTCAGCAAACTACCTATCTGCAGAAGAAATGCAATATATATATATATATATATATATATATATATATATATATATATATACACACACACACACACACATACACACACACACCAAGATACCCTGCTGAAGGGGGAGACATTTGTGACCAGAACCTGAAACTCTGAGAGATAAGGATAATTTCTCCTAACCATAAAATCTGTAAGAAAGTATGGTTAAGAATCCAATTAGAAGCCCATCGCAGTAGCCTGAACCTGTAATACTAACAGCTGAACCTGTAATACTAACAGCTGGGTATGCTGAGGCAGAAAGATCAAGAGTGAGTTCAAAGCCAGCCTCAGCATCTTAGCAAGGCGTAAACAACTCAGCAAGACCCTGTCTCTAAATAAAATATAACAAAGGGCTGGGGATGTGGCTCAGTGGTTAAGTGCCTTGGGTTCATTTTTTAGTACCTAATAATAATAGTAATAAAATAAAAAATCCAATGAGAACCAGTCAGCATGACCCAAGGTAGAGTTGCCATGGAAGCGGTACTTGAAAGTCTGATGTCACCCTGCTGTCAGTCAAAAGTCAAGAGATGTATTTGGGTGGGACAGTCTGGAAACTCCTCTGGGATCGCTAATAAAACTGGAGTGCAGGAGAGGCATGTTGTCCCTCTGCTTTCTGAGAGGATACCAACATTCTTTCCCTGGAGAGTGTTCTCTTTCCCTTTTCTATTCCTTCAATAAATTCATTTCTGAAGCAGAGCGTGGTGGCGCATGCCTGTAATCCCAGCACTTGGGAGGCTGAAGCAGGAGGATCTTGAGTTCAAAGTCAGCCTCAGCAATGGCAAGGCACTTAGCAACTCAGTGAGACCCTGTCTCTAATAAAAATACAAAAAGGGCTGGGGATGTGGCCCAGTGGTCAAGTGCCTCTGAGTTCAATCTCTGGTACCAAAAAAAAAAAAAAAAAAATTCATTTCTGTTGTTCTGAGTAACATGTCTGAAATCTTTCTGACTTGATCACAAACAATCAGGGTTTGAAGAAGGAGACAGGGAGGGTCTTCATGTTGCCTCAATTTCCTGGAAGGCCCTAGCTCTGTAACATTAGACAGTCTGGTTTAGAGACTTTTTTAGTAAGTAGGCCGTATAGGAATCTAGGCAATAATCTTGTAAATATTTTTAAAATCATCATTCTTTGTCCCAAAGCAACTTGCATAAGAATTGGAAAAGTAATGAAAGATTAACAAAATTCTGGGTAAAAATCATACATAATGAAAGAGAGCCTGCTTTCCTTTGTTTGGAGGGTGAACCAGACTAGATCACTCTTTTCAGTTCTGACCTAATTGTTCACTATCTCGATATTCCTACCAAGTACAGTACATTGCATTGTGAAATCTTTAAAATACTTTCAAAATAGGTTGGAAAACTTCACATAACTTTGGAAGAACTTAAGAATAATATTCACCATAGTACCACATTTTATCAAATATTTCCTCACACTTTCTCAGTTCAAAGATGTCCCAATCCTGCACTGCCATTAGAGTCCACTTAAACTTTTCAGTGAGGAAAGCAAGATATAATTTAGACAAAAACATAAAAATAAAAAGTAATTTGTGTGTTGGTTAATAGAAAAAGTACCATAGTTTATATGAACAATAAATTTTGTACTAATAAGCCTTTACACTCTCTTAAACTGTAAGCTTAAATAATCTAATCATAAAATGACAAATAATGCAGTATGTTTACTATTTTAAAATTATCAGTTATAACTATAATATTTAGAAATCATGCTCCTATTTATTGCAAAGATAGTCTCACGTGCTTTTTTGTAATTTTCCTTTTCTTTGGGTAATGTTGTATCAGATTTTCCTGACCCCATTTTTACTGGGCTGCTTTCTCTACAAATAGCAAAGGTCTAGTTATTATTAGCAGCACCCAATAGACCTACAGGTGAAAGGATTATTGAATATGGCATACATTTTGTTAGGAAAAGGCACTAGAGAAAAATATAGCTGCAGGGTTATTATAAAAATATGGCTTTTGCTTAAAGGTAAATTACAAGTAAAAGTTTTTCTTCTCCAATTTAATTAGGTAATCCTGGTCAATTTTACATGCAAACTACTTCAAATGGTGAGGGAAATGAGCAGAATTTAGCAACTAATAGTTTTCAAAATAACCTTTTAAGATATCTTTGTTGGTCTCGAAGTTCTACCAGCTGGTTTTCAATTACAGAAATGTAATAGAAGGAATCATTATGGGACAGATGAATTACTGGAAAGTTTAGTGGAATAGGATCAAAAGCTAACAAGGGGCACTACTTAGAAGACAAAGAAAGTACAACAGAGTTGTGAAAAGTTTTATTTGAGATCATTTTCTTATCTCCCAAAGACTGAATAAAACTTTTGAAACATCAGCAATCCAAAGCAATCCACTTTTGTCTGACCTGCACTTCCATAAGCCAAATGCTTCAGCTCAATACTTTGATTTGCTCAGGGCAACAAAAGGAAGATGAAGAATGGAGAAAAAAGTAATAATAAAGTCTGGCTTGTTGTATCAAGGAAAGAAAACTCTTTGCAGGAATTGGAGTATATTGTTTATTCAAATGTGCTTTTTCTAGAGAATTCCTGTTTTACATACACCAGATCTTTGTAATGACAATTATAGAAAAAAATCATTCATATAATGATTTATGCAAATAGAATTTATGTTATTAAGATAGGATACTTTATTTCTATATATAGAAATTGACTAAAATAAAAATATATATATATATATTATACAAACCCTTTATTTGCTCGGTCATAATATGAGACCTAATGACATTTTTTTCACAAATTGGAAAGCACTTGGTGGACTTTCCAGATTTTCTTTCCCTTCTGATACATTTTCTGTGCAACCACAGAAAAGAGTCAGTTATTTTCTACCCTGGATTCATCTACCAATTACTTGGAAAATACCTTCTACTTTTACTATATTGGAACAAATTATCTCTAAAGATCATATAAATGAATATGTAAAATTGTTTTATTTACATGTCTTCTGTATTGAAAAATAAAACAAAAATCTCTTGATGTCTGTGGTGCTCTTCTTATCATTGACTTCACTGCCTTACTTTCATGTTGGCAAACTGCACTTAGAGAGCAAACTCTATACTCTTTACAAATCTCTTTAATGCCCATTAATTTTTTCCCATTAATTCTTTATTCACTGAATTATTACTTCAGTCCTATCACCACACTGAATTTTCATTGTCAAGTTCACTAGGCATTTTTCTGTTGCTAATTCACAGAATCATTTTTATTTTATCATAATTCAGCAAAATGACATTATTTTAAATTGCTTCCTCGCCACTCTTCCATTGACTTCCTTGACATCCTATCCTTATAATTAATTCTCTGACCATTTCTTCTCTTTTATTTTTGAGTGCCACATGCTCCCCAGAAACATATAATGTTGGTTTGTCCAGGCTCTTTTCCTTACTTCATTTCTCTTCTGTGTGTACTTACTCTTCATATCACAGGGATCCACTCCATACTCCACTTTCTACATACTACACCAGACTATACTTTCAAACACTCTCCATTTTTCATAAGTTCAAGTTACATATCCAGATTTGTGCATTGTTAATGTATGGCTTCTTTAATCATAACACAAAAGAAACTGTACTTTTTCCCAAAAATGATTTCCAGTATTCTTATTTTAGAGCTGTATATTAAAATTCAAAATATTTATGGCTTAACCATTTATACTGCTCTTTCATCACCTTTTCTTCTGTTATTGCCTTCTGTCAAGAGCATGTATGTAATTTCTGACTATCTTACTTCTTTCCTCAGATGAGTGGCTTTCTAGCTCAGAGAGTCTCCTGCTACTCTACTCTTGAAATTATTATGGATATCAAGACATCAGATGGCTATAAAAACACTGTAACATCACTGCTCTTATTTTGAGTCTAAGACAATTGTCAGAAAAATTTTATTCAAATATTTGTGTTATGGACTGGTATATCCTTAATCTGAAATCACGTGCAGAAGCCTGAGATGGTCTCACTAGTTTGATTTGTGATTTAAGGTAAAAAGATGGTAAAACTCATGCTATGTTTTTTCACTACTATAAAAATGTAAACAAAAAATAAAAATAAAACCAATAATTTGACATGAATAAAACATGGACAACCCTCCATATCCATGGGTTCCACATCTGCAGATTCAACCAACCATGGATTGAAAATATACTACTACCACTAATACTACTAATACTAATAAGAGCTTGGACTGAATAATGTGTGTATATTTTTTCATCATTATTTTATAAACAATATAATACAACAATTATTTGTACAGTATTTACAAGATATTTGTTATAATACATTTTCTAGAGGTGATTTTTAAATATGCAGGAAGATGTACACAGATTTTATGTAAATACTACACAATTTTATATAAAAGTCTTTTGTGATTGATGATTTGGGATCTCCTGGGGAAGCAAATCCCCTGTGGACACTAAGGGAAGAATGTGTGAGACAATATTTCAGAATTTAGAACGAATATCCAAACATAGGAAAAGTAAAGAAGGAAGGAAGGAAGGAAACCCCCATCTCCATGTAACATTGACCCTAACATAAGCTTTCAAACAACCATGTAACTCTTCTTTACAGCTATTACATGTACCAGTAAATTGTATTGTAAAATAATCCTTGCTTAGAATTTAGCTTGAAGACTCTGAAATTAAATCCATAGTGATAGCATCATTATTATTTGAAGGCCAAATCCTTTAGTGTTTCATGACTTTACAAATTTGTACAAAGTGTTTGTAATTTACATATAATAGGAAAGAATGGTGATGAACTTCACTGTCTGAAGTTGCTGGCAATCACACATCACATCTCATTGACTTGAATTTTATCAGGAATAAACTGACAAAATGCTGTCTTCATGGAACTGAATTTTCTTAAGCCAATCAAGTTTCATCCCTAACTAGGAGTAAGTCAATCCCATTAATACACTATGATTAACTAGAAAAAGGAGAAAAGGAAGGCTTAGGAAAAACCAGCAAATCTCATTATTATGTGCTAGAGGTAGCCCAATACCTACCTAGAAGTGGGCAATCATTCTAGGAAATATGAAATATATTAATTGTAATCAAAATAGAAAACCATTATATAACACACACACACACATATATACACATATACTCACATATGCATCATTTCTCATAAACAATCTGTGAGCTAGATGTTCCTTTTATTATTTTCATTATATAGATGAGAAAACTGAAGCACATAGAAATTCACAGCTCTTAAGTAACAAAAAGAATTTTCAAACACAAACATTTAAAGTTTAAAATGCAAGAGAGATTTTAGGATATTCTTTCAGTTTCAATTGGCTCAAAAGATATAATCTATTGAAAATAATTGTTTCTAAATAGGAAAGTGGTTTAACAAATTGTGATATAAACTTACCATTTTTTACTTTAATAAAACAAAATCAATGTGATAAATTTTTCATGCTATTGTTTTTAGATGAGCTGTAGGATCACACACACACTATTATTCTTGTGCCTGCTTTATCTTCTGTCGAATCCTCCCTATTTCAGTGTGGAATGGCTTAAGTACTATTAGATTAATTTGATGTTGGCCATCTTCTTCCTATGTAGTCACAGTTTCAGTTGTATTTCAATAAACCTATACTTACCTGCTCTTTTACATTACAATAGCTGTTTGAAAAACTTCTACTTTGAAAAGGAAATCTTAACATTGTTGGTATCATTAACATTCAATTTTGATAATCTTTGAGAATTTAGTAGAGATAATAAAATGCAAAAGCTCAGAGATCCCTCTGCACTAATATAGTTACTTTATAAATAAAATGACTGTACACCACATTTAATAAGTTAAAAGACATGAATTGTTCTATGAATTGAAATTATTATCTGTTGAACAGATGGACTTATCTGAGACTTATTTAATTTTGCAGTAAGTTTTGTGTATTCTTTTGCTTTCTTATTTATTCATAATTGCACTGAATAATCTAATTTGAATTTAGTTTTATTTTTTTATTTTGAATAAATATTATTTTTGAATGACAAATAATATTTGTTTCTGCTCATGTCTTTCATAATTCTTTTCATTGTGTCTTGAAAAGAATAAGATACCTTTGTAAATTTACTGGAGAGCTATCATGTCATATTGTTATTCTAAATAAACTTTGTCTTCCATTCATTTCTTTCTTGATGTTTCTATAAACATTGATTTGGATTTTTAAAAAACCTTAACATGATTACCTATTGAATTTGGCTTGATTTTGCACATTCATGCAAAGTACTTAATAGTGAAAAGAGGTTTATTTTTATTATTTCATTAAGGGTATTTCTCTGTACTGTTATTCTTTCTAGTTTTACCTAAAAGTACAAAGCTTGCCAGTCCATACTTAGTAGTGAGCTATATTAATCTGATGTGATTGGTTTTATTAGTTTATTCTCTTTTATCCATTCTATCATTCAACAAGAATTTATATGGAAAGATAAGAAATGATTAATATATTATGTGACATATATTTGAGAGACAACAGACATTAAAATGTATGTGTTTGTGGGTATATACTCACCCACCTAGTGCTATATTTATTTAGCTAACATTTATGACATGTTTATATTATCCGGGAACTATTTTAAGTGCTTTACAAATATTAACTAATTTAATCCTTGCAATTCCAGAAGCTGGATAATTAATGACTTTAGAGATCAACAAATAAAATTTAAGGGATATTAAATAATTACCACAGAAGGGAAGCATGCACAGTACAACAGTGAGATATAAAACCTAGATTTTAATTCCAGAAACCATGTTGCTACACATACAACCTTATTGCCTTTCAACTGGGATAAAATATTTTGAGAGTTAATTCTGAATTCTTAGTTCCTGGTCTATTTTACTTATCTACTCGTTACCTTATTTGTGAAATAAGAAAATTAGGTTAAGATTTCTTTGAAGGTTCCACATATGTGTATTATCTATGGCTCAGCTTCTTCCAATTTAATTTAGATCTGTGAACATTAGTTTCAAAGTTGTTGAAAGAATGCTACTGCAAATTGTACTCACATGATCTCCTTTTAAACTCCTGTAGTTTTCCCTACCTGAGACTAACACTTGAGAAGGATCAGGGTACAAGATGTTTGGTCCCCATGTTTTTCAGGGTGAAATTGAAGTTGGATATTTATTTTCTTTCCTATTCTCACTTTGAGAATATGCACATTAATTAGACAAAATTATGATGACCTCTGTTGAAAATATGCATGGGTTGCCTAATGTTCCCCAGATTCATTGTCTTAGCTCAGTTTAAGATTTAAGGATATTGTACATAGGGCTTACACCAAAACCTCCATTAATGATAAACCATGTTAATTTGCTGCCTCATCAGAGTCACCTCTAACTGCCTGTCAATAGTGAACAGCTGGTTGAAACTTCAGGAGCTTATTCTCTTCCCATCACTTGAATATAGTTGCCTATGGCCTACTTATTAATTATATTGTTATTTATGCATATTTAGTAATAATTAAAATCTTATTTACTTATATGAGTAAAATATTGAGGAAAATTAAAGTAAATTATAAAACAAAAATACAAATCCATTCCAAGTTCAGCAAATAATTTCACTAGCCAAATTTCTGTATTATGGAAAGATTTTTAAAATTCTGGGTAGATGTCCCAGTTAAACAGGCTTTGCTGAAACAAATTTCAGTACAACAAAAGAAAAATGATCCCCTTTTAGTTCATTGTGGTAAGATTTTAAATATAGTATAACACATGTCTGAAATAGTACAAAGCAGGTTATTAAAATAAATACTTGTTAAACAAACACATGACATTTTTTGGCAATATAACGTTGAGTGTTAGTGTTACTCAAATTCTTCTAATATTCCAAGATTGTTGTATTACTCAGGGTTCTCCACAGAACCAGAAACAATAGAATAGATACATAGATAATAGAGATAGATAGATAGATAGATAGATAGATAGATAGAAGATAGAAACATTCACTATTAGGGATTGGCTCCAGCAGTTTTGAGGGCTAAGTCCTATGATCTCCTGTCTTCAAGCTGGAGGCCAGGGAAAGACAGTTTTGTAGTTCCAGTCCAAACCCAAGAGTCTCAGAACCAGGCAGCTTGAGTACAGGTCTACCTCTGAGAGCCAAAATGCCAGAAGTGTTGATGCCCAGGGATAGTAGAAGGTGGATACATCAGTTCCAGCAGAGAGCAAATTCTCAATTTTTCTGCCATTATCTTTTATTTGAGCCCCAACAGTTTGCATGATATTGACCCATATTGGTGAGAGTAGTCTGTATACATGGAACTGATTCAAATGCTAATTGCTTCCAGGAATATTTAACTGATACAACTAGAAATAATGATTTCTTGAATCTACTGTTATATCACTCCTGACAAGTTGGCACATAAAATTAAACATCACAGCATAATTTACTTTTTACATAGCACTTAATGTCAGGGAAAAGACATTATAAGTATTTAGGGCATAATATGTCACACAATTAATATATATATGTATATATATATATATAAACACATACAGACATCTTGTGTGTGTGTATTATATGTAATATACACACAGAGAACCTTAAATCATTATGTAATTTTTATAAAATTATAGTAAAACTGAGGCTTGATATAATAAATATAATAAATTGACTCTTCAAAGTTTGGCAAGTTGAGAATGACAGGGAAATTTATTAAATTAAGCTTTGGTGTGTCACTTGCAGACCTTCCTCTACCATAGAGAAATTTTTCAAACCTAGGGTTCAAATGGGTTCCATGGAATTTCATGGATTTTAATGTGCTTACTAATCACATAGTTTCGTAAGCTATTAAATAAAACATTGTTCCAATTTTTATATGACATATCTTTGTGTTTTTATAACTATAGATGCATTGACAAATGTAGTTGTATAGAAAATAAAGACAGAAATCACCTATTGGAATTAACCTAATGTTCATTACATTAATAGTTTAGTGGCTTTCCATTTTATGTAGTAATGGACCTATGATATTAACTAAGATCAAAATAAGAGAATAATTATAGATGACTCTTTCTTGGAGTAATTTGTTGATAACTAATAGATTCTCATATACCACTATGTTATAGCACTGCGCAAGAAATATTCTGTTCATGAGTGCATAACAATTTTCATGTTTAAATAATGACTTTCTATAATAAATAAAGTCTTCCTACATTATTGCTAATTTGCTTAACATTGTGTTCTAACGAATAAAAAATGTAGCAAAATTTATCTGTACACCTTGGATACTGGTATTTGTTTTTCTAATAAAGTTGTAAAAGTGGGATAACAAGGTGAAATTTCATAAACATTTTAGAAATTTTAATGGATATAATATCGCCTTTCCCAAAGTTGTATCATTTTACAACTTCATCTACATTATGAAAACCAGTAGTATATTTCTCCATTCCAAAGTACAGTATATACTCAAAAACAAACTGGCATTTCTAAATTTACATAAGAATTTTACTTAATCCATACTCTAACAGAAATATTTGACATAATTATATGTTGTTTTCCCATATCAAAGAAAAATCTAATTTTATATGCTCAAGTCTTTTCTATCTTTCATAAAAACTACTATTATTCATTTCATTTAGCTCTGTGCACTCGAGGATAGGAACAATAGTATCACTGACTCAGCACTTAACAATAAATATAATAAACAAACAGCTCAATAAAAATGAAAACATACAAAATTGTGAAATATTTTGTCATTTTATGCCTCTACTAACAATATAGAATCGTAGAAAATCTCTCAATTTCCTTTAAGTCAAAAACTGCTGGGCAATTGATTTATTGTTTAAGCTAGAAAATGAAAAGTGAAGTGAGCTCAGATTTTTCTGTGTAGAAAACTGTCTAGTCCTAAAATCAGTGGTGTGCAGAGAGTCAGTTCACTCAAGTCTGCAAGTCTGTAGGAGGAGATTATGACCTTTTCATGAATTTTACTGAAGAGATATTATATACAGCTGTAATTAAAAATGAAGCTATATAAGCTTATAATTAAGTTAAATATTAAAAACAAAACTAGTACCTATTCAGATCCCATGAATACCTCATTATTTAATGTATTTTATTTTTTGAGGTTTTCTTGTATCTACATGGCAAAAAAAAAAATACTAAATAACTTGTTGCTAATACACATTTTTTTTTTTTCTGTTTTTCTTCCTCTCTTTTTTTCGTCTCAGGGTGTGTGTGTGTGTGTATGTATGTTTGTGGCATTGGAGATTGGACCCAAATACTCTCTACCATTGAGATACATCCCCAGCCCTTTATATTTTTTTATTATTAAGTTGCCCAGGCTGGCCTCAAATTTGAAATCCCCCTGTTTCAGCCTCTTGAGTAGCTAGGATTACAGGCATGTGCCAATGTATTGGGCTGCTATTACACATTATGACAGCATGTTGGGAACTTGACCTTGGCTATGATGGGTGTATCTATTATACAGAAATCTAAGAACAGTACTAATCAAAATTTGTTTCAAAGAAACAAGTTTTAAACATTTACAAGCATATCACTATATGTACATACATACATATATGCACATGAGTGTCTATGTAAACATTCACGTTTTATAATAGAATTGATCTAGACTAAACATTTACACAAGCAGAACTATGTATGTTGAAAAAAGACAATCAATCAAAGTTTGCTACTGGAGTAAGGATTATGAATAAGGAACATGAATGAAGTAGCATTTATAAATAAAAAATAAAACAAAAGCAAGATCTTAAAAGACCATGATGGTGTTGTGCTATAAATGAAGAAAGATGAGCAAGATAAATTTTTATACTATGGAGAGTAAAAGAGAAAAAGAGACATTTTTGTAACTGTTGACTTATTCATTTAAGTTTAAAACTTCTTGTATAATTGCCATTTCAAGGATTTGAAATTCATTGTAAAACAGTTTGTATCAGTGGTGATTCTAGTTTAAAGTATTTAATTTATTTTATGGCTTAAGCTCTTTAAGGCCCAGGTATAGCTAATAGTCCAAAATACTTAAAATTTCTTAGTTTCCAAATGATAAACATTGTATCAATATATCTTCATAGGTCACGACCAGAAATTTTGTGTGTTTTTGTGTTGTTTTCTTATTTTTACTCTCTGTGGTTCGTGGAATAAAGTCATTAGGTGTAAAAGAGTTGGCATGTTTGTATCATTAAGGCTCTGGTTTGCGTAAAACCTCAAGCAGTATCTTATGCAATTTTTTTGAAAGGCCATTATATTTATTTGGTAACTTTACAGAAGCATCAGAAGCATTGGTACTTTACCAAAGAAAAAGAAAAATATATATAATCCATAACCATAAATGTCACTGGGGAGATATCTGATGAGCATAGTTGTTGTTATGGTTGCTCAGGAAAACAATTCCTAGAAGGAAAAATTCAAATACCATTGGAGGACTGATTTTTTTTTTTTTTCAAAAATAGACACTTTTACTTCACTGTGTGAAAATTATTTTAAAAATATATGTAAAATGTTCAGTGTGAAATTTTAGAGATAATAAAAAGTGAGTTGAGATTAGATTTGGCCTGTTTCATTTTTGGATTTCCAGATATTATAGAGACAAGTATACCAATGATAATTAAAATATAAAGTATTTAAATGCTAATCACTTACAGAGATAATTCAGCCATACTGATGAATGTAATGTATATTTCTTGAATCTCTCTTGCATATGTTATGTATTTAGAGCTTAAAAATTGTGTCCTTTTGTAAAAATCAAGTTTATTCTGCAGACCTTCCAACCTAATTAAAATGTAATTCTTCTTTCATTTATCCAACATAATCTATTTTACTTCATGGGAAATTTTATTTGCGGTTTACAATATAGAATTTAACAAACAACATTGCCAAAGTATATCCCATAACTTTAAGGTAACTTTAAGTAGGAGAAATTGAAGAAAAATATACCAAAATAAAGCTATTCCACTGAGAATTGGATCTTAAGTTCATATCTTTGGGACATAGCCCATAAAGAAATAAAATTATTTTTGTTACATAATATAAATAATAAGTGACATGTTATAGTTGTTTTTCAGTGGATGCAATATTCAATGCAAAACAAACTCAGTTTCTAAGTCTTGACTGTAGCAATTACCCTTCATGTGACTTTGGTTGACTAAACATTATTTATTACCTAAGACAATAAAAATAAAATTTCTTTTATACTTCATTCAAAAAATTTTGAATGTAAATTCACTTAGTAAAATTCAATAATTACTTTTCTTAAAATAATATATGATCTTTAACACATCATAGAAAAAAAACAAACATATCCTATGCCTAGCAATAAGAATAGTATGATTTTCCATTAATGTATTTTCAATAAGACAAAATTTATTCATTATAACTAACCATTAATATTTCATGAATCAAATATGTCTTCAAATTTTCTTAGTGAATAAAAAATAGAATTTCTAGCATGCAATGTAACTCTAATAAAACAAAGACCTTGAATATTAATGCATATTTTAAAATTCTATAAAGACAAATTGGAACTATGCTTATTATTTTCCTAAAATTCAGTACATAAAATCTTCTGTATTCAAGGAAAGTTTTAAATTTGATACATAATGGTGAGGCTTTTTTTTTTAATTAAGAAGAAATATTTCTATGAATATCCCTACCATGATTCAAATTCCCACTTTCTTTACTGATATACTACTAATCTAGGTACTATTGGAAAGGCACCTTGCAGGTGTAGTTGAATTACTAATAATTTACTAATTAAGGTAATTACTAATTACTAATAATTACTAAGTAAGGTAATTATCTCAATAGCACTGTACCTTAAGGCAGCTCAGGTGAACCTCACCTTAGTGGCCTAAGTGCCCTTAAGAAGCAGAGGTTTCCTTGGCTGGTAGCAAAAGGAGATTGAGAAATTCAAAGTGCAGCAAAAAATAGACATGCTCTTCTTGGCTGCATATCATGTGACAAAGAATGTGGGCAATCTCTAGAAGGTAATAATAGTTAATAGGTGATAGAACACAAGAAAACAAAAACAAGGATCTCAGACTATTTCACAGGACTGAATTCTGCCAACCAGCTGAGTGATCATGGAAGCATATTCCTCCCCAGAGATTCCACATAAAATCTCAATTAACACCTCGATTTCAACTTTGTAAGCCCTATGCTGATACTCAATTGAGCATGCCTGATTTCTGACTAATAGAATTGTAAGATAGTACATTGTGTTGTTTTAAGCTGCCAAGATTGGGGTAATTTGCTACATAACTGGTACATTTGTTCAACAAATTATTTTTTGTGTATTAGCAAGACTGAAGACACTACCTTGAATGATATGAGCAAACAAACATTAATCAAATACGATGACTGCCCTCTGAAGAATATAACAATTAGTTTAGGAGATAAGATACATAAAGATATACCTTCATAATAAGAAATGGAAGCATTTCAGAAATTATATGGAGAAAAATCCTATGGATGAATAATACTGGTTTGAAGATAGAAAAAATGGGTGAGTTGTTTTGAGACATTGGAAATACAGCCATTGTTGGGTACAAAGACATGCTTATATCTGTATCAGTTGACATATGTGTTATTTCTTCATTTTAACAGTAAATATTGTGAAGGGAAATTGTGAGAAATGCAATGGACAAGGTGAATTGAGGTTATGTATGCACTAAGTAATGTAGACATTATTCTTGAGAAAAGACAAATGACAATTTCACCATGGAAATGACCTGATTTGAGGAGATTCCATGAAGAATATAAAGAAAAGATTATAAAATAGAAAGAGAAAATGAGTGTCCTCAGAAAAATCAGGTTAAAAACGTATATAAATATCATGTTCAGTAAAATGCAATCTTAAATTTTTATGGTAGCAGTAGGAATATATAGGACCAGATGACTTTCAGAGATATTGCAAGTTTATTTTTAAAAGAAAGTTGGGAGAAATTATTTACCCACCTACCTACAATCTATCCTGTATCCTGAGTCTAGGTATGTAGGCAATCAGAGAAAACTGACATATTAAATCAACTATAAACACATGAAAATGAGATTTTGCAATATGGAGAGTGGGTGATTTTCTAGCAACTGTTTAAACTTGCAGAGGTTAATCAGAGAAAACTATGTGTAATATGAATGAAAGTTTAGTTTTGAATTTCTCGGAGATAAAGAAACTCGAAGTTCTTTTTGAAGTTCTCACAAGTTATTTCTTCAATTCTTAATTCTATAATGATAAAAATGGAATAAAAGTAATCAGAAAGACAGGATCAGGTTAACAAAAAGAGGGGGTTTGAGACTTACTAATATTGAATATTACCCTTATATATTAGAATATTTGATTGAATTATAATCTCAAATAAAATTATTGATCAAAATTAAGCATTTGAGGTAAGTTTTTCACAGACTCTTAAAATCCAAATAACTAGATGCCATCTTGGCTACATGAACAATTTATAAATTCCTGGGCATCATGTGCTTACCAGAAGTAGGACAAATTCCAAAAGCGGGTAAGTATCTACTGTTATATTAAAGGTTCCAACTACCTTAAAACAGGCCAAACATCTGCGGGGCCTCATTGAGTTTCAGAAGCAACACATTTCTAATTGGCTATTTATAAAGGCCTGTCTAGTAGCTTTCTCTAGTTGTCTTAGACCTTTGCAAGTTATCTTCCCTACAGGACTTACCTGTAGCATTCTTAGGTTCCAACTTTTGAGCGGAGATCCTGGTCAGCAAAGACTCTACCTCATGCAAACTATGACTATAACATGATAACAAGTAGCAGCCCTGGGATTTTTAAACCCAGTGGCTGCCGGTTGCATAGGGAGTCCCTTTGGACCAATTATTTAAGAAAAGGGAATCAGTATAATCACTGATAGCTGCACCAGTATTGAATGTGATAGAATTCACTGGAAGGCAGCCAGATTTCACCTCATCCCTAATATTTTCCCCTTTATAGATGACATTCAAAGTTCAGCCAAATTGCAGGCTATAATAGTTATGTATTATTTTTGACTCTTTAATTATCATCAATGGTCTTACTATTTGGTCTGGCAAACGAAAGAATAAAACCCAAATATTTATTAATAAAGGATGAGAATCTATGGGAATATTCCATTTGGTATCAGCTGGTGAGAACTTCCTTTAAAATTTATGTTGCTCATACTGAGATCAATATGAAGAAGCTTTCTTTGATGGTTAGACTGAGAAAGAGGATGGAGTCCCCCTTTCTGAATCTTCCTCATTGTCATTGCCATGACCATTCTGACCCATAAAACTTATTGACCCTGATAAATCAAACCAAAGCTCTGGGCCTTTTAATACAACCTGTTAAGAAATCAGCTGTTAATAAGTGTATAGGTGCTCTTAGTAAAACTGTCATTGGGAACCTAGGAGATATAGCAATATTCCCTATATTGAATGCCAAGTGAATTACATTGAACTGATTCTCCAGCGCAATTCACACATTATGCTTACACTATAAGAGATACATACATTGACCTCCTACTGGCCTTTCTAACTATGCATGCCCCGGCTAAAACAACAATCACTGGACTTATTAAAAGAGTTCTTGTATCCTCCAGGAATCCAAAATTATTGATTCAGATCAGGGTTTTACAGCACAAGCAGTAAAATACTGGGCCCTGAAATGGCATATTCAATGGAATTTCCATCTGTCATATTACCCTCAGGTGGCCAGTTTAATAGACATACTAGTCTTCTTAAATAACTGCTTTTTAAATTTCAGACTGGCAGATGGATCCTTAAATGGGTCTCAGTTTTCCATCAAGCCCAACTTTTCTAATTTCCAGACATTTGGACACACTTACAGTATAGACTAACTTTTACAAGCCTCTCTACTGAATTTTTTTTTTTTTTGTGGGAACATGTCTAATCTCTATATTTATGAGAATTCTTTATACACTGGCACTTCAATAAGCCTCCTTATATGAATATAAGTTTTTGGAAAAAAAATACCTCTGCCCCTCAAGAACTGAAGGGTAAATAAAAGGTGGATATTTTTCTAGACTACTAGCTATAGAGAAAACAGTTAAAATACTTATACTCATACATAAATTGAAATCAAAACAATGCTCAAAAATTAGTAATAATGTTTTCAAATTTAAAAAAGGCATGGACACTATAGTATGCTGATGTTAAGTCCTTTGGATATAAACCAAGGAGATAAACCAAGGGATATCTGGGTCAAATGGTGGATCCATTTCCAGTTTTCTGAGGAATCTCCATACTGCTTTCCATAGTTGGAAATATATTCCATAGTTGGAGAATATTATGCTAAGCGAAATAAGTCAATCCCACAAAACCAAAGGCCGAATGTTTTCTCTAATATGTGGATGCAATTCACAATAAGGTGGGGAGCACTAGGAAAAAATAGCATTGCCTTAGATTAGGTAGGGGAAGTAAATAGAGGGGAGGGTGGGGGACATGGGGATGGGAAAGATAGTAGAATGACACAGACATTATTACTGTATGTATATATGTGACTACATGACTAATATGGTTCTGCAACATCATGTACACTTAGAAAAATGAGAAATTATATCCCATCTATGTATGATATATGACAGTGCATAAATGTATTTCACTGTCATGTATAATTAAAACAAATTAAAAAATAAAAAAGAAGGCATAAACAAAACATTCCAATAGACACTAGACCCAAATGGACATATGATTGGTAAGTAAACACATGAATAGGTGTTTGACATCATTAGCCTTTAGAAAAATGCAAATAGAATTAACAAGAAGATACTATATAGCAATGTGAAATACTAACATTAAAAAAGACTGACTAGGGCCAGGCGTGGTGGTGCATGCTTATAATCCTAGCACTTGGAGGCTGAGGCAGGAGGATTGTGAGTTCAAAGCCAGCTCAGTGAGACCCTGTCTCTAATAAAATACAAAAAAGGGCTGGGGATGTGGCCCAGTGGTCGAGTGCCCCTGAGTTCAATCCCCGGTACCAAAAAAAAAAAAAAAAAAAAGACTAGACTACCCATGTAGGTGACGATATGAGCTTTTTAGAAAACTTAACCTAGAATATAAATAAAATTGAACAAATATTTTGGAAGACAACTTAGCAGTTTCTGAAAAATTTAAAAACATATGACTAACCTACCATTTAGTAGTTTTACTTAGATAGTAACACAGAACTGTATACCCAAAGATTTGTATTCAAATGTTCATGCCAGGTTTCTTTTTAAGAGCCGCATACTTAGAGTAAGCCAAATTTTCATCAAGATATAAAAGAATATGCTCATAATTGTATAATAATGATGTTATACTAACTAGTATTAAATAATCCATCATTGATATATGCAAAAACCTGGATGAATGTCAAAATAAATATCCAGATAAAATGAAGACACATAGAAAAAAGTACATACTACATATTTTATTTTCTATGAAATCTAGAAAACATAGAAACATAGTCACTGAAAGCAGATAAATGGTTAGGTCTGGGGAAAAAGAATAGATTATGAGCATAAGAAAAAGTTTGAGGGTGACCAACATCTTAGTTATCTTGCTACTTGATTTCATGGTCTCTATATACATCAAAATGAAATAAATTATACACTTTGTGTAAAATGACTCTACATTAATTTTACCTAATGAATCTTAAAAGGGAAAAACTGAAAAAATGATCAGTGAACTGTCTCACAACATCAAATGTTGTAACGTATCCAATATCACTCTTCTTGCTCAGGATTGCAGTTCTCTTATTCTTCCAAATGAATTTAAGGATTGCTTTTTCTAGTTCTCTGAAGAATGTCGTTGGTATTTTGATGGGAATTACATTGAATCTTTGAATATGTGTAATACTTTTGGTAGTATGGCCATTTTGGCAATATTAATTCTGCTAATCGAAGAACATGGGAGGTTCTTCCATCTTTTAAGGTCTTCAATTTCTTTTGTCAATGTTATATAGTTTTTATTGTAGAGATATTTTTCATCTTTATTGGTTTTATTCCTAACTACTTTTTAAGGTTATTGTGAATGGGATAGTTTTTCTGATTTCTTTCTCAGCAGATTTATTATTGGTGTATTGGAAGGCAATTGATTTATGCATATTGATTTTATATCCTGATACTTTGCTGAATTTGTTTATCAGCTCTAAAATCTTCTGTGGGAGCTTCTCTTTTTGTTGTTGTTGTTGTTGGGAGCAGACTAATGTCTTCTAAATAAGGAAAATGTCATCAGCAAATGGAGGCAATTTGACTTCTTTTCCTATTTGTATCACGTTAATTTCTTTCTCTTGCCTGATTGCTCTGGGAAGAATTTCAAGAACTATGCTGAATTGGAATGGTGAAGGTGAATATCTTCATCTTATTCCTGATTTTGAAGAAAATGCTTTCAGTTTTTCTCTGTTCTCTATGATATTGAGGTAAATACCTTCTACTCATAGTTTCTCCAACTTTTTAAATATAAATGGGTACTGGATTTTGTTGAAAGCTTTTTCTGCATCTATTGAGATGATCATATCATTCTTTTTCTTAACTTTATGTGGAGAATCACATTTATTGATTTGTGCATATTGAACTAAGTTTGCATCCCTGGGATTAAAACATACCTGATCATGATTTATTATCTTCTTAATGCATTTTGCTAATATTTTATTAAGGGTTTTTGCATTTAGGTTCATCAAAGTTATTGGTTTGAAGTTTTCTTTCCTTGATATATCTCTGTCTCATTTTGGTATCAGGGTGATATTGGCTTCATAGAATAAATTTAACAGTGTTCCCTCCTTTTCATTTCATTGAATAATTTGAGAAGGATTTTAATTAGTTCTTCTTTAAAGGTCTGGCACAACTTGGCCAAATATCCATCTGTTGGGGACATTAAGAACATGTCAGCCGAAAGAATAGAAATTTAAGTCAAGGAAATGAAAACCTAACTCTCTGGCTGTCTCCCACTTCCTGATATGTGGACTGGGCCTAGCCCAGGAGTGTTGCCCTGACATATGATGAGAAATCAAACCACCACTAGGATAGGCTAGTGGCTATTCCTCCAATGTGATCTGCTCGTGCTCCATATGCTCCCCTATAACCTTTCTGCTGATTGGCCCATGTCTACTATAAAGGCCATCCAACTTCCTCAATAAACTGAGCTCATGCCTTGACCTGTCTCCCTGACGCGTCTGATTGTCCTCCAAAAGGAGGGCTGGGTGCGGGCGGTCAGTCGGCTCTTACCTTTCCTATTCGGTCCTTGTTGGAGTGTGCTCCCCTTCTCTTGCGGGTCGAGAGGAGTCGGGGGCTAAAACCCCAACATTCTGGTGCCCGAAAAGGGACATTAAAGGAGCGACTACCAAACCGAAAGTACCAGCGGATGGGGCCAAGTGAGTATCGAGGTAAGGGCATCTCTGAAGAGATGGGGAAAACTTATACCAAATACGATGATCCAGCCCTTAAGGCATTGAGGTTCATGCTTAAAAGTCGAGGCTTAGAGGTCTCAGATGCCCAGGCAGAAAAGGTCTGGGACACATTAACACGGGCGGACCCCTGGCTCCCCGCTGCTAACCTCTTTGATTGGTCTACTTGGAACTGCATGGAACAATTCGTTAGAAAGAGAGATTAACTTGGGAGAGGGCCCGCTGTTAGGGGTATACCCTACCCTTTTAGCCCTTAAGGCTTGTTTCTCTCCTGGGCACCCCAAGGGGGCATCCGGGGTCGCTGGCGGAACACCTCAGGCATCCACCTCTACACCTGCTAAAACAGGTTCAGGGGACAGCCTAGATTGAAAGACCTTTGATAAAGAACAACTCAGGTCCCGTCGGGCGCATCCTCATACCACAAAATAAAGAAGGTAACCCTAACACCCATTATAGTGGTGACCCCCCCCTCGCTCCGCGGCCAACTGCCCCTGCTCTTGAACCTTCGACAGGCTCCGCAGGTGGTGAGCGCCCTCCACCATATTGTCACCCTCTGCCTGGGGAGCATTTGCCACCATCTTATCCATCTAGCAGGAAGCCGTTAGAACATCCATCTTATAGTATAGGCGGAAACCCGCCTACGCCATGTATGGCCTTCCCAGTAAATGTTAACCCAGGGGACAATAGGCCCGCTCTGTGGTATCCATGGGAGGCTCAGGACCTAAAGGAACTTAAAATAGCTGTCTCAGAGGATGGACCCAATTCGCCTTGGGCTGAAACTATCCTCCAGGGCTTAGCTCATCAACAGTGCAAAACCCAGGATTGGAAGAACCTAACTAAAGCTGTTCTCCCTAGTCCCTTGTATTTAAAGTGGTGTGCCTTTTTCAACGATGAATGTCACACCCAGGCCGAGAGAAACCAGGCTGCAGATCCCCTGGTACCTGTAACTTATGGGATGTTGTCGGGGTCTAGTGAACAGTCTTCCACTGGTTTCTCTTTTGATTGTTTTTTTCCTTTAGTGTAATACCTCCCTCTGTTGAATTTTCATCATTGTTTTTCTTTTCCTCTTCATGGAATATTTTGCCGAGGATGTTCTGTAGTGCTGGCTTTCTACTTGTAAATTCTTTTAACTTTTGTTAAAGGTTTTTATTTCATCCTCAAATCTAAAGCTTAATTTTGCTGGGTATAAGATTCTTGGTTGGCATCCCTTTTCCTTCAGAGCTTGAAATATGTTGTTTCATGATCTCCTAGCTTTGAGTGTGTGAGTTGAAAAATCTGCTGTGATACCAATTGGTCTCCCCCTTTATGTGATCTGATTCCTCTCTTTTGCAGCCTTTAAAATTCTATCCTTGTTCTCTATGCTAGGCATTTTCATTATAATGTGTCTTGGTGTAGATCTGTTGTAATTTTGTACATTTGGTGTCCTAGAAGCCTCTTGTATTTGGTTTTCCAATTCATTCTTCATGCTTGGGAAATTTTTTGATATTATCTCATTGAAGAGGTTGTTCATTCCTTTGGTTTAAAACTCTGTGCCTTCCTCTATCCCAATTATTCTTAGATTTGGTCTTTTGATGCTGTCCCATACTTCTTGGATGTTCTGTTCATGGTTTCTTACTATCTTCATTGTGTGGTCAACTTTATTTTCAAGATTATATACTTTGTCTTCATTGTCTGAAGTTCTTTCTTCCAGTTGATCTAGTCTGTTGGTAATGCCTTCAATTATGTTTTTTTATTTGGTTAATTGTTTCCTTCATTTCAAGGATTTCTGTTTTTTTTTTTTTTTTTTTTCAGAGTTTCTATCTCTTTTTTGAAGTAATCTTTTGCTACCTGTATTTGCTCTCTTCTATCTTTGCTGTAATGGTCAAATTTTGCCTGTATTTGCTCATTTAGGTCATTCTTTGATTCACAGATCATTTTAATTATGAACCTTCTGAACTCCTTCTCTGACATTTCTTCAACTTCGCTGAGCATGGGTTCTGTTATTGTAGAATCCTGATTTGTTTGGGGTATTTTCCTCCCCTGTTTTTTCATGATGTCTGTTTGCTTTACTTTCTTGCAGTGTAGATCTGAGTTATTACAGTTTCTTCCCTATATTCTTATAATAGCCTTACAGGTTGTCTGTGCCTCCCCTTAGCACTGGACTATCAGAACCTGCCGCTGTTCCTCAAAGTATGCTACCTGGGGCTGGGTTCGCGTTGGTTGGTGTGGGCCGAACTGGTTGAGTCTGAGCTCCTGCGATGGTCTGGGGCTAACCATACTGGGGTGAAGGTCGGCAGGACTGCCCTGGGCCCACCTGGGCTCAGGCAGAGTTGGCAGGTCTGTCCTTGCTGTCTCCTGCTCTGGGGCGGAGGTCTACGGGACTGGATGGAGCCTGGGCCTGGCAGCACTCTGATGCGGGACCCTGGAACTGCCCTGGGCCCGCCTGCACTCTAAGCAGAGTTGGTGGGTCTGTCCTTGCTGTCTCCTGCTCTGGGGCAGAGGACTGCAGTACTGGCTGGAGCCTGGTTGCACACCAGCAGGCATGGGTGGGACTGACCTGGGGCTGGCAGCACTCAGTGAAGGTCAGTGGGACTGCCCTGGGCCCGCCTGCACTCTAAGCAGAGTTGGCAGGTCTGTCCTTGCTGTCTCCTGCTCTTTATGCATAAACATTGAGCATGCAAAAAATGAACAAAAATATTATGTTTGAAGAAGTAGGGCATCTATTCCCAAAGAATTTCAGCATATTACCTAATTTAAAAACATAATCTTTAACAATAGGTTTTCTGAAAATGACACTTAACTTTCAATTTATTTCTTCAAAATTAAACGTACTGTTGACATATTCACCAAAGCATTTGATTGGTTTCCAAATTTAGCATTCAGCCTATTTAATGATATTCTTTCTAAACTAGTTTATAAAATCTATCCTTATTACTGAGCAACAACTTTATTTTTAAATTTTGCATATAGAAGACATAAAATCTGAAACTGAATGAAGTAGGCACCATAATTTGGATATTAAATGCTCTCCAGAGTGGTGCTACTGGGAGGTGGCAGAACTAGGGACTAGGGACTTGTGAGAGGTTTCATTAGGTATTTGGGGCATGCCTTCAAAGGGGTTCATGACATCTGAAATTCTGCCCTTACTCTTTCTGCCTCCTGGCTGTGAGGTTTACTGTGCTTCATGCTCCCTGCCATCGCCATCCCTATCAGAAGCCTAAAAACAATAGATTTACCCATTCATAGACAACCACAGACTGGAACTTTTAAAACTGTGAACCAAAATAAAGCCTCACTATTTATAAGTAATTTATCCCAAGTATTTCTTATAGTATCAGAAAGCTGATGAATACAATAGGTATACAATGAAATTAGAAACACTGCTATATAACACTGCTATACAGAAAAAGATATAAGAATAGTGCCAGTACACCTGTATGAAATATAAAATATTCACTGATAACAATAGTTGATAAAGGGAATTCAATAGGTGATTCACAGTTTTTGTGACATTGCATAGAATTTCTAAATGTTGAAGTTATATGAATTTCAAATTGATAAAATTTAAGAATGAATTGGGTAATATTCTTTTTATATACATAAATTATCATTGACTATTCCTGAATAGTTCCAGAAAATAGAGTATCAATCAGCAATAAAGATTAACTTATATCCATTATGTAAGTCCATACTGTTAAAAGTTGGTAGCTATAGAATTTTGAAAATTTACTTTTTCCTGAGATGCACCACTAATATGGGAGTATGAAGACCACTTATATGGAAAAGATTTTAATTTCCCTTTCTTTAAATTATTTTAATTTAAGGACAGTCATCATCTCAATAGCATTTGACTGTTCTCTCCATTTTTATTTTTGAATGTAAATCCATCAAGAAGATATTTAATGGGAAATATGTAGCATTTTGACTAATTGGATAAATAAAACAGCAGATGAACTAAATTCTATTAATCCTAGATTATAATTTAAATAGTACAGTTGATACTATTACTTTTAATAAAATCTTGATAAAATTGATTGTTAACTTGGTACAACAAATGCTACTTTAAAATTCTGGATATTTAAGCATTCTGGATTACTGGTCTCAATATTTACCTTTATTGTCAAAATGACAAGAAAATATATCATTACAGGTGGCAAAAAGAAAACAATAAATTCTAACATTTTATAAAGTTCAAGTAATTATTTAGACACATTAACTCACTCCAATTTCATCATCTTAAGAACTACACTATTATTTTTACTACTATTATTTTATATTATTATTAAGCAAAAATATGTTAAAGTTTAGTAACTTGCCATTGTACATGAAATTACTAAATGATAGAGCCAGGATTTGTACTTAGATCTATTGCTGCAAAACCTGCACTATTAATCATTGTTATAATTAAAATGTGGCAGAAATTATGAAAATAAATACCATCTAAGTTCTTTACCATTGCTATAGGAATATTGGAGTCTATAATTAATGATGACATGCACAGGACAGGTTTTTCAAAAGAAGTTGTAAAATAGATTATGATTAGAAGTAAAATGTAAATGAGTTTATGTTTTTTTTAAAGATAGGAATATAAATAAAGATAATTCTCATTGTTTTTTTAAGGGGAAATAAAAATTTTTAAAGTGTTATAAGTGTACAATTTTTAAAAACCGTTCATTATTGGCATATATTTAGTAATATAGACAATTCTTGGCTCAGGGGTCTTCTATTTTTTTCTTCTTTCTAGAATGTTCTCACTGGTAACACATCTTCTCCATGGCTACCTCACATGTATTACCACTTGTTTTACTCTAATCCAATATTCATGTATCAGGTTATATAACATTTTTTCAGTTTACTCTTATTACAACATTTTTAAAAATTATTTTCCTTCAGTTTTTTTTTAAACTTCAATTCAATATTTAAGTATACTTTCCCAGCCATAAATTCATACATATTCAGTAGGTTCCATAAACACAGAAATAATACACACTGGTTATTCTTTGTTTTAAAAATTCTGTATATTGACCAGTGTCTGAAAAATAAAGCATAAAAAACAAATGTGTCCTCAATAATAAATAACTCATTTATTGATTTTAGTAATATTGCTGTTTTCAATATTTTATAATCTTTACTTTATACATATTTCTTCACATGAATAATTCTCATAACTATGTGACATTATTATTACCTCTTTTTTGACAAATAATGATCTCCCAAACAGTTAAAGAATTGTCAAAAATGATAGAGGAAATGAGTAGAGTATGTGAATCTCAAGTTACGTTTCCACTAAGCTGAAAATTTTCACACTTGTCATAAATCTTTTATACTTAGGAAGTAAGAAATACAAATTTTTGGAAATATTTCAAACTATATTTTTTGTGTGTTTGTAAATTGAGAGACTGATTGTAAAATTCAACAGGGCATGGTGGTGCATGCTGTAATCCCAGTGGCTCTGGAGGCTGAGGCAGTAGGATTGTGAGTTTGAGACCAGCCCTAGAAGTTTAGGGAGTCCCTAAGCAACTTAATGAGACCCTGTTTCAAAATAAAAAATAATGATAATAAAGTAAAAAGGAGTTTGATTAGGAGGCTCAGTGGCTAAGCACCCTGGGTTCAAAAGAAAAAATTGATGCAGGACAAATAACCAAGAATGATCAAGAAACTTCTGGAGACTTGATATACACATATTTGAAAACAAATGGAAAATGCAGCTCAATACACAGAGTGACAGAATCAGAAACTGATCTGCACAATGAGCTGGTATTGCATATCAATGAAAATGGGGCAAACTTTCTCAGTAAAGGGTGATGTGTGTTCACTGTCCTTGTGAACACTTTATACATAACTAACTATAAAACCAGTAAAACATAAGTAAAGAATAGAGGAAAATAGAACATAGAAAGGAAATGCCCAAAAAATAAAAGCAGACACAAAATCACCACTGTTGTTTTATTAAATAATGATAAAACATCTCACAAAATACTGTAGAATGTGAATAATCCTCAGAGTTGAAGCAGATGTATAGAGTTCACATAACCCTTTTCTAGGGAGGATATTCCTTTCTTTCAAAATAAGCAGACCTACTGAACTTCTTTGAAAATAGCAAAAGAAAGAATTGTAATTGTATTGTAAAAACAATACAGAGTAAGAAAACTGGATACTAGTTCCTTGAGATGGTACAGATTGGTATTTGAGATCATTTTGCTTTATGATGTAGGCTTTTATTGCTATAAACTTTCCTGTTAGTTCCACTTTTGCTATATACCAAAAGTTTCAGTATACCATGTCTCATTTCAGTTGTAATATATATATTATATGTATATATTTTATATTTTATATATGTGTGTGTACATATATATAATTTATTTTCTTGATTTCTTCTTTGTTTCCTTTGGGTGTTCTAAACTAAGTTGCTTAATTTCTGTGAATTGTATAGTTTTAAAAGTTTTTATTGTCATTGATTCCCAGTTTCATTGAGTCAGAAAATATGATATTATTTTTAATTAGTTGAGACTCATTTTGTGTCCTATCATATAATCTATTCTGGAGAATTTTCTATATGCTCATGAGAAAAAGGTGTATTCTCTGGGTGCTGGGTGGAACGTCTCTAATATGTGTTAAGTGTATATATTCTACAATGAAATTTAACTCTGCCAATTCTTTGCTGCTTTTGGTCTAGATAACTTGTCCTAACTTGAAAATAGGCTATAAAGATCACCCTACTTTATATTGAAGATTATCTTTCTCTTTAGGACTACTAATATTTGCTCTTTATATTGGGTACTCTAATATGGGTGCATACATATTTAAAAATATTATTTCCTCTTGCTGAATTGACTTTTTACCATTATATAATGATCTTCCATATTTCCATGTGTGTATGTGTGTGTGTGTGTGTGTGTGTGTGTGTGTGTGTGTGTGTCTGTGTACCTATATATAATTTATTTTCCTTTTACCACTTCTGACCTAGTCTATTTTTTTTTTTGGCCCTTTTAGTATTTTATTTAGAGACAGGTTCTCAACGAGAGTTGCTTGCTTAGGGGCCTCTCTGCTGAGGCTGGCTTTGAACTTGTGATCCTCCTGCCTCAGCCTCATGAGCCACTGGAATTATAGGTATGCACCACCTAAAATCTATTTTTATCTGATCTAATTTCTCTCAATTTCTTTGGGATTCAATTTACATGGAATTTCTTTTTCACTCCCATCTTTCAGACTATGTCCATTCTTATAGTAGGAATGAATTTCTTTTAAGCACACACATTTGGTACTTTTTTGTAGTATTACTTTATATCTTTTAATATGAGGATGTAATTCATTTACATTCAAGGTAAATATCAACAGATAAGGCCATCTTATAATTTATTTTTCTAGTTTGTTCATTGTGTTTCTTTTTGTCTTTCTTTTCTTTTTTTTTAAATATTTATTTATTTATTTACTTTAGTTGTACACAATACAATTGCATTTATGTTTAACCGTGCACGTGCGAGGCAGGTGCTCTGCCGCTGAGCCACAACCCCAGCCCCATTTTTGTCTTTCTTTTCTATGCCTTTTATAGTCTTCTGTGGTAAAATGATTTTTCTCTAGTAGTATATATTGTGTCCTTGCTTATCACTTTAGATTTGTCTATCGTAAAATTTTTGCTTTGTGGTTATTGTGAGGCTTACAAAAATATCTTTTGATTATAACAAATTGTTTTGAAATGATGCAGAATTAAAATCATCATTTGATAAGAAAAGAAACAACAAAAGAGAAACAAAGAATATCCTATAGTTTGTATAATAGTCACTGAAATATTCATGTGTTGAAGGTTGGCCCCCAGGGTGACACTATTGGGAAATGCTTGAACCTTTTAAGAAATGGAATCTCATGAGAGGTCTCTGTCATCATGTCCTTGAAGGGGATAGTGGGACCTTTTTCTTTTTCTGTCTTTTGCTTCCTGGTCATGAAGTTATCAGTTTTGTGACATCATGCACTCTCTGCCTTTGTCATCCTGCACCCCCACCAGATGCCCCAAAGCAATGTATTCCTCACCATGGTCTAATACCTCTAAAACTGTAAGAAAAAATAAACTTTTTGTCTTATATGTTATCTCATATATTTATTATAGTAATAGAAAACTAACACAATGTACTAATCTAAAAAGTTGCACTTGCACTTCATTCTGTCTAAAATGTTTGATATCTCATTTTACATTTTTCTGTAGTGCCAATCTTGTGAATCTTAACAAAGTTAACTTTTTTAATTTTTTGTTTTATATTCATAATAAATATATGAATAATTTTATATCATATTTACCATATTAAAGAATTCTGAAATTTTGTACTTATTCTTACCAGCAAGATTTATACCTTACTATTTTTCCCTAGTGGTCTGGTAGAGATACAGTCTCTAGTTTGTCTGGAGCATTTTTTATCTTTCTTTCATTCCAGAATGATAGCTTTTCAGGGTATAATATTCTTGAATAGCAGGGTTTGTTTCTGCCCTCTTCCTTCGGTATTGTGAAAGATGTTTAATTCTCTCTCTTTGCCTGTAAGGACTTATTGCGAAGTTTGCAGTCAGGCAAATTGGGGCATGCTTACATATTATTTGCTTCTTTTCTCTTATCACCATGATAATATTTTCTTTATCTTTCATCTATGAACATTTGATTATAAGATGTCTTAAGGGTTGACTTGGTACAGTTAAATCTGACTAGTGACTTGTGACCTTATTGTACTTAGTATTTTTATCCTCTTAGTTTTCTTTTTTCTATCTCTTTGAATAAGATTTTCAGCCCTTTGTCATTGTCAAGCCTCTTTTAAGCCCCAAACACTCAAATATTTGCTCTTTTAATATTGTCCCGATGTTCTTATAGACCTCTTTATTCTTATTTCTCCTCTCATTTTGTATTTTCAAACAGCCTGTCTTGGGGCTCACTAATTCTTGCTGATATTTGATCTATTATGTGTTCTATTTAATTTTTATTTTTATTTAGTGCAATTTTCATTTTCAGGATTTCTGTTGGTTTTTAAATTCTTCTTAAAGTCTCTATTAGAGTCTTGAATTTTTTATCTGTATTTTTTTTTCTCAACATAACACTTTATCGTATTTCTTGTTCTGTGGCTCCTCCATTCGAAAAACAAAAACCATCTTTTCATTATTTTTTTCCTTACCCTAAAATTATTTTAAGAAAAGCCTAGATTATAGACTTTGCTATGATAATAGTTTTTTACTTTTATAATGTAATTTAATTATTCATAAAATCCCCAAATGTGGGTTACAACATATGTGTTTCAAAAATAAAATGACATCTTTTTAATACAACCTACTTTGTAAAGTAAACATGATTTTACATACCATCAAAATACAACCAATATGATGTCTGTGGTATTTAACTAAAACTTTTATGTCCTCAGTCTTCCTCTGATATGGCATAACCTCTTTACACCATCAAAATGCATTGCTTCTAATGATCCACTTCCCAACATTTTGATTACCTGAACATACTATTGCCAATCCTCTTTAAATACCAACTCTCCTCTTTCAGATTCATTATTCAGATTTTTATTCTTACCTGTGAGTCTATTTTTACCTCCTTTACACAAGTGTATTCTTGGGCATGGTAGTAAACACAACAATGCGGGGCTTGCGACTTCTTTTCCATGGTGGCTGCCCACCATGGCTTCCTGGGAGCTACTATTTAGAAGGGTAGGCTAGAAGTATCTATCAGTCACAGGTTGAGTAGATAGTGTTTACCTACCAGAGCTCCCCGGTAAATCGCAAGCATCCAAGATGAAAAGCAGCAAATGGTGATGGAGTTACCCTGACTCTGGTGACCTGTTGGACCCACACTCTTTCCTTTCCCCTTCCCTCTTCCATCTTCTCTATTTTCTTTTTTTTTTTTTTTTCTTTTTTCTTTTTTCTTTTCCTTTTCTTTTCTGGATGCTGGGAATGAATCCAGAGCTTCATGCACACTAATGAGGTGATGTATTGAGATACACCTTAGTCCCATCTTTGTATTTTCTTGAATATTATTGAGTTTTCTTAAAATAGTTTGTTAAGAAATCCTGAAAAGATGGCGGAATAGATGAGGTCACTTTCAGGACTGCTCCATGGAATGAAACCAAGAAAGCAGAAAGATAGCTTATCAGCAAGTTTACATAAAATGAGAATATTCAACACCTTGATGCTCTGAATAATTTTTCGGAAGAAATGGTCTATGCGGGGACATCAGTGACCAGGGAGCGAGCAGGGCACACCAAGCACAGCACTGAGCTCTGTGTAGCTTCCATGGCTTAGCGGAGGATGGGCTCTGTGGGACCCAGCTGGAGCTGGGGATTGGCAGAAAATTTGGGCGTGGAGAACTATCACCACCATTTTTGACCATGGCTGCAGCAGACGCAGAGGGAAGGAAGAGGGGAGAGACAGCTGCACAGACACTTACGGGCATATGGACAGAAATCTGTGAGTGTATGATACTACATACAGCTGGGTGAGCCACGATCAGCCAGTCAGGGGAACGCATATCTGAGTCCAGCATGATGGCCCCCCATGACTCTGCATATGTGTAGGAGCAGGAGCACGGAGAATAGACACCTATTGGTCAGATCCTCTTCCAGCACCATTCACCAAAATGCCCAACACCCAGAGCCATTCATCAGCTAACCAGGTATGCAGACTTGACTCCATCCACAACTACTCTTCAACAGTTAGGGCATGACAGTACCATGCCATGTTAGTACCATGACAACTAAACAGCTGGAGAGTGAAGCAGAAAGGCTTCCCTAAAAGTTGCTTGACTGAGACTTACTTGTGGGTTTGACTTTGTGGATTTTTTTTTATGTGTGTGTGTGTGTGTGTGTATGTGTGTTTACCTGTGTGTGTGGGTATGTGCATGTGTGCACACGCAAGCGCTTTTCCCTCTCTCTTCCATTTAGTCTCTATTGTTTTGTTTAGTCCTGTTCCCACGTCTGTTTTTTTATTATTACTACTTTCATTATTATTATTTTTTTCTTTCTTCTCTCTCTCTTTTCTTCTTCTCTCAACTTTCCCTTCCCTATTTACACCCCGCCCTTGCACTCTCAACAGAGGCAAAGACAAGTTTTATACTGAAATTAGGATTTTGAGAACTGGGGCAACTAAATAATACATAAAAGTGTCATTATATAGTTTCTTCTCTATTTTATTCACTCACTTTCTCTATCTTCTCTTTTTCTTTTTTTTTTTTTTTTTTTTTTTTTTGGTGGTACTAGGGATTGAACTCAGGGGCACTTGACCACTGGGCCACATCCCCAGCCCTTTTTTGTATTTTATTTTAGAGACAGGGTCTCACTAAGTTGCTAAGTGCCTCGCCATTGCTGAGGCTGGCTTTGAACTCGCGATTCTCCTGTCTCAGCCTCCCAAAGTGCTGGGATTACAGGCGTGCGCCACCGCGCCCAGCTTCTTCTCTTTTTCATTAACTTCTACTACTTGTACATCTTTTATTTCTCTCAATGTTTACATAAGTTTGGTATATATATATATATATATATATATATATTGCCTTTCCATTAAATTGTTCACTCCAATTATTTTCCTTTCTCTTCTACTGATATTAAACTACTTTCATAGATTTCTTTTTTCAACTTCCTAAGAACAAACAACACAATATCCTCACTTTCTTCCTCCTAAGCATATCACCTCTGAATACAATATAAGAAATTATAACCCTTCACAAACACATGGAGTTTATTGGAGACAATATCTGAATTCACTAATTCTGTACATTGTGACCAAATTGTGATTATCTGAATAGAATATGTCTGATTTTAGAGTATAAAGTGTTTATAAGGGGAGCTTATAGCATAATACTACAGGGGCATCATAAGGAGTTAAGGTAAATAGGAAAAAGTCAAGGTACCACAATGCTAGAAGAAAAGTCACACAAGCAATATGAGAAAACAAGGGAAGAAAGTGTCGGAATGTCAGAGAAAGAATTCAGGAGATACATAATAGAAGTGTTCATGGATCTCAAGAATGAACTCAAGAATGAAATGAGAGAGCAAATACAGGTAGTGAAAGGTCATTTTGACAAAGAACTCCATAAACAAATACAAGAAGCAAAAGATTACTTCAATAAGGAGATAGAGGTTCTAAAAAGAAACCAAACAGAAATTCTGGAAATGAAAGAAGCAATAAACCAAATTAAATGTTCAATTGAAAACATCACCAACAGATTAAAACACTGGGAATATAGGACCTCAGATAATGAAGACAAAATATATAATCTGGAGAAAAATGTAGACTACACAGCAAAAATGGTAACAAATCATGATCATAACATTCAAGAAATATGGGATAGCATAAAAAGACCAAATTTATGAGTGATTAGGGTAGAAGAAGGTGCAGAGTTTCAAACCAAAGGAATGAGTAATTTATTCAACAAAATAATAGCACAAAATTTTCCAAACATGAGGAATGAATGGGAAAACCAAGTTCAAGAGGCTTAGCAAACATCAAATGTACAAAATCACAGCAGAACCACACCAAGGCACATTATAATGAAAATGCCTAATATACTGAACAAGGAAAGAATATTAAAAGCCATGAGACAAAGGATTCAGATTACATACAGGGGGAAACCAATTAGATTATGTTCAGATTTTTCAACCCAGACCTTAAAAGCTAGAAGATCCTGGAACAGCATATTTCAAGCTCTGATAGAAAAGGGATGTCAACCAAGAATCTTATATCAAGCAAAATTAAGCTTTAGATTTGAAGATGTAATAAAAACCTTCCACAACAAACAAAAGTTAAAAGATTTCACAACTCGAAAGCCTGCACTTCTGAACATCCTGGGCAAAATATTCCATGAAGAAGAAAATAAAAAAAACAATGAAAATCAGGAAAGGGAATTATTAAACTAAAGGAAACACCAACCAGAGGAGAAACCAAATAAAGTTAAATACCATAAACAATTAAAAATGAATGGGAATATGAATCACATCTCAAAAATAACTCTGAATGTTAATGGACTGAACTCACCATCCAAAAGACACAGATTGTCAGACTGGATTAAAAGAAATGACCCAACAATATGCTGTCTCCAAGAAACCCACCTCATAGAAAAAGACATAAACAGACTGAAGGTGAAAGTCTGGGAAAAATCTTATCACTCACAGAGGCTGTGGAAGGAAGCAGGTGTTTCTATTCTCATATCAAATATGGTAGACTTCAAGCCAAAGTTAATCAAAAGGGACAAAGATGGATATTTTTTACTGATTAAGGGAACCATTCATCAACAAGATATAACAATTATAAATCTATATGCCCCAAATAATGGAGCACCTACATTCATCAAACAAACCCTTCTCAAGTTCAAGAGTAAAATAGACCACAACACAATTATTCTAGGGGACTTCAACACACCTCTTTCATCACTGGGTAAATAATCCAAACAAAAGCTAAATAAAGAAATTTTAGAACTCATTAAAACAATTAATAACTTAGACCTAATGGACATATATAGAATATTTCATCCCTCAGTGAAAAAGTACACTTTCTTCTCAACATCCCATGGCTCCTTCTCTAAAATAGACCATATATTATGCCATAAGGCAACTCACAGAAAATATAAAAGAGTAGAGATACTACCCTGTATTCTATCAGACCACAATGGAATGAAATTGGAAATCAATGATGAAACAAGAAATTAAAAAATAAAGCTACTTCAACAACTGGAAGCTAAACAACATGCTACTGAATGAACAAGGGGTTGAAGAAGATATCAAGGAGGAGATTAAAAAATTCCTAGAGGTGAATGAGAACACAAATACATCATATAGAAATCTCTGGGACAATGAAGGCAGTATTAAGAGAAAAATTTATTGCACTGAGTTCATTCCTTAAAATTAAAAAAAAAAAAGAACAAATAAAGGACTTAACGTCACACCTCAAAGCACTAGAAAAAGAAGAACAGATTAATACCAAGAGCAGTAGAAGACAAGAAACAATTAAAATCAGAGCTGAAATTAATAAAATTGAGACTAAAGAAACAATTAAAAGAATTGACAAATCCAAAAGTTAGTTCTTTGAAAAAGGAAATAAAATTGACAGACCCTTAGCGATGATAACGAAAAAAAGGAGAGAAAAACCTCAAATTGCAAGCATTGTGATGAAAAAGGCAAGATCACAACAAACACCTCAGAAATAAAGAAGATAATGAGAAATTACTTTGAAAACTTGTACTCTAATAAAATAGAAAATATTGAGGGCATTGACAGATTTCTAGAGTCATATGAATTGCCCAAACTGGAACTGGAGTCTATACACAATTTAAACAGATTCAATTTCAAGTGAGGAAATAGAAGACATCATCAAAAAGCTACCAACTAAAAACAGCCCAGGACTGGATGGGTTTAAAGCAGAGTTCTACAAGACCTTCAAATAAGAACTAATACCAATACTCTTCAACTTATTTCAAGAAATAGAAAGAGAGGGAGCTCTTCCAGACTCTTTATATGAGGCTAATATTATATTAATTCCAAAGCCAGGCAAAGAGGCAAAGACACAGCCAAAAAAGAAAACTTTAGGCCAATTTCCTTAATGAATATAGATGCAAAAATCCTCAACAAAATTCTGGCAAATCAAATACAAAAACATATCAAAAAGATACTGCACCACGATCAAGTAGGGTTTATACCAGAGATGCAAGGTTGGTTCAACATATGGAAATCAATAAACGTAATACATCACATCAATAGACTTAAAAGATAAAAACTATATGATCATCTCAATAGATGCAGAAAAAGCATTTGACAAAATAAAACACCCCTTCATGTTCAAAACACTAGAAAAACTAAGGATAACAGGAACATATCTCAACATTATAAAGCTATTTATGTGAAGCCCCAGGATAACATCATCTTAAATGGAGAAAAATTGAAAACATTCCTTCTAAAAACTTGAACAAGACAGGGATGCCCCCTTTTACCACTGTTATTTAATATAGTTCTTGAACTCTGGCCAGAGCAATTAGACAGACGAAAGAAATTAAAGGGATCCAGATAGGTAGAGAAGAACTCAAATTAGCACTATTTGCTGATGATATGATAATATGCCTACAAGACCCAAAAAACTAACAGAAAACTTTTACAACTAGTAAATGAATTCAGCAAAATAGCAGGATAAAATTCAATACCCGTAAGTCAAGGGCATTTTTGTACATCAGTGCAAATCCTCTAAAAGGGAAATGATGAAAACTACCCCCATTTACAATAGCATCAAAAAATAAATAAAAATCAGTCAATCTCAAAAATCCAAATACCGAATGTTTCCTCTGATATAAGGAGGCCGCTTCACAGTATTATTGGGTCGGGGTACGTAGGAGGATTAGAGGAACACTATAATGGTGAAAAGGAAGGGAGTGGAAGGAAGGGAGCAAGGGGAAGGGGGAAAAAGTGGTTGAATAAGATGGATATCATTATTCTAAATGCATGATTGAAGAACTGAATGCTGCGAATATACTTTGTATACAAACTGTTTTGTGTAAAAAGATGCTCTATATGTGTAGTATGAACTGTAATACATACTACTATAAATAAAAACTAAAAATAAAATACCTAGGAATCAATGTAAAGAAAGTGGTGAAAATTATAGAACACTAAAGAAAGAAATTATAGAAGACCTTAGAAGATGGAAAGACCTACATTGTTCTTGGATAAGCAGAATTAATATTGTCAAAATGTCCATACTACCAAAAGCATTATACAGATTTAATGCAATTCCAATCAAAATCCCAATGACATTCCTCAAAGAAATAGAAAAAGCAGTCATGAAATTCATCTGGAAAAATAAGAGACCCAGAATAGCTAAAGCAATCCTTAGCAAGAAAAGTGAAGCAGGTGGTATCACCATACCAGACTTTAAATTGTACTATAGAGCAATAGTAACAAAAACAGCATGGTATTGGCACCAAAACAGACTGGTAGACCAATGGTACAGAATTGAGGACACAGAGACTAATACATATAATTTCAGCTATCGTTCATTAGACAAAGGTGCCAAAAATGTACAGTGAATAAAATATAGCCTCTTCAACAAATAGTGCTGGGAAAACTGGAAATACATACGCAACAAAATGAAATTAAACCCTTATCTCTCACCATGCACAAAACTCAATTCAGAGTGGATCAAGGACCTAGGAATTAGAACAGAGACAATATGCCTAGTAGAAGAAAAAGTAAGCTCCAATTTCTAACATGTCTAATTTGGCCCCAAATTCCTTAATAAGAGTCTTGTATCACAAGAATTAATATCAAGAATCAATAAATTGGATAGATTCAAACTAAAAAGCTTCTTCTCAGCAAAAGAAACAATAAGTGACATGAATAGAGAACCAACTAATTGGGAAAAAATTTTTAATACATGCACATCAGATAGAGCACTAATCTCTAGAATATATAAAGAAATCAAAAATTTTAACACCAAAAAAAAAAAACTCAATCAATAAATAGGCTAAGGAATTGAAAAGACACTTCTCAGAAGAAGATACACAATCAATCGACAAATATATGAAAAAATGTTCAACATCTCTGGCAATCAGAGAAATGCAAATCAAAACTACTCTAAGATTTCATTTTACTCAAGTCAGAATGGCAGCTATTAAGGGTACAAACAACAATAAATGTTGGAGAGGTTGTGGGGAAAAAGGCACACTCATACATTGCTGGTGGGACTGCAAAATGGTGCAGCCGTTATGGAAAGCAGTATGGAGATTCCTGGGAAAACTGGGAATGGAACCACCTTATGACCCACCCATCCCACTCCTGGGTCTATTCCCAAAGGACTTAAAAGCAGCATACTACAGCGACACAGCCACTTCAATGTTTATAGCAGCACAATTCACAATAGCCCGGTTGTGGAACAAACCCAGATCCCCCTCAGCAGATGAGTGAATAAAGAAAATGTGGCATATATACACAATGGAATTTTACTCAGTAATAAAAGAGAATGGAATAATGGAATTCGCAGGTAGATGGATGAAGTTGGAGAATATAATGCTAAGTGAAGTTAGTCAATCTCAAAAATCCAAATGCCGAATGTCTTCTCTGATATAAGGAGGATGATTCACAGTGGTGTTGGGTCGGTGTACATAGGAGGATTAGAGAAACACTAGAAAGGTCAAAGAGGAGGGAGGGGAAGAGAGGGAGCAAGAGGGTATGGAGGGGAAAAATAAAAAAGTGGTAGAATAAGATGGATATCATTATCCTAAATGCATGATTGAAGACTTGAATAGTACGAATATACTTTGTATACCAACAGTGTTATGTAAAAAGATGCTCTATATGTGTATTATGAATTGTAATATATGCTACTGTTATAAATACAACAATTTTGAATTAAAAAAAGAAAAAATAGTTTGTTAAATATTCAATCTGAGAGTTATCCCATCCTGGCTAGTTTCTGTCATCTTATTTAGATTATTAAGCATGGTCATGATTTACAGAAAACAGTTAATCCTTGTTGGTGTGCAGTGTCATTTGAGCATGGAAAGATTAAGTATTTATTCCAGTTTTTGATATCTGGCTTTGTTTGAGTTTGTCTTCCAGAAATTCTAAGCAGAGTGCTTTTCTCTGAGACATAGTCAGTTCCCTTAATCAAACACTAGATGATGCCCTAAGCCCAGGTTTGCCATTAGTCTATTTTGATGTATCTTCACTGTTTCTATACTAGAGGGCAATCTAAACCCATTTATTGCCCCAAAGGACAGTTGTGTTTACAGCAAGAATCAGGAATACCTAAAAAGTTTAATGAGTCTCCACAGATCTCTCCCTGGATTTGTGGCTAGGCCTCCAACATCTCATCCAGTCACCAGCATTTGGTGAGGCAGTAGGGATTCTTCCTGGCTCTGGACTCATGGCTCAACTCTTCTTCAAACAGCCATAGATAATGTCAGCCAGAAGAGAAGCCCAATGGATAGGTAGAATCACCATGGGATAAAAGCAAGGATCCTATGCATTCACCCTCCCTAGCCACCAATGCTGGAATGCAGTGTCTCATCCTGATCCCATAGCCTGTCAAGACTAGGACAGCACTGTTGTAGAACCAAGGTCCAAACTGTCACTGGATGCCTGCTCCTGAATTAAATGTGTGACCCAAGACTGCTACAACTCCTATAGGCAATGTGGCTCGAAGATAACTCTGCTAAATGGGGGCTGTGTGTCTCTGCCTGACACTAGGGCTGCTTCAGAGGCGCTATCCACAAGCAGGCACAAAGAAGGGGCCACCAGGATCTTCACACTGGTAGAATTTATCAGCTTAAAACTGAATTCCAAGGCAAAGTCCTGTGCTAACTACCCAGAAATGTTAAAGTAAAATAAATATTCTAGGGTCAGGATTAATTTGATTAAACAAAAAAGCTGTTAGAGACAAAGTTTTCATAATCCTAGTTTATCTATTCAATGAGAAGTTATTGAATACCTACATTATGCCACTATTCCCCTTTTATTTATTTTTTGTTTATGAAATATAGGCATTTTCAAATCAAATACCTCTCTGTATGTCAGAGATAAGTTTCCAATTAAATACTAAATAATCTTGGTGTCATTTATACCAGTAAATTTTAATTTAATATTATTTGTTTGAAATAGTGGTGGACTGATGGGAATATTTGGTCCAAAGTGATATCTGGTCAAAAGAGTTAAATGAATCATAGTTTAAAATTACATCCTGAAACATACAGTAACTATTTACATGTTAAATTGGTATTTTCAAAAAATTATGAGGGAAAAAGAGGTGAATTATTTTGCATTTCTGTATTATCTTAGAAATTAAAATGGTTGTTTTGTGCTATGCCAAATTTTATCATTTCATTTGTTTTTCTACATTATACTTTCACCTTTTAATTATAGATTTCAGTTGCTCCTTCAGTGTAACATGTAATATAAATGTTTTATGAGTTAATCTGAAAGGACACAAAAGCTGAAGTAATTTAAAACCCTATATTATCATGCAAGATTTATAATGTACCTATTAGGGGTCAGTGTCACCTACAAAAGGCCATGGTAATGAATCAAGGAATCAGGAACCTAGTGCTTTAAATTAAAATTTGCCAGAAATAATTTTCATTGCTTGTGGGCAACGGATGTTTAATTTTGCTTAAGTAAAAATGATGAAATTATAAATGACTTAGTCAATTGCCAAATCAATACTATCATATGTATATACCCAATCAAGCCTTAGGAGTTTCTGCCCTTGGAACTTACAATATGGCCATGCACAACTCCCAAACATATCATTTAGTAAGTGTTCCAGAGAAAAATCTTTAGAGCTCTTCACTGTTATCCTGCCCTTCTGAAAATCCCCATCTAGGGATTATTAAACAGCCTTATTGATCAGAAGAATTTTAAAACATACATACATTACTTGTCCTCAGGTTTATCACTATTAGAACATAGCATGCTAGTATCCATAGAAACACACAATATTGAAAATAGCATTACCTGGTAAAGCCTAAAATTGAACAACACAAATGCACATTGTACATACAAGAAAAAATAGATAAACTATACAATCAACCACATGCACAAATATTGCATTTTATAAGAAACAGTATTTAGACATCAAAGAAGATATGAAGTATTCTTCCATATATAATATACAAATGATGCAAAGATAAACTGTAGTATGTCAAAGGTATGGATAACTATAATATTTACTGTTGTTTTATGCCTACTTCTGTATTTTTAAAGGACATTTTAAATAAAGTACAGTATTAAAAATTTCTAACAAGTTCTGTTACAAGTATGCATTTAGTTCATTCATGGCCATATCTTATTGAATGCTACAATATTGTCAGGAAATCCTGTATCAATTAATAAAAGAACCTGAATACAAAATGTGTTGACAAAAAAATATGTCATATAATCAGGATTCCTGAGACTAGGGAGGTATCATGCTTGGTTTACTTGATGCTTCTTTTATTTTCCCTGATTATTCAAGTTCTTTTGGCTTCTGTAACCTTTTCATCCATAGTATCAAATGACAAAACCTCCAGAAGTGGGGCCCATTTTGGCCTTACTATTCATGTATTCTCAGAATTGATTACTTCTGTGCAAGATGTGCTACTCCTCACAAGAGGAATATAAAGAAAAACCCTAATAATTCAAATCTTTCAAATCCTTTTATTACTCTTAGCTCCAAATCCAGGATCCATATTAAGAAAAACCCTAATAATTCAAATCTTTCAAATCCTGTTATTGCTCTTAGCTCCAAATCCAGGATCCATATTACACAGTATAAGGATTCATGTCCAACCAAAATGTTCATTTACCAGTCACAGACAACCTGGCAATTACTATAAAATGTCTTATTTGGAAAAGAGAAAACAATAGTGGAATTAGACACACAAGATTGCTATAATGTATCTTCAGTAGCAGACATCTGTTACAAAGCTCATATGATTTCCTAGGGTACAGACCTAGCAAAGTTTGGAGTTTCAAACACTCTAAATTGAAGATCTGGGAAATGTTGCCATGTTTATTTTCTCCTTGCCCATACCAACTTGGAACCATGAGGACTGTTCTATCAGAGGCTATACTTCTGTAGGTAAGTCCTGATGATGAGTGTTCAGGGATAGTTACATTGCTTCAGCAGTGAACCTGTTATGGGTTTTGTTGGCCAGCCTTTGGATGTCTTTGGCAATAGAGCTCCCTTAACACAAAAGATTTACTGGCATAGAGTATTAACACCAAGAGGATGTGGAGGGTTACTATAATGAGGGGCTAGCCTGGAGAGGGATGAGGAAGGGATGAAGACCAAGGTGTAGCCCAACAAGGGTGTTAGAGTGTTGACAATTTGAAGAGTTTACATGTAGGAAAGTAGTGTCTACAGGGTGTCAGAATATACTCAGGGTAAAGAAGGTATCCAAAAGGGACTAGCAGTCCAGCATGGGTTGTTAGTTCAAGAGAAGTTGAAATGAAGTCAACAGAGTGGGCTCTAATTCCATATGACTGGTGTCCTTTTAAGAAAAGAAGATTCAGAGATATCTGTGCACAATGGTACACACTTATAGTCTCAGCTACAGGGGAAGAGAGTTTTGAAGATTGCTTGAGCCAGGAGTTTAAGGTCAGTCAGAGTAATATTGCAATAAGTTAAGAAAGGGAAGAAGGAAGGAAAGATGGAAAGAAGGAAGGAAAAGGGACAAGGGAATTTTTCTATACTAAATTTTATCACTTAAGAAAAAGAAAAACAGAAGAAAAATAAAAAAAGAAAGGACTTGAAAAATGGAGGACAATGTAAAAATGTGAAGACACAGGAAGAACAGCCATATACAATCCAATCAGACCAGCATGAATCAGATTCTTCCCTCACTGCCCACAGAAGGAAACTCACTGACATATGGATCTCAGACTTTCAGCTTAAAGATCTATGGGAATATACATTTCTTTTAAGTTGCCAAGTTTATGGTACTTTATTATAGAAGTCTTATAAGTCTACTGTAGAAGCATTAATTAAGAAGGAAAATATATTAAGGTTTATGGGAGTTAAGTTTCTCCTAGTCCAATAAGGGAGTTATAAATATGGGAAGTAAAAACTAAAACAAATGTAACAGTATGGATAATAATTGGAAATGCTATTCTTACAGCATGGATTCTTATAGATCTGTATATTTCACAGAGTTAGAGGGCCTGAAAACAACAGTGTCATACCTAAAGCCTACAATCAAGTTAACGAATACCATCTTCCAAAAATAAAGAAGAGTAGTTAAAAAAAAAAAAAAATACCGATTCTAGCTTAGTGTTGGGGAAAGAAGATAATAAGTATGAAATATCTTGTTGTGTGCCAGAAAGTGGAGATTTACTCAAAAAGTGACGAAGACATGCTCAAGTGTTCCAGAAGTCAGCTTGGAGATAGTCCCACAAACCTCATCTAGTACTATCCAAGTATCTGTCAAGTACCATTGATACCGCTGTTTACTGGTAACTAGTGATGCTCCCCAGAATGTTGAAGTTTGAACATTAGAGAAGCACGCTGAGGCAAGCATATAAAGCAGGGTTCATTTAAAAGGGGTAACATAGACTTCTCCCAGAAGTGATAAGGGGGCCATTGCTGGTATCCTAAGAAGCAAGGCAGTTCTACCATTTTTATATGTCCTGGGCTTCCTTTGTTGTTCTCCTGCTCTCTTCCCCTTATCCCTCTCCTTCCTACACACGTGACCAGGCTTAGGAATGCTGGGTGGGATGGCCAAAAGGTGAGAAGCAGATGGGCTGAAGGGGGAAGGGCAGGATGGAGCAGCACAGGACACATTAATTAACAACTGTATCACTCCCTATAGGGAGGGACAGTTCCTGGGACAGGTTACCTTGGCAACAGGTTTAGGGCAGAGGCGTGTTCTTGATAAGGGTGGAGGAAGGGCTTTGAAGAAATTAACATTTTAATCCCTCAGGGGACAGAATCCAACTTCCCAGGACTCACTCAAAATTGGCTTTCTTGATCCAAAAGGACTGGATTTACCTATGTATACTGACTGCCTGTTGGATTCTGGCTTCACCATGACTATTACCAGTAAAACCACAAGAAAGCTATAAAGCCATTAAGTATATGAATGAATAAACTGAAAGTTTAATAATTAAAGGTATACTTACATAGTTTCAAAGTACTTAATCTGAAAATATTTTTAATAAAATCATAAACAGAAGCCGGGCGCGGTGGCGCACGCCTGTAATCCCAGCACTTTGGGAGGCTGAGGCAGGAGGATCGCGAGTTCAAAGCCAGCCTCAGCAATGGCAAGGCACTTAGCAACTCAGTGGGACCCTGTCTCTAAATAAAATACAAAAATGGGCTGGGGATGTGGCCCAGTGGTTGAATGCCCCTGAGTTCAATCTCTGGTAACCACAAAAAAAAAAAAAAAAAAAAAAATCATAAGCAGAGTAACTCTATAATGGAGAAGTCTGTCACCACAATCATCCATGATAGAACATATCAGAATCATGTAGCAATTGATAAGATGCAATGGGAACACAGTATAATTTCTAGATAGTCCTTCAAAAGATGTAGAATTTGGATTTAATCATTAAGAAACATTGTACAAAACTTCATTGAGGAATATTCATAAATAATTGCCCTGCAATATTTAAGAGTCAAGTTCATGAAAATTCAACCAATGACAGAAGTGAATTAACATATAAAAAGCTCATTTGTCAGTGCCTGGCCTGGAACATATATTGCAAATGAATTATTAATATTAGTAATGTATATTTTATTAAAGGACTTTCAAGTAATGGATTGAAATCTACTATACATTGTATTACTGGAACTTAAGTATATATTTCTCTTCAGTATCATATTTTGCTTTTTCTGAATATTCAAGAAGTAATTCTAATTTCATGTTTATTTTTGCTTCCTTAAGAATCAAATACAGTATACAGAACCCCACTTTTATGACAAATTATTTTTACAGTTATTATATTCCACAGTATTCTTGAAGCTCACTCACTGAGCTATATTATCTATAGTGAAATATACTGTATTACTGTACACATATTATTTTTTTCAAAAAAGGTAGATCTACTGTCAAATTTTCTCATTCAAATAAAAAATAAAGTAGTATACATATTCAAATGCTTGATTTAATTTAGGAGTGGACTTGTTTGGGTTGTTTTAATTATGCCTTTAGAAAACATTATGAAATAAATTTAAAACTCTTATACATATTTGCTTATGACAGGATAAAAGTATTGTAGGTATACATGTTGAATATCATTACTAATATTCAAAATAATTTCTGCTTCGGGCCAAATAATGGAAATGTAAACTAAATTTGGGAACACAACAAAACATATAAGTCACCCATTCTTTAGCCAGTACATGGTATGTGACCTAATTATAATGTCAACATTAACCTGGAAATACTAAATAAAACAGCAAAGAGGTGAATTTTGGTGATCTAAAACACACACACACACACACTCACATATGTGTGTGTGTATATATATATATATATATAGTGGTATTTATATATATAGATATCATATATGTAGTTGTGGTGGATATAATATCAGCCCTTAACTCCTTAAATGTGTTGATTTATTTGAGATCATTTAGATCTTTCACTAAGAATTAAAGTCCAGAAAACCATTTAAAACTAGAAATATAAATCAAAGTAAAATTAGAATGAAGTCATCATTCCAGACATAATATTTAATTAAATATAATTAGCATATATATGAATATTAGAAATACTGAATATTAATTAAAAATAAGGTGGAAAATTTCACCTTTTTATGATCACTTTTATGCATGTCTGCAAATAGAGTTTCACAGTCATTAAGAAAAAAAGATATTATTTTAAATGTTTAAATTCCATGTACTACCATTTCCCTGTTTCCTTATACAATGAAGAGTTAAAAGTACACCTTCAAGGTAGGAATGACTGATTTAGTTCATAAGTTTATCTCCAAATTAGTCACATTGGTCATACATAACCAAGGTTACATTTTCAAATACGCTGAAAATTAAGTCCATAAGAAGTCAAATTGTGAGTATATTCTATTTACTACACATTTAAGAAATTTTAAACACATATAAATAATTTAAAAGTGGAATTTAATGTATGTAAACTAAATATTAAAATTAACAATTAAAGCTTTATTTTAATTATTTTAATAAAAATACTTTGTTTTGCCTAAAATTTAAAAAATATGTACTTATCCGTCCTATTTCTTCTCTTTCTCTCAGAACTGATGGCATGACAATGGAAGTAATGGGGGGCCATAGAAGAGGCCACATTAGCATCAAGAAGTCAATGGTAGTGTCCAAAGTTAAGAAGGTAAATAGCTTGGATGTGACTTAGTGGATCATCCAGCAAATAAGAAGATATATTAAAGTTAATAGCAAGAAAAATTCTCATTGGAAGATAAAGACTTGACAAATATGTAAACAAAAAACTCTAGCAAAAACAGAAAGAATACTAGAAGAAGAAGAACAAATGAATAAAAAAAAAACTCTGAGAGTTTGGGTTGAAATGAGGGGTATTGGAAAAGACTCATAAATAACATTGATAGGTTGGTAGGTAGACAGGTAGGCAAGTAGATATACAGATGCACAGACAGAAATAGAGACAGAGCTGTTCTCTCTTTCTGTGTGTGTGTGTGTGTGTGTGTGTGTGTGTGTGTATGTCTTCAACTCTAACCAACTCACCAATAAAAGTTTCATTCTAGAAATTGCTATATGTTAACTTTATTCTCTGACATGAAAAATATTGGGTTATCATTATCTACAAGTTTTTTAAGTATTTGTTTAACCCTATAATACTTCTGAAATAGTACAAAAATTGTTTACTCCCTTCTATAGGTAAAATGCTAATTAAAATAGAGTGTTTGTGTACAACATTTTTAAATTTTATCACCAAAATTGAAACCAAAATACAATTTTTCAAAACTTAGCTCAGCTACTTTTCAACTCCTGTGTCTGTTTTACTGTAGTTTTCTTCACTTTGTATCTATATACTTTTGGACATTTCATTTCAGGATAATTGTTAATCTTCACCAATTTGCTTTATCATTTTCTAATCTTAATTATACCTTTAATTATTTTTCCACTTCTAATTATCTATCTATCTGTCTATCACCGTCTATCACTGGTCATTCAATTTTGTTAACACTTCTCTCTTTTTTTTATATTATATACATAGAGTATAATTTTTCATATCTCTGGTTGTATACAAAGTATATTCACACCATTTGTGTCTTGATACATGTACTTAGGGTAATGATGTCCATCTCATTCTACCATCTTTTCTATTCCCAGGCCCCCTCCCTTTCCTTCCCACACACCTTTGCCCTATCTAGAGTCCATCTAATCCCTCCCAACCCCGCTAAGAACCAGCCTCCTTATATCAGAGAAAACATTCAGAATTTGTCTTTTTGGGATTGGCCAACTTCACTTAGCATTATATTCTCAAACTCTATGTATTGACCTGCAAATGCCATGATTTTATTCTATTTTATTGTTGAGTAATAGTCCATTGTGTATATATACCACATTTTCTTTATCCATTTATCTACTGAAGGGCATCTAGTTTTTTTTCCAGTTTAGCTATTATGAATTGTGCTGCTATAAATATTGGTATGGCTGTGTCCCTGTAGTATGCTGTTTGTAAGTCCTTTGGCTATAGACTGAGTAGTGAAATAGCTGGTCAACAGGTAGATCCATTTCCAGTTTTCCAAGGAATCTCCATACTGCTTTCCATATTGGATACACCATTTTGCCATTATATCAGACTTTAAACTATTCTACAGATCAATAGTAACAAAACAGCATGGTATTGGCACAAAAATAGACTGGTAGAGCAATGGTACAGAATAGAGGATTTAGAGACTAACCCACATCATTAAGGTTGTCTTATATTAGACAAAGACACCAAAAACATATGTTGTAGAAAAGATAGCCGCTTTAGCAAATGGTGCGGAAATCCATATGCAACAAAATGAAGTTAAACCCCTATCTCTCACCACACACAAAACTCAACTCAAAGTGGATCAAGGACCTAGGAATTAAACCAGAGACCCTGCGCCTATTAGAAAAAAAAAGTAGGATAAAATCTCCATCATGTCGAATTAGGCCCTCACTTCCTTAATAAGACTCCTATAGTGCAAGAATTAAAATCAAGAATTAATAAGTGGGATGGACTCAAACTAAAAAGCTTCTCAGCAAAAGAATCAATCAGTGAGGTGAATAGAGAGCCTACATCTTGGGAGCAAATTTTTACTACTTTCATATCAGATAGAGCACTAATCTCTAGAGTATAAAAAGGACTCAAAAATCTAAACACCAAAAAGAACAAATACCCCAATCAATAAATGGACCAAGGAAATAAACAGACACTACTCAGAAGGTGCTATACAATCCATCAACAAATATATGAAAAAATGTTCAACATCTCTAGCAATTAGAGAAATGCAAATCAAAACTACTCAAAGATTTCATCTCACTCCAGTCAGAATGACAGTTATTAAGAATACAAACAACAATAAATGTAGGTGAGGATGTGGGGAAAAAGGCACACTCATACGTTGCTAGTGGGACTGCAAAATGGTGCAGCCAATATAGAAAACACTTCTCTTATTTCTGAAATGCTCATGAAACCAAGAAAATATTTGACCCCAACTTACTTGAACATGTATAGTTATATTCTGAACTAGATTATTTCAATAGACAGTTTGTTTACTAGAATCATGAATTTTGTGTTACTGCATTGTATTTTTGTATTTAGTTAAATTGTCTCTTTTTTTCTTGTTATTTTGAAGTCACAATTTTTCATTTTGAATGGTGGGAATTATTTATCGCTTTGGTATTTAGTGCATTTCTCCAAAGCATTTCAAAATCCTTCAATCAGAAACTAAGGACACTAACAAAAGAGGTTTATTGAGATAAACTACATAGTTTAGCATTGCTACAATATTTTTTCATGCAGAGTTTGAATTCTGGTTTCATTTTCATTTGAGCATAGTCTTACAGTAAACAATTCTCAGATTATCTTTGCATTGAATAGTCTTCACCCTTCTTGTCAGTTAAGTACAATTGATACTGCAAGTTGTAGGTGATGAGTTCTGCTCCCCCAAATGTTGAAGTTTGAACATTAGAGAAGCATGCTGCTGAGACAAGCATAATTAGCAGGGTTTATTTAAAACGTTTATTTAAAAGCTACCGAGAAGCTGAAGGGAGCCATTGCTTGTATCCTGGTATCCCAAGCCTAGGCTTCCTTTGTTCTCCTCTCTTCCCCTTATCTCTGTCCTTCCTGCTTACAAGACCAGGCTCAGGAATGCTGGGTGGGAGGGCCAAAAGGTGAGAAGCAGATGGGCTGAAGGGAAAAGGGCAGGATGGTGCAACTGAGGGCACATTAATTAACAACTTTATAGCTCCCTGTAGGGAGGGACAATTCCTGGGACAGGTTACCTTGGCAACATTTTGGGGCAGTGACAAGTTCTTGATAAAGGTGGAGGAAGGGTTCTGAAGGAATTAACTTTCAATCCCTCAGGGGACAGCCTCCAACTTCCCAGGACTCACTCAAAATTGGCTTTCTTGATCTGACCTGACTCGATTTACCTATCTATACTGACTGTCTGTCAGATTCTAGCTTCACAATCACCCACTATAATTTTAAGTTATAATGCCTTCACCTTTTAGGATTCTTTTCATTTGTTGTGCCTCTGAACCTAGCTCCCACTTTTCATGTTTGCCAGGCATGTCACCTCTCTGCCTCATTTGAATTGTAAAAGCACACTGTTCTCTTCTGGAGAAAGCTACATGAGAAAAAGGCACATTCAAGACCAACATACCCCTTCAAAATGTTTTTTTTTTGTTTTTCAATTGTTTGAACTGTGTGAAACTGCCTGTATTATTACTAACTTTAAAGCAAAAGTTTTCTGGAAAATATAATTGTTCTGTGTTTTAAAGTATTTTGAACTAGGAAGTTTGTGAAAATATACAGTGTGCATCATTTCCAAGTGTATTTTTGTTGCCTTACTGAAGTACTGTAAAAGAAAAATCCCAACTATTCTCATGGTAGATTATTTATACAGCTTTATTTGAATAGGAAGCTCTTAATACGTTTCTGAGTAAAAGGCATGAAATTTCCAGAAAAAGTAAAAATAAGTCAGGAATATTTTAACTGAAAAAAATTAATAACAATCATATATATATATACACACATATATTTATATATATATATATATACATTTTTATAAATTGGATAAAATAAGAGTCCTTTCTTAGAATCTTTTTAAAAACCTGAGCATAATTGGAGGTCTGTCTTATTTTTCTTTGTAGAAATTTTTAACAGAAGACAGAATATATTTCTCCCTGGTGAAACAACAGGAGATTATTCTATAAGTTACTACATTTATAAAGTGAAAAATCTTTATATGTTTAAATATTATAATTCACAATAACAATACTGATATATATGAAAAATGAATTGACAAAAAGAACTTTAGAATATAATTCTGAAAGGAGTTGTAACTTCTTGGATGTAAGAAGTAAAAGTAGAGTTTCTTTTATTTTCTTTTTTTTGTGTTATCTACATACAAGCATTCAATATTTTTCAACAAACATATTACAACCCAGAAAGTTCATGAACATTGTCATGTTTCAATGCAAAATAGCACAAGAAAGGATGCACCAGAAAAAAAGAGAGATAATAAGCAGAATGGAATCAACAAAAATAAAGCAAAGAAAAATAATGTTAGTGAATTTGAAGCCATTAAAATCAAAATTATTCAAAAAGAAGCATTCCAATGAAAATAAACCAAAAACATGCATGCCTATAATCCCAGTGGCTAGGGAAGCTGAAGCAGGAGAATCACAAGTTCAAAGCCAACATCAATAATTTAGGTAGATCCTGAGCAAGTTGGGATGACCCTGTCTCAAAATAAAAGAACTAGGGGTGTGGCTCTTTGGTTAAGAGCCCTGGGTTCACCCCTAGTACTAAACAAACAAACAAACAAAAAACACCTTATAAAGAACAAAGTATTAGTCAGGAATAGAAACACTGAAGGAGACCTAATATGTATGTAATTAGACTTTCCAAAGAAACAGAAAGAAGAAAACATGAACTGAATTTTTTTTTTAGATTTGATGAAAATTAGAAATCAACTTAAACAAGAAGCTAAATTAAGTCTAGGCATCAGGAACCTGAAAAAAAACTGCTTCTAGCTACATCATAATCAAATTTTCAAAATTCATAAAATAAAAAAAACATTAAAAATCCAAAAAATAATATACTAACAAAGAATATGATAGAATCGTAACACAAATCTGATGTAAAACTGGTTGAAAAATCCAATAGTATAAATAATAAGACTTAAAATATATCATCTAAACATTCCAATAAAAAGATAGATTGTCAGAATGGGAAAATAAAAGTAGAAATCACTATATTACCTAAAGAAATCCATTTAAACATAAAGAAAAATATATTTTTGAAACAAAGGCTAGAAAATTATACAACATGTGCACATTAATAAAAATAGATCTCAAAGAACTATATTTATATCAAGCATAATAATTTTGAGAGCAAAGAGTATTAATAAGGAATGAAAATGTAATTTCAAAAGGATACAGCTATAAATTTCTCAAGAGGGCATAGTACAGATTAAAAATTGATAGCAATATGAAGAAAAACATATAAATCCACAATCATAATCATATTTAATACCTCCTATCCATAATTTATAGAACAATTTTTCAGAGACTGCATGTTATTAAAGAACATGACCATCCACCAACTTTAGGAAATTATCAATTATGGGAATTTCACCAAAGAAGAGAAGAAACACACATTTTTTCAGGTTCTAATAGGAAATTCATCAAGGTATCATAATATGTACCACATTTTCTTTAACCATTTATCTATCGAAGGGCATCTCAGTTGGTTCCATAGCTTGGTTACTGTGAATTCAGCTGCTATGAATGTTGGGTTTTTTTTTTTTTTTTAGTTGCTGGGGTCTTTAGCTTCCCCCCTGATCCTGGATAGGCTCCTCCGGCCAGCGGAGAAGACTGGAGGGAACACGCCTCAACAGAGGCGAACTCGGGAATGGCAGGGGCCGGCTGGTGGCCCACGCCAGCTCTCATGATGGAAGACAATCAGGGACGCACCAGGGAGAACTTGTCAAGGCACGAACTCAGTTTATTGAGGAAGTTGGATGGTCTTATAGAGGACATGGGTCAATCAGCAGAAAGATCATAGGGACACATAAGAAGCAAGGGCAGATGCCATTGGCGGAGCCATTGCCCTATCCTCGGGGTGGTTTCAGTTCTCATTTTACGTCAGGGGAACGCCCCTTGGCCAGGCCAAGTCCCTGTATCAGGAAGTGGGAGGCAGCCAGAGAGTTTCTATCTACTGACGTGTTATTAATGTCCCCAACATGAACATTGATGTGATTGCATCACTGTAGTATGCTGGTTTTTAATTCCTTTGGATATACAACAAAGAGTGGTATAACTGGGTCAAATGGTGGCTAAACTCCTAGTTTTTTGAGGAATCTCCATATTGTTTTCCATAGTCTTTACACAAATTTCAGTCCCACCAGTAGTACATGAGTGTTCCTTTTTTTCCACATCCTTGTCAACATTTATTGTAACTTGTATTCCTGATTGTTGTCATTCTGACTAGAGTGAGATGTAATTTCAGTGCAATTTTAATTTGCATTTCTCTAATTGCTAGAGATGTTGAACATTTTTTCATATATTTGTTGACCATTGCTATACTTTATGACAAATGGATGGAAGTGGAGTCTATGTTAAGTGAAATAAGCCAATTCCAAAAACAAACAAAAATCAAATGTTTTCTCTGATATGTAGATGCTAACACAGAACAAAGGAGAAGGGGTCATATGGAGAATAGAAGATCAATGGGTTAGAAAAAGGGGAATGGAGGAGGAAAGGGATAGGAATAGGAAGACAGTGGAATGAATTCTATGTACATCTATGGATACAACACAATGAATCTCCACATCATGTACAACCACAAGACTGGTAATCTAATTAGAATAAGATAGATTCCATGTTTGTATAAATTTTTCAAAATATGCTCTACTGTTATGTATAGCTAAAAATGAACAAATAAAAAATTTTAAAAATATCATAATAAATACAAATTTAAATGAATTTTTAAGAATTCAAATCATGTATGTCCTTCTAATACTATGTAATAAATAAATTAGAAATAATAACAATAGCATTTATAGGAATCTTCATTATTTGCAAACTAAATAAAATAATTAAATAATTCATAGGTCAAATATTGAATCTAAAGGACATTAGAAATTATTTTGAATAATTATTTTGAGCAAAATTTTAGTTCAAATTAAATTTATTTTAACTGTGAAAATAGTACATATTAATGTTTTGATTTAAATAAAATACAATTACATATAATTTGTGTGAGTAAACTAAAACAGTGCTTATTAAGATATTTATGGTATTAAACACTTATATTAAACATAAGAGATTTTTTAGAACAAAGACCTTATGTCACATGTAAGAAAACTCAAAAGTTAAGTAGTAGACATGAGATAACAAAGGAAAACTAGAAATGGAAATGGAAAAGCAATTAAAGAAGAAAAAATAAAAAGGAAGAAGGAAGAAAGGAATGATAAAAAGGAATAAAGGATGAAGAGTAAATATGAAATTTGGTCATTTGATATTAATGAAATAAATAAAACTCTGGCCAGATAATTAGGGAAAGAGAAAGCTGAAATTTCTAATACCAAGAATGGAAATGAATGTTAAATTCATATGTAGAGTCACACATACATGTTTAATTATTTTGACAAAGATGTTAAGAAAATTCACTGGTGCTAGAACAACTGAAGGGTCATTTGGAAAAAAAAAAAATTTTTCTTTTTACAACTCACCTTACACACAAAATAAATTGATATTTATCATCTATGTATGTATATATGACATACACACACTACAAATTTCTGGAAGACACATAGGAAAATCTTAATGACCTTAAATTTTAAATTATTAGTAATTACATCAAAGCATAATCCATTAAAGAAAAAACAAATTAAATTTCATCACAATGAAGGAATTCAGCTCTTAAAGAAAGTCATAAAAAGGAAAACCCAACCCATAGAGTGGAGATAAAATAAAAACTTGCATCCATAAAATCTTTAAAAATGCAGCAAGAAAGTAAGTAAATCTTTTTTTTACTTAAACAGACACATTAGACAATTTAATAAAAGATTCAAATGGATGCCAAATGACCACATGGCAAGAGGTTTAATATCATAGGTTATATATTTGGGAAACATAAATCAAAATGCTAAAGTGGTTAAATTTGAAAAGTCTGGCTATCATAAATATTGAAAAATTAAATGTAAATAAAATAGAAACACTACTGATGGCAATGCAAAATGGTACAGTTCCTTTTGTAAACATCTAACCAGTTTGTAAAAAGTTCAATATTTCCTTATAATCAGATCTTGTCACAATATGAGTAGGCATTTACTTGACATAAATGAAAGCATACATATAGTAAAACTTGTACATAAATATTTATAGAAGCTTTATTTGTGATAAGCAAAAGCTGGGAAACACAAATATAAACATGAAAATAGATAAATTGTTACATAACCATTAATGGAATACAATTCAGCGGAGAAAGTGAACAAATATGGACATGCTGACCACATGGGTGAATTAATATATAGTGATGCTGAATAAAAGAATCCAAAGAATAGATGATTCCATGCTTATTAAACTGCTAGAAAATTTGAACAATATACAGAAATGAGACCCACAGCTACCTGTGGGCTGGGACCTGGAGTCATGGGGGGATGGGAGAAAGCGATTTTAAAAAAACCACAAAGAAATCTTACACCTTTGAAGGTGATGATTATGCTTGTTTACTTTACTGTGATGGTTTTGTAAGTGTATATATTTGTCAGCATTTGTCAAATTGTATACTGTAAATATATGACATTTAGTGTATGGTAATTCTGTCTCAATGCTATATTTTTTAAAAAAGAAACAATGAGAAAGGACCATCTCTCTCTCTCTCTCTGAATATTTTAATAAATTACCCTGCAATAATGAAAAAATTCAAGTCTTATGTTGGTGTCATACACATGTACTAACAATTTAGCAAATTCTTGTATTAAGAAATGTATAAAGAATCATTAATTTTCAAATAGGAATTTCACAGACTCCTGTTATAGAATGTGCAAGGGTCCATCAGCCTATACCTATTCTATTTATTTGATAAAATAGAATGTATTTTGTCTTTGAAATTGAATAAATTTCTGCCTTTCAACAACTAATTCACTATCCCTAACGTTATTTAACTGTTAAAATTCTGATAATATCAGTATGCAAGTTACTATAAAATAGTAGCTTGATGTTATATCATGTTACTAATAGTAACAATAACATTATACATACATTTTCATATACATATGTGTGGAAGCATACTATGTCGATAGATAATTAAATTTTTTTCCTACAAGGTTAGCAAAGCGATTAAACTAAGAATCCATAAAGGGCCCAATGTGAATGGCATGATAATGCTTAAGTAGCTTTAATTTTCCACATAAGATGCCCAATTCAAGCATAATAAATGTACTTAGAATGCATTTTGCCTAAGATAAGTTTGATGACTGCCTAAAGGAAACAAAAAATATTAATGTCCTAGTAATTTTATAATGTCTTCTCTAGACATTTCATGTGAAATAAAAGTAAAAACTCATATGGCTTTTAACACCTGCATATTGGCCTTTACCATGAATATCTGCTATAACTGAAACTCAGCAGTCTGTGACATATTAAGCATACACAACCAATGCAACTTAATGAGGTCACATTAACCTTAGTGTACATGTTACGATAGGTTAAGCCCCCTTTCTCCCTAACTGCACAAAGTTCTTCCTTTAACAATTTATCCTACCAAAGTGTCATAGGCCTCTCCAGTGTATGCTCTTTTCAGCCCACTTATCTTCCCTAATTCTTATTTAACTAACAAGCTGACTCTCTGTTCTTTCATACACTATCCAGGTACAAGTGGTAGCTTTTATGATACAAATAAAAATGATCATTATATAGTTAAACAGGAAGCCTGAAATCAAAGAAAGTATTTGATCTTATACCATAAGTAGTATAATAAAGTCAAGGACTCCTCTATAGTGGAGAGGTGTTTTTTTTTTTTCTTTTCTTTATTGTCATATTCATAGTAGAAAGCAGCTTTTTAGTCTGTTAAAAAGAAAGAACAGGTGATACAATTTTGTCAGTGCTGTGGACAAGTAAAAGGTCAGAGAGAATCAGTACAGTAGCACTAAGAGAGATTCAGAAAGGCATTCCCTGATTCAGGTAATTTGGATGAAACAGGAAGGATTGAGGAAGGTTTGTACAAAACATTTCTAAAGTAGATCAAATCATTGTATGTTCAAGAATTGTGTGTATATGTTTGCCTATGCATACACATTGCACGTATATATGCATGTCTGAATACATTAGGAACAGAAGAAAGAATTTTGTACATACAAAGAAAACTCACACCTGCAAATGAAAGACTGAGAACGCTGCTATATGCAATAACAACAACAAATAGCTATGGAAAATCTCAGTAAACATAAATTAATTATCACATTAATTATCACTAGAATAATCTTACAGAGAAAATATTATGTAATTTAATAAACAAGTATTAGCTTCAAATAATACCTACTTACATAGCTATGAGATTATACTAATATTTGTCTGTATTTGTTTTCACTTTGTTCACATTTATTAGTTCCCAACCCATCACTGTATGACTGTCTGCATGAAGAATATATTTCCCCACCCCACTGATTCTCAGATAGCCACATAATTTGTTTCAGCTAATGGGCTGAAAAAGGAAATGGCATATAACATGTATAAGTTATAATGTTAAATGTCGTTACATGGTTTGATTTATGAATGCTATCCAGATCCATTCCTAAACGTCGGTCTTCTGCTCTGATAACGGTAGGAGAAGACATGTGGATCTGAGTCAAGTCCAGCCAAATGTAGCCAGGAAATCCCTGGTCAAGCCAGCAGAGCCACAGCAAAACCCATGAAAAAAACCTCAAGAAAGGAATGAGCCACTGAAATTTGGAAGATATTTGTTTTTATTTAATTTAATTTGTTATACATGCTTTTAGAGTGCAATTCCTTTCTTGTTATATATAAAGAGCACAGTTTTCCAAGTCATTGGTTTTACAGAAAGTATTTTCATACCATTTGAGTTTTTATATGTGCACTTAGTATATTGATGTCAAAATCCTTCTGCCATTGTTTCTATCCCCTTACCCCTTTCCCTCCCCTCCCCCCCTTTTTTTCTATTTAACATTCCTTCATTCCTCTCATCCCCCTCCCTTGCCACGATAATTCAGTATCATCATAGCAAAGGAATCAATCGACCTTTGGTTTTCTGGGATTGGCTGACTTCACTTAGGAAGATATTTTTTATTGCTGCAACAGAAGCTTTTAAATATGCCTTAAAACAAATGCTAGAGGAAAATATGAGTTCCAAGCATTTTACAAATTAAAATTTTGTAATGGAATTATTCTAATTGTTTTTGTTGACATATACTCTTCGGTATATTGTTCATCATTTGTTCTAACAATTAAAAGCATATCTATACATTGATACTTTCCTGTGCTTAGTTAATTTGGTTTGTCAATGTGGTATCAAAGCAACAAGTTAACAAATCCCTTCAAGCACTGACAAGGAAGGAAGTATAAATCCAGAGTCCATGTAAACTGCTCACAGTCAAAATGTTGGTGCCATGGGTGGGCAAGCCACATTAGTAAATTCCTTTACTGTAAAATAAACTATGTACACATTATTAGCTATATTTTAAATATCCTATAACACACATCATTTAACTTTCAAACTCAATTTACAATGCATTTTATTGATTCTTTCCCTAAATCATGACTGCTTTTTCTTTGAAAATATGGATATATAAGAAGAGGTGGTTAATGACTCTCTTCTCAATAAAAGTGATATTTAAATCAAAAGAAAGCAATTAGAATAAAGGGTGGATTATCCATTAAGGGGTTGGAATTTTCTAAATCCTTAAACAATATTTGCCAGAGGAGATAAAAATAATTCCTAAGTTGGCATGTTTATACACTATCTACTGGAAAACTGCTGAAAATATTCAGATTTTAGAATGAGAAAAATGCTAGCTCATTATATAATATGAAAAAAGATGTTTTTCTCATATATATAAGGCTTTGATTTAAAGCTTATACTGAATTATTTGCATATGAATCTGATGTGTAAGATGTAGTTTATATTTGTGCACAAGAAAAATGTCAAAACTGCCCATCTTTCCACCCCAACTGAGAGCAATTTTAAGTTTCACTAGCACTAAGCTTATGAGCAGTTTCCAAAATGGTCTAAATAACATTGCCTCCACATTAAAAGTCCAAATTTAAAATAAGCAAAGAAAAAACTTAAAGAAAAGGAAACTGACTGAGATAAAATATATATATTTGAAAAGAGATCAATTTGTGTCTGTGTGTGTGTGTGTGTGTGTGTGTGTGTTGTGCATCTAAGTGAGTGCTATCTTCTATTATTGTTCTCTTGAGGAAAATAAACTCTAAAAATAATTGATTTACAGGTTGGTGAATCATATTATAGCTGAGATTAAGGACTATTAACATTATGCATATATTTAGAAGTATAAAATCCTAGAAGAAAATATTAGGAATTTAAAAAATTACAGTTAAGTGATCTGTGGTCTTTTAACTTCTTGTTGTTTTTTGTTTTCTTTGCATATAAGTCCTGGGGCTTTATGTAATTTGCTTAGCTGTGATTTTAAATATCTGATCTATTTTTCTTTTAAATGTTTTGCTTTTCTGTGTTAAACTTTTTACCATCTATATTTAGCTTGGTCTATAAATAGTAAAAGTGCTGACTGAACTATCTCTAAGGAAAATGAGAAATAAAAAAAATGGATCTGAAAATCAGTGAAAAAAGCAAAGAATACTTATTTATTTGTTTGTTTATTTAGTTATTTATTTCTAGTACTGGGTATTGAACTCAGATGCACTCAACCACTAAGCCACATTCCCAGCCCTATTTTGTATTTTATTTAGAGACAGGATCTCACTGCATTGCCTTGAATGATCCTGCTGGCCTTGATCCTCCTGTTCAGCCTCTGAGCAGCTGGGATTATAAGCATACACCACCACACCCAGCAAAAGCAAAGAATTTTAACTGTTTATACTTGTTCTTACCACTGTATTTTAGCACAGAAATGATGCCAATCAATAGATAAACTATCCTCTGAAATAATAGGACATAGAAATTATTTCTTGCCTAACAAGAAATTATTCCTTAACTAACAACTCCTGATGGACTAACAACTCCTGAAAATTGGACAGTTTAGAAGAGCTATAGTCTAGATTCCTTTCTTTGATTTTATAGGACAAAAATAATTCATGGCCAGAAACCTGAAGTTCATATAATTGTTTCCTTGGTAGATATCAGCAGGTTGTCCTGATGTTAATACAAACATTATTTTCTATTGAGAAATTACCCTTGAGATTGATTCTTATACTCTTAGAAAAAAAATGTGGCTATGCATTCATGATAAGATTTTGTATTATGAATTGATTCATTAGTTTCTTAATGTATATAAGGGAAACAGAATGAGCTTTTTAGAAGTAATTTTATGGTACATATTTTTAAAGTCATCAAACTTCCAGACCTCTAACAATTTGATAATCATCAGTTGCAGCCTTACAACAAGGAAAAAAATGAATAAATGGAAAATTATCTTTTCTTCAATCTGTTAGAGAAATTGCTGCTTCCAAAACTATACAGATGGGTAAATACAAAAAGACACAACTCAAGACCAGAAGCTGTTGTTGGAGCTGGAAACTGGTAGGAACATTTAAAAATGATGATGATGATGATGATGATGATGATGATGATGATGATGATTGTTAGAGACCAAGAATGGCAAACTTGAAAGATGAAAAACCCTGGTGGACATAACATCAGAGGAACCTCAATTATTTTGTGAGTTTGATAAGCAAGACCCCCACAAAGTTCTTAGGGTGAAAATCAGAGAAAAAATCTCTGTATTTCTAACAGTGGGAAGTTGAGAAGAAACCATTTTGTAATAAACCTAGGGTATGTGGTTTTCCTCTATAAAAGCTTCCCACCAGGGAATATATTTTCCCAGTACCTAATTAACTTGGATTTCATCAGAGCATAATCAACCTGGGAAAGGAAGCACCCAATTACATCCTACACATGGATGTTTATGGCAGCTTCAGTTTTAAACGCCCCAAACCAGAAGCAATAGTTCCCTTTAGTAGGTGAATAGTACAAACCATGACACATCTAAACAAAGGAATATTATTTAGTTAATTAAAAAAAAAGAAAAGAAATGAGCTGTTAAGTCATAAAAATATCTGGAGGAATCATAAGTGTATATTGCTATGTAGAAGAAGGAACTCTGAAAGGACACATATTGTACGACACATTAAAAATCGCAAGGAATACAGTGTCGAGAAAAATTTAAGTCACAACTATAGCAATAACGGAGAACAAGTGAATTCAAATCTGCTAACTCAAAAAGTCAGGAAGGTTTTTAAACACAAGGAAGTTCTATTGGAAAAATACTGGAAGGCATTTAGGAAGAGGTGATTCAAAGACATGTGTCTGGCTCATTCAGTTATTCCTGAGTTTGCAAATATTTTTGTCTATGGAAAATATATAAAATTTTTTATACAAAGCTCTGTGCTCATCTAAATTTGCTAATTGGTGCCCATGGAAATTCAGCTCCCACCCTTCAACAAAGGCTGAGAAATTGGGTTGCTGTCCCCTTCCATGTTGGCATTTCACAGATAGTTCCAGGTCTTTAGTAAAGACATTTACTGGTTTGTAAAACTGACAACAGGCTGGAAGAATATTTACATCTTTTCCAAGAGTGCAGAGAAAGGATTGACAGTTACAAGTTTCCAAAGTAAATGTGCCAAGAAAAAGGAAGACTCAGAGTCATAAAGAAGCTTAATTAACTGAAGGGAGCATTAGGATGTGTTGGTAAATTCCAAATTAGTAAATGTGGAAAAAGCAAAATGATAGAGATACTATATAAAGACCACTGTTGCCTTTTCTCCCAAGAGTAATTTAACATCATTTCTTGGGTTCCATTTAGCCAGTTCCATCCCAAGACTTGTGTTACCTTACTTAGTTTTAAGTTAAAATTATCTATCCCTTGATCAGTTTTGAAAGAAACTATATTACCTTTAGTGGGTTTCTGTCTACAAATTATGGATTGATAAAATCAGAATTAGTTTTTTCAAGAACTAGCTATAAATCTCTTCTACTAAGTTGCAGATAAATTGTCAATCTAGAAAAAATGCTGGCTTCTTCTAAAATTGTCCTATTGAATTCATGCAGCTACTCCATGTTATAATGATAAATGTATCCAAACAAACCTTTCAAAGTATGCTTTCCTTGAGATTCAAATAAAAATTTAAAAATTGTAATACCCAGATATAAGACAGGTTTTTGATAAATTATGTTTGATACCCAACAGAAAAAAATAAAATTTCATGTCACTTCAGCTCCCACATGTTTGATGAAAGAAGACGACTAAGACTGTGACTTAGAAAGATAGTTCCATGATGTATTATAAATGCATTTCAAGAGATTACTAAGAATTTATTGAATTTTTTCAAATTATTTTCATTTATAAATAATATTCAAAGGAAATAATTTTAGAAGATGCCAATTCTTTATATTTAGTAAAAATTTCATATACAGATTGTTGTCCTAAGACTCATACAAATTTATGTGATGTGTGTATTCAAATGTGTCTGTTTTTTTTCTTAGCTTATGCCCATTAGAGAAATTTTATACATACACACACACAATTCCTCACTACATGAGTAGGGTCACTGGACTGCTGCTGATTTGAAAATTAATATTATGAGTCTTTGACAAAATAATATAGAGCAATTTGAAAAAGGCAGATAAATTATGATTCACTTTTTATAGTCTTTTGAGAGAGTAAAAATATTTCCCATATCTATAATAAAAGAAGTTTTGTTTTGCATCTTTTCAATTTTATTTTGCTAGAACTTAATTTTAATTTTTATTTTTCTGACATATCCATTGGTCATCAGCAAATTGTAAATAAGAAAAAAATAAAAATAAAAAACCTTAACTGTTTGGGGTGTGGTTGTTTACCAGATAATTTACCTCCATCTGTCTTGCATACTTGGGAAGAACACAGGCCCTGGAGTCAATTTCCAAAGTTCAGATCTCAAGTGTCTTTTTCCTTTCTCTGAGACACTGGGTGGTTATTAACCTGTGTCTCTCTTGTGATGTATGTATGATATTTAGCTCTGTGCCTGACATATGCTAAATGATCAACAAATGTCAGTAGCATTTATTATTGTTATTCTCTGAGACAAAGAAAATCTCTAATTTTAACTTCTCCTAAGAATTCTCTTATTTAGTTCTTCATCCTGATCTAAGAACAAAAGCAAAAACAAACAAGTACCTTGACAATAACAACAATTACCCCATAAGAATTATCCACAATTAACTTTAAGTATTAAAAGGAGATGCAAAACTCTTTAAGTTGAGATACCAGCTCAGGGATGAATACAATCTTGAAAATTACAGCTCCAAGAAAGAATACAATCTCTCTCTCTCTCTCTTTTTTTTTTTTTTTTTTTTTTTTTTGTGGTGCTGGGGATTGAACCCAGGGCTTTGTGCATGCAAGGCAAGCACTCGACCAATTGAGCTATATCCCCAGTTTTAGAATACAATCTTATCTGTGCACTAACAATGTATTAAGTCATTAAACGTATATAGTTATCAGGCTTTTACTTACATAATTAATATTACATTTAAATGGGAACAGGAAATCTTTCTGAATGTATTTACTTATGTCTATCCTTGACATCTCATTAAATGTGTAGAGTCATCTCAATGAAGATTTATTAACTAGATAAATAAAAAAGGTGAACAGAGATAAGTTTATAGATTTTTCTTTTTTACTCCTCCTTGTTCATATAATAGTAGAAAAGGCGCAAATGCTGAAATCAGAATTCCATCATTTTGACAGTTCTCAGACCATCATATAAAATTTGTGTAAAATTATTGTAACATTTTATAATCAATAAGAAATTTGTTTGCAGCTTCCTACGGAGAGGGGATAGAGAATTCATAATTCTAATTCATAGAGGTGACAGAGATTTTCAGATCTGCTTGATATAGTCAGCTCAGTTGCAAACTTAGTTTTAGTTTTCCCTTTTGGCAGGAGTCTAGGAATGATCTCTGTCAACACATTATAATTAAAACTTCACCTCCTTAATCAATGGTTTGCTTGCCTTTTAATAGCTCTTCAGCTACTCAGTTTCAGTTTGTGCTCATCTGGTTTGATTTTTGGCAGCTGAGATGTTCTTACTTATTTCTTCTGCTTCTATGTTATTATTTAAAATACAGTTTTAGAAAGGATCCAGTATTTTACATGCTTTAAAAAAATAAGAGTTCCAAATGTTGGCAAGGATGTGGGGAAAATAATACAATCATACATTGCTGGTGGGACTGCAAACTGGTGCAACCACTCCGGAAAGCAGTATAGAGAATCCTCAGAGAACATAGAATGGAACCACCATTTGACCCAGCTATCCCACTTCTCAGTTTATACTCAAAGGACTTAAAATCAGCATACTATAGTGATGCAGCCACATCAATCTTTATAGCAGCTCAATTCAAAATAGCCAAACTATGAAACCAACATAGATGCCCTTCAACAGATGAACAGACAAAGAAAATGTGGTATATATACAAAATGGAATCTTACTCAGTTTTAAAGAAGAATGAAATCATGGCATTTTCCAGTAAATGGATAGAACTGGAGAATATCATGGTAAATGAAATAAGGCAATCCCAAAACAACAAAGACCAAATGTTTTCTTTGATATGCGGATGCTAATTCACAATGGGTTGGTGGTGTTAGGGAAGAATAGAAGTACATTGGATTAGAAAAAGAACAATGAAGGGAAGGGAGGGGGAATGGAAATAGGAAAGATAGTAGAATAGATCAGACATTACTATCCAATATGCATTTATGATTACAAGACCAATATAATTCTACATCAAGTACAACCAAAAGAATGAGAAGTTATATTCCATATGTGTATAGTAGGTCAAAATATATTCTACTCTCATGTGTAACTAATAAGAACAAATAAAAAATAAGACGTCCAGACTTTCTAATTCAGCTCAATTTGCTATAGTAACCAGAAGGCCTCATTAGCACTATTATACATAATACATTACTTGGAGTGCAAAATTATTTCACCAATACATCTATAAATATGGGAACATGGCATTTTCCAAACTTTTACAATTAATTTAAATTTTACAGGATTATCTTATTAATAATTCCAAATAAGAAAACATTGGGTGTTACAATTAAATATTGCCTAAAATAGATAAAAGCGCATGTTCAAAGATCTAATGCATTTGAAATTATATGAAAGTGAACCTTTTAATACTGTCATAACATATATATATGTATACATATATTATGTAATTCATCATCAAAAAACTGAATAACTAAAGTGTTACAAATAACTCATTTTTAAACCTGAACATGTTGTTTGTTGAATTTTCACTTATAAAATGCTCCACTTTATGTTACAAATGGAAAATAATATTTAAGTACTATAAAAACTTATGCTGATGGTACCAGAAGATCTCAGAGATGACTATTTTCCAAGTTGAAAAGTGAATCACGATTCCAAAGAACACATGGAATGTATCTTTTCAATCTTTAAAAGCTTATTGCTCCTGCTGATGGGCAAAATCACATTCTTTGGAACAGGAGTTTCCTGTGTTTCTCTTTTGCTACAAAGCAATAAAACTTCTTTTTCCTTTAAAAAAAAAAAAAAAAAAAAGCAAAACTTATGCTACCAACTGTTATTTTCATATATATAACTGAGACTCAAGGAATCTTAAATTTGAAATGTACAAATTCTTCCTAATTTGCTCCAGAACCTGAACAACATAAAAATGTTTCATGCATTTTAAGTAATATTGAAAGCGTATTGGAAAAAAAAAAAGAAAGAAAGAGTATTGGAGGATGCCAGTATGATAATGATATACAAATTATGTAATGTTTCCTGACAAGTTTGAAGTCCAAATCCTTCCAAGTAAATGCAGAATATCATTTAATATGCTGTCTCTCAAAGTATTAAAATATGCCAGTTTTATTGTAAATATAAAATGTATTAGATTTATATTGATTTGAATAGTTAAATATTTGGTACAAGAGTCAACAACAACGTGAGAAATTTCAAGTTACAATCAGAGAATTTGAATAATTTTAATAAAAGAGAATAATTAAGATTCTTATATATCTATGTCATACCATTTGTATTATGGATAAATTCCTGTTTCAGAAGAATAAAAAGAAGGAAATTTAATTATGAGATGGATTTTATGTTACTTGCTTTAGCCTGAGTACAGTAGGGGGAAAAATGTCTATGTCGATATCATGTATATGTATGCATACCACAAATATCTTCACTAATCACTTACTTCATGGTTCTCTACTGATATGTAGTTGAATCAATTCTCAAATAGTTTTCAAATAGCATTTATTTTCATTCCAAGATAGGATAATTCATTAATCTCCATTTCCCATAGAATCAGATATTTAGTTCTGTTTGAAAGTTGGAAGTTAGGAAAACAAAGAAAAAGTTTCTTGAACTTTGGTAATTGAGGGAATTTTGGTTATTTATGTCACATAATGGATGCCAATAACAGTATATGACATATTTTTATTCAAAATTGGTTGTCCTCATACTACCATGGAGCATGGTAACCCTAAAAGTTTACATGATCAAGTCCCTCCACTTGACCCCAAATCACATGCAGCATTGTATTTTTGGGGAGTACATGCTGTGCTCTGAGCATCAGGGTTTTTATCACATGTTTAACATCACATGTTTTTATCAGGTTTTCTAGAAGATCTAAAAACATAAATGATATTTCTAAACTATCTTATGAAGGCTGGTGAATCAGTAAAAGTGTAACTTTCTCTGTGATTATGTATCCTAATGAAGTATAAATGTTTTATGTTATGATGCTAGAATACCACCTTAGAGTTCTAATTTAGGTTTAGGGTTAAGGAGTAGTGGAATCAAGATATTTTCAGGGGCTAGGGTTGTGGCTCAGTGGTAGAGCACTTGCCTAGAATGTGTGAGGCACTGGGTTCAATTCTCAGCACCACATATAAATCAATCAGTCAATCAATCAATAAATAGATGTCCATCAACAACTAAAAACTACTTAAAAAAAGAAGATATTTTCAGATGGGAATAACATTTAAGGGGCATGAATTTACATATTTATTACAAATTTATAACCTTAAGTGGAACTACTTGAGTACACTGTTTCCTGTAAGCAACTTTTCAGTTTGTCATAGACTTTTTCATTAATTTCATTATTACCATTACTACTCTTTGGCATGTAAATGAATATAGACTGTCAGACAAACTAATTTCCAACAATATAAACTAAAGACTATTAGATAAAATTTGGGCTGGCAGGCCACACCCCCAGGTGTCCTAAATTAGCCACACCCCAGGTGCATTAGGTTATCCTGTAAGCCTGAGTTTTAACTTCCTGGAAGTGCCCATCTCTCCGGAGAGAATCCACCTTTGGTGGGTTCCAAGTTCCTGCCCTTAATCCCCAGAATACTTGCATCTCCAGGGAATTCACCCTGGGGCAGGCTCTCCCTTTCTCAGCCAATCCCAGTAGACAAGTCTCACTTCCGACCCCCAGCAGCCTATGGAGTCAGAGGTCCTTCCTACCGCCCAAGTCGCTACTTAAACCCCCACTACGCAGGAACTCTTCCCTTTTTTCCTTCTTCGCCCCATCTGTGATCCTCTCCTCCCTGCGGGTCCCCCTCTCCCTTCTTCCCTTTCCCCTTCTCCCTTTCTCTCTCCCCCTCCCTTCCCCTCCATGTGCCCCTTTGGTCCTGACTGGCTGTTAGGGGCCCTTTAATAAACCCCTCTTACCTACATGGCAGTTTCTGCCATGGGATTTTGCCCTTCAGAGACAGAAAGGAAATCAGAATGAAAGCAAAAATTAGAAGTCACTCTTCTGTTTTAAGGTTGGTTTTTAACATTTCACAGTCTTATCTTGCATAGAAAAATATTTAATAAAAATAACTGCAGGAAAGCATTACATAATATTTGCCTTAGCATTATCAGTAGTTCCCAAAGTAAGAGACTAAACAGGGAACTATTTCCTAATTTATCTAGAACAGCATCAGGAAAAAGCTGGCCTTAGGCAAAATCACAACTTAGTGGCAGTCCTGGGAGGTTTTATTTACTTATTTTTTGCCATGGATGTTTTTCCTTTGCTCATTATCTTCTCTCAAGTACCAAGTCTGAATTGTTGATAACAGTTTTGCCCTTGGATAGAGTTTTTCCAAAATTTAAAACTAATAGTTTAAATATACATACATTCCACAATATGAAAACTACTAGGAGCTATGATATACCCATAAAACAGAATTTTAGTGTATACTTCTGGGGAAGTTATAGGAAGTAAGCCTTTGTATGTACTGAGAAAATATCTCTTAAATGGTGACTGTTGATGGTAAAGAGAAGGGGGGAAATTAGGAGAATTAGGTAAACATGGAAGATTTGGTATGGGTCTTTGAGTTGGTGGGGGAAAGTGCTTCCTCAATGTCAGACCCATGTTTCAATGTGAGGGGTTAGTTTTTTAAATTGTATGTATATTTAATGAAAGGACACCCGCAGAATCCATGAAAAGTCCAAAGACCATGCCACTGAAATCTCACGCAAGAGATTTATTGTCCCTAACATTAAGCAAACCAACAAGGCTGTCCCTCCGAGGACAGCAGCAATGTGTCAGCACTCACAGAGCAGCTTTATATCCTGAAAGAGGAATTTCATAAGCTGCTTAGGAGTTGCATTATAAACCGGGGTGGGGTTGATCATTTAGCAGGCACATGTTCTTACAAGAAGTTAAGCAGCTTTGCCTCAGAATCAAAACTTTGAAGCCTCTAGATAAAATGGCTCCTGATGGAAAATGGTGAATCTGATGCCAATATTGATCTGATGCCAATACTTAACAATGAGATAAAAAAAAAAAAAGATAGGCAGTGTAGAATAGGGAAGGGAAAATAAAGGGTAGCAAGAGGGCAAGCCCGAGGACAGCCATTTTAACAGGTCCCAACAGGTTATAAGACAGTTTCTGTTTCACAGAAAAGGTGTAAGTCTCCATCTTGCCCAAAGCAAGTGCATAATCCATAATTTGGCCTCTGCCCACCAGGGATAATTGAAATATCAAAAAGCAACCAAGAAGAGCTTATCAACTTCTCCTTATGTGCCTTTAAAAGGAGGAGCACTCTGAGACTTACTTGCCATGCTTACCCTTCCCTTCCCAGGTGTGCTGTGCTGGGAGTTCTGAATCTTTCTCTTACTTTCTTTCTTTGTGTGTGTGTGTGTGTGTGTGTGTGTATGGTACTGGGGACTGAACCCAGGGCCTTGTGAGGGCATGTGAGGCAAGCATTCTACCAACTGAGCTATATCCCCAGGCCTCTAGCTTTTCTTTTCAATAAAATTCCTGCTCATTGCTTACATCATCAGAATTCATGCTATTCATATTTTGATTCCGTGGAAATATGAACCCAATGTTGACTCCTACAGGTAACAACAGCACATACAATTTACCGAGTGCTTATTATATACCGGACACTCTTGAATTTTTTGAATATATAACACTTAAGCTTTAGCTATTTACATTGATCCATTGTATTGTGGGGCTCAGACCATGGGAAACAGATATGGGATTCTGGCAGGTGGAAGAAGATGTGAGACAAAGTTGGGAGAGTAGACATGCTTTATTTGGGGGTGGCAACAGCCCCCAGCTTTTTGCCCCCTGAGTTCTTTTCTATGTGAAGTCTAGACAAAGAAGGCATATTTCCAACAGGTTACATAGTGGGCACTTGCTAATGTTTGTGACCTTGAATACACATACTGAATCACAGTGCTCATAACCTTGGTTACTGTATGATTTTACATAGCCACTCAGCTGCGTGGTGAGTGAGCCTAACATTAGTCATCTTAGGCCTACCCTACATCTATTTTCGTCATAAACACTGGATAAAAATAGAAAACATTGAAAAAGTGAAAGCATTTGACTTAGGGGCTTTATTTCCTCTACTAATAAATCTTGCTTTGCAGCTTCTGTGTGGCCAAGCTTGTTTCACTTATTTTATGCCTCAATTACTGGAGTATCAGGTGAAGGATTTACTGTGTGGTCACATTTAGCTTCTAAAGGAGGATGGAGGGACTGATTTCCCACCAAAATTCACACAAGGGAGGCAGCCCAATAGTAGGAAATGATTGAAAGGGGTTTATTTTCTGGAAGGCAGCAACTAATTTGGGGAACAATTATAAAATTTGACTTATGTGTTTAATACAGATATTCCTCACTTTGAAAGATTCTTCTATGTTTGAATTTCAGTTACCATGTTTTACTTTATAAGACCAGTTCCCCAACCAACAGTTCAATTTTCAGTTGTGCACAAAGGCATATGCTACAAACTTTGCTGCTAGATCTTCAGTTCACAATTCAATAGATAAATAACAGATGAATATTGCTGTCAGTGACTAATTACATATTTTCTTTGAAATTCTATTGGTGATGAGTCACTTTGCATGCTATTAGATTCATACACAGACAACTAAGTTTATAGCTGTGCTACTACTTTGTCTTTCAATGAAAAACTCATATAATATTTTATAAAAATAAATCATCAGGTGAGGGAATTAGACAGCAAATATGAAAATGTAGCAACACATGAAAATGTGGTGACACTGCAAGTGAAATTCCAATGTACTTATAAAAGAAATTTGTGCCTTGGGTTCTCAGTGAAAGTGAACTTAGTGACAACAGTAAGAAAAGTGGGACTAAAATGATGACACGATCCTGAGGAAGTGATACAAGCAAAAGACTTCATATGTAAGAGCATCTCATAGATCTTTCACAACATTAAAAGATCAAAGAATAAAATATTAAGAGCTGAGATCACAACGTGCATTTAATTTTCACATGTCTTTAAGTGTCTATAAATCTGAAATGGTTTCACAATTTTTCTTTGACGTTAGTGAACTGTTCAGGATATTTATTTGGGAATTGTCTAATATTTTCTCATGATCAGATATAGTTTATGTGGTTTTGGCAGCAATATATTATAACAGGGACTGGATAGTTTACAATTCCTCATATCAGCATGCACTTGATAAGTATTGCTCCCCTTATTTACCATGATAAACTCAATCATGGTGATTTTTGGTGATGGTTGTGAATTTTCTTCTTTATAAATTTAGTATTTTTGTCCTTTATGATTAAGGTGTGTGTGTGTGTGTGTGTGTGTGGGTGGGTGGGTGTGTGTGTGTAAGTGGTTAAGCACCCATGGGTTTAATACATAATATACATAAAATATACATGGGTTAAGCAATATATAATTGAACCCATGGATTCTTAACCACTGAGCAACATCCCTAGTCCTTTTTATTTTTTATTTTGAGATAGAGCCTCAAAAAGTTGCTGAGGCTGGCTTTGAAATTTTGATCCTCCTGCCTCAGCCTCCATAGTCACTGTGATTACAGACTTGCACCACCATGATTGGATAAATATATATATATATATATTTTTGTGGTGAATATGAAATCATGTTTTTCTAATTCCATCATGCCTCTGCATTAATTGCAATGTTACTATCAGGAAGAGTTTTTTTTTTTTAATCCTTATTATTTTTGTATATTTGTGTACTTGTTTGCTGTTTACATTGTGGTGGATTCATGATTTCTTATTTTTTTCTGTGAGTTATGCTTCATTTCTCTCATTTTGAACTGAGGGATACTTCACATTGACACCTGCCACAGTGATGGGTCCTTTGGACATGGCCTCTCATTCCTTGAGCTCATTCTTTCTGTCATGGAACATTTTCCCACATGGATTGTGTTATTATATTATGAAGCTAACATTTTTATTCTAGTTGTTCTCATTGCTACTGTAGCATTACTGATTCTATACTCTAAGCACAGAGCCAGGAATTATATCTAAATAGCTCTATGTAGATAAAAACACATGTTCTCTATCAAATTCTGCCTATGTCCATCTGTCTATCTATCTATCTATTAATTCATCTATTTCTACATATAAATCCATGGGTTTATATTGATGTGGGCTCAATAAGCAAAGATTCTTCACTTTTTCCTCAATTTTAAAGAATTTTTAATTATACCATTTGCCTATATTACACATATTCTCCAGTTTGATTATTATTTTTTTTTGGGGGGGAGGTGGTACTGGGAATTGAACTCAGGGGCACTCAGCCAATGAGCCATATCCCCAAGCCCTTTTTTGTATTTTATTTAGAGACAGGGTCTCACTGAGTTGCTTAGCACCTTGCTTTTTCTGAGGCTAGATTTGAACTCATGATCCTCCTGCTTCAGCCTCCTGAGATTCTGGGATTACAGGCATGTACCACCACACCTGCCCCTGGCTCATTTTATGTTTTTTATGTAAAAATATTACTTTATTTTTATGAATTCCATTCCTCCATTATATCCTTTTATTTCATTTCCTTTTTTATTTTATAGAAATCATTTTCTAATGTTTTAACACTTCTACTGAGTATTGCATTGAAAAGAATTAAAATCACCATGCTAAAGTGATGCATTTAATTCATACATACTTTTCACAATAGACAAGATATGGAATCAATCTAAGTGTCCATCAGTGGATGAATGAATGAAGAAAATATGGTGTACACATAAAAAATAGCATACTATTCATCCTGAAAAAAGAAAGAAATTCTGTCATTTCTAACAATATAGGTGAAAACAGAGAATGTTAAATGAAATTAGCCAGGTGCAGAAAGACAAATAACATCACTTACATGTGGAATCTAAAACAGTATTATCTTCAGGATATACAAATAATTCAAAACCTTAACACCAAAAAAAAAAAAAAAAACCCACAATTAATAAATGGAAAAAAAATGGGAACTAAACAGACACTTCCCAGAAGAAATACATGTAAAAATTTTCAACATCTCTAGCAATTAGAGAAATGCAAATTAAAACTACCTTAAGATTCTATCTCCCTCTAGTCAAAATGGCAATTATCAATAATAAAAGTAACAATTAATGTTGATGAGGATATGAGAGAAAAAGGTACATTTCATACATTGCTGGTGGTGTAACCACTCTGGAAAGCAGTATGGTGATTCCTCAGAAAACTTGGAATGGAATCACCATTTGACCAGTTATACCATTCCTCAGTATATATCCAAAGGACTTAAAATAAGCATACTACATTTACACAGTCACATCAATGTTTATAGCAGCTTATGTAACAATAGCTAAGCTATGAAACCAAATGAGGTATCATTCAACAGATGAATGGATAAAGAAAATGTGGTATGTGTATATATATATATAGTAGAATCTTACTTAGCCATAAAGAAGAATAAAATTTGGCACTAGCTGGTAAATGGATGGAAGTGGAGACCATCATGCTATGTGAAATATGCCAAACTCAAAAAACCAAAGGCCAAATTTTCTCTCTAATATGTGGATGCTCACACATAATAAGGGAGGATAGAATAGAAGTTCATTGGATTAGACAAAGTAGAATGAAGGGAAGGGAAGGGAATGGGAATAGGAAAAACAGTAAAATTAAATGAACATAGCTTTCTTATGTTCATGTATGAATACACAGCTAGTGAAACTCCATATCATGTAGAACCACAAGAATGTAATCGTAAGTTATATGCCATGTACATATGTCAAAATACACTCTATGATCATGTGTATTTTAAAAGAACAAAAAAAAAATCATAATATTGTACCACTCTGGTCGAGGATATTAAAAACAGGTAAAACTGTGTATGTGGGAGGAGGAGAGGGTATTTGGGCATCTCTGCCTTTTCTGTTTAACTTTGTTGTGAAACCTAAAACATAAAATAAATTCTATTTTTAAACAGAAAAAAATATACTTTGAAAAAGAGAGACCATATTCACATAACTTTATTACAGTATAATTCTAAAATTGTTCTATTTTATCATTAACATTATTGTTATTCTCTTATCATACCTAACTTACAATTAATAATTTTAATACATATATAACACAACATAATCTATGTATGGTTTGGTACAATATGCATTTGAGGCATCCACTGGGGAGGGGTCTTACAACATATCCACTGTGAATTTTGAGGGACTACTTTGATTTTTGTCCTTGATATTAGTATTAAACTTTTTATTGATTATGTATTAAATCTTTTTAATCATCATTTTATTAATCTCTGTGCACATTCTCATGTTGATCATGCAAATGATCACTCATGCTATTCTTTCTTGTTTTACAAACTGAAGAATTCTTTTATTTATGTATATATGAACATGAAATATGGTCACTTTTTTAAAAAGCAATTTTATTTTTGAACAAATTCAGAAAAATAAATTTGGCTGTTTATTCCTTTTAATGATTTCTGTAGTTGACCTTTTTGTCCTTAGTATATCATTCACTTTAGACCTGAGTTATCTCAGCTCCTCAGAGAGGCACCAAGGACAGAGTCTTCATAAGCAAACATTTCCTAATCTTAACATTTTAAAAGTTAACACTTAAAATAATCCATAACCCCTTTACACATCATGAATTTACAAGTTTAATACAAGTCTGTAAGTAAATTCGTCCTTTTCTCAATAAAACACTTAAACTTTATAGAATTACTGATTTCAAAACTTTACTAAAAGAAACTAAAGTACTAGTCAGTCATTTTACTCCTGTTAACATAGGGTGATCAAGCTTCCTGGTATCAATGCTTGGTTAACATCACCCTTTAGCTTTTCCCTCACATGCTGGCTACAATGCCTATCAATTGCTCTTTTCCTCTCTTTGATAATGCCTGTATTCTGGCTTCAGCTCCCATGTGCTTTTGTGGATCCCTTTTATATTGTAAACTCCAATTTCTTTCAAGATATCCTTTAGGTATCCCACAGGTTGTTTTGTGATGTCCACCAAGTCTTTAAGATTATAATACTGATGTTTCTCAAAGGCAGAAAACAGCAAATCTAGTACATGTTGTTTATCAGCCCGAGCTCGCTTTCCATCTTCTTTCTTCTTCCTCTGATATTCAATATTATATTGATGATCAGCAACAGGCTTATAATTTGTTGTTACAACTTTCTCCAGTTTTTGTGCTAGCCTTACATGTTTGGAAGATTCTTCCATTTGCAATCTCTTTAATCTCATGTAGTTTTCACTGGCAACAGGTCGGCATTCAGCTCTTTGTACCACCATTCCTTCCAATGAGAGTTTATCTGATGAGCTTTCAGTTAATACTGTTAACATCTGTCCTTCAACACCTTGCAAAACAAATGAATGTTCTCTGTGAGCACTGACTGAAGCTGGTTTTCTACCAATATCATGAATATTTGCATGATCCTCATTCAAAGTAAATGATACTTCAGACCTCCCTTTATTCTTGGTAATCCGCAGTTTCCCAACTTCACCTCTTTCAGGGGCTTTAGCCCATTGCTCTGACAGATATTTAGGAACCTTGACAAGCCACATGCGGGTGTTCTGCTTGGCGCCAGTTAGGTCCAGTTCCCTGTGCTGGGCCATCGGTCTGTCCTGGGTGGAGGCGAAGGTGCTGGAGCAGCAGCCTGGGCACCTGGAGGGCTGAGCAGAAAGGGTTGAAGCAAAGGGTGATTGCAATGAAAGGTGGATGATGAAAAGGCTTCACTCAATTGTGAGGATACCAGGAACCCAGCGAAAGGAACGTACCGCTGGGGGTAATGATGCTGTTCTCACTCCATTTCTCTATAAATAAATTTTAGGCAGAAAATCTAATGAAAATTTGTGATACTTAACTACTGCAATTCATATGAAGAAAGGAGAAGAATGTTTTAAATAAGGCTGTACTTGGGGGCAATCCACTCTGATTTCATAGTTGATCAAAATTTGGGGGTAGTAGAAGATTTGCTTAGAAAAAACAAGTCTTAAGATCCTATGGGTCTCATTCAGATACAGAAGATGATTCTTCCTATACTCAGCATGGGTGGGAGAGTGAATTATAGAATTTTCAGGTGGCAAACTTCAAAGGCATTATTAGAAAAATGTATTTGATAACTTTATATGAAAGAAGTCTTAACACAGTTGTTACAGAGATCCATGAAATTTAAAATTCTTTGTATGACTTTGTCTTTTAGAATAGGTAGTACATATCCAGGTGTGGTGTTTGTACACCTTTGATCCAAGCTATCTGGAGGCTGAGGCAGGAGGATTGTGGATTTGAGGCCAACCTAGGTAATGTAAAGAGACCCTGTCTAAAAAAAAAAAAAAAAAAAAGTAAATAAATTTAAAAAAAGAAAAAAATAATGCTGGGAGCCATCCGTGAATTGTGTATGAACTAAAAACAACATGGAAGCCATTAGGCAGGAAAGTCTGGTATCTGAGAACTCCCAATGACAATCCTGCTTGTTTGAGACTGCCCCATACATGTGACTTCCTACCTAGTTCTGTCTAAGTTCAGCACTGCACTGGAGATGGGGTGACTGCTAGAGCCACATAGCCAGACAGCCTCTGGGAGATGGGCATGGCTTGCCAAGATGCCAGTCAACCTGTTTTCTGCAAGACCCCTACTACACCCAGAAGCAAGACTCCTCCCACTGAAACCTTATCTGTTGGGGACCTTAACAACACGCCAGTAGATAGAAACTCTCTGGCAGTCTCCCACTTCCTGATACAGGAAGTTGGCCTAGCCAAGGGGTGTTCCCCTGACGCATGACAGAGGTCAGACTGCCACTAGGATAGGCTAATGGCTCTGCCAATGTGATTTGCTCATGCTCCCTATGTGCCCCTATGATCTTTCTGCTGATTGGCCCATGTCTTCTATAAAGGCCTTCCAACTTCCTCAATAAACTGAGCTTGTGCCTTGACCAGACTCCCTAGTATATGCCTGATTGTCTTCTATTGTGGGGGCTGAGCGTGGCCACCAGTCCATTTCTGCCTCTCCCTGATCTCGCCTCACCACTGGGGCATGTTCCCCCAGCCTTCTCTGCCAGCCAGAGAAGGCCAAACCTGGGTTAGGGGGAGCTAGAAACCCTAGCACTTATCCCTGCCTATAATGTACTTTCCCTTAAATAAAGAACAGGAGCCATTTTTTTAGATCAGTTCCAGCTCCTATATGGACTGGAGGACAATCAAGTGCTCCATTTGTTAAAATCTAATTTCTGGCTCTGACTTTTATTTCTTCACTATTTCAGACTTTTCTCAGGTGGCTTACACCTTCTGAGTAGGAAACTACCCTGGCAGCATGCTAGCTACCCTGCAATAAGAGAAGAAAGGTCAATCTGGAATAGGTAGCAAGTAATTTTGCCGAGTAATAAAATACTTTCCTCCTCAATGACAATCACACTGCACTAATGCTTTTTTAGTTATCCTTTATTTTATCATTTTCTTTTCGTTTTCTACTGAAGATTGAACACTGGGGTATCCACTCATCTGTCTTCTAAATGTCCTATCAGCCCATGAACTAGTCTCCCAATACAACCAAGCTAAGTCAAGTTACATTATATCTCACTTGAACACTTCTCATAGCCTTTTGTCTGTTTTCCTCACAGCTGTTCTTACTCTACATTTTACCATTCTTCAGCCATAAGGTGAAGAGTCTTATAAAAATGTAATTTGGACTTTGCTAATTCTTTGGGCAAGGACTGTTTCACAGCTGTGAAACATTCTAAACTCTCATAATTATCTGCAAGATTTTATATCATTTGGTCTTGACAAGCCACATTTTACTCCTGTTAGCATAGGACGATCAAGCTTCCTGGTATGTTCCTCTTCAAGTTAATCTTCCTGTACTCCTTTTCCCAATATACTCCAGGAATTCTTGCAATATGTAGGTCTTTTATGCAACTGTGGGCCTTTAGAGATGTTCATGTTCCACCTGAACTACTGTCTCCCCTCTGTTCCCATGTTTATTTGCTGAAGACATAACAAGTGCAAGATTAGGTAAACTAAAATGATTTATTCAACCTAACACCATAGTAATTTTTATCACTGAAATTTCAACACACCAACTTTTATAACTATAGGAGAATATTATCATGAATATAAACATCTGGATTGCTTAATACAAATGCTGTATTGTTCTTCAGTAATTAAAAGTTTTAATTCTATTTTTGCTGTTTTAATTTCATTGCTATTCTTTGGTGTTGTTAACAAACCATGTTAAATTTTTATCATGATTAATTGTTCTAACAGGAATACAAATATGACTTTTAAGTTAAGCAATAAATATATGTCTTTTACTCTCTCTCTCTGTATGTGTGTGTACTACTGTGTTACCAGTCTTATTTTCTGAATAGGACTCAAAAAAGAAAGACACAAAAATCTAAAAATAACATTAAAATGAAAACTATGTATGCTTATATAAATGACGTGTGTAAGATTTGTGTATGATTTTATACTTGAAATCTTTGTAGGATTAAATTAGCATTCTTTTCTGTTGTGACACATCTTAGTAAATATAGATTGAAGATGATTTAACTGTATTTAGAAAATATAGCTGAGGTTGTGGCTCAGCGGTAGAGCACTCGCTTAGCACGTGCGCGGCCCAGGTTCGATCCTCAGCACCACATAAAACTAAATGCATTGTGTACAACTAAAGCAAATAAATAAATATTTAAAAAAAGGAAAATATAAATTTTTATTTTCATGTTATGACTTATTTTTAAATATTTCAAACTTACAGAATCATCTAATGAGCTCTTAATTCACTATCAAGTAACTACCTTGATCATATTTATGATTGTTAGCATTACCCTGATAATAAATGCTGATATGTTTAACTTCAGCAACAAAAATTATGTTACTCTGGTGTTTGGAGAAACAAACCATTAGAGTTTTTCTAGCAGGCACTTGCTATTTCTTCAGCAAATAAACGTGGGAAAAAGGGTAAAGCATCTCAGGATGGGAAGGAAATTCTCTGGAACTTCAGTTTTAAATCTATCCTCTATTACATACATTTTGTTCTTTGTTGTTTGTTTTAGGCCACTTTGGTTACTTAGACTTAAACATTAGCAATTCCCAAACTGTTGTATGTTAGATTTCATTGTGTGTGTGTTTGTGTGTGTAAATATATATATACACTTGAATATCTGTGGAAAATACTTAGATTATACTGATAAAGATATTATTATAACTGGTAATATTCCATGACTAAAGGCAAAATACCTTGTATGCTGTCAAAAAGATAAAAAGGAAAGCCACATATTTTTAGGAGACCAACAAATTATTTTTTGCTCAAGGCCTCATTTTGTATTAGCGTTCTCTAGAGGAACAGAATCAACAGGAAGTATAATTATAAAAAGGGGATTTATTAATTTGGCTTACCTAACCAGAAGCTGGATAGTCCACAATGGCCGTCTACAGGCTGTAGAGCTGGGAGAACCAATACCTAGCTGCACAGTCCAACAGATTGAAGCCCCAGAACCAGAGGGATCAGCTCTGCACCCCTTGTCTGAGACTGAAGGCTTCTGTGGAATCACTGGCAGAGTGCGCTTTGGAAGAGTGAAGAAACAAGAGTCCTATATCCTCGAACTATCACAGCAGCATACAGGAACCAATTCAAGAAGAACGGAGCTTGCATCTGGTGCTGTTTCCTTGTTCTTCCAATTTTTATTCCATCCAAGCCATCATCCTATTGGTCGGTGCTGCCCACACTTAGGGAGGGTCTCCATTTCGGTTGGCCATCCCACTTGCCAAGCATTCTTAGACACACCCTCATTGACACACCCATAAACCTTTTAATTCTGGGTATCTCTTAATGCAATCTAGTTGACAATTCAGATTAACCACTACAACATGTAACACCTACCTTACTTAGCCTTGAGGCATTTTACAGTCAAGACATAAATATGGCACACAAGATGCAAGGGGAAAGAAGAGAGAGTCTGTTTGTGTCTACAACAAAAGAAAATGAGTAGAAACGGAGTTGAATTGTTGTTCTTATGGATGTACTTTATACTTTTTTTTTTAATATTGTATAGGTATATTTCAAAGAGCTCAGCTTAGAGAACAAAGGAAGAATAGTTACAATTTTATCCAACTGGGAAGAGAAGGTCATTTTATTTTTCTAAGGAAGTCACAGAACAGAATTAAAAATTACTAAATGCTAATACAAGCTTGTTCTTTTAACTGTAGTTGGAAAACTTGACTATTTTACCATTTAGATATTAAAATAATAACACCAAGAATGCTGAGCTATAGAGTTTTTAAATGGCTTGCTCAGCTGCAGCAGTGTATCAGAATAGAGCTATTTTACAAGTGGGGGTGGGGCAGGACAATACCTACATCTGTGTGTGTCTGAAGAGGGATTACTGACCTCTGTCCAAGGTAGGATATAGTAAGATGTGCCAGTGACTTACAATAAGATGTTCCAACAACTTACACTTGTTGAAAGCTAGAAATTCCCCTGGAGGTTAGATTGATGTTTTGCGTGCAGACTTAGTTTCTTGACCAATGGGGAGATAAAATATTCCTCAGTAAACTCGTGCCCAAACTCCTTGAATCTGAGGTATCTTTACAGGTATCTTAACTGTTCATAATGCAGACATGAGATGTATTTAATGTGACCAAGAAACAAACACTGAGGACATGGCCAGCAGGACCTCGAAGATCTCTACAACTGTTTGCACTTTCTTTCTCCTCCTGTACTTTATCTTTTACATTTATTTAATCTTTACATCCTGTGAAACTTGATGAGTTTTGTCAATTATCCAACACTGTGTAAATCAACAAAAGCAGTAAATCATGGGAAATGGAGAGCTATAATCCAGTCCTTTTTGTATAATAAACATATTTTATCAATTAAGCTTAGGAAACGTTAGATGCGATGAAATATGTTAGATAATGATGAAACGTTGCTTTTCTCTGAAAGAAAGTATATTAATGATAGCATACCCAAGCTAAATATGTATTTGCTGAATCATATCCTGAAGGAATGCATCAATAATCAGTGAGTATTAAAATGCATAGTCTTATCTCTCTCTTAAATAGATACTTACTTAAGTAAATTCATCACTATTTTTTCATAAAATAGGCTCTTAATTTGGATTCTAAACATAAAATGGAACAAAATGGATTAATTTTCAAAATTCTTGAAAAATATTTCTGAAAATATATATCTCTATAGTAACTTTATAATTTAAAAAAACGATTATAATACTTTTAGTGGATTACAAGTGGAATGAAAATTGGATTATTAGTTTTTTTTTACAACAGTATTTTTATGTAAATAGTAAAATATTTCCTTAAATGACTGAAAAATGCTAGATATGTAGAATAGTTATTAGCCAACTAAATCTTAATTATCTTAAAATTAAGATATTCAGATATTTTATTTAATTAGATAGCTATCTATGATTTAAACTCATTTTGTTAGTTATTTTATAATTAAGAAAGTATTTTTTTGAGAAGTTTGTTTTACTATATAAGATATGATAGTTAACTATGATTTCTCAAAAAAATGTAGAGTTAGATTAATATTTCATGGGACATATTAAAAGCAAAATTGAATAACTTTTGGCATTTTACATAACTCTGACACTATAGAGAATTCTATGAAATAATAAATATTTGTAAGTAAATGGATTAAGGAATGAATAAAAACTTGGTATAAGGAAAGTTGAATATTTGCCTGAGAAACAGAAAACTTTAGGAATCAGTTTTGAAAGAAGTTTTAGATATTTGAAAATAATGTAATAATAAAAATGTAAAAGAATGTCATTCAAAACTTAGAACCAAGAACTTAACAGATAAATCCCTAAGCAAATGCTCTCTGCAAAGGGGACCGCAGTGCTCCAAAGAACCCTGTGTATAGAATACCCTTTTATTCTGAATGCTAGGTAAGAGTTCAATTTCTTATTTCAACTCATTTTATTTCTAGCACTTGTGTGTCTTTTTCCCGTAATAACAACCATCAGTTATCCACTTAATAAAAAATTCTACCTTGAGGTCATGTCTAACTCAATGTAATTGAAAATAATTCCAGATGTATTGAAAATTTCAGCCCAGACAACAATTGCATCCTGTGAAGAAGAATCCAATTCCCCCAGGCTGAAGCCTTGAGCAGCCTGAGGCTTAAATACAATGAAGGATATTTTTTCTCCCCTTTGTATTGTTTCTTGCTAAAATAGCATGCTTGTCAAACCCTTCTAAATGTGTAGATCGATAGACAGACAGAAAGGCTTTCAGCTTGATGTGTCACTGAGGTAGACAGCATCCGCTCAAGTCACAGTTCCCTACCTTGGCATATTTGGTTTCAGAGGTATCAAAGCTCATTCGTCTTTTATTGACATAAACAAGAACAAAGGAATTTAAAGCTTATTGGAAAAATAAAAGACTACAAGAAAGTATGCTTGTTCTATATGTGAAAAGACTCCTGTCTGCTCTAACCGGAATTATAGGACTAATCATCCACTTTTATGAATTTGAAGTCTTTATAGAAAGAGCAGGAAAAACTTCAAAACGTTAACTATTACAAAATGAATGAGACATTATTAACAATGACACCTAGTGGTGGAAGGGCATTTCCGTAAAAGCTTCTTTTAAAATGTAGTCTCAATTAATTGACCCTATCTCGGCTTAACATGCATGGATTGTTTTACCTTATGCTTCAATGGAGGCCTGAATATTTTAAAGCATTTAGTGTAGGCTGCACATTGCTTTTCAGAGTGCTAACTGTGGACTGTCTGCATCACAATAACCTGGAGTATCTGCTTGAAATGCATAAATGAATCTCTCAAGGTAAGGGCCAGAAGTACCCATGTTTCAAAGGGTCTGCGAATAATTATAATATGTATGAAGTTTGAGAACTACAGGGTCAGAAGAAAGACAGAACAATGTGTATGGTGGGAACACATACATGCTACATATGTAGAACTTAATGTGAAATTCGTATTTCATTTGGAAGTATCATATAGCTCACTTGTGTGCATGTATGTATAATTCTGTTACCACTTAAAATAAAAAAAAGTAAGAATGAAGTTTATTGCCACTGCAGTCCTTGAGGAACTCACCATCCTATAGGACAGGTGAATGTATAAACAGCTAAATGATATATTTATGTAAGCAGAACAAAGGAGTAAGGATATCTGTAAAACAGGAAAGCTTCACATGGTTACATTTGATCTAGTTTTTTATGACCGATCAGCAATCTGTCAAGTGATGACACATGTATGCAGGAGCCCTGTTTGGGGATTGACTTGATTTGCGGTTGACTATGAGCCATGGAGATTTGGGCTTTGTTGCCTCCCGTAGTCTCACGGGACTTGTTGCGGGATCTCGAGTGACTTGGCCGAAATTGCTGATCGGGTCAGCGCCATTTTAGTGGTGTGTTTGTCGTGTGTTAGTCGTTGTTAGAACCAGAGAGAAAAGTTATCAGAATAAAAAGCTGTTTGTCTCCAGTTCGCCTCTGAAGTTTTTCCCGCGGCTCCGTTGCTCCAAGCGCTTCAGGCGGCAACAGGTGGCGGCCCGTACGGGGACTTCGGAGCGGACAGGTAAGAACTGAAGGTCTCTAAAGATGGGTTCGAATATAACTGAATCCCAATTGATAGAGGCTATGCAAAGACTCCTTGATATACCTGACTCTGTTCTCAGTGAGGAGTGTATAGACAAAAGTGAAAGTGATCAAAAAAGTGTAGATTCCACTGGGCCAACTGAGACCAGTAAAGAGAGTATTAGAAGAGACCCAAAAATGACAAAAATCCAAGCTATTAAAGCTATTCGGGAGTTATTGGCGAAAGCTGAAGGATACTTGCTCTCACTGGAACCTGGGCCTCAGGATATTGCTGTCAGTGAAATTAGCAGTGGTGAGGAATCTAGTAAAAGTGATCCTGAGAAAATGAGGAAAAAGAAACTAAAAAAGACCGAGAAAAAGGACGGTCAGGTAGAGGAGTCACTTGTGTCCTCTACTCCCCCATGGGTGGAATCCATTACAGAAAATATGAAGGGTATTACTAGGCATTTGCATACCCTAGAAACAGAAATAAAAAGTCTTTCTGATCGCTTATGCGCTCTCGAGGACAACTCACAGATACACTGGGAACCGCCAGCATTTGAAAAGAAAAATGGACAGAGTGTCCATCAGTCAGTAGATTTCAAAACAATAAAAAATCTCAAAGAGGCAGTAATGACTTATGGGCCCCAAGCTCCTTTCACGTTGAGTATGCTGGAGTCCCTTAACACCTTTAGCTTAACCCCCTCAGACTGGAAAAGTCTATGTAAAGCAACATTAAGCGGGGGGCAATTCTTGGTTTGGTGATCGCAATTCCAAGAACTTTGTACAGAAACGGCTAAAAGAAATGCGGCTGCAGGGTTTGAAAACTATAATATAGACATGCTCACAGGAGAAGGGCAATTCGCAGACTTACAGGCTCAAACAGATTATGACCCAGATGTATATGCTCAGATAAATGCAGCTGCCTTAGAGGCATGGAAAACTGTACAAGGACCTGGGGATCTACAAGGTAGCTTGTCAAAAGTGATTCAAGGACCTAATGAGCCGTATGCCGACTTTGCTGATCGACTTTTGAGAACTGCAGTAGTGTGTTTGCAGATGTTGACCAAGCTATGCCATTAGTTGTTCAATTAGCTTATGAAAATGCAAATAAATGGTGCCAAGCAGCCATCAGGCCATGGAGAACTAAAAAGGATCTTTCCGTATATATACAACTATGTAAAGATATAAAGGATGCCTTTGTCACAGGAAATGTGATTGCAGCCTCAATGAGAGGTGCTTCCTCTCGAAATTTCACAAAGGCTAAACGTAGACATTATAATCAATCAGGATATTCCAGGCAAAATTATCATAATCAATCAGGCAATTCTAGGCAAAATCCCAAAAGAGAAATAAGACCAAGCTCATACCGTGCCCCAGGCCGCTGCCCCAGGTGTTAAAAGGGAAATCATTGGGCCAATAAATGCCATTCAAAATTTGACATCCATGGAAATCCTTTGTTCAGGAATTCAAAAAACGGGGCACGGGGCCCAATACCCCGGGGCCCACAAATGTACGGGGCATTGCAGAAGGAGTATCCTCAAGCATCCACTCAGATGCTTCCCCGACACAATCCCTACTACCCATCCACTCCCTCGCCAGAGGAACAAGAGGAAATGCAGGATTAGACCTCTGTTCCACCACCCGAATAGTGTTAACACCTGAAATGGGGGTTCAACTGATTCCCACAGGAGTCAGGGGACCTCTTCCCTCAGGGACTGTAGGACTTATTATCGGGCGTAGTCCTAAAAGCTTATTAGGTTTGCAAGTGACCCCAGGTGTAATAAACTCAGACTACAAAGGGGAAATAAAAATAATGCTTAGCTCACCCCAAAGTATAACTTCTGTTAATCAAGGAGATAGAATTGCTCAGTTGCTTCTCCTTCCCAATTTACATAATTCATTTAAAATGGGTATGCCTCAAGAAGGGAACAATAGAGGATTTTGTTCCACTGACTCAAGTCCCATGGCTTGCTGGGTTCGAGACTGTTCAAGGAGGCCTATGTGTAAAATAAAAATCCAAGGAATAGAAATGGAGGGATTAATAGATACTTTAGCTGACTCTTCCATTATTAATTTACGCCAATGGCCCAAGCACTGGCCTCTGCAAAAAGCTTCAACCAGTTTAAGAGGCTTGGGATATAATAACCTCCCAGATAAAAGTGCGGTAATTTTAAAATGGGAGGATGATGAAGGCCATAAAGGAACATTTCAGCCTTATGTTTTACCTAATCTACCGGTTACTTTATGGGGAAGAGATACTTTGCAACAAATGGGAGTACACCTTGCAACCAAGCCTGCAGATGTTAAATGTGAAAACCTACAGGGTAATCTTAACCCTAAAAGAACTCATTATCAAAAAGTACAGAGTAATCTTAACCCTAAAAGTAATCATTATCATAAAGGAAAAAGATATTTTTTTTCGGGGCCACTGAGAAAATAAATTTGAAAATACCATGGCTTTCTGATAAGCCAGTGTGGGTCCCTCAGTGGCCCCTATCTAAAGAGAAATTACAAGCGGCCCACCTACTAGTTCAGGAACAATTAGAAGCAGGTCATATAGAACCTTCCACCTCTCCCTGGAATTCCCCCATATTTGTGATCAAGAAAAAGTCAGGAAAATGGCGATTGTTACATGATCTTAGACAAATCAATAAAACCATGCAAGTTATGGGGCCTACTCAACCTGGACTTCCTAGTCCTGTAGTTATTCCAAAAAATTTCCATCTTATTACTCTTGATATAAAGGATTGCTTCTTTTCTATTCCCCTACATCCTCTGGATGCCCCCAGGTTTGCTTTTTCCGTTCCTTCTATGAACAATAATGGCCCTGATCAGAGATATCAATGGAAGGTTTTACCAGAGGAAATGGCTAATAGCCCCACCATATGCCAAATATATGTGGACAAGGCTATCCAACCCATTAAAAATAAATATCCAAACCTCATGTGTCTACATTACATGGATGATATTTTATTGGCCCACCCTAATCAAAAAATCTTATTTAATATATTCAGTGACGTGGTAGAAAATTTAAAAAAATATGGATTATATATAGCAGAAGAAAAAGTTCAAACCAGATCTCCCATATTATATTTAGGATTTAAAATCATGGATACTTTTGTTAGACCCCCAAAAATTCTAATAAATAAAGAACATTTGACCACCCTCAATGATTTCCAAAAACTACTGGGAGACATTAATTGGCTTCGCCCTACACTAAATCTCACTACTGGCCAACTAAAACCTTTATTTGACATCCTTCGCGGAGACCCTGATCCATCTTCACCGCGAACATTGACTCCTGATGCTAGGAAAGCTTTAAAGTTAGTAGAAAAAGCCATTGAAGGAGCTCATTGTGATAGATTTGATTTAACTCAACCGCTGATGTTGATTATTATTTCTTCACAATATACACCCACAGGAGTATTTTGGCAACAAGGGCCTTTATTATGGATACATTTGCCCGTCTCTCCTAAAAGTATAATTGAATCTTATACCTCCATGGTGGCTAAACTTATTCTTCAAGGACTTAAGACTTCTACTAAAATATTTGGCATTCACCCTGCTGCTATTATTACTCCCTATTCATCATCACAGATTGAATACTTATGCTTCAATGATAATGATTGGGCTATAGCTAAATGCTCTACTTCTGCAAATTTTGATAATCATCTTCCTAAGTCCCCTATATTATCTTTTTGTATTAATCATCCTATTATATTTCCACAGGTAATAAAAAATCAACCTATTCCTAAGGCATTTAATGTATTTACAGATGGGTCCTCAAATGGTACTGCTACAGTAGTCACTAAAAAAGAAAATATGATTTACATAACTGCACACAAATCAGCTCAACTAGTGGAATTGGAAGCTGTGGTAAGAGCTCTGGAGAATTTTAGGGACCAGCCCGTAAACATTTTTTCAGATAGCCACTATATTGTACAAGCCGTCCCAAAATTAGAGTTAGCAGGACCAATAGCACCTCATACTCCAGCCTTTAAATTGTTTTATCAAATACAAAAACTTTTGTGGGCAAGAAAAGAACCTCTATTCGTAGGCCATATTAGAGCACATACTAATTTGCCTGGTCCCCTCCATGAAGGTAATCAAAAGGCTGATGAACTTACAAAAACAATATTTATACTTTCAGTGCTACAACAAGCTACTTTATTTCACTCCCAGTTTCATGTCAACAGCACCACCTTGAAACGTAGGTTTAAAATCACAAAGGAGCAAGCCAGAACAATTGTAAAAGATTGTAAATCTTGTATGACACATTTGCCCAATCCTCATTTCGGCGTTAACCCTAGAGGATTAATGCCCAATCATTTGTGGCAGATGGATGTTACTCATGAGCCAAGTTTTGGAAAATTGCGATTTATTTATGTGACCATAGATACATGCTCAGGCATGATTTTTGCTTCCTTACATTCTGGAGAAAAAGTTAAAGATGTTACATCTCATTGTTTGCAAGCTTTTGCTGCATTGGGCATCCCCAAAATGCTTAAAACAGATAATGGCCCCGCATATACGTCCTTATCTTTCAAACAGTTTTGCGCAAAATTCAATATATCCCATAAAACAGGCATCCCATACAATCCTCAGGGTCAGGGTATTATTGAAATAGCAAACCGAACACTGAAAATTATGTTATTAAAACAAAAAGAAGGAAATTGGAAAAGTCCTAAGGACAGATTGGCAGTTGCCCTGTTTACCTTAAATTTTTTAACTTTAGACTCTAATGGTTATTCTGCTGGAGACAGACATTGGAATCCACACCAACAACATAAACCTTTGGTTTACTGGAAGGATGTTCTTTCAGGTACATGGAAGGGTCCAGATCCAGTATTAATTTGGGGAAGAGGATCTCTTTGTGTTTTTCCAAAAGACGAATCCTCTCCAATATGGATACCATCTAGATTAATAAAACAGGTACCACATCAAAATGATCAAGATGAAGTTATTGAAGAATCAAGATTAATAAAAAAAGGTACAAAATCAAGAGGACCAAGATGAGGGTACAGAATGATTCCCTCAAAAGAGTCCTTCAAAATATTTCACTACTTAAGTGTCATTCCTCCCGGCCGGGACAAGGAGATCTCTCTTTAGTGTGCACACAATTGTATTTTTTTTTTTTTCTTTTTATACATGTCTTTATGTCTGTACATTTGTCTACATTTCATGTTAATGTGACGTCACAAATATATGTTTGTATGTTTGTTTGTCTGTCCAGTGTGACGTCACAAAGAACAAAGCGCTTATAAAAAAGAAAATATATATATATATATGGATCCAAATAACTTTAATTCATTTTAGGTTAAGAGTATTCAATTTAGGTAAATAATTTTATAAATGAAGGTACTTTCAATTTTGATTTATAGGTGTCCCTGGGACTTCTCTTTAGCAAACAATATGACTAGTGCTATATAACCTGATATTTTGGTGTTTTGACATAAGATTGTTTATTTGTTATTAACTTCATTTGTTTAATAGCTCATTAATTTCAATTATCTCAACAGGTAAAAGATTGCTCTGTATACAGAGACTCAAGGGTTCCAGCTAACAAATTATTTCTCTAAAGTGCCTTTACCTTTTCTTTAATCTATCTTTAATGCAGTAATTACCCTCAGTCTTTCTTTGTTTTGTTCTAAATATGATATTTTTCCAACTTATGTTTGTAGAAGCTCAACCAGCGATGTGTGTGAACAAAAATCAACTTTAATTTTCAGCTCAACCAGCGGTGTATGTGAACAAAAATCAACTTTAATTTTCTAATCTAATTATTCTATTTTGTAGTTTGACAACTCGCCTCTTGACTCAGTGCTGCAATAGCACTGCCTTTCCTTTAATAATTGATGCTTGAGTTTCTAGGTAGCGGGCCCTGAAGATTTGCCGGTGGCATTGTCTAAACATAAAAAAGACGTCTGCTGCTACAGCTGCAGGGATCGCGGCCGCCGCAAGCATCCCTGCTGCTCAAACATCAAACAACCTCACCAACAGTGTGGCCTCTGCTCTACATGCATGGGGCCTCCTACATCAACATGTTATAACAAATGGACATTTTGATCTTTCATTGTTTGGGACTTTACGGGACAATGCCTTGCGGGTATTTGTCTAGAGAATTCAGTGTGTTACTTGATGGAACTTAGGGCAGCTGATTTGTTTAAACAATTTGATATGCTATGCAATTTGGCTCATCACCAAAAGGCTTGTCGCCTTAAAGCCGCAACATCTCCTCACAATTGGACGGCTGTTAGTCATCATATATAGTCGATCCTAAAGGGCTCCATTGGATGGCTGGTTAGCCAATGACGGGTAAGATCCCCAGAGGGGGACAACCTAAGACAGGCACAGTCGCACGGGACAGTCTCATGTGGCCGACATATCAACCTAAGACAGGAGTCAAGGGCACAGCCTTGATTATCCGATGACGGGTAAGAATGTTGGTTGCACATAGACGTCCTAGAGCATTACCTCTTTTAAAACAAAAAGGGGGAAATGCAGGAGCCCTGTTTGGGGATTGACTTGATTTGCGGTTGACTATGAGCCGTGGAGATTTGGGCTTTGTTGCCTCCCGTAGTCTCACGGGACTTGTTGCGGGATCTCGAGTGACTTGGCCGAAATTGCTGATCGGGTCAGCGCCATTTTAGTGGTGTGTTTGTCGTGTGTTAGTCGTTGTTAGAACCAGAGAGAAAAGTTATCAGAATAAAAAGCTGTTTGTCTCCAGTTCGCCTCTGAAGTTTTTCCCGCGGCTCCGTTGCTCCAAGCGCTTCAGGCGGCAACACATGTAGAAAAGAAAAAAAGAGCTAGAAGAAAGAACATAAACCTCTCAGCAGGAATGATCCATCCTACTGAATAATAAATCTCAAAAACGGACTGAATATGGTCTATAGAGCTATGAGAAGTGAGAAGGAAGAGAGATGAAGCAGACTGAACTACTATCATTTCATGAAGCCTTGTAGTAAATTTTGCCAAAATCCAAAGAACCCTTTTATTTATTTAAATAAATATGTTAAATAGATGATATGAGTTGGAATCTCAAATACTTGGGTTAATCCTCAATGATTCCTCTTTTCCTAGAGGTCCTTAAGGAAAATTACTTCAAAAATTGATCAAAACCAGACTTTATTACTAGTAAGGGCTTTTGTTAAATTTTAAATAGTCTCTATTGGATGCCACAAATTTTGGAAAGTTACTATTCTTCATTCTGGAAGGTCACTGTACCCTAATTTTACCCCCAAAATATTAATGGTATCCATTGCTTGTGTAGGATGTATTTTCCCAAATTGCATGTTTTAAATTAATCACCATTGAGCTAGTAGTAAAAGACAGGGCCTTTGAGAAGTGATTAAGTCATCAGTATAAGGTTTTTCTGAATTCATTAGAAACTTGATAAAAGAGATGCAAGAGAGTTGTTACCTCCTTCATCATGTGAAGATAAAGTATTCAACCCTTAAACCGTTGTGCCACTTGAGAAAATTGCAAAAGATGCTATTGATGATACAGGATGTGAGACCTCACCAGACATTAACGCTACCAGCACCCTGGTCTTGGCCTACTCAGCCTTCAGAACTATGAGAAATGCATTTCTATCATTTTTAAATTAACCAGGATAAGGTATTTTGTTAGAGCAGGCTTAATGGAGTGAGACATCTATTAACTGTTTTCAATATTTTAAAATGCCCTAGAGAATAGAACACCTGGAAAGTATTCACCAAGAGGCAGAGCCCTTTCTCATTAGATAGAGAAGATCAAGCAAAATGTGCTTGGGTAAGGAATGGGGTAACAGCAAATAAGTCTAAGGAGAAGTCTAAAGATGGCAGTTAGATAGCAATGACTTCTGGAAACTTCAAAATGTAGTCCCAATTTTATTCAGGTTTACCTAAAAGCAGAAAGTCCCAAAATATATTGAAATGTTCAAAGTGGTATAGATGTGGTAATCTGGAAATGTTTTGTTTAATGCATTAGATGGTGAATTCTGATGTTTATTGTACAAAAGAGAATAAGGTCAAATTATAGCTGAGATTTGAGAAATGGAAAGCAATTAATCTGAGGACTAAACTCACTGTGGCACAGAAGGCCTTCCAAGCTATGGCTTGTATATATTTTCTCCCATATTCCTTTTTAAAAAAATTTTTTTTTAGTTATACATGGACTAATTTTGTTTATTTATTTTACATGGTGCTCAGGATCTAACCCAGTGTCTTACAAGTATGAGGAAAGCACTCTGCCTCTGAGCCCCAGCCCCAGCCACCCCCATATTCTTTTTTGAGAGTTCCAGTTACATTGTATAAATTTGGAATTCCTTTTTTTAAAAAATTAATTTATTATTTTTTCTGTTTTATTTTTTGTGGCTAGAACCTAGGATCACTCTACTGCTGAGCTACATGCCCAATCCTTTCTATTTTTCACTTTGAGATAGATAGGCTCACCCTAGTTTTCTAGGCTGGCCTTGAATTTGAAACTTTCCTGTCTCAGCCTCCTGAATTCCTGGGATTACCAGCGTGAGCCCAGCTAAATTTCTGTTCCTTAACCAATCCAACTTTCATCATTAAGATACTTTATTAAATAGCACATTTATTGAGCGTTCTCCCCTGTGTGCTATAACTCAGCTTCAATTCCTATTCAAAACCTGGTATGGTTTGTGTTAGATTCCGGCAGGGAGGCCACACCTCCCAGGTAGCCTAAGAGGCCACACCTCCCAGGTACCTTGAGACAAGACACACCTCCCAAGCGCCTTAGGTTGGCCAGCCCTCAGGTGCCCCACGGGACCAATTGAGATACATGGGCACCCCCCTCTTGACCTCTGGCAGCCTGTGGAGATGTGACCCACTCCAGGGATCTGGCTGGCCACAAGTCCCCTACTTAAGCCTGCTCCGGACTGAAACTGCCCCCTTTTTTCTTCTTTTTCCCATTCCTTCCCTGCTCTTCCACTCCGCTCTTTCCCTACCCCCCTCCCTTCCACGTGGCCCCTAATAAACCCCTTCTTTTTACTAACACCGTGTTTCTGGCGTGAGTTAACTTTGCCCTACAGTTTGGATGTGAGGTGTCCCCCAAAAGCTCACTTGTGAGACAAGGTAAGAAGGTTCAGAGGGGAAATGAAGAGTCTTAACCCAATCTATGATTTAATCCTCTGACAGAGATTAACTGAGTGGTAACTGAAGTGGTAGGGTGGGCTGGAAGAGGTGGGATTGGGTCTTGGCTTTGGAGTACATATATTTTGTATCTGGAGAGTGGAGTTTCTCTCTGCTTCTTGATCACCATGATGTGAACTGCTTCCCTCTGCAATGCACTCAGCCATGATGTTCAGTCCCATCTCAAGCCCAAGAAATGGAGCCAGCCTTCTAAGGACTAAAACCTCTGAAACCATGAGTCCTCAAATAAACTTTTCCTCCTTTATAGTTGTTCTGGTCAGATCCTTCAGTCACAGCAGCAAAAAAGCTGACTAAAACCAAACCTATTCTACAGTATTTATCATTCAGAACTTCCATTATAGTATTATAATAGACATGAATTTGATAAAATTTAGAAAAATAGTTAAATTGCCAAGAAAAAAAAAACAAAACAAAAATATTATTATCAATGTTTACTCATTAGAAATTTCAAGATTTTTGTTTCTATTGAATTTTTTCAAATGATTTATAAATAAATATTGTAATATATTCCCATCAAAATCATTTTAAAACAGATATATTTCATATTTTGAACAAAACGAAAGTAAGGATTAAAATGAGATTAACTTTGTTATTACTGCTATTAAAATCTTGACAAAATGCTAATTATTGTAATTCAGTGGGATAAGAAAAATATAATATGCCCATAAATCTAATACAGTGATAATGTCTGACCCAGAACCTACCAATTCTACATAAATAATTCTTATTATATGAAATAAAATAAATAGTACTAACACACAAAAAGAAACAAATGGTAGAAGCTTCTCAACAAATGCTGAAGAGCATTTGATAAAAATTCATCATTTATTCTGGCACAAAGAAACATCAAATATATGAACAGGAAGAACACTTAAAATTTATAGGAATCTCAAAAAAAAAGAGAGAGAGAATGACTAAATAAAGCAGAAAATATCAAAATGTTCATTGATATTAAGTTAATTAAATAAATTGCTTTCACCATAATGTGATTTTGTAAGTTTATATGCAAAATTTGATGGATTCTATCACCATATTTCTTTTGAGATTCTGTAACAAAATACTACAAACTAGATAGCTTATAAACAAGAGATATTTATTTCTCTTTTTCTGGAGGCTGGGAAGTTTGAGATCATGCTACCAGCAAATTTAATACCCAGAGAAGGCCCACCTTCTGGTTCACAGGTAGTACTGCCCCCTGTGTCCTCACATAATAGAAAAGGTAGGAGATTGTTTAGAAGCTTTTTTAAATAAGGACACTAATCCCATTTGTAAGAACTTCTCCCATATGATTTAATCCCTTTCCAAAGCCCTACCTCCAAATGCCAGTACATTGGGTATTAGATTTCAAGACATAAATTTTGAGAGAATACAAACATTCAGACCATAGTGGTCACAAAATACTGATTTGGTATGATACCAAAGATACATTTTTATGGAGAAGAAACAATAAGAAGTATTTGTGTAAAAGGGGGGAAGACACACGTTTGTAAAAATATTATCATATAATATATAAAAATATGTATGTTATAAAAATATGTATGCTATAAAAATATGTGTTATAAAAATGAGCATTTTTTACTATTTACATATAGTTAAACATTTCATATATATATATATATATATATATATATATGTTTCACACGTAGAATTGGAATATCACATAAGTTTTGCTTTCATTCAAAATTTGAAAAGAGGAATAGTGCAAGGGCATAGAGAAATAGCAAATATTTATATTCATTTTTAAATTTTTTTTTAGTTGAAGGTGGACACAATACCTTTATTTTATTTATGTGGTGCTGAGGATAGAACCCAGGGCCTCACACATGTGAGACGAGCGCTCTACTGCTGAGCCATAGCCCCAGCCCCATGTAAATATTTATATTCTTATTTGAACAAAGAAATAATGAAAATAAAACATTTTAAAAATTAGAGATATTAAAATAGGGTATGGCTACTAAGTATTATAAGTCTACAATATGCAATTTTCAAAAATACTGTTCTTTGTTATAGAAACACATTAAATATTTGCTGACAAAATAGCAAAATCACTGGAAAGTACTTTAAATATTTGAAGGAGAAAAAAATCTAGAGTTAATAGATGACAAAAAGATTAGGAACAAATAATTGGTGAAGCTGAGTTAAGGACATTAGGATTCAATGTACTGTTCACCTTAGTTTTTCAGATATTTAATTTGTTGTATAAGAATAGCATTTTAAAAATTAAAAAAATAGATATTCTTTATTGGCTTAAGATTTGAGAGCCTAAATAACATAAAATGCAAATATATCTTAGGTTTGTCAAGAGGTTCTGAATATTATTGAAAAATATAAATATGTTTTATAATAACTTATTTTCCATCATTATACATATATACACAAACTATAAAAACACAAAGATATTTGATGAAATACTGTGACAGGCAGGACCACCCACCTAGCCCAAAACATCAGGTGAATCAGTCCTGGACTGACAGATATTGTCAAAAATTGTCATCATATAAAAATCAACCTCAATGAAACTGATGAGGCTATTCACCAGTATATTTTCAGCAGTTGTTAATTTTATCTGAAAACACCAGTATTTGGTTCATATACCCTCTTAAAAACAAAACAAACAAACAAAAAAAAGGGTTCCTAGTCATTCACTTTTAATAACTCTTGATGTGAACTCTAGATATAGAAAACAAAAAGTTTTAAAGGTAGCAACACATGATATCTGGTATTTATATTTATGTAAATATTTTTATGACTGAAATCATTATCGGTTGAATTTCAAGCATTGCTTTTGGCAAAAGGATAACACAATGAACTGAATGAAGTCCCTTCTCACCCCTAGCATATGGTGTAGAAGATCGAGCTAAGCAATGTATACACAGCCACTGGTAAATGCTAGGAAGAAAAGTACAATAGGATAAGGAGACTGCAGAATGGTGGGAGCAGAGTTGGTGGAGAAGGTGGTGAACTATGTTATATTTAAGCTTGTGAGTTCCGGAAGGGATCTCTTCTAAGGAGACAATGTTGAAAATTTGAAGAAATTGAAGGAGCATGACAATCTTTTGGGGTGAAATATTTTCAGGCGAAGTCTCAGTGATAGAAGCCACCTTTGCATGGTTGATGAATCACAGTAAGGCCAAAGTAAGGGGAGGAGTGGATAGTGGTGAATAAACTGACCAAAGGCCACATCATGCAAGAAACAAAAGGTAAACTGCTTTGGTTTTGTCTTTACAGTGAGGATATTAAAGTCCAGAAATAGTATAATGCAACTTACTTTTTAGAATAAATATTAAATTTGTGAATAATTATAAAATTATAATAAATTCATAATACATTTTTCTATTCCATTTATTCTCATTCTCCTTGAAAACTTGTTCATAATCCCTTCTTTCCTCCAACTTCCTACTTAACCTTCATCATCATTATTCATATGATCAATATTATACTTAAACACTAAGACTATCTGAGCAGAATTTGGCACATATGTTTGCTTGCATCTGTCATCATAAATTCTGCCTATTTTCTATTATTGTGTATTAATGTTCAGTGTTAACAAAAGCTAAACCTTCCCCCAGTGTTCTGGTGATACCTTCACTTTTCATTTACTTAAGTATTTTGCTTTAGAGACTTCTATTTCTTTCTTTGACACATTAGTTTTGTTCTTTATTGCATAATCCCTATTATCATACTAATGAAGTTATTTTCTTCATTCTTAAAAGTACATATCAGTCTGGACCCCACTTTTCTTTAAAGTCACCCCTGTAAATTTCTACTTTTTTGCTATTATGGGAAGAGTGATCTTCATGGACTACCTTATTTTTATTTCTCTCAATTTACTCCAAAATCTATTCCAATCAGTATATTTCACAAATACCACCCCAACATCCCACTAACTAATGGTGATGGTTTGGTGCAGCAGTGGAGGTAGTGAATGTAGCCAGATTTTTTATTTCAAAGGTAAAGATAGTTGAATGTTGATTTTAAGAGTGTACAGAGTCAGGCATACCAAATGCTGCCAGAACACTAGCCATACCCCAATCTTCCCTCTTCAGAGTTCACTTAGGACTTCTGTTCCAGTAACGGGTGTCTTTTGCCTAAAAGCTTTCTCTCATGGGAATTTCAGAGCCCTAAAAGGAATCCTCCTCTTATGCCTTACTGGAGATGGTACACAAATACCTTCGGTCCCTCCCTTATAGGTGTGATAACTCCAGCACCTGTTTTTTTTAAATTGCCTTACTTCCTTACTGCATGTCAGTGGCATACCTCCCAAATTAAATCCTGTCACTCAAATGCCTCATTGTCTGTTTCTGGAAAAACTCACAAGAAGATGCATCATTTTTTTATCTGATCGTATAGAAGAATAGAGATGCTACTTATGAAGACAATGAAGATTACTGGATATTGGCTTGGGGGAAAGGGCTTGAATAATGTCTCATGTTGGATATGTTAAAGTTGAACATATAGGGACTTAACAGGGTCTTGGGAACTGAGTTCTGAAGCACCTGAATTTGGAGGAGAAGAATTTGTTGATAGTCCAAAGGAGATAATGAGGAAGATTGACCACTGGAGTTTTGGTGAACAATGAGACTTCTTATTCAGCACTTAGGTTAAAATCATTTTTTAAGATAAACAAAATCATTAACACTATCATATTTTTTTCATAATCAAATAAAATCAGAACTGCAAATTAACTATTGGACTTAACACTATGAAAGTCATTGTCAATGTTGTCAAGTTATGTGGCTAAAAAGGAGGTTGAAAGGAAAATAGAGAAAATGGGAGTAGTTAACTATGTTGAAACATTTTGAGGAATTTTTCTTAAAGGATACAAAAGAAAGCATATTAAGTCCAAAATTATATAGAGTACAGGGAATTTATTTTTTGTTTTGCTTTATTTTATTTTTTGAGAGAGAGAGCTCATATTTTAGGCAGATTTTGTGGCTTAATTCAGGAATGTGTGTAGATTTGTAGAAAAGGAATGGAAAATTTTCTTCTACTGGTTTCTATTTTCCCAGTGAATTAAAAATTAAAGTTGACAACTAGAAGTGATGTTTGGGAGAACTCTTCAGCGTTTGAAGGGAAAGAAGTAAGTCTAAGAATTTAACAGTAAATTCAGAAGAAATAAGATATGATTGACAAAGAGAACAAATTTTTCTAAGTTATATTGTAAATAAAGAGAAATTTGGGGGTTTCATCAAAGGAGTATATTCAGAAACCATGTGATCTAACTTGGTGAAAAAGGAAATGAGGCCCTGCTGGGCATAAGGTGCAAGGGGGTGGAATCAAGAGATTGAATCTTTAGAAAAGATAATAGTATCCTTAACTTTTTAAATTAGAGACACTAAACTGGAAAGAGAGTATATTAAAAATAAGTTTGCTGCCATGAGCAGAATCAAAACAATAATGTCATACAAAAATTCATTCACATACCGGCAATACTGAAAAGCATATTGTATAAACTACTTCTAAATTTCAAGAAATATAGTTAACATATTTAATAATTAAAATAATATAGTTAACATAACCTAAAGGGATAGGTATGGGGCCCTGAGGGAGTCTCCATGTAAAGTTCCTTGGAGAAGAGGATCACTTGAATTTCTATGATAGGGAGGACAGCAGCAATATTTTCAGAGTGTAGAAATAGTTACTGAACTTACTGCATATCGCTGCAGCCAGAATGAAATATATGAAGCACTATGAGATTAAACAATGTTGGGAGAAGGCTAGGAAAAGTCTCGCCAAAGGTTTAAAATGGTGTGCTTATCATGAGAGTGTAGAATGACGGTGCTGACAGCTCCAGATCTTGTATGGGAAATGTATTTACTTCCACCTCAGCTGTCATTGTGGGCTCAGCCACTTCTCTGCTGCTAGAAGCTCCCATGTTCTGTGAGACATTTAGACTGGCAGCTTAAAAGAAAAAATGGAATTTAGATGTTTCAAAAAAATAATGAAAGTTCAAAGCAGTGCATTGGCAGTTTTGTTTCTGTAGACACTTTTTGCTGCTAGGTTTGGGTTCAGAAATGAGATCATGATAAAACTGGTAGAGAAACAGCAATGCTTTTTATAGGTATCAGCACTCATACACACACACACACACACACATACACACAGAGACAGACAGACACAAAACACACACATTTGAAATGATCTGTTATCCATCATCCTTTTTTTTACTCATATGTAAGAAAATAAGAAATAATTTTTGTCTTTATTATTTGGTGATTATCCTTGTACAACTATGTTTAACTTCAATTTAATTTTGCTATAAAGATATCTACATCATAAACTTAAGGAGAATGGGTAATAATAAATATTTACCTCTAGATAAACAGAGAATTTTATTTTTCCCAAGCAACAATATTTTCTTCTTTCAAAAGGAGGTTAGGTAATAAAGGAAATGAAACAGTACAGAAAGTTATGACTATACAAACCTATAAATATTTTTATAAATGATGTTTTTGAGTTAAATCATCTCCTTGAAAGCTGTCAATTTACAGATTTATTCAGTAATAAAGGTGATTTGAAGGGAGATCAGATTAATTGTAACTGTGTTACGATTAATATATTAGCAATTAGCCAGCAAAAGTTTCACCTGGAAATTCAGAAACATATTAACTTTATCTTCTTGGAATAAACTGGAATTATAATAAAAATGAAACCAACTTAATTAAGGTTTTCAAAATTAATGTTTTAAGTGTGTAGAAAAAAATGACAAATTAGAGTATTTGCCTACTAGATCTATCAAAATGATCTTACTCCCTTCTTCCTTTCTTTATTCTTTCCTTATGACTTCATTTCTTCCTTTCTATTCTTTTAGGCCTACAATATAAATAGTTCTAAAAAATAGATGTTCAGATTGAGCAGTAGAGATCTGTATTTGTTTTAAATATCTGTTCACTGGCACTAATCAATACCTCTATGTGACTTTCCTATAGTAAAATATCAATATAAGCCCCTGTTTACAAACAAACAGGAAAGCTATGCTTTTTCATGAGTACTGCACCTTTTGGGGGGAAGAAACTTCCTTAGTTATGTGACAATGTTATATATATAGACATTTTGTAAATATAAGGAAGAAATGATTGGCCTGCTGATTGGCTGATATACAGGTAAAACAATTTCCAATATATTCACCACATTTAGGATAAGCCTTTGCATGCTTAGGTAAAGGCAATTCATACAGTAGATGAATAGATAGATGAATAAATGAAATGAATGAATGAATGAATGTGTGTAATTTTTTGTCTCTAAATCAATCAATGTTACCAAAGAACTTACTGACCCAATATCTTGTTTTTTCAAGGCCATAAGATGTTCCTGAAAGAATCTAGAGGTTTTGGAGAATATAGCTATTTTATTTTGCCTCACAATTGCTTTTTCTATTTGTACATGTTAGATCTCAGCTGTATCTGTATCTAATGGGTCTTATAATGAACTGTGTTAATAAAAATTTCCTGAGGGCTGCTATAATTATCCTGGTTACCAGGACCACTTTCAATCTAGACTATGCCATATATATACCCCATCTCAACACAAGGAGGCATAGCTGCAGATGTGTTCTCCCTACCATCAAAATATCACCAAACATATGGTTTTGCCAAAATCCCACAATGACTATACTGTGGAATAAGTAGCTTGAAGTTTGTTTTGCAACATTTGAGGATTATAGTTTTTGTGTTTCTCTAGGGCCCCAAATATAAATCCATGTTGATTCTTTCAATGTTAGCATTTATTCAGTACCTATTCTTGCAATAGAAACTATAATATACACATATATATGTATGAGTATTTCAACAATAACTTTCAAATATGTGTGGTCCACAAGCCCTGGAAACAGATTCTAAAATAAATTATTCTATGTGGCACCAGAAAAACTAACAAAATAATACATGAAAATAAGTACCATTTTACTTACTCTATTATGTTAACTATTTTTTATAGTTGTGAAATGTTAACAGTGGAAATATACCAAGTATCTACAAAAAACATCAGAAAGGTACATCTTTTGAAAATGATATGGTATGGTTTAAGCAAATAAACTTTATTTTTACTTAAACATACAAAAGTTAAATATGCAAAAACTATTTCCTTAGGCTCTTAGTGAGATAGATTTGTCTTGTTCAATATTTCTTTAAGTAATTTTTAATTGACAACAAATGCTAAGGATCACAGAGATATGTGTGTGAAGCACTTTGCATCTGTCAGAAATGCTTAAAACGAATTCATCCTCACTTTCTTTGCTTCTTTTGTTTTGCAGTATGCTTTGTTTTTGTCTGTCAGATTCCAATATCCATATTTTATAGAAAACAGGTAAGTATAATCTATAACTCTACAGGACATTATTCTAAAATATCTTGCTTATATAACAATCCACAAATTGACAGCTATTAAAATAGAGAATAAATCATTAATTTTACACACATACTTAACTTGCTTGTATATATGAAATCCAAATCAGCATTTATGTAAGACAAGTAGACACCTATTTAAATATGTGTCATTGTGAATAGAAGGCAGAACTTAAATTAATGGAGGGAAATTTATTGCTTGTGTTATTTTCATTAAATTATAGCATAAAAAGTTTTTAAAAACTTTAATTTTACATCTCATATGTCCCAAGTATAGTAGTATTCACTATGTAGATCTCATAAGAAAAATGATAAAATTTTCTATTAATAATTCACATACCCATTAATTTACCAGAAATCAATATACCTCTTCTTGTTGTCTGTCTTAATCTGGGCTACATGCAAAAGATAATTTTTCCTTCCACAGGAAAAAAAAATTAACACAGGAGAATTTCATTGAAGAATAATTCCTACATATCCTACCCTAAGGGGTATTCTATTTTTCCCTAGTACATTAATATTTTACTTATGTCAGCAGCATAAGAAGTTTTACATATTTTGTTCCTCCCCTAAATTGTCAGCTAATCTGTTTCATTACTCATGCATTGACGTTTCTTGCTAGGTCACTGCAATTATCTGAAAAATTATATAAAAACAAATCATGCTGCCTCTCTTTCTCTTTTTCTCTCATATTTATGCCAAGTTGACTGTCCCTTTCCAACTATCCATTTGTTCCTTTCACATCTCATTCATGTCTTCTCTCCTCCCTGGCAAGGTATTTGTTTGGATATATTCCAGTAGTTATGTGGGATACAGCCACCCAGCCAGCTGAATGGCATATTAAACATAATGAATGCCTCCAATTCTAGAGGGCTGCTATGGGAACACTCAATTTCTATTATGAATATTCACATTTTCATCAGAGCCTCTAGTAACACATTCCATAAAGACACTGGAGGAAAGAGCTATCTATGGTAATTCTCATGGAAGCAAACATGGATGAACAAGTGAATACTCAGTCATGGGTAAATACAATAGAAAACATAGAATAGTACAAGGGATATAGTATAGGAAAAGATGGCTGAATTTTACTTATGCACTTATAAAGAAAATATGGATACATCATAATTTTTTAAAATAATTTAGTAAACTTAGTTAAATCTAACATTTTAAAAGGGAATACCCAACTGTAAATATATGAGCCATTTCAGTGTCTCCTTTGATTCATAATTAATATTTGTAAGTATTAGCTCTCAAAATAGGTTCTTGTCTAAAATATTACAGTTGTACTTCATGTATTTTAATTACATTTCTATATATCCAAACAAAACACTACTGTTAAGAATAACTGATTTGAAAATTGTTAATTTTCTCTTTTTTTTAAACAAACAATTTTGAAATCTGAAGCTAAAATTTAGAATTCAAGGAATTCTGAATTTTACATATTTTCTCTTTCTTACAGGCAAAAGTGGAGGACTGATCAGGTCATTCAGAATTAGTTCTTTCTCTGAGACTGAATATAGGTATCTCCACTACATTGTTTACTTCTATAGTCCCATCATGTGTGAATAGCTGTTAGAGGAGCAGAATATTATATCCGATAACAACTCAACAAATGCTTTTCTCAGAAAAAAATTTACAATACAGCACAATGAGCAGAGTCAAGAGAACTTAACACTGGAAATAACAAAGTTTGGTTTGGATCAAGCTTTCTGTGATACATTCTATAATTTTGGAAAATCCTGTGTATTAGAACATTATATTCCATTAAGCATTATATCATAGTGTTACTATGCTCGAGTTCAGAAGCTTGCTGTGCAGAAAAAACTAATATCCAAGAGAGCTTTGGGAAGAAAGAAAGTGGGCTTTCTTGAGAGTGCTAACAACTCAACCTGGAAGAGATACAAAGTAATGCCTCAATTCCCCTTTCACCTCTCTTAAGAAACTTTTTTTTTTTTTTTAAACATGAGAATCAGGTTAGAGGCTACATGCAGAAATCAGCAGTGTTTCTCAGGGATGTTGAGTTTGGGAGTCTGGTGTTTTGACACTGACCAGAGGTGATAATCTCTTAATGATGTCCTATTCTTATCTTGAGGGCAAGATGCTCCCAAACGTAGAATGAAGGGAACAGGAATAAAGCAAGCTGGAGTCGAAGATGACGATAGCCTGTTTACACCAAAAAGACTGAAAAATTCAAAATCTATTTCCATAACAAAGTGAATTATTATTTTTTAAATCTGATTATTTCTTTCATTTCCAAGATGGAGAACAGTTCAGGACAGGATATATTATGAGAAAGCATATTAAAATACAGAAAAGTGAAATAATCATCCTTTGTGGCTTTAAAATACCAGGAAGAATGATAGATCCCAGAACCACAGAGTGTTACATAGTTTTTAGCAAGTAAACCTACTCAAAATAAAGCAAACTTGTTAAAAAAGGGAAACTAGTTATTTATCTATTAAAAGTGACTTTGCTGTTCTACATGCCTAGCTGCCACCTCTTAGCTACCTTATTCTCATTCTCTCTTCTGCCTGTCATCTGCTCATATACATTTCATTTTATGTATGTGTAATCTAATCAGCAACTGTCATAAGTCCAGTATCTGCATACATGACATTCTAAGATATATATATATATATTTATATGTATGTATATATATGTGAGTACATATATATATGCATATATATAATGTTAAACTTTGAAAATTATTGCAGTAATTTAATGTAGTTTTTAATTTTTAGTGCACTGTAATTATACATAATAAAGGAGCTGATTTTGACATGTACATAACAGTGCTTTTTTTTTCATTTCAGTCCATAGTATTTCTTTTTATCTCCCCTCCCCCTCCCCATCCCATTTCTCTCCTTTATTGTCCTTTCTTCTATTTATTTATTTTTAATTGTTACATTATACTTATAGTAAAATTGAAATGCATTGTGATATATTCATACATACACAGAAGAGTAATTTGGTCAACTTCCTTCCCCAGTTCTTCCCCTTTCCTGCTGATACTCTACTCTTCCTTCTATTTGGGGGAGATCTCTCTTTTATTATTTTTTTGAAATAGGAAATGGACAAGTCAGCATTGCATTTTTTAAAAAATAGGAAAAAGTGCTTAATTTTTCTTTAACAATATGTCAATTTGCTGTTGCACTTTTTCTAACAATCACTTACTTCCTGACCTCCTTGTTCATCTTCCTTTTTCTTTTTCTTCCTCTTACATCATTCCTCCTTTTTCACTCCCTTTCCTTCTCATTGTTTCTGAAGTGTTGGCATATGATTTGCTCTATCACTGGCCTGTACAGTGAAGTTTAAGTGGTTTTCTGGAAGGGAGAATGTTTTTCCTCTTTTCAAGTTGAGGGAAGAGATGGATCTCAAATATTTATGTTTTCCCATAATATTCTTCTAATATAACAGTACTAGTACACATCCAAAAAGAGGTTAGCAACATTTATTTTTGTGCCTAGCTTTTCCACAGACCCAGAAAGCAATAATTTTATTATTATTATTTTATTATTATTTCTTTCCAACTGTGCTGAGCCTACTTTTTCTTTGTATTTTTGTAATGCCTCTGAACATAGCATTACTTGACTTCTTCTGATTGTCCTTCAGTGCCCCTCCTCTCTCAGGAAATGTTGATATCAGGAAATCTGGAGAAATCCTAGAGACAGAAAATTGCTAATTTTTCAATCTTCCTAACTTCAATTTCTGGCACCCAATTGTAAGTCATATGAAGCAATGTTAAAAATTTATTGATACCACCCCCACCCCCACCCCCTGCCAAAAAAAAAGAATAAATGTAACTTTTTATGTTTAATACAGAAAACTGACCAATAGGGATTCCAACCAAGTCAGAATAAGAAATCCTGGTATGACTTTTAATTCCCTACTTGCTAGTGCCAAATTTGTTCTCATCTCAGCCATCTGATCTCTGTCTTTCACTTTCTCTCTAGCAGTATTGGGAAATATCTTCCCATGCTCTAACAAAATTAGCTTAAACATTCAGTTGAGCAAAAATATTTCTGCCAATTCAATTTTTTTTTTCTTGCTAAACAACTGATAATTTCTGTTAACTTTCTATGGTATAATTTTTGCCAAATGTAATCCACCAAATTTTATGGGCTAGCACAATATGCCCATCTGTCTAAATATGTATGCAAATATACCTTCCATGTTTACATGGAAATAGTTTATATACTAGAATTATAAAAGGGGGAAATATTCAACATTTTGTGTGACTTTTCCAGGATTGTCAGTTATGCCAGAATCACACTATAGGTGATTGATGTTCTGATTCAATAAATAATTCCCAATGTTATAATCTCCAATTGCTACCTACTTTAAATCAGTTTCAACCTTTTAAAGCTGTCACTCAATGGTATTTTAGTAGCACATTCAAATTACAGGAGAGTGATGCATAGAAACATTAATTTGCATTTTCCATTCTAAATCAACTATCTTGTCTTTCCTTAAAATTCAACCATCAATTTTGAAATGTTTTTCTTGTGTTTTGTTTGTTTCAATGAGATTGTGTTATAAAGAACAAGGAAGAAATTGTATCATGCTTAATGTCTTTCATTGTACTTGATTTTGAAAACCTAAAGGTTCATCGTTGTTGCTGTTTCATTATGCTAGAGTGATGGGCAAGCATTGCTCATAGACCCTCAGGGCAGAACTGTTTGATGGAATACCTTGGGAAGCTATGAAATAGATACCAGAGTACATGCTTCTAAAAAAAGATGTCTGTTTCCCCAAATGTTACAGGGTCATTTTCCTCAAGGATGAATAACAATATCAACAATGAGAATTACTGACAAAAGTCCTGAGGGATCATTCTATATGCTCTGATGTATTTAAAATCTTCAATTTTCTTTTTTTTTTTTTTTTTTTTGACTTTAGGAGCCCCAGTCTTGGCTATTATGTATTTTCTGCTTACCAATAATGATGAATATCAAGTATAATTTCATTTAATGAAAATGTTAATATGTGATATATCTTATGTAGTTTAGTAAGATAGGATTCATGACAACCAAATTAAGATTTCTCAAAGCCCTCATCTTCTATACCATATAAATATTGTCCACATGCTTTTTATGACCTATGGGAACAAGTGGTTTTAACCAACATTTCCATATTTTAAAAAAATTTTTGCTTATGATGAAGTCACTAGTGAATCTGTCTTCAGATAACATAACTAGCTCAGAGTTCTGAATGATTACACTTAGATCTGTACATATTTTCTCTAGGTGAAATACTTATATTTTTCAGCTATTAGGTGTCCAAGAGCTCAATATTTATCCAGTTTACAAACTCAAAAGGAGTTTCATTCAAAATGCTTAATGTAAATTATTTACACAGCATTGAGAAGGTCTAATTCTCTCACTAATACAGAATCTGTGTGTAACAACCCAGAATGTTTTCTTCAATTTCTCTCCAAGAATATCATGACACCAGAGGTTATTATTAACTTCCTGGCATAATAAGTCTCACAATTTTAGAGTTGATAATTATTTGTGGTTATTCATTTAGCTAAATACTTTTAGGGTGAACTAAAATGTACTGCCTACTAAGCTAAAAATATAAGGTAAAATCATCATTTTCCTCTACATCACAAAATAACCCATATTTTTGAGAGGCAACTTCTAGCTAAATTCAGCCTAAGTATGTCAAGGCTATACAGCAATGATTCTAAAATATTACCAACCATTATGAACTGATTGTGTCCCACCAAAGCAATTCCAAGATAGCACTTACCCCAAATATGACTGTATTTGGAGTTAGGGATTTTAAGGAGATAATTGAGGTAAAATGAGGTTGTAGGAGTGGAGTCCAAATGCAATAGGACTACTGGCCTTATAAGAAAAGGATACAACTTTAGGAGGAAATGTACAAAGAGGAAATACCATTTAAAGACACAGCACATTGATCTTGGACTTGTATCCAAGAAGAATTGTGAGAAAGAAATTTCTATTGTTTAAGACATTGAGTCTATGACATTTTTTTATGACACCCTATCAGACTGACAGAGTTGGATGACATTACAAAAAACACATAAAAATCTGGAAATGACTTTGGAATTGGGTAATGAATAGAGGTTAGAGAAATAAAACAGCTCACCATTAAATCAACTTTGACCTGTTACTTACTTGGTTTTTAAACTCTGTTATCTACTTGTGTAAAACCATCACTTCTTTCATTCATTTGTGCCAGTATGTTGAGATCCACAATCCCTATGCAACTCTGCTCACTATATTTTCAGTACTATTTAGTTATAGCATTAACATTATTACTTTATTTACCAAAGAGTAGTCAATAATACAATTATAACAACAAAAATGCAAATTTAACTTATGGAAAATCCATTAAACAAGATAACCATATTTTTGAGAGGCAACTTCTGGCTAAATTCAGCCTATGTATGTCAAGGATATGCAGAAATGCTTCTAAAATCTTTACTGTATCCATTGTCCATATGCTTTTCATGATTTGTGGGAATAAGTGTTTTCAATGAATTGTTCCTTTTTTTTTTTTTTTTTTTTAATTTCTTGCCTATGATGGTAACACAGTTACTAGTTGTAAGAGCCCTAATAAAGAGATAGCTAAGATGGCAGCTAGCTGAGAGCCATAAGAGGTATTTAAGTATTTTCACCTGATATTCATGCATTTATCTAAGAATCTTTCTATGCCCATGAACACTATGTGACACACCTATAAGTTTGAGCTGTTAATATGTGTATACTTGTTAAGGCAAAAAGTATTTAACCGGGTGAGGTTGGCTAGAGAGGGTGGTTGGAGTTGGAGAGGTTGTTGGAGCCGGAGAGAGAAGTTAGAAGAAGGAAAAATAAAGAAACGATTCATTTCCAGTCTGCCTCCGAATTTTTTCCCACGGTACTGTTTCTGCAGATGGCAACAGCTGCAGGCGGTAACAACTAGTGAATCTGTTTCCAGATAACGTATCTTGGAATACCCTATTAAGTCTTGAAAAAATTCCAAAGACCCAGTCACAGGAAAATAAGTTTGGAGATGTTTTTTAATAGGCAATTGAAATGTTTATCTAACCCCTAATCATAATTATATTAAAAATGTGAAGGGTGTCTTTGAATATAAAGACTATGAGCCAAGTGTAGTAGCTCATACCTAGTAGCAGTTTGGGAGGCCAAGGCAGGATTATCTCAAATTCATGGCCAGCTTAGGCAATATAAGGGCACACTATCTCAAAATAAAATAAAGCTAGGGATGTAGTTGGCAGTAGAGCACTTGCCTAGCGTGCAAAAGGCCCTGGGTTTAATCCCCACTGCTACCTAAAGAAATAATTAAAAAAAAATACTATATATTTTGAGTTTCTTAATTTTCTCATCTAAATCTGCCAAGTTATTTACCTATCCTACACCTCTATCCTTTTGCTAGGCATAAAACCCAGGGCCTCAAGTATACTACAAGCTCTATCACTGAGCTATACCCTCAGCCTCCAAACTACTTATTAACCACTTGAGAGCCAGTGATTAATTTTATCATCCATGGAAACCAATTTATATAGCAATACTTGAATAATTGATTTAACAATATAACTGATAGCTTTGTTTAACTCTATAGTGTTCTTTGCTTATCTTCTTGTCCAATAATTGTTGACAAAGGATTTTAAGCAAAATGAAAAATAAAAAAATAGAAGCAACAACACAAGATGACAGATTGTGGAAATGTTTATGCTAATCAATAACTAAAGCAATGCAAACTAAAAAAATTAGAAAATATGTTTAAGAAGTAATAATTGATAATAATGTCTGCAAAGATTATGAACCAGGAAATGTTTACAAAAGGATGGTGGTTTTTATTTTTTTAATTAAAAAATTATAGTTTAAGAATTAGGGAGGGAAAGTTCTAAAACCATGAAATGAAAAACAAAGCAAAAAATTATTGTGTGGAAAACACTCTGGTAGAAATATTTCTTATCATATATAAAAGTTTGGAAGTAAATTAAATGTCCAAGGACAAAACAATAGATAAAAATTAATAATTTATTGGAAGAGTATTAATGTGAATATTACTAGTAATCTTAATAATAAATTTCTTATTTAGTAGGCTTAGATATAAAGCTAAATTCAAAATGCTGCATGTATAATTGAATAACAAATATATAAGTACATAAACATCATAAATGGAGAAAATTAAGAAAATCTTAAGAGTTGCATTATAACATTTTGTCCCTGGTTAATATAATCAATACTTTTTGGTTGCCCTTTCTTCTCTCTTTAAGTTTGTAAACAGATGTAAATTGTTCATGTTTACCTTTATTATGAGAAAATTTTAAAGAGTAATTTTTAGAATATTATGATTAAACATACGAGTGGAATTTGTTTCTATTCATTTGGATATATACACACATTTTTTTCCCCATACTTCATCCTTTCCAGAAACAGTGGCAAATTTGAAGTTGCATTTTCTTAGAAACCTTAATTTCCCAGACATGCCATTTCTGTTGAAACTTTTGCAACGGCTGTGTGATTTCTCAAAATGACATAAAATGTTTACAGGACCTAGTGATAAACTCACAAGTCAAAGAAAGGATTGAATGCTTCTCAAAATATACACCATTAAAATATGACTATATAATTTATCATCCAAATCTTCTGTGTAGAGTAAAATGAAGTAGGTGATGCTAATCATGGTGCTGGGACTACAGCTTAACTCAGGACTCTCTCAGGCAGAGCTGGATGACTGTTGACCTATCACATGAACACAAATTGTGGCAGAAGCATGAAAACAGGAACATTGAGCATGTTCTAAGTTAAGTGGTTTTTATTGTTTGCCTATTTTCAATTTCAACCACAGTGTCTCTGTTTATGCCTAAAATCATACTTATTATAAGAAAAATATTTTTTAATTAATTTGAGTAAAAAAAAAATGTTTCCCTGCTAAATCACAGCAAAGGAATTCTTATTTTTCTTTCTTTCTTTCTTTTTTTTTTTCTGATTTTTAAATCCTGGTGGTTTTCTTTTCCTTATATTATTTTGTCATTTTACCTTGTGTATCAGGTATAACTGAGCATGACTGCTATCATAAAGTCATATACTTTAATATAAAATATTTTTTAAAATTTCATACATTTTGAAATTTATATTATGTATTTTTGAAAATCTCCTCATGAATAAGAAAAGGGCACTTTTATATCTCATCAAAGATGTGAAATATTGAAACACTTGGAAATGTTCTTTAAAAAGCATTATATTATGGGTGGGTTCAAAAGCAGTACAATTCTAACCTTGTCTTTGGTTGTTAAAACTCATCATTTAACTTGCACAGCAAAAGCATCAGACACAAGGCTAACTTACAAAGCATTATTGCTATTTTTTTAGGAATGGAAATACAATGAATGAAAAATCTAACATACATTGTTTTTTAATGAATTTTAGCTTTCTTGTAAAATGTATTCTCTGAGGGCATCTTACTCAGTTTAAATTACAATAGTTTGACTTCTGTTACTGCAGCAAATTTAAAACTGTATGTGTTGCTACATATTGCCTGTGAGTCAGATTCATTGCAAGGTGAGGAAGGGCATTTTGAATGTCCTGTTTTTCTCATCTAATCCAAACTTAAAATAAGCACTCATGCATTTAACTTGTTGTATCTAGATTTAAGATAAATACCTACCATTTCTTTAAGAAGTAAATGCAAGAAAAACAAACAAACATGCTTCTATTTTAAAAAGCAACATTTTCAGGATTAGCTTGCATTTTATATAACCTTGTGAAAAATGTTCTGATTAGCATTGACCTTACTTTTCACATGGTGAGAGTTGTGCTAGCCAGGTAGGAAATGAAGTCTCAAAGGTAAAGTTACAGGTCAGTAAAGTCAAGCATTTAATCAGATAATGGAAGCCTATGTCATTAATAAGTGTGTCATTTGCTTCAACGAAGGCATTGCTTTGAGAAATGAAATCAATCCTTTTAATACCCCATGAAACTCTCACTACCCCACCCCACAAAATTCCCTGATAACCTGCTTCCTATATTGGATTCTTTGTCTGATTTCTTATCAGTACTGTCTGCATAGTCCTGATTTTTCCTTCAAGTATAAATTTATGTTGCATTGCTATATGTTTGTCTTAAATATTCTTATTTTGCCTAGTCATATAAAACTGTTAGGATTATAAATGTGTCTTACTGCCAAGTCTCATGAAAACAGAGATTTCTAAGTTGCCTAATAGCATTATTATCCCATTCCTGAAGTATTGCCAAGATCCATGTTTTGAATTTTTCCTCTCACATTTGCTTCTACTAGTTTTACAATTTCAGGTCTTATGTTTTAAGTGTTTCTTCTACTTAGCATTGATATTGTGAATGATGTAAGAAAATGGTCTATTTTCACTTGTTTGCATGTGTGAATCCGGTTTTTCAAATACCTTTTTTTTTTTTTCAAGAAATTTTTCCTTAACTTATTGAATACTCTTGGCACCCTAGTCAAAGATCAGTTGACTATAGAGGTGTGGCTTTACTTAGAGTTTCTCTGTTTGGCTCTATTGGATTATTGGAATATCTTCATGTCAGTATCATGTTTTTAAAAATTTCTGTCATTTTATAAAATATTTTAAAGTCAATAATTGGTCAAGATAATATGACAGCATGTTTCTTTATCATCAGAAGAATGTAATAAAGCCAAGAAAGTAAGAAATCAGGTTTTTAGAAAACTGGTTATATGTATAGTAAAATTCCCTCCAAAAATAACAATAGTATCTCAAAGTCAACCAAGTCTTACAATCTTGGAGGTCTGTATATGGGAATGAACTGGACATTAGATATCTGCATTCCAGTAACATCCATTTGTGGAATTATCTGACAAATATTAGTTGACTGAATGACATTAGATATAAGCTTCTAGTTTAAAGGAGAAAGGAATGAATTCTACAAACAGTTGGGAAGAAACTGACTCTGTCTTCACAATCAGTTGTATAAAGTCCATTCAGAGAAAAAAAGTAATTTTTCAAGAGGGTTACAAACTTAATTTTCTTATAATGACTGATGCTAAATTAAGTCGGGTACTATAACAGATAAAGCATGGGTTGAAATTTTTAATCCTATTGAAATCCCTTTCCCTATTTAATACTGTTAGCAATGGATTCTGATTCTGTCAGTTGGATACTTCCCATTATGAGGTACCATCATTTCAACATATACCTACTGAAGTCACATTGGAATACATAATGGGAATCACTGAGAGAGTTTATTGATATGGTCCAGGTAAAGCAATTCTGTACTTTATTTCATTTCGCATTCCATTGGTCAGAAGGACCCAGCAGGAATATATCTAAGGTATTGCTCATAATTCAAATGAGAGTTTATACTGGACAATCTTTAAAATTCTTTTCAATTTTGATAAGTGAATTTGAATATTTAGTAAAAGGCTTGGCTTTGATATTTATATTAAAGAGTTGGTTATTATAAGTTGATCAGACTGAATGAGATTAAATGAAATGAAGAAGAACTGAGTACAGGAAAGTCACTCAAGAAAGGTTTTTCAAGGAATTGAAAGAAGCATAAGTTCCACAAGAGGAGCAGGAACTTTTGTTTAAACAATTTGTAGAATGATATATTTGTAAAAATAAACCGAATTAGAGTAGAATTTAACAATATTAAAAACTGCTTGCCTATTAAGCATGAAATGTCTTGCACCTATATGACATTGAATGATTGAAAACATTTGTAAAATATAATTATCCTATCTTATTGTGGTTTTGAGATTCCAGTAAGTTTTTTAAATGTATTTAATTCAAAGAAAGTTCTGAAAAAATTATTTTTAATATTTTTTGTCACTATACAACTATTATGAATCTATATATACTAAGTGGTAAGCGAAGATGGTAATAAACTAAAACCAATTTCTGATCAAATGTATGTATTTGATAAAAGAAGGGGTCTAATTTGTTAATGGTTGTTCATTAGATCTGCAAAAAAAAATCGAAATGGCAGTATTAGGCTGGTTTTAAGGCGTTCCTGATTTCAATTTTGATGTGATATATGAAATCAGTGTTTAGATATGTCTTTAATACTTTTATGGAAACTTACTCAGATGCTTCTCTCACATAAATGCAGCAGCCCTTTCCAAAGCAAAAGGTTAACTGTTTTTCCATCATTGCACTTTCAATTCAATTATTTTATATTTTAGAAGGATGCAGGTAGGAAGATCTCTTCATAGCCTCCAGAAATAAATCAAGAAGGTCAGGCTTGAAAAGTTCACAATTATATTGAATATATTGACGTCCAAGAAAGAATAATGGGATGAAATAATGAAGGCCATAACAATTATAATGGGGAAGGCAGAGGCTTTTAATAGTAATCACAGCATGTAATGGAAATAATTCAAAAGCAACTTCCTCTTTATACTATAAAAGATTACATTACATATATACATACAAATACAGAGTTAGAAAGAATCAACACTTCTATATAAACTCAGAAGAATATTGTATCTGGATCAAATTTAGAGAAAAAATCCACTTCTCAAAACTTAATTTCAGAGGAGCAATTGGTTGGATAAATGCATCAATTTTTATAATAAAAACTTTAGACTGTATAAAACCCATCTCTCATTCCTTCATGCAGTAAATATGTGGATACATATTGCAAACTAGAAAATGTGCTAAGGTCTAGAGAGCATATAAAGAAGAATAAAGCAACAAGCTACTACAATAAAGTGGAAGATTTTCAGACAATGGTAAAGTTTTTAATTTGGCAATTTTAACAGTCCAAACAGCATAGGCACATGTGTACATATGTGACTGATATACATGGATGTACAAGAGTACACAAACATACATATGTGAAAAACACAGAATCATATATGTACTCAAACATGTATGTATGTATATATACAAACACATGTGTAGGTGTGTTAATATATTCTCATGTACATACATGTACTTGCTATACTTCTTGCAATATAGTAAGGCATTGCCACATATGTAAAAGACATTGTTTCTAATGTGGTAGTATGACAATTGAAGATGAATCAGGAGATATAGTAGATTCTGAAATCTGCCAATAATTAAGATCTTTGGAGGGATTATACTTAATTTTCAACATCTCAGGTCACAAGATAGTTGCTGACTGAATACATTATTTTTATAAAAATGGGACAGGACATGCTGTGAAAAACTGTTAATTGTACATTTAAATTTAATTAAAATTATCTTACCCCCAAAGACAACTTACTATTAAAACTTTGCAAACATACTTCTTTTGCTACTTCCATGTGGAGTGTTCTCTCCCTAGTCCATTTCATATGCACTCTCTTGCTAAAACACAACTAATTATTTCAAGATTCACTTTGCACCAGTAAAAGTCCCTATTCTCTTTTACAGAAAAAAAATGTATATTTCACAGAGGGAAATTTATATCACCCAGTACAAGCTGCATTGCAGTTGATTACCTTGAATTAAAATAATCAAATTCACTCTTTGAGAGGAGCTAACCTACTTTACACACTACACTGGTGAGAGGGTTCAGGGACCTGACTTTTTCCCCACGTTCTATGTGGAAATAACAATAAAAAACTAACAGTGTTTCTTCATGTGCAAAGTTATTATTTTAGGGACTGATGTTTAAATGCATTTTATATATAATAAAATTCATATTTCTCAATAAGTGGAGTGATTACATAATTTATAACCAAAGTAGGCTAATTTAAGATATGATGTAGGTACTATTAATTTTGATTCTTAGGCAAATTAGGAAGTATGATTGATTTAAATAAATGTTCAATAAATGAAATATGCTGATGATAATAATGTCAGATTTTAAATGTTCAACTTGAAAAATATTCAAGAAACATGAAATATGACTCTGTATTGATGTGTATGGAAGTATTAGTGTTAATCAATTTTTTACGCACACACACACACACATATATATATACTAATATATAGGTATGTGTATTTCTATATGACTTTTAGTAAAACAGTTTCTCCAAGTATTTCAGATACTTTCTCTAAGATATACAGATTTTCTTCTCTATCTTTTAGGAGTAATTTAAGAATTTAAATGTACACGTGTATAGATAGATATTTAAGTACCTGATAAAGAAGCATTCTATAAATAATCATTACTTTCTCTAATAGGTTAATATGCAACATAGTAAAACAACTTTCTAAGAATCAATGATTTATTGCAATTATATATGGACCCACTTGGCTTAGGTTTTTATTTTTAATGATAATTAAAGATAAATTTAGAGCTGGGGGTGTAACTTAGTCATAAAGCACTTATCTTGCATGATAGTAACCCCTGAGTTTAATTCCCAGAATAGCATAAAAATAAATAAACAGACCAAAAATGATATTTAAGTTTACAGACTAAAGAAAAATATCAAAGAAATACCTGTGAATTATGCCCTTTGCTGTAGTATAAAATATATGTATTTTAGTAAGACCTCAATTTAAATTTAACCACACACACACACACACACACACACACACACACACAACAAACTCCATATAACATTTAATATATACTGACATTAACACTGAGTAGATTTATGTACAGAATTAATAAAAACTGTTCCATATATTTGACCAAGTAAATGAGAATGGGGCAAATGTACTCAACTCCCTATTTTTATGCTACCTAAATTCTCAAAAGGAAATAATAAAGTGATAAATATAAGTATATAGTTGTGCCAAGTGTTTTGTTACAATTTCTCTAATTTAAATATTGGCTTATATTTTGATATCATTTACATAATTATCCCTGTTTATAAGAATTCTATAGGTTTTAGATCCTATATTTTATTTCTGTGCTTAACTAGAAAAATTGTTATGCCTAATTGTTTCTTTTTTCAATTTCGAATTTTGTACTTTATTATTATCAGTTCTTAATTGCTTTTAGAACTACTGTGGTATTTGGTCATATCATGTTTTCCTAGACTTTTTTTTTTTTTTAATGTACCTGGGATTGAACTCAGGAGCACTCAACTACTAAGCCACATCCCCAGCCCTATTTTGTATTTTATTTAGAAACAGGGTCTCATTGAGTTGCTTAGAGCTTCATTTTTTTTTTTTTTTTTTTTTTTGTGGTACCGGGGATTGAACTCAGGGGCACTCGACCACTGGTCCACATTACCAGCCTTTTTTTTTTTTTTTTTTTTTTTTTTTTTTTTAGAGACAGGGTCTCACTGAGTTGCTAAGTGCCTCGCCATTGCTGAGGCTGGCTTTGAACTCGCGATCCTCCCGTCTCAGCCTCCCAAAGTGCTGGGATTACAGGCGTGCGCCACCGCGCCCGGCTAGAGCTTCATTTTTGCTGAGACTTGCTTTGAACTCTTGATCCTCTTGCCTCAGTTTCCTGAGCTGCTGGGATTACAGGTATGTGCCAACATGTCCGGCTTTCCTAGACTCTTGTATTAATATTGAAATACAATAAACACATTTTGGGGATTAATTTTTCTAATTCATTTTTTATAACTTAGAATTTTTAAGTCTGCTTAATTTAAAGAAAAAATAAAATTTTGGTTCAAATAAAAAAATCATCAAAAAACATTCCATTTGTTGAAAAAATAAAACATTCTTTATGAAATTTAGCAGTTCATATCTTGTGTAAAGTTTGATTTCAGGTTAGTGACTTGGACATTACCTAAACCAAATGCATAATCAAGGCGTAGGAACAAATTCACTCCATTAAAAATACAAATAAGAAGCCAGGCTTTGTGGCTCATGCCTGTAATCCCAGCAGCTCTGGAGATTTAGGGAGGAGGATTGCAAGTTCAAAGCCAGCCTCAGCAACTGAAACTGCTGGGTTTTTTTTGTTTGTTTGTTTTTGTTTTTTGTTTTTTGTTTTTTTTGTTGTTGTTTTTGTTTTTTTTTTTTTTTTTTTTTTTGGCTGCTGTGACTAAAAGATCTGACCAGCACAATTGTAGAGAAGGAAACATTTATTTGGGGGCTCATGGTTTCAGAGGTCTCAGTTCACAGAAAGCTGGCTCTGTTCCACAGGGCTGGAGATTAGGCTGAACATCATGGCAGAAGAGTGTGGCATCGGAAAACAGTTCACGTGATGATTAGGAAGCAGAGAGAGAAATTTTCACTTTTAAGATACAAATATATATCCCAAAGCCACACCCCCAATGCCCCACTCCTCCAGCCACACTCCATCTGCCTTCAATTACCACTCAATTAATCCCACCAGGTGATTAATTCACTAATTGGATTAAGGCTCTCATAACCCAATCATGTCATTTCTCCCCTAAGCCTTCTTGCATTGTCTCATACATGAGCTTTTGGAGGATGCCTCACATCCAAACCATAATAGCAAGTTAGTGAAGCTCTAGGCAACTTAGCAAGATCCTGACTCAAACATACACACACACTTATATATGTAAGAAATCTAATTGTATGCTTTAATGCCACATGTCCAGTGGACCTATTATAGTATTTGTCTTTTATGACAAGTACTTGCCAAGTTTAGAGTTATTAATAGCTAGCATACTTTGTCTTAAGGATCATAATCTTCCATGTTAACAAGCTTGAAAAAGAAATGTAAAGAAATTCATAATTAATTGTGTAGAGGTTAAAAGAAAAATCTCTGAGTCAGTATGTTCATATGTTCTAAATGAATAAAAATTGTGAAAAAACATCAGTGATTTATTGAGGACCAGAACTCAGTTACCTGTAACACAGAATCAGAAACACAGACAATTCTAAAACTGTGTTTATTTTTCTCTTCTCAGCCACAGTAGCTTTAACAATGGCTAAATTTGCCGTCTTTAGTAGCATTTGTATTAAGGTGATGTTGGTGCTTTAAGTTAAACATTTATAGCATCTGGAGTAAATGCAAAGCTACGAATTGAATAGTATTTTTTTTTTTATAATACAGAAGTTAACATACTAATTATGCTTGGTATTTATACATTCTCCTAAACTATAGAAATAGTTCAGTTTTCTCTTTAGATTGCTGACTTATGTGCTTTGTAAATATAAATACTTATTGGCTTTAAATACTCTGCCAGGTTTAAAGACTTACTAGAGACTTAAAGAGGGCTTTATTGATTAACTCCATGGTGATATCTGACTATGAAGTGACACTCTTTGGGTAATTGACGTGCACTGAAGCAAACCGACAAAACTACAGGATGGAAAGTGTTAAAAAGAATAAATAAGAAAATAGATAACCACATATGTATTGCCTGAAGAAACTTTAATACAACTAGGGTATATTTTCAAATACAAAGGCTTTAAGGCTTTTTATAATCTCTGCAACTTACAAAATCCAGTGCAAAGCTATTCTTTTCTCCTCAGACACATTGGACTGATTATATAGAACAACAATATCTTACTGTGTTGTTCTAGAAATGCAGCTATCTTCATACTTGCAATGCTTTTAGACAACAGATGGTGAAAGTTTCACTTCTCTTTTCTTTGCTCTATTCTGGAACGCAATGCTCACTTGTGTCAAAAAAAAACTTATCTTTGGAAATGATAAAGAATATAAAATACCACAATAATGATTAAAAATAAAATATTTTTATTTATGTTGTTTGAAAATTTAAACAGGAAACAATGTTTTTTAATAAACAACTGAATATAGCATAAATGTGCATGCATAATTATATACACATATGCAGTCATATGCTCATATAACCTGTACATTATAATTTGCCACTTAGCAATGATATTTCTACTTACCCAGCCTAGATCCTCTCATTCATCATCATTCTTCATTGATGTCTGGTCACTTCATGTGATTGTTAATTATGTGTGATAACTCCACTGGACTACAAGGTGTTTGATTAAACATTATTCTGGGTGTGTCTGTGAGAGGGTTTCTGGATCATTTGAATCAGCATACTGAATTAGAATGATTGTTTTTCCCAAAGTTTAAGGTAGGTGGACTTCATCCAATCCACTGAAAGACTGAATAGAATAATGAGTAGGGAAGAATTCACTCTCTGTCTTTGAGGTAAAATATCAGTCTTACACTTTCACACACAGACTAATATAGGAACATTCATCATTGGCCCTTCTGGCTCTAAGGTTCTTAGACTCTGTCTAAACTACATCATCAACCCTTCTGGGTCTCCATTTTTCTAATTGCAAATATTGGAAATTTTCAATTATATGAAAATTTAGATATATATAAAAAGTAGATATATAATATCTACTACCCTCCTTCCTGTTGGTTGTTTCTATGGATAACACAGACTAATAAACTGCCTTAAAGATTTCATAGATTTCTACAACTTTAAATATTATTTATCCACTGATATCTCTCTAGTTTGTATCTCAGACAGGAGCTCTCCTGTAAACTCCAGTTCTTACTCAACTGCCTAGTTTATATCTCCACTTTGGTGTTCTAAAAGCATCTTATCCAAAACCAAATACCATGAAGGCCTTCTTCCTTTATAACTGCACTACCTGAGATTTGATCTACTGTTTCCTAGTTCATCTAGGCCAAAGTTGTCAATGGAAACATCTTTTTTCCTCATAATTCATATCCCAAACCTTAAACAAATACTTTAATAATAAATACAAAACACACCTAGAATTGAGCCAATTTTCACTTCCTCCATTTTATCCCTTGTCCAAGAAATACTTCTCACCTATATTATTGCAAAAGTCTCCTAAATATCTGTGCTTCTGTTCTTTCCTAATTGTATCTACTTTTACTGTAGCAGTCAGAAAATTATTTTCAAGTTGTATATGATCAAGTTTCCCCTCATTTCAAAATTTCCAGTAGATACTGATGACTCACTAGGTAATTTGTTTCAAATTACCACTGGAAAAACTAGGGAAAAATGTGGGAATACACATGTAAAGGTTTTGAAAACAAAAAAAGCTGTACAATAATTTAAAGCAAAGACCCCAAAAAGAAAAATTTCCAAGGCTTAAGTTTGTCATTTGGAGTCATTTTTCCTTTTTCTTTATTCTGGATATGGTGGATAAAAAGCACAGAAGCTAAGCAGTTCTTTCTCAGTTAACTAAGCACATGGGTCAAAAATTAAGATTTTAGTCTTAACTAAGTAAGGAATGCTGGTAGAATTCCCTTGGTTCGGGTATAAAAATTGAAATCTGTATCATATGCAAAAAGATTTAAAAAACCAAATAGGTTCTTAGAGGGACTGAAGCACAGCTTTGAATGATCTCAATTTCTAATAAGAGTAAAATACTCTGTAATAGATTACGCTAGGGAACTAGTCAGCCACAAAGGTAAATATCTTTCAAGGACAATGATTTTTATCTAGGTCTTAAATTATCTTTAAATTTCCTTATATTTAATATTTAGAACTTAATAATTAATAATTTGGTATATGATAAGACAATATAGTGAAAATAAAAGAAAAATCAAATAATGTAAAAAGAGATCTTGAGGGAACCTCAATAATTATAGAAACTGAATTAAAATGATTATGCTTATATGCCCAAAAATATTATTGAAAGTTTTAGTAGAGAGAGAACTAGAAATTGTAAAATAAAATAGTCAAAAGGAAATTTTAGAAAAGGAAATTAACTATTGAGGCCAGCATATTTGATGGAGAAATAGTACATTGGTTCAGGTGGTAAGATAGTGGACTACAATGTAATTGAGAAAAAAATTAAAGTGAAGCACAAAAGTAAGAAAATAAATATAAGCAAATTCACATGAGAAAATTGTGATATAGACTGGTATATGTGACTTAAGTCCCAAGAAAAGGAGACAAATATAATGAGTAAGACACAATATTTAAAGATAATAGGACAGATTATTTGACAAAATTGGTGAATAGCAAGTGATTAATTGATTCATATTTTAGCTTCCCTTCTATTACCAATGTCATCTTTAAGCATGTGGTCCTATACAGGTAAATTATTTTGGAAAGCTATCCAGAGAATTTAAGCAGAAGGGTTGAGTTGATTTCAATAGAAAAGAGAATGTTTCAACATAAGACATCACTGCTCATCACTAGGGATATTTAATGCTCAATCCTACAAGGAGTTATCTGAGTAACCTTAGAATCATTTGCTTAAAACATAGGATACTATTTAACTGCTGCATCTCTACACCAATTGTTCAAAATTTGTCCTGGGGTGATGGCCTTCACAATTCCTAGAATGTACATAGGTCACCATTCCTGAATGACTATTTGCAAGTTACCCATGCAGTAGCAAAGAAGAATTTCTACGTAGAAAGTAAGATATCTGTGATACAGTGTAAGTGAGAACTATTAGACTACAACTATGAATAATTCAATGCTATAACAATAGAGCAAAACAACAAAAATAATACAAAAATAACTTTTAAAATTTGGGAAATTTAGCAATCTAAACAAAAATACAATGCTTATTTATCAAGATGGCTAAAAAGCAGAAATACCAAATATTGTAAAAGATAAGGACCAACTATTGGTAAGGGTATGGACTGATAAATACTTTGAAATGTTTAGAACTTTAAAGATTTTTCAATTTTGTAAAATTCTGCCATTTTGAAAATTATGCAATGCATTGTGTACCAAATATTATTAGATAAAATTTTCAGTGTTGTCCAACAATTCTAAAGTTTGCAGGAAAAACTGTATGATATGAATTTATATAGCACATTTAAAAAAGAAGGCAGTGGGCCTGTCACCCTACAAAATCCAAACATATTACAAAATTGAATTGTTAAAACACTGTTGTTTTGTGTGTTTAAACACATTAACAAGAAAAAAGAACAAAATTCAGATTTCAAAAACATATCTACCTATAAATAAAAACATGGTGTACTATTGAATTAATGTCATAAATAAAGAAGTAACTAATTGTTTATGTTCAAAATTAATTAACTGTAAGAAGGACAAGCTTCTGGCTTAATTGCCAAATTGTAGAATATTAAATATGTAATATAAGACTATATGTTACAAAAAATTCTTACCCCCCCAAAAAAAAAAGAATAAACCAAAAAGGTGGGAAAAGATTGCCAGTATCATACTGAAAAAAAAAAAAATAGATAGTAACAAAAGCTATCATAGGAAATACAAAAAGATGTGAAAGAGTAAAAAGCATATTTGCAAGATATATAACCAACTAAAAATTGATACATGGAATATAAGAAACCCCTGAAAATCTCTCTCTCTCTCTCTCTCTCTCTCTCTCTCTCTCTCTCTCTCTCTCTCTCTCACACACACACACACACACACACACAGAGTAAACCTTCATTAATCAAGCAATCGTTTTCTACTTTATCAACTAAGAGCAATATTTAGAAATAAGTCTGAATTCAGACTTATTTATAGTTATATTTTTTACTTATATTCAGATATAAGTCAATTTGGAATATTCACAAGTGTAAGCCTAGTCTTATAGGTTATTTATCACATAAGTTTTATAAAACTGTCAACATAGTATTTAACATTTTTAAGCATTTTTCCCCTGAAGACAGCAGTTACATAAATCTAATAATTATATGTTGAAATAGGTGTCCATGCTCTAATAAAGATACTTTAAAAATTTTATTCTTTGATAGAATATAAAGGAAAGATCACCATTTGGAAAGTTTCTCAAGACAGGTATGCTGTGTTGCCACTGAGGCTGTAAGGAGAAACACCTTGAGGAGCTGGTGTGTTGCAGGGTCAAGCCCTAACAACCAAATGCCACCAGTATTCCTCCAATGAGGCATTTAAAAATCTTACAATTTCAATGCAGCTTCTGAAAAACAATGCTTAAATCATAGAGGTTGGTTGTGGCAACACCAACAACTGACAGATTAGCCATGAAATAAAAGTTCTGGATTTAATAATATTTTTTACAATTGCATATGTGTGTTTGTATGTGTACATTTATATTTGAAATACTTTGAAATGTTTTTTATCATACACTCCAACATATTAATTTAGAGTCTAATAATCATTGAATAAAATATACTGAATTTTGACACTTAAATTCTGTTAAAAATTTCCTGCTTTTATTTAAATTTAAAATTTTAGTGATTATAACTGCTTTTCATTAGCATATTTTTCTATTGACCCTGGTCAAAAACTAGAAAAAAGAAAGAGTATCCATAAGTTGGCTAAGTAAATACTTGGAAACTAGTTAAGAAATGCTTTAGTCTTATCTTTTCTCATGCCTAAATCTGCAAAATATTTAAAATAAGTAAAACATATTAATATGTCAATATAGTGTCTATAATATTTGATATCTAGTTAGCATTTTTATTGAACTCTTATGTTAACATTTTCAGAAATAGACTGTTATTAATTACCAATTTAAGTCCATACTTTGATATCATGGTCACTATTAAATAGGTCATTTCAGCAGTAATAGCTCTTACTAAGAGCAATACTTCAATTTCAGCAGATTTCAGTGTTAATAATTAAAGTATGCATGTACCACTACCTATTTGTCATGGTAACTAGACAGCATAAGACATTAACATGATTTTGCTCTTGATGAAAGACACCATTCCATTCCATCGCTATTTTCATAGCATTACACTTCTCTTAATCTAGTCTAATTAGAGGAAAATGGTTATTTACCTGTCATGTAAAAATAATAATTTCATATCTTAACAGCAATCTTGGGAGGTATGATTGCTAAATTTGCTAGTTGACTCTGTAGGTAATACTTCATATAATTTATTGTAGTTGTTTCATTAGTTCTGCAAAATCTACTACCACTGGCATCATTAAGAACTAAGAGCACTCCTCTGTGTATATTCATCTTCAAGAAATCTGAAATTTAAAATGTGCACATTTCTTCTCTCCTTCTCTTATTTTCCTACAGTGTACCCTGTTTCCTAAAGAGATAATTAACAAACTGTATCAGCAGTTTGTGAAATAGTAGCCCTGAGATCATAGTTTTGTCTTGATTAGCCTAGCTGTGGGATTTTAAAAAGTTACTTAACTTTCCTGAGACATAATTTTCTCTTGAGTATTATATAAATAGTTATCCTCTGGCTTTAGAATTCAATAGTGCTAAACAATCTCTAATAAAAGCTAGAATTAAAAATTCTTAACTCTAGAAAATGTACTTTGACTTCATATGATAAACATCATTATGTATTATATTCATGAAATGTTTTCATAGTTACAACATTATTATTCTAAATATTTAAAAGGAACTGAATATAGAATAGTTTAAATCTCCATCATACAAAAACAACTATTTAATATCTTATACGAAAAGAATAGAAAATCTGTGAAGGGTGATAAGAAGTATAAAAATAAGAATGATTTATGTTCTCAAGAATTTCATGTTGGCTGGGCACGGTGGCGCACACCTGTAATCCCAGATACTTGGGAGGCTGAGGCAGGAGGATTATAAATTCAAAGCCCCCCTCAGCTACTTACCGAGACCTTGGGTCTTGAAATAAAACACAAAAAGGACTGGTGATATGGTTTGGTCATTAATTGCTCCTGGGTTCAATTGCTTATTACAAAAAAAAAAAAAAAAAAAAAAAAAATTCACACTGTAGGCTTTATGTAGAGAAAATAATTAAAATAATTTTAATTTCATATGTCCAGCCTGCTAAACATATAATTTGCCATTTTGTAATTCTGCTGTGCCATAAATGAAGAGGAAAATGAACACATTTTCTAGCCCAATTCCAATACTGTGTTAGAGCTATGACACACACTATACAATTCATGGTCTTCTAAATCTATTTGAAATCATTTTTATGGCATATTAATCAAGCAATCAATTAGCCACACTAGAACACCATGAGGTCAGCCCCCATGAAAATTTAAATCAGATCCTCTGAAGGTAGAAAATATCTTTGAAGGTTAATGTAAGACTGTAAAATTTTACCTATTGGGCTGGGGTTGTGGCTCAGCGGTAGAGCGCTCGCCTAGCACGTACGCGGTCCGGGTTCGATCCTCAGCACCACATAAACATAAAATGGTTGTATTGCGTACAACTAAAGCAAATAAATAAATATTTTTTAAAAATGTACCTATTAATAGTGGAACAAGGCAAAGGCATTGTTTCCAAACTGACTTTATGACTCAAACTGATTTTCTAAGGGGATTATCATTTTCTCTATTTATTGATTCTTCTCATCCAGGCACTGTGTTAGAAGTTGATGTCAAAACTAGTCAAAGGATGGTCTTTATTGGTCTAACACAATTTTTCTCAGTCTCAGCATTATCTATGGTTTGGAATGGATATTTCTTTGTTGTGGAGGAGTTTGACCTGTGTTTTGTAGGATCTCTGGTCTCTATCCATTAGATAATAGTAGTGCTGTCCTCACTGAGACAACCAGAAACTATCCTCAGATATTGCCAGATGTCCCACCAAGGGCAAAAGTCACCACCAGTAAAATGGCATTGATCTAAGGACAATCTAAATCTTCTTTCTAGTGTATGACTCAGAAATAAGTAAATCGCGTGAAAGATGGCTTCTGGCAAGATTATGAGGGAAAGTTTTACCCTTCTAAGGAGTGCAGTGGGTGAGCACTTTTTCTTTGTCTGAGTATTGGGATTTTTGAATAGGATACCTGTAACTACCAAAGCTGCCTTTCTACAAATCAGACAATGAAGTCACGAGTATAGATGGCAAATGGGTGGTTGGAAAGATCCTGCAATACTAAGCCAATACTAAAGTAGTTGAATCAGCCATAGCTCAAGCCCATCATTTGAACTTTTTATAATAGTGTGATAGAAGTTATGTCCTTAGTATTTAACCAACATAAGAAAGATGTGCCATTAGGGGAAAAAATATTTAAATATTACAGTAAGGATGCATTATAAAATTTGCAGTGGGCTTTATAGATGTTTCCTTTGATTATTTTTATTTTGGTCCTCTGTTGGTTTAAAGTCTTAAAAATCAATACCAAAACTACCTATTTTATTTTTAATTTATTTGGACTTTGTGGATGTACTGAAGTGAGAGAAATACCCTAGGTACCAATGGTTAAGCTCATTAATATTAACTTGAAAATCCATGACTTACATATGACTAATTTAAGAATAATTTTCTCTATATAAATTATGAGGAACACCATCTAATAATTTTAGTTAAGGCTAATAAGGCTGCTTTTTAATAGTTGCTTATGATGTAGAGGTTATTTGTTTCCTACAGCTTTGATTTTTTTTTTCCCAAATGACATCTGTTTTCAGTTTGAATTCAAGGTTTGTAACTTACTTTCCTGGATTAGTTCTACCATGTATTGTTGAAATTCAGATACATCACAAGCCAGTCTACCGTAGCAACATGAATCATAGCTCTTCATGCTTTCTAAGCTTAAAAAACGAATTTTGAGGAAGAAGAAATTCCCTTGTCTACTGAGTAAATTGTGACCTTTAACTTGAAAGAAGTACTCTCCTCAACATATTTTTTCATCTTCTTCATCCCAATTCAATATAGAATAAAAACGTTTACTTTTCCTGTTTCTATAAATGAACTTTTTGTTTTTTAAATAAAATTTTAATTTTATTATCTCATCAAATTATTCCTTTTAAAGAGATTGATTCTCGATCACTTAATTGATGCCAGAGTCTAACGTGAAGTCTATGGAAAGTGAATATCCAAAGTACAATCACTTCTTTTTCATTTCTTGCCTCTATTAAATACGTTTGCAAATTTGACATGTTCAAAACACAATTGCAAAAGAATCCAACAAAATAATCTTAGCTTCTTCGGTGTTTGTTGTTTGCTTGAAAATCTCTTATGAAGGATAAGCATTTTTTTTTTTTTTTTTTTTTTTTTTTTTTTTTTTGGTACCGGGGATTGAACTCAGGGGCACTGGACCACTGGGCCACATCCCCAGCCCTTTTTTTTTCTTGTACTTTTATTAGAGACAGGGTCTCACTGAGTTTCTAAGTGCCTTGCCATTGCTGAGGCTGGCTTTGAACTCGCAATCCTCCTGCCTCAGCCTCCCAAGTGCTGGGATTACAGGCGTGCACCACCGCGCCCAGCTCCAAGGATAAGCATTTTTAAGGATTAACATGGATATACAGATTTTAAAATGCTGATGTATTAAATTATCACATCTGTTCTGATTCTGCATCCTATCTTTCTAGACTATAACTTTAATGCCCTAACACCAACAATGTTTTGACACACAAGATTTTCATGAAATGATGGTTCCATTTTTTTACCCTCTCTCCTATCTCTGATGACCTCTCTTCAGTACACAGTGTATGTTATTGACAGTGATGATAATAACACCCTTCTACATACTGTCAGATTCCTTTCCTCATCTCATTCTGTTATACCTGCTTGGCAAAATCATTATCTTAGTTACATTTGGTCTTAGACTACTTTTACTCTACACTTACCCAGCCAAATGTTAATAAAGAGAACACAAAACCACCCTATCATTCCTTTTGTTAACTTAAGTTCACAATATTGACTGTGAATATTGCTGCCTACGACTATATTATAGTTCTATATTCTAGTCTCTACTGTACTTAAAAAAATCATTGCACATTCCCTTGTTTTTTCAAATCTCCCTCTCTTATTCCTGTGTGCTCTCAAGTGATAACTTGCTTCCTACTGCCCCACAGAAATGAAATAGAGGGTTCCAAAAGATACCCTTATCACTTCTATCTGTAACAGATAGGGACCCTTCACCATTTTCAAAATTGTTTATTGCACAGTATTGCATATCTAAGTTTTTACAAAATTCATGCTTTAAGTTGATCAGGCCCAAAACCCTGAAGTCCCCTGTGAGTCCTTCTTTCTCACACCTTATTACATTCTTCAGGATATGCTGTTGAACCTACTTTTAAAATACATGTTGTATCTGACCCCAAATTATCATTTCTGCTTCCCAGTAGCTCATTCTTTCATTGTTACTGAAATAACATTTAGCATACTTTCATGTTATATCCTCTTTCTATGTATTCTATTCTTTCAAAAATCTTGTTTGGACTCCATGAGTTAGCCCTACTTCCTTTTAATCATTGGTTCTATAAACTTAGTCTTTTTTCCTTTTATTTATTTTCCTTTCAAACAACAGTTTCATTGAGTTCTTTTGTGTTTGGTCATGATATTTTTCTATTTTCATTTCGTTGCAATTCTACAGCACACATTTCTAGAAAGAAGTATTTTATTATATGTTCACATCTTTGCAGGTTTTCAGCTATCTATTTATTATTAATAAATATTTTTATCTGAATTATCTCTAATATCAAGTAATATTTATATACAAATCAGAATTCCATCTTATTTTAAAATGTTATAAAATGTCGTAAACTTTATTCTTCAGTCACTATTTACTGAGTATGTAGTGTGTTCCAGTTTTGTGCTAGATTCTGGGAATAAATTGGTATATTTAGTATTTATTTCCTGTAGGACAGTGTATGATAAAGATGTTTTAATAACTATAATAGATATTATGTAATAAGTATTAAGACTCGTGTATTTCAGTGAAGGTAATAAAATAGAGTGTTATGGAAGTTAATTTTTTTAAAAAAGATGACTTTAAAATGCCACACTAAAGAATGAATAAGACCTCATTTGGCACATAGAGGAATAAAGGTGGAAGGGCACTATGCACAAGCAGCAAAGAAGTAACTCTATTGGAGGGTGTCGCAGTGTGCAGGGGATGAAACGTGAGAGGCTGGCTGCCGTATCACACATCTGTTCTGCAGCAGTTTTCCAGACTGAACAGCATAATGGAAACTCTTCTTTTTGTTTCCTATTGAATTCCTTTATTGTTTTCAGAGATAATAGCCTGCATTTCTTCTCTGTGAATATTTTTCTGTTATCTATTACACGTTACATTCATTTATTTCAGATCACAGCTTCAACACAGCAGATTTCTGCATTCACAATGAAACACATGGCCCTTCCCATAATCTTTACTGTTAATGCTCATAATTAGTCACTTTCTGCTTAATGAATTCACTAAGAACTAGCACTTTAATCACTGCAAAAGAAGTGCCTACAAATAGCCCAATGCAAAAGGGAAGAATTGCAAACCACAATCATTTTAACTGATAAGGCAGGCACAAGGGAAATAAGTTATGAGTAAATTACTCCTCATATTTCATTGTTTTATTATCATTAATTCAATAAACAGCAATGACTAAACTGTTACAACTATATCATATCATAATTGGATCATATGTTATTATGTAATATCATCCCATGCTACATATAGAACACCTACTAGATAGCACCTGACAGAATGAAATTACCATTTCTTCACAGGAAAATAAGAGCCTGGAAGGGAGATGACATTATACTGTTTATTTGTTGTTTTCTGTTCTACATCCCCTGAAATGTGGGGCTCAGATCAATGTAATCCTTACTAAATGTAAACTAAGATAGGTGGCAAGAGGCAAGATAATGGAATATTAATTAGCAAGTGACCAAGAGGCTTGAATTTTATCTTTGAGTACAACTGTTATTATAATAATAATCCTTGGTGAATAATTTATCATTTCTAAAGATTTTCTATCTGTAGCAATAATGACTTACTACTACTACTACTACTACTACTACTACTACTATAATAATAATAATAAAAATAGTTTTATCATAGCATTATTTGGAGTCTACATTTTACTTTGTGGTACCTATTTTTTTTTCTCTCTGTATGTGTCTGGTCCCTTTCTCCTTGATTTTACTCCTTCCTCTGGTCACAAAAATAATTTGGAAGAATTAATGGCAGATAATGCAAATATATCAATTATTATTTTTTAAATATGGATAGAACACTATATATGTGCATATATATATATATATATATATATAGAGAGAGAGAGAGAGAGAGAGAGAGAGAGAGGGGAAGCCAATGGCATATATACATATGTCATTGTTAAAATGTTTAAAACTATTTTAAGTCCTGCATATTCTCAGATGTTTTTCACTAATGCGGATACCAAAAATTATAGGGTGTTTTGTGGTGTAATCTATTATTTTGTTACCATTTCCAAACTACTATTGATTCCTCTTTTATAATTTATGAATTATATGAATTGTATTTGTAAATTACATTAAAAATTTGGTGAACCACTGGAGCAAAGAGAAAAGGACACTGAAAAATTACATGCATTTTTCTTCGGACTCTCATAAACATCATTTCTAAATTAATGATTTAATTAGGATCTTTAATTGATTAATTCATTTAAAAGGAAATATAAAGGAAAAAGAGTCAGAAAAGTATTAGAAAATCACTCATATCAACACATATATTGTGGAGTAATACAGAACCCAATTTTAATTATAAAAATTTTAATCGGGATAGAAAATTTTTATTGAAATTAGATTTGAGGGAACTCACATCTTCATCAACATTCTTTGTTCTTTTAATTCTCAGTTTCTTAAAGTACAATTATCTGCTAGTTTCAGAAGTTATATTTGCTTAAAGTCCTGATGTCATGCAAAGTAGACCATAAGACAAAAAAATTAAAGATAAGTAAACTTGTCTCTCTTTTGTATTATACATTGTGACAAGTAACTATTGCTTTACTTTGCCTGATGTATTATAGAAATTAAATGACACTAGCCATTGCTTTGCTCTTATTTGCCTAATATTTTACAGAGATTAGTGAAAAAAATCTTCAACCTTCTGTTCTTCCTTCCTTCTCTCCTTCAGGCCCCTCTCCCTCCCTTCTTTCTTCGCTCTTTCTCCTTCCTTCTTCCTTTCTCTCTCTCTCTCTCTCTCTCTCTCTCTCTCTCTCTCTCTTTTCTTCTAGGAATACTCTCACACCCTTATACCTTTAGGAGTCTGGCATGAGTCTGCTGAACATCTGTGGATATTCCAATATAACTAATATATATCATTACAATCTCAAAGTCACTGTCCTCCTTAGATGATGCTAAGTGTTCTCTGATTGTGTCAGGCCGATCAAGCTGGCTTTGATGATCATCACAAGATACATTTTAGCACTTATATAATAAACATTTACTGCACCTCATAATTATTTTAATGGCATTGAAACATCAGACTATAAATTAGTTGTTGGATAAGACTACTAAAACAATCAGATCAATACAATGGGAATAGCTCCTTATATTTGTTTATTCCTTTGCATCATGCATATTCTCTCATGTGAATGTTTATATGTTCATACATATAATATGTACAAACTTTGTGCTCTTTAAAATTGAATGTACCTAAGAGAAAATGGATTTACACTGGAAATGATGCATACACTTTCTGGCTAACTGGTTGGATCTTCATCTGAACGAAATAGTCACATTTTTTTTTCAGAGTTTTACAAAACTAATAACTTTTCACTTGACTGAGAATGATCAGTTAAAATTAATTTTCCCTTTAAATAGCAACATACTGCTATTTCTAAAAGGAAACTTAAGTTGTTTATAATATTTTTGTGCCATAACTTAATTGTATTATTTTTTAAAATTTAGAAAATTGTTATTTAAGTGTGATTATAGAGCAAAATGATTCCTGTTCTTTATAATTTAAAGTTTTTGCTGCATGCATAACTAATATTTATTCTGACATAAGTGTATAGTATAAAATGTAAAATAATTAGTAACTAATATAGTCTGGGATTTATCTCCTGTGTGGACTTTCAAAATGTTTTTACTTTTCCCCAGGACTGATTAGAAAAATTTTCAATCGAATTGTTTGCAAAAATTAATTCAGAATCATATTTTTCTTAAAAATCCATTTCCACTGGAATTTTTTAACTGTAAAATACCTTTGCATATTACATGAAAATATTTTTGCTTTTCATCAGATTTAAGAACACAGTTTAATAGTTTGGTGACAACTTGATGATATAAAACTCCATGAAATAGAAAGTTAGTGCCTGCATTTTGTTGAACAATTAAATAAATGTCTTTCTCTATAATTTCATGTAACCTTGGAATTGATACCTTGACATCCAAAATTATTATCTTTTAATTTATTTTTTGTTTACTACCAGATACCTTGACATCCAAAATTATTATCTTTTAATTTGTTTTTTGTTTACTACCATCCTATCTTATAACATTATTGTTAGTCTAAGTTTAGCATAAATTACTTATGTACTAGCTTGAAATATAAACCATAATATTGAGAATCACAGATCAGAATGAGGTGATTATTTCTCAAAACAATGTTTTAAATATTATGAATTTAAATACACATATTTAGTATGAATTAGCAGTCATATTACATAAATTTAATATATATACCCTTAGCATTCAAGAAAATTAAATATTTTCATATCCCCTGATTTATTTTTTGGACCATTCATTTGCTGAACATCCATCTACTGGCAGCCACTTTGTGCCATATAGTAAATGCAAATTGGTATTAACTAATGAGGAAGATACCAACAGAGTCCTAAGTGGATTATAAATGAATTAATATTCTGTTTGTGTGCCTCTTAGTTTTTTTAATATTATTTTTCGTACCTGGAATCTTTTCCTTTGAGTTTCTACATGATCCTCTGTCTTTCCTTTCCTAGTATTACATATTAGACATGTTCTTTAAATATTTAAAAAGGAAAGAAAACCAAAGGATTATGTAGTTTATTAGGCAAGTAATTGAGATACATGCTTTTGATCTCATGGCTCTAAAAGTTATTTTCTGTTTCTCAGTTTTCAACTATATTTATTTTTAAGGTAAATGGCTCTTTATAAACATTCAAAGAAAGTCTTTTTTTTGTTGTTGTTGTTGGTTTTGTTTTGTTTTGTTTTGGTATTGGGCATTGAATACAGTGGTGCTTTTCCACTGAGCTGTATCTTCAGTCTGTTTTATTTTTTATTTTGAGACAGGGTCTCACTACGTTGTAGAGAGTCTCACCAATTGCTGAGTATCTCACTAAATTGCTGAGCCTGGCCCTAAACTTGTGATTCTCCTGCCTCAGTCTCCCAATTCATTTGGACTACAAATGTGCACCACCTTACCAGACTTTTCTAATACTTAAAAGACTCCTTTCTCAAAAATAAACCTTCAGGTTGTAATGATGAAATATAGGCACAAACGTCTACATTTGCTAAAGTATTGATGAACTTTCACCATTGTGTTGTCCAGCCCTTTTCCAATAAACTCATAAAGTTAAGATGGTTTTATTTAATGAATCCCTTTCCATAGTATTTACCAATTCATTTGTCAGTCAGGATTTGAATACCTATTCCAAGCTGTAGTTGAATGACTGGCTAACCAACACAAACTCTTCCCTTAAGAATAAGCCTAGAATGTGTGCAGAATGACAGAATGTGTAAACATTGTAGGAGAATAAGTCAAATATGTAAGGAATTCAGGAATAATTAAAAGTGCCAGGCAATATGACTAATAATGTTTCCAAATAAAATTATAAATTAGTTCCCCATACTATATCAAATTTAATACATAAAATCATTTTTACATTCAATAAAGCCCCCCAAAAGTTTTTTTTTTAAATATCATTAATTTATGTTTCTAATGTGACTGAAAACTTCCCACAGGCACTCTTCTTACAACTTCAGATATGTTAGTGAACAAAAAGTAATTATTTTTTAATACAATGTTTTAGTTTTCTTTATACCACTATTTTATTTATTTATTTGTGGTGTTCAAGATCCAGCCCAGTGCCTCAACATGTGCTACACAGGCGTTCTACCACTGAACCACAACCCTAGCCCCCGCAAAAGTAATCTTTCCTTCTGGGAGCTTACATTTCAACCATAGTAGATAAAAAATAAATAATAAACAAAAGAGCTATGTCCCATTAACTAGGTTAAGAAGTGCCATGGGAAAAATAAAGAAAATAATCCTGGGTAAGGGAATAAGGAGAGTTGGACAATAGTTTCCATAGTATAAAGTATATAGACACCCAATAAAATATATACTTGTCTTTGATTTGGTAATACCACTATCCTGGTATTTAGATGAAGCACTGAAGTTTGAAAGGATCAAGGAAAGATACCAGTAAACAATTGACTCCAAAGTACTGATCATGTTTCCCTTAATTCAACTCAATGGCAGTAATGCTTATTAATATACATATGAACAGACTTAGTTTTAAATTGAAGGCCTTAAATGTACATTCTACCCTCCACTTAAATCTCTAAAGTTAGCTTCTCTCTATGCTGATCATATCTATAAGACGATAAAAGCAAGTATTCAATATATATCTCTGAAAGCCTCCAAAGATAAGTTTTAGTAAAAATATAACTAACGGCTACAAAAATAAAATTATACCATATCCAGAGAGGAATATTCTGTAACTGTGGTATCATGAGACAAAACTTGAAGAGGGGAAAAAATATTACTATTATAAGTTCAACCCTCTGTTATGGTTTGGATGTGAGAGGTCTTCCAAAAGCTCTTATGTAAGACAATGTAAGAAGGTTCAGAGAAGATTGGGTTGTGAGAGTTTTAAAACAAAAAGTGAATTAATCACCTGATGGGAATTAACTGAGTGATAATTGAAGTGGTAGGGTGTGGCTGGAGGAGGTGGGCATTGGGGGATGTAGCTTTGGGGTATATATTTGTATCTGGCAAGAGGAGTGCTCTCTTTCTCTGCTTTCTGATCATTATATGAGCTGGTTCCCTTTGCATACTGTTTTTAACCACAATGTCCTGCCTCATCTTGAGCCCCAAGGAATGGATCAAGCCACTTATGGACTGAGACCTCTGAAACCATGAGCCCTTAAATAAACTTTTCCTCCTCCATAGTTGTTCTGGTCAGGTCCTTTATTCACAGCGGTGAAAAAGCTGACTAAAACAACCCTCTTTAAAATAAATGGAAAATAGTTAATCAAAAAGAAAGAGGCAGATTCCCTTAGGTTCTCTTCCTTATTTACATATTTGTGGTGTATAAAACCATGGTTCCAAAGTTCTGACTAAAATGCTAAGACTTTCCTTTTCACCCATCATTGTCAACTGTTTTTCTGCATCAATTCAGAGGATGCAACTTGTAAAATTTAGCAAAGAAAAGAAGAAAATATAATGTGATACAATGCACCTGGCAGTATTGAGACAAGAGCAGACTTTTAAGATTCAAGGTCAAGCTAAATTTACCCTAATGAATTATGTAAATTTCAGGCAGGGCACTGTGGAGTACACCTGTAATCACTGTAACCCTAGCAGCTTGGGAGACGGAGACAGGAGGATTGTGAGTTCAAAACCAGCCTCAGCAAAAATCGAGGTGCTAAATGACTCAGTGAGACCCTCTCTCTAAATAAAATACAAAATAAGTCTGGGGATGTGGCAAAAAGAATAATTTCAATAATTAATGTAAATTAAAAGAAAAATTACTTCAAATAATACAGAACTCAAGGCTTCCTTATACCTCCCTTTCCACAAAAGTAAATACCAGATATTAAGAATACCATTAGAAGCCCCCGGGGTGTAACCCACTGGTCTAGCAGCAATTGTTTAGCTTGCACGAGGCCCGGAGTCCCATCCCCAGAGCTGCCCCCCACATAATCAGAAATTCACTGATGAATTATTAGTGAAGCAAAAATAAAACTGTTCTTAAATACGTAATGGTCCCTAAAACATTGGTACATGATATATGGGATGATGAGGACCTACTTAGCCTTGGTTTTAAAGAAAGGAGTATATTTCAGGAAAAGCCCATTTTAAAACTATGGCAGTATAAAATACAAGAAAATTTATGTTTTATAGAATAATGGTTTCAGAAAAACAGCAGAAATAACATGTTATTTCATATAATATGGGCATTTTATTGAATGCAATTTTAGCTCTAGTTTCTCTTTGTTGTACCTTATGAACTTTAGCAGCTTCCCTTCTATTCCAAGTTTACTAGGAGTTTTATTGGTAATGAATGCTTGATTTTCTCAAATATTTCTTGTCTTCCACTGAGATGATTTTTGTGTTCTTCTTTTAGTTTGTTATTATTTAGAGAGACTCATTAAATCCAAAATCTGACTTTCTAGATAGAAAAATTTGGAGTAATAGGTTCATTAATCAGGCAAGCCAAAATAATTATTGTATCTGCAGATTAGCTATGTAAAAACATTGCTTTAAAAATTTCCCTGTATTTCTCAAAAACATCGGTGCCTAGCCTGTATGTGTTAATGCATAGACTTTTAGTGGTTTCTTTGTCCTTCCAGTTAGAGTGGCAGTTTCTTAAATATGCCACAATGGTTCTCAACTCCAATTGTGATCAGGGTTCAATTTCTGAATCGCACACCTGGGTTGAAAGATAAATGCTGCCAATTTTATAGTAGCAAATTTTATTACAACTTTTGGTTAGGACACTCAGGGCCACAGGGAACCCTTTCCAAAGAAAGTCTAGTATTACTTTAGTTGAACTATTTCCCTGTTTAAATCAAACTTCTCTCATCTCATTATATGTAGTTTTTCCTTGGAAAGTATACCTATAGTATATTTAGAAACAAAGATTATGTGGTGACCTAATGTCATATTTCTGCAAATCTGCAAGAATGGTTAAAAACGAAATGGTTAAAAACGAAAGAAAGAGGAAACTCATTCCCCATACAATCAACTTCAAGTTTAGGAAGAAAAAAATTAAACAGACATGCAAAAACTTGCCTGTGAAATGTGCAGCTTTGTCTACTAATATATGATTGATACCAAGTTACATGCACACATTTCTGAAACTTCTTTTTCCTTTTTGTAAACTTCCAGAAATTTTCTGGACTTTTTAAAACAGACAAAAAATATTCAGGAAATGTTTTCAAACATACTTCATACTTATCTAGCCTAATTAGACTCCTCACTGCCAATGGTTTATGGTAGTCATTGTAGCATTTTTGTTTTAGCACAAGATTTTTACTAAGAAAAATTAAGCAAATGAAATTACTTAAAATGAATTTCAAGACATTTCTTTTTTTATTTAATTATTTATTTACTTATTCATAATGCACAAGTATAGCATCTTTTTACATACAACTGCTTGTATACAAAGTAGACATTTCTTTGAAAATTCTATGTGAGAAATTTTGTCAGACTTCACCACATAGTTATTAATAATCATAAATAATATATGGCATGTGTTTCTCCTCAGAATTCTTTACTTTTCTTAGTAAAGGCTAAGATTTTTTTTTTTTTTTTTTTCCCTTTGGTACCAGGGATTGAACTCCGGGGCACTTGACCACTGGGCCACATCCCCAGCCCTTTTTTGTATTTTATTAGAGACAGGGTCTCACTGAGTTGCTAAGTGTCTCACCATTGCTGAGTCTGGCTTTGAACTCGTGATCCTCCTGCCTCAGCCTCCCAAGTGCTGGGATTACAGGTGTGCACCACCGTGCCCGGCTAGGCTAAGATATTAAACTGTGTTATTTATAAGAATGCTTAATCATTTAAGGAGCAAAATAATCATGTTGTGTTTAAGGAACATTTAAATTTTAAAATCATACTATACTTGGCACACTATTATCACATTAAAGGTCTGTAATAGCACATGGACAACAAGGCCAGTGTTTTCTCATATGTATTATCCATTATCATAACCTGAGAATGTTAGTCACATATAACAAGCTCTCAATATTCTCATCTATTGATGCAAATGTGACATTAGTCTAAGTGTGGAAAAGCTAATGAAACAATCTGTGAATAATGTAGAAATTATTGTGGTGACAATTTTCAGTTGTTCACTATGGCTGTACATAAAATGTTCTTTCACAGCATAGAAGCATTGAATTATTAATTATTTTGTAGGAATTTGAAACTTTGATATGCATACTATTAAGAGATTTCAAATAAAAATTGGAAACATTATTTTCCAAGCATACATAACTTTGTGTTTTAAGGGCCACAGATAGATCCCCTGGAAGGGATATTTTTATATTCTCCTGACATTGCCTGCGGCCAAGGGCTTCAGTAGGCAATCACATAGTTTATAGCTTTAAAATATCCCTAGAAGGCAGTGTAGTTTTTATTGCATTCTATCTAGCACCTTGCCTCCATTAAAAAAAAAAAATGATATAACAACACTGAAGCCCAAGAATTGAGTTATTGCTGATAGAATTTAAGTTTCTGTACTACTCATCAAATGTTAATTTCTCTATATTACCTTTTAAACAATAATTTTCAAACTTTTATACACAATCTTTAGATAGTTCACAAAGCTGCTATTACTATTTTAAGAAAATGATATAAAAATAGTTCTTTTTAAAGCTTTTATTGGAAAAGATGTTTATTTCATAGGTTGCTGGTAGTCTACTTCCCCAAAGTTCATTTACTTGTACCTTAAAGATCAGTGAGATTTATTAAATGTAAATGTTAATATTCAAAATTGAAATCTGTTGCTAATGTTAATTGTGGATCCAAGTTAGGATTGCTTTGCTCTGATGTCTGGCCACTACCCAGTGTTTGGCAATACTGCCAGGCTGTATATATCTACACAGAAGGTGCATCCAACATCTGATGGAATCTCTTCAAATTTGGGATAGACTCCTTCATTGTCTTCAGTTAGAGTTTAAATATCCTTTAAGGTGGGAGGGAAATTTTTTTAGGAAGCTATTCAGCAGCTCACATAATCATTATGCAGCATGGAATCCATGCAGAGAAAAGAACAGAGCCAAGATATCTCTGCTTGAAGATGAGAAATATTTGACAGCTTAAGCAAAGTATTATGATCACTTCCAATTACTGTGTGTTTTTATATCCTTCTAGTTTCATTACCAAGAGTTCTTCTCCTATTTTGGGTAACAGGCTCTTTTTTTTTTTTTTTTTTTTTTTTTGTTAAAGACTTCAACTGGAATAAATTAAATAGTTCCCACTTTTTTTGTGTGTTCATTGTAACCATGTGACTGTATTTTAGCTAATTACATAGCAGTGAAAATACTATAACAGAAAATTTGGAAAATGACTTACAGGGTGCTGTCTCATGTCTAATCATCTGTTGTCCTTCTCCCCTTTTTATGTCCTTCAGCATGGAAGGCAAATGGGATGCAGGGAGCTCCATCCATCATTTATAAATCCACCTTAATAATGAAAGCCATATGCTGAGGCAGGCAAAGCAGAGAGAGGATCTGATTCCTGGAGTTTATCAAGCCACCATTCTAGGCCCAGTCTTCTACCTCTGAACATTTTTTAAAACTTTCTCTTTTTAAGACAAACCTTTCTCTTTTTAAGCTTTTCTTAGTTCATGTTTTCTGATATACATTCCTACTTGTATCCTTGTCAATAGTCAAGATTCAAAAAGAAGAATCCAATTGTGACAGTTTTTTGTAGAGTTGCATTCTTCATCTTCCATTTTACAAAGTTCCCTTGCTTACATTCCCACTTAGACTGAATATAGTCAGGGAGCAATTATACTTCAAATGAAATTGATAAAATTGGTATATTTTCAATACAATATGGAAATGGATATTTCATGGACCAAATGACAGTGTATATACAGTACATACAGAATAGATGAGATCAGAGATATAGAGAGAACTATATAGAAATAGTGTGTTTGTGCTTGTGTGTGTGAGAGAGAGTCCATGTGCATGTGTGTCTTCTTTCCGGGGAAACATAAATATAAGCTGTATTCTTATGTTATCTACAAGTTATTTATTTATTTATTTTTCTTTGTATTCAAAGTTGTTGTATTTATAATAGTAGTATGCATTATAATTCATAATAAAAATATAGAGCATCTTTTTACAAAACACTGTATACAATGTATATTCGTACATTTCAAATCTTCAATCATGCATTTAGGATAATGACATCCATCTTATTCAACCACCTTTTCTTTTTTCCCCTCCATTCCCCCTTCCTTCCCCTCCCTCCCATTTGACCTTTCTAGAGTTCCTCTAATCCTCCTGTGTACCCCGACCCAACACCACTATAAATCAGCCTCTTATATCAGAGAAAACATTCGGTATTTGGATTTTTGAGATTGACTAACTTCACTTAGCATTATATTCGCCAACTTCATCCATTTACCTGGGAATGCCATTATTTTATTTTCTTTTATTGCTGAGTAAAATTCTTGGAAAACTGAGAATGGAACCACCCTATGACCCAGCCATCCCACTCCTGGGTCTATTCCCAAAGGACTTAAAAACAGCATATTACAGTGACACAGCCACTTCAATGTTTATAAGCAGCACAATTTACAATAGCTAGATTGTGGAACCAACCTAGATGTCCCACAGTAGATGAATGGATAAAGAAAATGTGGTACATATACAAGTTATTTATTTATCTGTATTAGGGATTGAACACAGGGTCACTTAATCAATAAGCCACATCTCCATCACTTTTTCCAAAATTGTTTTTATTTTGAGATAGTGTCTCACTAAGTCCTTAGGGCTTCTCTAAGTTGCTGAGCTTGACTTTGAACTAGTGATCCTTCTGCCTCAGCCTCCCAAGCTACTGGGAGTATAAGTGTGTGCCACTGCAGCCGGGTACAATAATTTTTAAATGAAAGAGAGGAAACTGATCAAATAGGACATAACTGGCATATTTTGATTTTTTTATGTGGTCTGCAGTCAAATAAGTTGAGGAACAATACATATAATGCATTTCATTGCAAATGGAGCTAGTTTCATTCCAAGTTCAAATACTTATTGGGTCATTATTTACTGGGTAAACTAATCTAAATTTCCTTGACCTTAATTATCTTCATCTCTAGAGGTACATTAGTATTAATTTGAGTAGCTATGAAGATTAAATAACAAGATATATGGTCATTAGTTACATTAATTATTTGCAAGTAAGAATATCCACTTGTGCAAGTTTAATTCAAAAATTATTTTATTATATATTGGGCAATTCACAGAAACTCCAGGAGGACAGAGATTTACAACCACAGACCACTGATTTTAAAGATAAATTAAAAATTAGGTAAGAGGCAGACTTCTCCTTGTTCAAAATAGGGGAAGTAAATATATTAACTATAATCACCATGTTGTACAATTGATCTCATGAACTTTTATCTCCCAATTGATATCTTCTATCCTTGAAAAGCAACAAGAGAGTTGTACATACTAATTTTTATGTGAATTTCAAAATGAATGAGTAAAAATCAAAACCTCAAAAGACAGAAAATAAGGGTAAAAAATTTTTCCCTCTATTTTTCTTAGAACATTTACCTTAGAATACTTTCAATTGTTTAAATATTTTCTTCTTTCTTTGAAATTTATATGATTCCATTTGAAATCTATGAGGATCCAGAGACTTAGAAACCATCTCTTTGAACTGTAAACATCAAGGAAGATAGCACCCTATTTCCAGTCTCTGTGGCAGAGTAGAAACCTAACTTCAATGGGAAGCTTGCTTTAACTTGCAAGCCTACCTCCTGCCATCAAGATATGACCAGTTTGTTTATCCCCTGGATAAAGCCAATTAGCTGACATAGTTTTATGCCAATTACCAGGTAAATATGGGATGAGCTGTGTAGGACAAATGGTGCTATTAAGGCCTCTTACTTGAGGACTAGTTATAGTTTATCTTGAAAATGTGTATGTAATAGGATCAATATGCTTGGTTCTTGGGTGAGATTTTGGTCTATTTTTGTAATCTTTAAAGCAGATAGCTTGTGAAAATATATCATATTTTACTACCTTTACAGAGAGGTTTTCGGGTTGGAAGAACATTTTATTTTTAATTATATTTCCCCAACAATTTACAGAAATAATTCTATTGAGCACACGTGAAAATTTTCAGTTAGTGGGACTAGAGCCAGAGGAGTTGAGCACTGACTATGTGCCCAGGATGCGTCTGCAGCAAGCTCTGGCACCCTGCCCTGGGGAGAAGCACGACTCCACCGCACTCACTGGGGAAATTCTTCAACTCCTCTTCTTTAACAACGGTATCAAATCGGTGAAATTTAAATCATGTTTCTGAGTTCTCGCTGGAAGAACAAGTTTTAGGTTCCTAACTTAAGGAAGCCGAAAAATGTGGCCAATTGGATGTTCTGTTTTAGCTTTTTTTTTTTTTTTTTCCCCAAAAGCAAAAAGTCTCTCGCTGTTCATTATTTCACTGCAAAATGAAAACACTTGCCATTTTTTTTGGAATTTAAGTTTCCAAGCAATAATAATAATAAAAAATGAACAAGATAAAAAGATAAAAAATAATAATGTGTATAAAATTTATTAGATCTTAATACCCCCTTGTAACTCCTTCTTTTTTCATTTGTGCTGTTGGAGAAATGACAACAGGCAAAACAATCTCAGAAATCATGTACTGAAGAGAAAGTATGCCCACCCAAACAGCTCTGGACTACTTATCTTGAACTGTCATGTGTAAGAAAAATAGAATTCTACTTTTCATAACATTATTAGAGATTGGGTTCTTTTTATTATGACAGCATATTCCATACTCCAACTAATAATCATTTAGTATTCCTTTTTAAAAAAATTCTAAAATATGTAGCACTTAGTTAACATGTTGGCAGCATATGGCAAGGTAGCAGATACTACAGCCTGATAGCACAAAAACAAATGCAAACCTATGCAGAAAGAATTCAAACTCAGGAAGCATCTTTGGGTATAGCTACATTCACAGGATTGAAAGCAAAAAAATCAGGAGCTTGAGTTATTTTTTGGAAGTTGTATTGACAAAAGGGAAACAAGCACGGACAACAGAAGCCTATGGTTATTTATTTCTTAAAGTAAGCCTCAGCACCCCCTGCCCCTGCCAATCTACAGCTGCAGGAATGAACACTGTGAAGCCCCAAGAAAAGCACTTTTCTTAACATACACTTTAGAAATGGTAATGAATGATAAAAAAAATAAAGATGACCCAACTGAAGGGGAAAATAGAGGAACCACAAATGATACAAAGAGGAGTTACAAAACAGCACTATAGGAGTCCAATGGGCCACTAAGAAATAACTCTACTACAGTCAAATTTACTCTCAAACTCAGTCACCAGAGAGTAATCCCTCATTTCTCTCTCTCTCATTCTCTCCCTACCCCCACCCCCACACAGACACAGAGTACTAAAGAATACATGGATACCAACCTAACTCAGGGTTCTGGACTAAGAAAACCATTACTGCACCTGAATATTTTGAAGTTTAGTGAGTGGTACTTTGGCTAGGGGACATTGGTTCTGATGCCAAAAATGTAGTAAGCAGTGAAACTACACCAGTAAAAGGGAAAACAAATTACTATTATTGTCATATTCTTTCCAATAGAAATAATTCAATAGAATTCTTCCCAATAATGTGTTATTTCTGTATAATACATGGTTTTCAATTTCTTGCTTCTTTATGTCTACTTCATGATACTGAAAGTACTAAAAATTTAACACAGTATTCGCAATAGTTTCACATAGTAGCTACAATAGATTTTCAATATGTTCATATTTATTTAATTTAAATATAGATAAATGATACATATAGACAAAATGGCTATTAAGTGTGACGCTATTTATTTTTAATTGGCTACTTGATGGACAATAGAAACATAGAAATAGAGCAAAACATAAAAATAGAGTGTATAGCTTTATTTGGCTATTAAAAGTGAGGCATGATCTCAAATGTGTTGGTAGCAGCGTCATTAAATAAATGAAAGAGCAAATGCTCTGTTTTTTGGATCCATGACAAATAGAACGTCTTACTGATAGTCTGCTTTTGACATTAAAGTCATATTAGAATAAATACCAAGAATGTTGACTAAACGCTAGTAAAATGATTATGTTCAATGTAGACTACCTCAAAATTTGCATAGATGCATGTCAAAAGGTAAACAATATAAATATTTGGTTATATGATGGAAAATTTTAGCCAGTGACAAATATAAAAATTAATTTTGAAATTAGTGTTCTTCATTGTTACTTACTATAACCTGTTATTGTAAATATGACCAGGAAAAGTTTATAAAACAGATCTGTGCTTGGCTATTCTACCTTTAAACAAAAAAATAGGTTATATAAATCAAAGGAAAGTCCATGTGAAGTATTCAACAAAAAAAAAGTGACAGAAAAATAAAAGTGACAGGACAATAAAATATAGATAATATAGAACAAGGAAATAAAAATGTGCAACTGAAAGAATTCACATATAAACTTCTGATTAAATCCTACTTATAGAATTACAATCACTCAAGATTCAGTCTTGATTGAGGACTTGTGGTGATTTTTTATTTTGCTGTGTTTTGTTTTGTGGTGCTGGGGTGAAACCCAGTGCTTTCAAGTTAGGTGATGCTCTACCACTAGCTAAGCTACCCTGACCCAACCCAAAGCAGTAATTGTGGTGAAAGAAAAATATGAAATACAACATGTTTCTGGTTATTCATGTAAGCACTGTAACAAAAATTATGATATAAGTCATCATAATTAATATGATAGAATCCATAAATACATATACATATATATATTTTTTAAACCTTCTGCAATGGAAACTTCATATGGTGAATTCATGGTTCTTTCTGAATATAATCAATGTTGTACAAATTTTATTAGCGATTCAAATTGCTATGGACTCAGCAAATAGTTTTGCCAAATTTGTTTTACCAAAAAACAAACAAACAAACAAACAACAAAGTGTCAAGAATAATTACTTGACAAAGTAAATTGCCAACAGAGCACAATATATATTTGGTTGTTCATCCAAACATCAATGATCCATTAGCAAAGGACCCAAATATATGCAAAATGGTTTAATTTTTAGTTCTACTTTGTGAACTTGAATGTCAGTTAATTATTCAGAGGCTACAGATTTGCATGTTTTAGATTTTCATTGGAAGGGCCAGGCACAGTGGCATATGCCTGTAATCCCAGAAGCTCAGGAGGCTGAGGCAGGAGGATCTTGAGTTCAAAGCCAGCCTCAGCAAAAGCAAGGTACTAAGCAACTCAGTGAAACCCTGTCTCTAAATAAAACACAAAAATAGGGTTGGGGATGTGTTTCAGTGACTGATTGCCCCTGAGTTCAACCCCCAGTACACCCCCCCCCCATTTTTTTTTATTGTAAGGAAGGTATCTTTTCCAGGTTAGGGTCATACAACACATTTAACAATTAATATTGTATAGATGATTCTCAACTTAGGGTAGTTTGATTTATGATTTTTTTACTTTATGATGGTGTGAAACTGATAAGCCAAATCCACAATTCTCTGTACTTCAAAATCCTGAGTTTCGATCTTTTCCTGTGCCAACAATATGTGACTCCATATTCTTTTGATTCTGGGAAGCCAGCATTTTGGGGATATAGCTATTCAACAATATATGTGAGGTAGTCAACATTTTATTATTAAATGCAAAGAGTAAATATTTTATAAAATAGGCATTGTACTAGATGATTTTACTTAGCCATAGGCTAATGCATGTGTTCTAAGCATGTGTAAAGCTGGTTAAGCTGAGCTGATATTCAGTAGGTTAGGTGTATTAAATGGCATTTTTTTCACTAAAGATGTTCACAATAAAGGATGAATTTATTGGAGCATAACCCCATCATAAGGTGAGAAACATCAGCATATGACTTTTAAGTAACTATATATAGAAAACCTTAAAATAATTATATGTAATTAGATCTTTTATACTCCTGTCCTAGACCAACACAAATTTTAAGGGTGTTTTTATGCCTTTTAGGGAGTTTTCAAAATCCCTGACCAGCAATATTTTATAACTTTTGGAAGTGCTTGATTGCTCATGTTCTCCTCTTTTTCTACTTTATGTATGACTTTATGTATGACAACACTTATTTTAGTTGTCCTGTTCCTACCCCATGTTGAATATTAACTGTAGCAACTAGCTTTCAAGGTACCATGTCCATGTGCTAAGGGAAAGGGCTTGGCACCAGAGGATAGCCCAGACTTTCAACCAGATGCAGTAACTCAAGGATACCCTGGACTTTCTTCCTTAAGTAAAGAATGAGTGTGCTCAAGGTAGGGGAGATGTGAAAAGAGACTGCACATGATAACAGCCTTCCATTATCCATTCTTCACTTCTAATTTTTAGTTCCAAAATCCTTGATCCTTCCACATGCTCATGAGAGCCCAGCTAAAGTCTCATTCTATGGAACCACAGGCTAAATATGACCAAAGGTTTAGTGAGTAGGGAACACTGCAGTCTGTTCCTTATGAGCTCATGTCCTAGAATCCACTCCTCCTTTCCCTAAACAAGCAAATATTGGGGTGATTTGCTGGGATTGAGTGTTTTCCCTGGAAATCATATGGTCTTATGTTGAGTATGACAGAGTCACCCCATGGCCCTGCCTCCCTCTACTTTGAGTTGCCATACTACTGCCTGCAAGCATAATCCTGCTCGCCACTCAGTGTTGTAAATAAAGTGTAATTGGGCCACAGCCATGCCTATTCGTGTAGTTATTGTCTACTGTAACTTCATGCTACAACATCAGAGTTGAGTATCTATAACAGAACATATGACTTTTAGATGAAAACTTTGTGTCTACTCTAGATCATTATATAAGAAATTTGTACAAATTGTTGTATCCTGAGTATATTGCTCTAGCAGATTATTATATATCTGAATTAATCATTACATGATTCTATGTCATTTAACAACTAAACAGAACCTAATAGACTGCCCTGCCCCATCTCTAATACCAAAAACAGTACATATATATATATATACATATATGTATATATATACACATACATATATATGTACACACACAAATATATGTATAAATAGGCATGTAATTGAATTCAAGTTTTAAAATATTACAGAAAGACTAAAAACCTGGAAGTCATGAAAGGTTAATAGGTGATAGATGACAATTGTTGGAAGAAATACGTCATTTAATAGCCACTTGTAACTCTGCAGACAAGCACTGTGAGAAAATATTCTTCATGAATTTAAGTTTACCTAATTAAAAGAAAATATAAGATTATTGAATTCAATTTTTGAAATATACCAGAAATGGAGTATTGCCTTAAGTGGAGGTTAAGTCACAACAGAAAAATTAAAGACAACAATAGCAACAACATACGATTAGCAAACTGTATTAGAGTTCCTAGAGATTTGCTATACTTATTCACAAATCTGTTTAAAATAAACCATTAAAGAAAAGGCACTTGCTATAGAGTAGTACTTAAGTGAATTTCTTCTTAATGGTTTAGGAGGAGTGGATGAAACCAAGGATATATCTTATTAATAGTTTTGTTATATATAAAATTACTGGTTTTAATATGAGATTTGGGTGATTCGAAAGCCTTTTTGATTGCCTAAATTCTCCAGCTTCCAATCCAACTAGAACTATTTCTTTCAAGTATATTCATGCTCATTGAATCATGAATGCCAACACCCATTGATTTAAGAAAAAAATGAAATTCATTCTAGAAAACTGTTTAACACAAAATTGATCTATAAGTGAAGGAGCCCTAATTAGGAAGGGCTGTTGTAGCTAGCTGGAAGCCATGGGTTCCACCTGATATGTATGTGACGCACCTGTAGGCACCCGCAAACCTGAAGGTATATAACCGGGTGAAAGCGGTCCGAGTTAGGAGAACGGAGAATTCAGTCAGCCGGGCAGTCACTCGGTCGGTCAGAAGAATCAGAGCGGCCAGAACGTAGGCAGAGCGGTTACAGAAGAGAAACCAGATAGAAGAAGTAATGACTGGTCAGAGTTAGGCCGAGACTCCTGAGGAAGAAAAAGCATAGCCTCAGACTCAGTTGAGACCAGCAAAAAGAAAACAAGAGAGCAGAGCCTCTGACTCAGTTGAAGCCAGTTAAGAATTAAGCCGAAGCAGAGTAGACAGCGAAAAACTGAAGCAGAGTAGCCAGCGAAAAGCCATAAAAAATATAGAGAAAAAGCCTTGAGCTTTAGTATAAAGAAAAAAGCCATGAGCTTAAAAGAAAATAGAGAATTAAATAGCATGGTAAAAACCATGCAGAAAAAAAAAAAGCCACTGAGCTTTGGCAAGAAAGCCATAAAGAAAAATAGAGGAGAAAAAAAAAAAAAAAAAAAAAAAAAAGTCTAAGCCGCTTATGCAATTGTGCTTAACTAGGTGCGTTAGCTGCTCCTCAGCATTAGGCTTCCTTAAAGCCACAGCACCTTCTCAAAAAGGGCTCAAATATCCACCCTTTCAAAAATAAAAGGTGAAAAGCTAGGTAGGGACAAGAAAATAAAAGAAAATAGAGAAAATAAAATAGAGAAAATAGAACAAAAGCACCTTTTTAAACTAAAGGGAAGGAATATGAAGGAGCCCTAATTGGGAAGGGCTGTTGTAGCTAGCTGGAAGCCATGGGTTCCACCTGATATGTATGTGACGCACCTGTAGGCACCTGCAAAGCTGAAGGTATATAACCGGGTGAAAGCGGTCCGAGTTAGGAGAACGAATTCATTCAGTCAGCCGGGCAGTCACTCGGTCGGTCAGAAGAATCAGAGCGGCCAGAACGTAGGCAGAGCGGTTACAGAAGAGAAACCAGATAGAAGACAGAAGAGAAACCAGATAGAAGAAGTAATGACTGGTCAGAGTTAGGCCGAGGCTCCTGAGGAAGACAGAAGACAGAAGAAAGAAGAAGGAAGAAAGAAGAGAGAAGAAAGAAGCTCTAATCTTTCTCTAAGCTAAGCTCTAATCTTTCTCTCTAAGCTAAGCTCTAACTCTAAGCTAAGAAGAAAAATCTTTCTTTCCCTCTCTAAGAAAAATCTTTCTTTCCCTCTCTAAGCTCTAAGAAAGTAGAAGTAAAAGTAGTAAAAGCTTAACTCTGCCTCCGAGAGTTTTTCCTCCCGGTTTACGGTACCAGGCAGCTTACATATAAGTGTCTGTGCCTCTTTTAATTTGTGTACTCCAGAAGGAAACTGTCTTGAAATTTTTGAGGTATATTGGTTTCCTCCCCAAAGTTAATCAGGCCAGCACATTGTTGGTAGCAATGGCAGTGGCTCTGGGATCCACAGTGAAGCTGGAACAGGTGGGATGGAGATTTATGTGATGATGGGTGTGGACCAATGGAAAAAGTAGCACTTCAGGTGACTGAGGTATGACCTTTCCATACTGCAGATAAAGCTCACTGAAGACTAGCCAGACACACAATAATTTAGTTCCAGGGAGGAAGGCATTAATTTGAAAGACTAGACTTTCCATTCAGTTTGAAGAAGAAAAGTAGGAATGGGGTGAAAATTCAAAGTATATGATCTAGATGCAGTGAATGAGAATAAAAGATCATCACCTGTGAATCCTGCAAATACAATTTAGAAGATTCATATTGGCAGCAATATTTCTCAGTAGCCATAATAACTACAGAGAACTGCATTTACTGGCTTCTATAGTTTAGATGCTGCACCTCCCTTAGAGCCCATGTATCAAAGAGTTTGTTGCTTGGTTGATGCTAATTAGACATAGTGGAACATATTGGAGACAGGAACTTATAGGAGGTCCTTGGAATATTGGCAGCCTGTTCTCAGTGGGGATTGGGATCCTAGTGTCTCTCTCTCTCTCCTTCTATATCAAGATATGACCTTTCTGTTCCTCCATGCACTTGTGCTGTGATGTTCCACCAACCACCACCCTCACCAGAACTAAGTCATTCCAGTTGCCATACCTTTGAATCTCCAAAACTGTGAGACAAATAAATGTCTTATCTTTATAAGTTAGGTGCCTCTGGAATTTCATTATAGTAACATGAAGTTGACTAATACATTAGCACTGCAGGTTGATAATATGCTTGACCTCCTTGCTCCATTGCAAAGGATGGCATTATTCCAAAAGACAAGAACATATTTAGAACAACTCTGTGTCAAGCAGCCAATTGGAATCATAAGGTTCTTTCCTATACTTTATGTAATTATGTTTGTCTTAAAGAGAGTCAAAAGGTACTGGCCAGTATACAATTCAAAAATAGTCATAGGATTTCCTGATCTTTAGAAACTTAAATCTGTCTCCGTGTGATAACAGCAGCAAAAATGCAGAAACTCCAATATGTACTAGTGGAGATACTGCATATCCTTGTCAGAAATAGCTTTTGAAGGCAAACTTCATTGATTCTTTAATGAACAAAAAAGCTGAAATTTTTCATGTGAAAAAGAGAGTATAGCTAACATTAAGTGGTTATTTTAATCTCACCAGTGAAAATTCCACTGCAGGTCTCCCAGTGTCCCCTGCAGTTGCTACCACCCTATTTTTCCAACTGTAATTTCAACCCACCTGCCCGCCTGGAATCTTCCTCTGATTATAAATAGAAGTTCAATTCCCCTAGCACTCCAGAAAGTCAGGAGACACAAACATCAAAATGGGATCATCTCTGAGAACTAGAAACATGAATTTCTGAATTTCCAGAGAAATGTTTAGGATTTCTCTCGAAACTTATTTTTTGATTCAATTCTACTGAAGTATCCAAAGATATTAGAAAACCACTTAACGTCTCACATGAATTGTTAAAAAAAAAATCTATATTTTTGTTTGTTTGTTGAAGATTGAACCCAAAGGCATTTTAGCACTTTATCCCCAGTCTTTTTTATATTTTATTTTGAGACACAGTCTTGCTAAGTTGCTGAGGGTCTTCATAAAATGCTGAGGCTGGCCTCAAAATGGCAATCCTCCTACCTTGGTCTATAAAGTTGCTGGGATTATAGGGGTGCACCATCCCACCTGGCTCCTAAAAAGAAGTCTTTACAAATAGTAAGGAAAAGGATCAAAAAACATTTAAAACATAAGAGTTATTTAAAGACCACTAAAAAAATGCTGAAGAATTTAAATGAGAAGAAATTCCCAAACTAAGTCCAGTTTCAATTCTAAGGAAGTTAAAGAAATCCTCTGTGTCAGTATAGCATTCATTGAAAATTAAAGTCCCAGTTATTTGATAATACATTACTATAGTGTTCCGTGAGCAATATCAGTATTATAAGATGATTATAAGATGATTATAAGATTATAAGATGCTGAGTTTGATGAACACTGAACCTGGCATGCCAGGACACAGTCTATAGCTGGAAGATTTATCAGACTTCATGTGCAAGGAAAGAATTTCTCTAAGGTTCATAAGATAGTCAGATTATTCATGAAGAAGTCTTGGAAGAACATCCAAAGATCAAGCAGTCAGTTCACAATTATGATAAAGAAAAATATATATCTTTTCAATAAAGTGGCCCAGATTAAAAGAGACATAGATTGACTGGCATAGTGGTGCACACCTATAATCCCAGCAATTTGGGTAGCTGAGGCATGACAATCACAAGTTTAAGGTCAGGCTCAGCAATTTGGTGAGGCCCTAAGCAACTTAGTGAGACCCTTTCTCAAAATAAAAAAGTAAAAAGGACCAGGAGTGTGGCTCAGTGGCAAAGTGCCCCTGGGTTCAAGCCCCAGTGCAAAAAAAAAAAAAAAAAAAAAAAAAAAGACACATAAATTAATTTGCCATAGCAGTTTAGGACTTTGCAATAGGACTTTGCTTTACCCCAGGATTTAAATACATTTAAGTTTAGTCATTTCATGTTAAAAAAAGGCAAACAACTAAAATTAAATTGACCAAATTCATGTGTTTCAAAATATTTTAGAAATGCACTGACAGTAGTGACTTTTATATTTAAATGTAATTTACAAATAAAATATCAATTGATTTACTTTATGATGAATATTTAAAACTCAAAACAACTCATAAATCCTCTATGTAGAATTAAAAAAACAAGCTGCTTTGGATGAATAGTTGAGATTATTCAAAGATAATCAGAAAGCAATTCTATAAGGAAGAAAGTTCAAGTGAGAATAGTATGTATATCATCCATAAACTATATGAATTATTCTATAATAAGATAATATAGTAAGCTTATGTCAGGTATTGACATATCACTAGAAATATTTATCTCTTCATATTTTCATTCTGTGGCTGAATTATAAAAATGTTGATAATATTTTGGCAGATATATAGTAATAACTGGATTATTAAAGGTAATTTGAATTAGTTTTTATTGGTTAGCATGGCAATAATCTAAAACCTTATTCTTATCAGAACCTCTGAAAATATTTTTTTCCATCTGCCTGGCAGACTCTTTCCCTGCCTGGTTTTAAATTGTTTTATCACCAATGTACATTTCTCAGTGAGATCCTTGAGTGTCAAGAAACGAAAACTTCCCCCTTTCCCAATCTCCTCATTTTTAGCTTTCCTACTCTGCCATAGCACCTGGATTCTCTATTGTCTAACTTCCACATGACATTATTTTCACTCAGGAAGGAAAATGACTATCGCATGTCCTATTTTGTACTCAATGCCTAAAAATGTGTAATAAATCATAGGAATGTATACTTATACATTATATTCAAAGGAATGAGAGAATTAATAACACTTTGTAATTGACAATATTAAAAATTTTAGTTGTATATGAACAATAAACTGAAATTTGTATTAGACTATGCCATTACAATTTTCTGAATAGAAATGACCTTGTAGTAACATTCAAGATAGTCTCATATTACATTAATACTTTGTTATAATTTTCTTTGTAAATATTTAAACTAAAGGAGTCAAATTTTGTATCCATGGATATAATAATAAGTATAATTATTTTACATGGAATCCCTGTTCTAGAAATTTACCTCTCCAACTATCTAGTATATATTGTCTGCTTATAAATTAACAGTAATAGGCATTCTTATTGTATTCCCTATAAATAATCATAGGATCAGAAAAAAAAAATAAAAATATTTTGAGATATAAGAAAAAAATGAAACTACTCATCTGTTTGACTTAAGATCTTACTAAGATTTTTAGTAAAAAAAATCATTTAGAATTTTTTTAAATGTCAGTTCACAGTGATTGATGCTAAATAGCTATATAAAAATGTAAAAATTTATTATTTTATTTATTTTTCTTAGATAAAAATTTAATTATTAAGCACAAAGAAATTAATATATCTTTCTAATATATTAGTTACTATTAGAAAATATCAAAAGATTTTTTGTGAGTACTATTATACTATTTATCATTGTTCCTAAGGTAAATTTTTAATATCTGTATTATTTTGGTAAAATTCATTTCTTACTGTTCTGCTTTGGAATTTCATAAGAACCACTAGCCATTCTTTTATTAAAAGAAGCTTTGGATTCTAGAAAAATCTTCATAGGAAAATGACTTTCCTGTACTTGAAACACTAAATAAATTTTAGCACACCATAGAAGTCTTTTTCCTAAGTATGAACAAAAGTAATGCTAATGAAACAAGTTCATGCAGAAGGTTATTTCTGCATAAAGCTGCATATTAACATAAGACTGTTTGTATAGCTAGGCAAACCTCTATAGGATTATTAAATAGCACAGCTCTTCATGAAAATAGATCAAAATATAGTAATACTTTTCAATGGAAAGCTAACTTAAATAAATTAACTTAAATAGGTTAGCTTACATCCATGATATAGCTGCATTATTCCTAGGCAAGATAGTCATTATAAGAATAAAACAAATTTTTTTCAGACCTCATAAGAAAAGAAATGGGAAAAAAAGTGTCATTTGTAATTTTTGATTTTCAAAATTCTAAATGTCTGAACAATTTACCTTTAACATAGTCTTCATCTTTGTTTCGAAAAAATTGGGGGCATTTTAATGTAAAAGTGAAACTAAATAAGTGCCATTATTTATGAAAAGTTCACCCCAAGGAGTTAAATGTTTCTGTATATTAACATGAAAATTGCAATAATTCTATGAAATTTCTTCTCAACAAGTTGTCTTCCTATATATTCGTTGAAAAATGTAAACTAAAGTATTATTATGCCTAAATTATTTGTTTCAGAACTCAGAAAGAGTATCACAAAAGCACAAATTCCTGATTACTGAAATAAGATGTGAAAGCTCTTCCATTTTTATTGAGTTAATTGAAAATGAACTAAAGTGAGAGGGACACAGCTGAAAGGAGACATCCCACTTAAGTCCTACAGGTAATGCTGTGTCAAGAAAGCATCCAGATCTTGGCACTCACTGAAAGTGCTTCATTATCTGTTTTGTTGTTCAGAGGATGAAGTAAAAACACACTCTTGAGGAATGAGGGAAAAATTTCTGCTGTTCTGGGGATAGGAGATAAAATGGAAAAAGATCTTTATTTCCCAGAATGAAGTGGGCTGCTAACCACCATAGACTCACTTCATGTAGATCATGAAGGTTATCAACAGCAGGGGCTGAAACAGGGGGCTGAGAGGAGAATGTTCAAGCCCAAGACCTTTATGTTATTTTTCTGAACAAATATAACCTCAAACACAGAGTAATTTACTTAAATACCTGAAAAAACAAAAGAGTGATAATTTTCTAGTAATTAAGGGATATTACTCAGCATTCAGAATTTGAAAATTATTTTGCTCACATGTTTTTCAACATGTGCTTCAGAAAAGTTTTATAAATTTAAGTCAGTATTACTGATGAAAATAAAACTATTATAATAGTGATACAAGAAAAAATCTGTAAGGATCAGGATTGCCAGAAAAACTATAGGATGTCTAGTATGGCCAAAAATTTGGTTGGTTTTCTGTGTCCTAAACAATGATAGGACAGTTACACACACACACACACACACACACACACACACACACACCTTTCATCTTTTTCTGAAATTAAAATTAATTATGTATGTTATATTGGTGTTAGATAAATCCAGGACTCCTAATAAGAATACCTATGAAATATATTCTGGTAAGTATAACAACGTTTCTTCCAGATATTTTCAAAACAACATTACATAATAGAACATGATTATGAATTTAACACATTTTAGCAAATGGAATGAGAGCAAGTCCTTGTGTTTATACATAGCAAGCTTGGGACTTCAGAGATTCCAGGGCCTAAACACATCGGTAACACATCAAAGCCCACTGCATACAGCTGAGACTCTGCTCTCATAGCTTCAGAATGCATGCATGGAAGATATCTGTTTTGTTTTGTGTATATATATGACTTCTTCCCAGTCACAGAATACTCTAAGAACTTAGAGTCATCTTACATACTTTCAAATATTTTTCTTTTATCACTGAATAAGAAACTGGTAGATATTTAACAGAGCAGAATTTTTGTGAACATACAAATAAAATCTTAAATTTTGGTGTTTCCACCTATCAATTGTGTGACCTGGGAAAACACATATAACCTATTCTGATGTATTTCCTTGTGTATAAAATCCATATTAAAATTATATAACATAGAATTAAAGTCAAAATATGTGTAAAATCATATGTTTAGTTCCTCATACAGGCATTCAGAAGTGAAAAGTGTTTTCATTAAATCTTGTGGCATAATTTTCTGTGAAGCTTATTTTTAAATGTTTTGTGCCACATAGAATGATTCCATTCCTGATGTTGGACAAGTTATCCATTAGAATTCTCATTTTAGATAAATTGTATTCATACGTATTTCCTGAAAAATATGGATTGTCTAAAGTTTTTACTAAATTATGGCAATTTCTCAGATTTACCTCTGTTGACCACTAACTTTCTTTATTGTACTAATGTCTTCCTCAGAGCTATTTTCCTGAAGGTACATGTAGTAATGACATTGGCTTTTAGTGAGGGGCAGATAAGAAGCAACTTGCTAAACTTAAAGAATGCTTTTACAAACCATATTTATTCACCATCTAGTAACCAGAACCCTTGAGCAGCATTATCTACATCTATATCTATCTACCTACCTACTAAGTGTATAAATATATATTTTTATACTTAGTGTGTATATGTATATGTTGTACATACTATATACATAGTAGTGTACATATATTAGAAGTAATTGTGTTCATTAAATACACTTGTTCTATGTGTATACATGCATGTACATGTATTAGAAGTAATTGTGTTCATTAAACACACTTGTTCTATGGTTTATATTTCCTTTATAGGTAATGTAAATCACATACGGTTATGCCTTTGCATCATTGTACAAGAATTTAGAAAGTATGGAACACATGAATTCACAGAGACTGTGTGAGTAAATGAGTGTTGTGTCCCAATGTATGGTGATGTTTCATATAAAAAGATATTTTGCTGGGGACATGGACTATAAGAATAAATTCCACATTTTCCCATAGCCTTACTGCCAGTTATATGTGACCATGGAACTAGTGTCATGATGCAGGTTTTAAAGATACCTCTGGAAGGGAATTTCCTGAGAACCCTTACTGCTCCTTCATTCCTTTTTCTATTAGCACTTTGAAAATAAATGCTGTTGTTCTGGCCTATGAAAGTGAAGGCCACACCTAAGTATTATCGAACAGTGAGGGGAAGGAGCCTGGGGCTCTGTCTACTTTGTGGCATGCTCACATCAGCTCTGGCTGCACTTCACCAGATGACCACATCAGTGAGAATAAAGCTTCCATCTTGTTCAAGTGACAGCTTTGTATGATCTTGTTTCTCATGAAAGACCAACATGATTAAAATACTAAATAATTCTGTAGAAACCTTTCCCAAGATACACATTAAAATAGTCTCTTTTAGAGAATTCTATTCCAAATAAAATTGAAATATCAAAAATATTTTTAAATTTTAAAATAAAGGGTAAACATTAGATGAAATATGGTAAAGAAATACAGTCTATAAGAGTAGTATAAACATTCAAATGTCAAACCCTACACAGGAAGTTTTACATGCTTTCAAAGAGAATGATTTAAGGATAGGACACCAGGTTTCAAGTTCTGATTTCACCTCCTATTAGAATGTGATGTTGGCCATGTTATTAACACTTCTTTAACTTTAGTTTTCTTCCTCATAAAATGAAGATAAAAATAAATTTTACTTAAAGGTTTGTTGTGAAGACTAAAAGGAGTTAATAAATGTAAAGCATTTACAATGGCAGCTGATATTCATGAAAAAAATCATTTTTAGAATTAAAGGTGTCAGCAGCCTTGTTAGCACATCTTCTATTGAGGAGGTTTAGGCAAGTTAGTGAGATATTATCTCAAAATAAAAATTAAAAAGGGCTTGGAATGCAGCTCAGTGGTAGAGCACCCCCAGACTCAATCCCCAGTACTGCAAAATGACTATGATGATGATGTCATTAGTTTTATTTTTCAATCAATAAAATGTATGTCAAAAACAAATGAAAAAATAATCATATGCATTTGGACAAATGATTTGCTAAGGGATTTTACGTATTAGAGTATTTGATTCTTATAAAAAATTAAGATAATCAGTTATTACTTACAGTAATGGAAAAACTTAAGATTTGAGAGAATAATTATTCACCCAATGTTTTTGAGTGATAAAGATAAATGTTGACTCACACAGTTATATATGCTTAATTCATTATCTTTAGGGCTCATGCTATGTTCCACAATGTTTGAATACCTTCAAATACTCTTTCAACTTACATTATTATCAAATCAGTAAGATGCCTTTTTACTAAATTATACAGATTCAGAGATTTGCAATAGACCAAATCTCCAGAATAAATGGCATCTTTTACATTTCTATGATGTCTTATGATTGCTTAGTAAAGATACACCAAAAGCAATAAGTAGTCACAGATCATGAAGTGGTCCAAACACTTTATTCCTCTTACTAATATTGTTTTGAATATTCTAGTACTATACCTATTAAGATAATCTCCACTAGACAAATTTGGCTTTTGTTGTAGAAAAGAGATCTGTCACCTAAAACCTAATCTATCCAAGCAAATTTACAAGTTAATGGAATCTGGGGATTTGGGACTACTTCTCTTAGCAGGTGGTTTCACAAGGCAGATTCTGAACTCTATCCACATCCCTTTCTACCAAATTCTTCACAATAAAACTAATAGGAGCACAGCTAATACATTTCAATGGCCACAGAAATTCAAACAGAAAGAAACTGCCTGAGGCAATGCGTTTTTCTGAATGTTGCCTTTTTTTTCTAAATCTATCAAAATGTTAGTCACAGGAGAAAAATATTGTCCTTCAAATTGTTCTGCAACATTAGAATTCTCCAAGCTTAATGCTATAATGTTGCCAGAGTTGTTATTTCTAAAATGTAAATAGGAAACAGTAATAATAGAGCAGTTCAATCAAAGAATGAAACAAACAATATATATATTTGTGTGTGTATTGCTTATTTATTTATACACATATGTGTTTTACTGAACAAAAAATAAAACATTGTATACTGACAGAAGACTGATGTTGCACATACCCACACTAAAACATTGCTCTATATTTAATAATATAATAATTTTCAAACAAATGGCACTCATTAATACAACAAATAGTGTAATGTGTCAAGTACACTGCTAATGCACTTAGTTTACTGCCCATAGGGAATTATAGGTAACTGAGGGAAAGAGATTTTACTGAGCAAACATGTCACATATAACTAACTCTACCTTGAGAAGATATATGCGACATCCTAGGACTGGTGTGAATAGATTGGAACTTGTGCTAGGAATAGAAGAATGCCAGGCATCTATATCAAACACGTGCATGTATATACATACACACACACTTGTGCTCATATGTGCACACACAGGAAAACAAAGATGTATAAGTGAATTAGTCGTATTTAGACAACAATAATAAATTTTGTTTAAAAAATGTCAGATATACTTAGAACAAGAATGATTTGTTAAATCAACAGATAAGTAAGGAGATACTTTGCTAGGTGAATCTTACATAGTAGTACAGGCCAGGTATTACTTTAAACATTTATTATCTAGTAACTCACTAATCCTCTGAGGTATGTCAGGAAAAATTACATCAAAAATTAAATGGGGGGCTGGGGTTGTGGCTCAGTGGCATAGCACTTGCCTTGCACATGTGTGGCCCGGGTTCTATCCTCAGCACCACGTAAACATACATGCATTGCATGTGTACAACTAAAGTAAATAAATAAATATTTTTAAAAAAATTAAATGGGGTAAATGAAGATTTATTGAAGACCATTGCAAGAGGGAAGAGAGTTTGTAATCAACTCTACTGAAACAAAAGGCATGTATAGTTTTTAAGTGTTTAGATGAAGTAGTGGGAAAGCACTGAATGAAGTTAGAGGGATGCTTGGTCAAGGTGAATATGACCTTTGTGTGTAGTAATTGGCACTAATTGGATTTAAGTTCTCCTACAAAGACTAAGGAATACAACCCTCCCACACACACACATACACTTTTAATTATTACATATAAAAGGATGATTCCAATGTCTTTGGGAAAGATATTCCCTGACTTGCAAAATGAGTAAGAGGCTAGAAGATTTACATCTCAAAGACACATAGAAAGAAGGAAAATGCTGTAATAAAGGGAGATTAGGACACTATAATTAATCAGGAAGTAACTGTCTAAAGTTTATCAAGCTAGGCAAAACTTGTTGGCAACTTTGTCAGGTAAGTGCTGTTCTATTCTTTCTCCCCATTTTATCAATGAGAAAACCAGGCATGAAGATAAATATATTGCCTAGTGCTGTTATCATTGGGGTACCCAGTTGGGTCCACGTCCTTGTTTTCCCAAACAAAAAAATTGAGCAAGACACGCAGAAGTAACATGCAAAGTACATATATATTGAAGGTGAAAGTGGAAGTAGCACACCATATGGTAAAGCAGAATGGATTAAGTGAGAGAAAGAGACACAGAGAGGCTCAAAGCCCTGATGTCTAGGAATTCTTGTGTTATATGCTAAACTCTGAGGCATTCTGTTCCCTATACAGACCTGAATGAAAACCTTACCCTATTTGCTTCCATTGATTACCTTATGGTACTTGATTAGAATACTGTCCAATTTCTCCCATTGGTTACTTTAGAATACCTAATTAGAATATTGCTTACCTTACTTCCATTGGTTATTTTAAAATACTGAACCTGTGGTGAAAGTTATTGTAGATGATAAGTCCTCAGTAGCAGGAGCTGTCATAGTAAGGGCAATTGCCTAAACAGGGACATAATAACTCATCTCCCTGTCTTGTCCTGCAGTGGCATTTTTCTTCTACCCTGGTTTACCTTGGCAACCCTGAACTCCTACCTAACAGTGCCATATGTTAGTGTGTAATAATTCAGGTTTAAAACCCATGGTGTCTGACTCTAGAATTTATTATTTGAGACAATGAAATAACTACTGAATGCTATTGGGGGGCATTTTTAATCATTGTTCTATTAACCATTTTTGGAGCTACTAAGAGTTAATAGAACTACATATTAGAAAAATATCTCTGAAGTTTTGGAATCTAAATAGGAAAATATTAAAATTCATAATTCTTACATGAAGAATTGTGGATCTTTTGTATCACTATAACTCAACTGTAGGTGAAAAGACAGCTAGGGATCTGAATTAAGATGCTAAAAGTTGATCCATTAGAGAGTTCAGCTTGGAATTACAGTTAGTAAGATGAGTATGTCTTTAAAATGAAACAGTTGAGATCTATCATAATTCATGCACTGTGTGTGAAATTTTTATTTATTTATTTAGTGATACTGGAGTTTGAACTAAGGGATGCTCTGCCACTGAATTACAGTCCAAGCTTTTTAATTTTTTTTTTTTAGTTTTGAGACAGGGTCTTGCTAAGTTGCCCAGGTTGGCCTCAAACTTGTGTGATCCTCTTGCCCTAGTCTCCCAAGTAGCTGCAATTATATGTTTGTACCACCACATCATTCTTGTGTTTGAAATTCATGAGGAAGGAAGGGAGGAAAGGAAAGTAAAGAAGAAGGAAGGAAAAGGCCAATGTGAAACAATTTTCTTAAGGATTCCTACTTTGACAGATACAATGAAGCTCTTAATTTAGGTCCCATAGTGGCACTCAATCTGTGGTAGGAAACACTATTAAACCCATTTTAATCTACTCCTTTATTGTTGGTGTAGGAAATGTATTTCTCTGTTGTTTTAAACTCAATCTTCTACCTCTAGTTCAACTTTCATTTCCTCTACCCTCCTTAGATTCTCATACCCTATATTTTACCTTCTTTCTCTTCCATTTTAACTTATTCAAATAATTAAACTTTTGTTCTTGGATTATGAATATGTTCAACATGTCCTCCAAAGAAAAATACACATAGATACCCTTACCTTGATTCCACATTCTCCATTGGAATACCATTCCTTTTATCCCATGTGAGATGAGATGAAATAGCCATGTTATCTAACATGATTAATGATACATATCCATTTACTCATACCCAACTCACTTTTCAACTAATTTTAATTTGTTTTTTGCACCAGTCCCTGCAGATAATGAATGATCTCCATCATCCTAAATTAATGAAAAATTTAAAACCCCTCCTGACTTCCTCCTAGCAGGATTCAAAATTCTGAAAAAAACCAACAACTTTTGCATGCTCTTCCTTTTATTTACTTATTTTTTCTTTGAGGTTCTTTCCTTTTGGTTCAGTTCCCTTTGCAAGCTTACATTTGTTTGTTATATTTATTAAATGACGAAAATTTCTAAAACTTCTATACAATGAATTCTCCTCATTTCACTCAATATTTTCTTCCTCAGAGACACAAAATGGCTTTGAGTTTTAAGTAGTAGTCATGCACAAACACATTAGAAATTTACATTCTAGCTAGGTGCTGTGACATATGTCTGTAATCCCAGCAGTTTGGGAGGCTGAGTTTGATGCCATCCTCAGAAACTTAGCAAGACCCTAAGTGACATAGCATGACCCTGTCTCAAAAAAAAAAAAAAAAAAAAAAAAAAAAGTAAGGGCTGGGGATATAGTTCAGTGGTTAAGCACCCCTGGGTTCAATCTCCCAGGTACAAAACAAAAACAAAGAAAAAGAAAGAAATTTATATTCTAAGCAAAATTTTCCCTGTGACTTTCAGATTCATACACCCCACAGATATTTCAACATCATATCTTGTTCTTTAAATATGTCAAAACTGAAATTTTATCCCAAGTTTCAACCTTTAATATTGTTTACAATTCACTGATATCACATCTTATTCAGTCATGAAATTCAGCTGCATCTATGACCCCATCTCTTCCTACTTACTACACTCCTTCACACGTAAAACATCCTTATCTCAAATGCTGTCACTTCCAATGAGATAGCGGCAATCACTTGGGTCACATCAATTGCCTAAATGTGAAGGGTTTTGATTGTTGGACTTTGATTGCTTTTAGTTCCCATGTACTAGCTATGAAGTGCATAGTCGAATCCTTTCAGGGTCATTCTTTTCTCAAAATTAGTCTATTCAGTCAATTGAAGCATATTTTCTGTAAGACACAGGCTTGAGTAAGTCAAATATATATGTATGCTATGGTCTGAACTATTCCAGTACAATCGTGGTTGGTTGCCCTGGTTGATGATGTTTCCAGGTTTGAGCCTAGGTATCTCTCTCCACCATTTTCTTTCAGTATTAGAAAATCTATGGTAAGAGGTAATATCGAATCCCAGATGTTACAGAGCAAGATCTACCCTCAGAGCTGAAGCAACCATGGGGGTCAGTGATCAACAGTTCTTTCAGTCTTGCCTGAAACTTCTTTCAAGTGAGTTGCACATAATACCAGGCAGGAATTTATTAGAAGAGAAAGGTAAAGGGAAAAAAAAAGATACTCAAAAGGGAGAAAGGGAGAAAATAGTTCCTCTCAGGAACTCTCTTGCCCTCCAGAAGCTCCCGCCCAGGTCCACCTTTCAACAGTTGACTGAAAGCAGGATTATATCAGACTCTTTTTTTTTTTTTTTTTTTTTTAGATTATTTATTTACTTATTCATAATGCAGAAGTATATCATCTTTTTACATACAACTGCTTGTATACAAAGTATATAAGTACCATTCAGATCTTTAATCATGCATTTAGGATAGTGATATCCATCTCATTCAACCACCATTTTCCCCCCCTTCTCCCCCCCTGCTCCTTTGACCATTCTAGTGTTCCTCTAATCCTATGTACCCCCATCCAATCACACTGTGAACTAACCTCCTTATATCAGAGAAAACATTTGGTATTTGGATTTTTGAGATTGACTAATTTCACTTAGCAGACTCTTAAGTCCCCAATATGCACTATCTTACCAAAAGGTGGGGAAATTTCACAATTAAAATGACAGGCTAGAGATCCAAAGGCAACTCTGGGTCACCTTGGCCTGCACTGACTGGTTCCAATTTCAACTTGTTCATATAGATTTTATTGTTGGGGGTCTTTTGTGTCTGAAAAAAAAACCTTAAGATCAGCACAGTAGGCACAGTCTATAGAATTATCCCCTTAATCTCATGTTCCCACCACTCATGTCTGCTACCTATCACCAAGTGGAAACTCAAACTTTTGCACATATTCAAAAGTGGTGAAAAATGAAAGACTTAGAGAATTTATCTAATTACTAACACCTCATCAAGGGATATGTTCCTTTAGCATTGAGAGCAGTCAGTTACTTTATTCATGTAGAAGAAGTCAGTTACTTCTTTCATGGGTAAGTATGTTTTCTTAAAACTGAAATTATTTTTCTTGTCTCATATATATTCCAAAACCATAAACATAAGTTTGAAGCAATAAAGATAGTATCTGTCCTCACAAGTCTATATATACCCACTGAATTCTTCATATTTAATAAAATGCAGTATAGATTTCTTGTGAGCACATTAAAGAATATCAATAAATTAGCAAATAGTTTATTAATGGATTTGAGAGTTTGAATATTTATTGTTCTATGAATACAAGGTTCAGAAAAGTAAAGCTATATGAAATTTAAATGTTCAGTTTTATATAAATAAGATAATCATAGATAAGATTAAATAAACCAATGAATACAATATATTTCTAATTGTTTGGACATAGTTCTGTGCCTGAATCACAATCCTATAGGTGAGGTTGAGATATACTAAGGATAAAATAATTTCCTCTATATATGTCATATTAATTTAGTATGTAATTAAACAGTAATTTAGTATGTAATTAAACAGTATAACTGTGTTTATTATGACTGGCAGAATAGAAAAGGAAAAAGAGGGACTCTTCTCTCTAGGTCAAAGGTCTCTGCCCTGGTTTCTGAATAGTAGGAGATCATGCCAATATTTTGGTTCAGAGAGACAACTGTCATTAACCACAGAGGATAATGTTAAGCATAAAGGAGAACTTGTCCAGAAATATTATATTTTGCTCTATCTCGTGTTTTCCTTCAATATCTCTGAAACAGTGAAAAATATTAAGGCAAAAACAATTAATATTATCTTCACAAGTAATTTGGGAACCATCTAAATTTTACGGAAGTTTTGTAACATGTCAGAGGAGCTTTAAAACACATATTAAAACAAAACTATACTTAACTAAAATAATCAAACAAAAACAATGTATAAAATCCCCAGTGAAAACTTTACAGATATATCCAATGTTATTGTATCCAATATTAACTATAGTTACTAGCTTCTGGATGCACCGTCGGGACTGGTATTTCCCCCATGAGATGTCTAAGTGCCTTTTGTCTTTTCCTATGGCCATCATTCCTGCCAGCAAAAATATACATATCTTATATACATTCATATATATACAAAAGGACAAGGTTGCTCAAAGTTGAAGGATTTAAGCACACATCAATAGAGATAATTGAGGAAAGGGGCTAATTCCCTCAATTGAGATGGCTAATTGGCAGAAAGATTCATTTTCTTCTTCTTCTTTTTTTTTTTTTTTTTTTGTTTGTTTTCTTCTGATGCTACAACTGTCTTACAGTTTTCACGAAGGCTGGAAAAGGCAGTTCATTTGGACTAAACTGAGTAACTTCCAAGTTTCAGGTTTTCTGCTTGGTAAATGTGTACACTGAAATTAACCATCTCCTTACAAAATAGCTATTAAAATGCTAGATTGAAATAAACAATCTTATTTGTACTTAATAGTAGCAAGAACTCTGAACTACCATGTAATGATATTAATGCAGAACAGAGATGGACTGAGTTTTTCTTACTCTACAAATTTTTGTCATGATAAATCTTCAAATTTTTCTTGGTTCCTCACTAGTAGAGATTATTTATGTTCATACAAATCATTATATAATAATCCCCTAGGCATCCACAAGTATTGTTTTCTTTTGCATTGTTTTTAATTTACTGAGACATTTTTCTTACCCATTTGTTTGGGGTTCATTTATAATTAAATATTGCCCAAATATAGAATAGCTCAGCATAATTTCTTTTCTTTCATTTTTTTGTTTTGTTTTGTTTTGGGAATTTATTATCTTATAAATTCCTTTAGTGGTATTGGCACAAGATTTCAATCTTCAATACTTATTGAAAAATCTACATGTTATAATATTATGTTATTGGCTTCACAATATATTCTAAGCATTTCTCTTATAAAATCTCTTATAAAGAAATAAGTGGGCAGTGCTTTCTGTGGAGATTGAACAACACACTGACTTGACCTCCACATAACACCTACTGAATCAGAGGCACATATTGTAGGCTCTAGGAAGGAGTCATCAAAGAAAATTTAATACATGATTCTCATATAAATCCCTGGTTAAAAACCATTGTACTAAGGCTAAGTTATACAGAAGGAGAGAAATAATAAAGGTATGTGATATTTACTCAGATTCCTTTGTCAGTCTTTGTGTGAAGCTATGCATGACTAACATGCAATAACTTATTTAATCCTTACAGCCTCTTCTAGGTGTGTATTACATTTTATCCTTAGATTTAAGGATTGATAAATTATTTTATCAAAGTATGGACACTGAAAGTTTGTTCTGAGATTGTTATAAACACTGTGGTATTCAGGTTTCTATTACTATGAATGCCTGAGATCATCAACTTAAGAATAAAAAAGGTTTATGTTTGCTCCATTTTGGATGTTTTAGCACATTTTGGATCTGTTGCTTCTGGGTCTGTGGCAAGGCAGTATAGCATGGTGTGGAGTATGTGGTAATGCAACATGCTTACTTCTTGGTGGCTGGGTAAAAGAGAGTGGAAGGGGCTGGGGTCTCCAAATGCCCTTTGAGCACATCTCCAGAGATCTAACTTCATCCTACTAAGGCCTCACCTTTTTAAGTTTCAAAAATTCTAGCATCACTAAACTGAGGACCGAAACTTAATATGTGAGCATTTGGGGGACATCCCATGCCCAAACTGTAACCCACACTTTATGATGAGGATATATGCAAATGGATGGGAAAATTCTTTCTCTATGTACAACACTACTAATACCAAAATCATGAATATTCTACACCATGGAATTCTCCAAATCTTTGTGAACAACAACTGGGCAGGTATCCTACAATGGAATTCAATACTGACACTATCTCCCTGAAGTTAACTCTGTCCCACAAGGTTGCCCCCATTTTAGATGCCATTTGAAAGCAGTAGGTCCCAAGGAAATCCACATTTATAACTTGGATGCAAATTGAAGATAATTTGTTGTAATTATTCACAGAACTCAGAGAAACATTTTGCTCACAATGAATAATTTACTATCAAGGATCTTATAATGAACATAAAACTGATAAAGTGGTATATAGAGGGAAGGCTGCAAGGGTGCTAAGCATAGAAACTTCTACCTCTATGCATTTGGAGTGTGCCAACCTTAATGCACTCCAAAAGTCATTACATAGGTCTTTTACAGAGACTTCATTAAATGAGCATGATTAAATCAATGGCTGTTCCTTACTAAGTCAATCTCCAGCCCTACTGCCCCCCTTTCAGGGTCAACTGGTTGGGCTAAAATTTTCAACCTTCTAATCATCTCTTGGTCTTTCTGACCAGGAGTTATGTCCTGAAGCTACCTAGACCCCTAACCATGAATTACCTCATTATTATATAAAAAGACACTCTTACCATTCCCAAGATTTCAATGCTCTTTAAAAGTTCTTGTGTAAGGAACTGGAGACAAAGAACAGATATTACTAAAAAAATAAGATACTCCTTTGCTCTTAACAGGGAATTACCAGGGATTTAGAAATTCTGTAACAAGAACTGGGGGAAGACATAAAATGTGTATCATTTATTATATTATAATAACTAATAAGCAATCCCTAATTTTTAGGTGTTTGGTTAATATTTTATATGATAGGGAAATAAAGTGCAAGTTAGGATTATACACAAATCTTTCCTTGAATCAGACTTAAGTTTCTAAGGCAGATTACCTTCATAGTTCATTCATCCTGCATGCTCTTTTACCTTTCTTTATATTTTAAAGCACTAATATGGCAATTTTTTTTTTGTGCCTTTTAATACCATTATGTCATTAATGGTGATATTTCTTTTATTGGAGGATTTTGTTTTTCTATTGTAAAATGCCTGTATTTATCATAGATACAGTACTAACGTATGTGCTGGACATCATAATGAGGCAGGAGAAAGGATTAACATGAACAGGCAGGAAACTTGGGCTTCTTCATGGTCAGGTTTCAATTCATCAGGGCTAAGAAATTACAGACACAAACCAGTCCTCAACAAGGTTAGGCAAACTTCATGTAAGCAGAAAAAACTGATAGTGAGTCTTCTCATGTCTGGTACTCAGACCTAATTCCATGCTCCATGCTACAATATTATAAGAAGTTCAGAATTGTAGAAAAGATAGGCCCCTGGCAAATTGTGTCGATAACAGGGAGCCACTTTTCCTGCAACTGATCCTGAAAGGGTAATTAGAAATTATGGTTATGAAAACAAGGGAGAGGGAAGAAGTGAGAGAAGCTAGTGTAGAAGGCAATATTTGACAAAAAGCTTGGACATAGATAGTCAGCCCAACCATTTGTTGTAAGAAAACAACAAAAATGAACATCCTGATTTGATTCTACTTATCCTACTCTCCAATCTTCTGCTGAGTTCTGAATTGATTAAATCCAACCTGAAGCCAGAACATTAATGAGCCTGTTTTTAAATTTTCCATATTAGTCAGAGGGGTGGAAAGTGAATGTGGAAAGACAAACTGAAAACATACATATGCCACAATATATCACTTGTATAACAAATACTTCATATTCTTAACCATAAATTGGCATTTTTTAGCATTTTTAGAAGGGAAGAAAGATTATGATATTATAAAAATAGGCCCAGGACTCTAGCATTCTTTGGGTTAAACTAGATTGGGTGACAAATAGTTCAGGATTTCTGTAGTGTGAACATTGCCTTTTCCTCTTCTCTTTTAAGGAAGAGCTTTGATCAATCTAAGGTAAATAAATATATTAGAAAAATTAGATAAGGCTGGGGCTGTAGCTCAGTGGTAGAGTGCCTGCCTTGCATGTGTGAGGCACTGTGTTTGATCCTCAGCACCACATAAAAATAAATAAAGATGATACCACTAGTTGTGGGTGATGAGTTCTGTGCCTCCAAATTTTAAAGTTTGAACATTAGAGAAGCACGCCTAGGCAAGCATATAAATGCGTTCTGTCCTTTTTATATGTCGTAGCTTCCTTTGTTTTCCTGCCAGCTTCCCCATATCTTTCTCCTTCCTGTGTAAGTGACTAGGCCCAGGAATGCATGGTGGGTTGGCCAAAAGGTGGGAAACAGGTGGGCTGAAGGGGTAAGGGCAGGATGGTGCAGCCCAGAAAACATTAATTAACAACTTTATAGCTCCCTGTAGGGAGGGGAAATTCCTGGGACAGGTTACCTTAGCAACAGGTTGGAGCAGAGGCAGGTTCTTGATAAGGGTGGAGGAAGGGCTCTGAAGGATTTAACTTTTCAATTCCTCAGGGGATAGTCTCCAACTACCTGGGACTCATTCAAAATTGGCTTCCTTGATCTGACCTGATTCGATTTACCTATCTATACTGATTGCATGTCTAATTCTGGTTTCAAAGATATTTTGTACATCTACAACTAAAAAAAAATATTAAAAAGGTATTAGATAATTCTTAAGGAAAACAAAAACGAGTTCACAATACATTAAATCTAACATCAGTTTATTAAAATTAAAAATGTATTTGTTATAGTGAAATGATAAATTTAGTTTGAGGAAATATTCAATTAAAATAAAAAGCTGAAAACAATGTGATAAATCTTCACAATATTGGATTTGGCAATGGTTTCTTATATATGATATCCAAAATACAAGCAACAAAGTAAAAAATAGAAAAATTGTATTTTATCAAAATTGAAAACAATACTTTTGTGCATCAAAGGACACTCAAGAAAATAAAAAGTAACCAATGTATAAAAGAAAATATTTGCAAATAATATTCAATCATCTCTTGGTATCTATGGAAAATGTGCTGTAAGTTCTCTTATAGATACAAAGAAATGTGGATTCTCACATCCCATATGTAAAATAATGTAATGTTTTCATGTAACAAATGTATATTCTTCTATATACTTTAAATCATCTCTGAATTACTTCTAATACCTAGTACAATGTACACACTATGTAAGTACTTATTATGTTATATTATTACAGAATAATTATGAGGGAAAATGTCTGTACATATTCAATGCAGATGTAATTAGAAAGTATTTTAGAACCAAGTTGGATAAATACAATGGATATAATACTCCCAGATCTGGAGTATCAACTATAGCTAATAGGGCTCTAGTATTCAGAAGCTATAACAAACCCTTGACAACCAAAGGAATAAAACAGCAGAATTTTTAAATATGAAAAGGCACAGGTAGATAGTATAAAAATTATCCAGCTAGTTAGCCACTAGGAGTATGTAAATCAAAACCACTTCATGCATTACAGAACCACTATTATCCAAAAAAAAAAAAAAAAAAAAGAAAGAAAGAAAAAACAGAAAATGACAAGTTTTGTGGAGGATATAGAAACCATTACATTTTGCTGATAAAAATGTAAACTGGCATAGCTGCTATGGAAAACAGTCTATCCCTTTCTCTTAGGTATAAACCTCAAAGAATTGAAAACCAGAATCTCAACAAAAGCTTGTATACCAATATGTTAGCAGCACTTGTTATAATAGGAAACAATCTCATGTCTATCAACTGATGAATATATCAACTAGTGTAGTATATCTATATAATGAAACACTGTCTAGCCATACAGTTTTATACATTGTACTAAATTGTACATGTTACAAATGTGGTTGAATCTCAAAAACAATATGCTATGTGAAGGAAATCAAATACAAAGGTATTTCATGTTTCCAATTATATGAAATATCCAGAAAATATAAAACCATAAAAGACAGACAGAAAGCAGATTGGTAATTGCCTAGGGTTAGGAGGGGGTAGAATATAGGGTGACTGCTTGTTTGGTGTAGGATTTTCTTTAGAAGAAATCAAAATACATAGAGGTGACAGTTACATAACATTCTGGTATTTAAACATGTTATTGAATTGTATACTTTAAAATACTAATTTTATTTTATATGAATTTAACCTCAATAAAAATTAAGGAGGTAAAGAGGGTATTAAATAATTAAATTTAAAATTAGAATAAATAAAATCCTGGTATAATTATTCTGAAATATGTTAGTCACTGATATAAAACTGTGACATAATTTTTTAAAATGTTTATATCAAAAATTGAAGCATATGTAATTATAATAAAATGAATGGTATAACCATTTAACTTATTTTACTCAAGATAAAATATCCTTATTTTAGCATCTATTTCAAAAGCTCCTCTTAGCAATTTATCAAAAAGTATTATAAAAAGAAGGAGGACATATTCTAATTATTTAGACATATTTGGTTTATACTCACCTAAATTTCTATCTATATACACATTTTCATTGCAACCGGAACTCAAATTCTATTATTCTATTTCCTAATTATAAATCAGATATAAAAATAAAACTAAACCTTGATGAAATGATGATTACTGCTTTACAAACACAGCCTGTTTCTTGGTTGTAATAAGTTGGGTTCTTAATTGTTGTGAAGAAAAATCAGCACTGCCACTTGCTTGTTGGGTATCCACCTCATACACACATCTCTTTAATTATAGCATTAAATATTGCACTTAATGTAAACTCTCAGTAAATTTAGCCACATCATTATAAAAAAATCTAACCTTTGAATAATCTTGCTTGAAATACCTAATAGCTAAGAAAATTGCTAACTTAAATTCCATAAATCTTAAGTGTTGTTCCTATACAAGGTATTTAACCCGAAGCATTGGATGTTGAGCAAATTATCTCTGAATGTATAGAAATAATTTTAATGAATTATTATTTAATGGTATGCCCTCATGCTTTTCAGAGGGCAGCTAGAAAGAAACTTTCATTTAAACAGCATTTTCAAACTTGCATTCAAACATATTTTTCTTTTTTAACTGTTCAAAATGGCTTATGTAAGTATTTCTAAAGTAAATGGCCTATAAAGACTTCTGCTGTCAAAATTGCCTGTTCCAAGGAATGTGTTCCTATAATTCCTCCGTACAATGACTTGAAACTTCCGTCACTCTTATTTTACCTTGGTTTTTAGTGGCACTCAAGTTGAAGTTGTATGCAGATATAAATACAACAATTAACTTTCCAATTAAAATTCCAGTTTTGATATATGCAAAATATTTATTTTTATTTTAATTGTGTGTGAACATTTATGATCAAATATTGGACATGTGGGAAAAAAACAAAGTGATAAAAGAATAAAACATTAGAAGCAAGAATCAAAACAAAAGAAAAAGAAAAGAAGAAGGAAATTAATCAGTATATCAGTATGTTACTGAAAGCTCAGTGCGTGTCCCTGAGGCCAGTCCAATAATGAGGATATAGTTTTTAGAAAGAGGAGAAAGAAGGTTTATTACTTTGCTAGCAATGGAGAAGCACAAGGGACTCCAGTCATAGAGGTTATAGTTCTGCCCATAAGGGAGAACAGAGGACTTTTCAAGAAGCTCTTCAAAGGCTGCATTCCAGTTGTGGCCTGTGTGTTAAAATTTACTTGTTAATTTGGGAGATAGTCACTTCCTAGATCTTCAGGGGACATATCCTTCCTGTGGTGGATTTGTGCTCAAGGACAGATAACTTGGCTTAGGATGGGAAAAGGTAATCATATTATCTGCTCCCAGTTAGGGAGAAGGAAATATGGAAGAGGAGAAGAAAAACATGTCTCTTTTAAAATAAGCAGCAAGGGCTATATTCAAAGGTGAAGTGGGCCACTGTTACATTTCCCCACTGTCAATTTTTACATTCCATTTCTATGGAGAAATGGATAACATCTTCAGGCTGCTTCTTGCTGAGATAGGGTGAAGTTGGGAGAAAGTGACCCAAAGTCTGTGTTCTCTGTCAGGTGAAGCATGGAGAGTTAAGGGTATTCAACATCAGAGCAGTCCAGAGGTTCATGGTGGCAGTTGGCAGGTGACTGAACAAGGCACACATAGCACAAAGATCATGCTAGAACAATAATAAAGTGGACAGCAAAGCATTACTTTTTTGTAAATATTTAATGCAAAATCAATTATATCTCAGGCAGTTTCTGAAATGCAGGACAAACTTGTGACTCAAGAGTCCTTTGTGATGGTTAAATATAAGGAATTCCCACACAATCCTCCTTCCTGTACAATATCCAGCTTTCCTTATTTTTGGTAGGGCTAACACAAATGTACATCTTGAGTTATATTAAAGAAACATTTCTTTCTTTTAAATGTCCATGTATCATTGTGCTTTGATCATTCTCTCCTGTCAGGCATTTAAGACCAAGTTTGTCAAAATTGACTTGTTTCTATCTCCTGTTAAGTGTCAGCTGAGATTCTTCAGGGGGTCATTCTTGGGAACATGTGAGAAGCGTCTTGGCTTCATTTTTCTTCTTTTACCAGTCATGCCATCTGCCGAGATGAGTCAAGGTCTTGCTCACCACATGTGGCTTTTCTTAAAAGCATTAGGGGCATTTCCCTCTCCAATGACCCTCCTCTTGGCACAATGTACTCTGGTTGACTTCCTCCTGTTCTGTAGGGTCTTCTTGATCCCTTGGTGGGGGGCAGGGGCTGTTATTATTCCCTGGATCCTGGCTGAATTTAGAGGGCAAGGGACAAATATTGGCTGCTTTTTTCCTTTGCCCTTTTACTTCCTTTACTTCCTTGACTTCAGTCTTCAAGTTTTTGGTTTTAAATATCCATCAGGACAGTTTCACAAATCTTAAAGTTGGAGTAATGTGTTTTAATTTCTATGTTTTTAGTTTTATAGTTACTCCCTTCTATTTAATTGGGATCTATATTAGTACTGGAAATCAGCCTTATATCTTGTCTCTCCTGTAGATGATGGTTTATTATATCAAATTCTTACAGAGCTTGGGCCTTCTGAGAAGTTGAGGCAGTGTGAAGAACCCTCTTTAAATTCCAATTTTTGTGATCAAGTCAGAAAGATTTCAGACATTTTGGTCAGAATAACAGGAATAAGTTTATTAAAGGGATAGAAAAGGGAAAGGGGACACTCTCAAGGGAGAGAGTGGGTCCTCTCAGAGAAGAGACAATGTGCCTCTCCAGCATTCCAGTTTTATTGGGGATCCCAGCAAAGTTTCCAGAGTCCTGCCAAGGTCCACCTCACAGCAAGATGACATCAGACATTCAAGTGCCCACTGCCATGGCAATTCTAGGTCACCTGGGCTCATGTTGACCTGTAATTGGATTTTTAACAATATATTCTTATAGTTTTGTGGTTAAAAGGAACTATTCTTATCTCTCAGAGTTTCAGGATCTGGTCACAAAAGTCTTCTGGGTTTCTCTCATGGACATTTATCTCAGACCTACAGTTCTCTTACAGATAATAGGTAGTTTGCTAAGGAATCTGACATATTCTGTCCACTTAGTCCAGGCAAGGCTACAATTAAATTGCCTCTTTAAAAAGAAAGCATGTAGCCGGGCGCGGTGGCGCACGCCTGTAATCCCAGCACTTTGGGAGGCTGAGGCAGGAGGATTGCGAGTTCAAAGCCAGCCTCAGCAATGGCGAGGCACTTAGCAACTCAGTGAGACCCTGTCTCTAAATAAAATACAAAAAAGGGCTGGGGATGTGACCCAGTGGTCGAGTGCCCCTGAGTTCAATCCCCGGTACCACAAAAATAAAAAATAAAATAAAATAAAAAAATAAAAAGAAAGCATTTGTGGGTAGGCCCATTTTATGAAATTATTCTTTTAACCTCATATTCCCACTATCCCCATCTGTCTGTCCCCTAAAAAAATAACTGAGTTTGTTTTATTAGAAGGAGTACCTCTACAAAACATTAAGAGAAAACAGAAAGTTTACAAGGAAAATACAAAATGAAATTAGCAATAGGAAAAACATTTAATTTTCATACTAGCTATGAACCAAGAAACATAATTTTTATAATCTCAACCTTACTCAATATACATTACATCCCCTGTTTATTTTGAGATCACAGTAATCTTTACAACAAAAATTTTTAAAACATAACTTGAAATGAGCTTCACTCACTCTAGCCTATTTTGGATCCACTCTAATATGGAATAAGGTAAGAGTCGGAGTCTTAACTCAGGTGAGGTTGTGCTCTTGAGAAATCTTCTTTACGGTCTTTCTTAAATATCATTTTGCAAAGTTCTCATATACAGTTTCCTGAGTTAATATGAATGTCAGTTCATACAACATAATGTTACATCTGAAACATGAATCAAACATGCTAATAGAGCTTTAAACCCTTTTTGTGAGAAAGTGGCAAAATGTTTTCATGTTCCATTATGTTAACCTTTAAACAGATCAGGATCTCATTATCTTTCAAAAGTACATTTAAATCTTTATCCCAGTGTAAAAAGTGACAAAAAATTATGCATATTTTATATAATATATTATATACTATTATATATAATATTAATACATATTAACTATATTGTATATTATCAATATATATTATTAATATATAATATACAATATATAATATATGTTATTAATATGTATTATTAATATATAATATATTATTTGTAAACTGTATGTTAAAATTATATATTATAAATATATATGTGTATATATGTATCTTAGTGATATATATATATATATATATATATGAGAAACATTTTATCCAGTTACAGAACATTAAATGACATAAATTAAATTTGCTATTTCTATATAAATCTAAAAGAGATTACCATTATAGATAACTTTAGTTTGAAGAACACCATCTTGGTAAAGTGCTTCTCTAAGCTTTATATTTTAAAAATTTTATGCTAGAAGAACATACAAAGAAGTCACTAATAGTGTCACAATTACACAGATGTCTTACATTAACTAGGTTTAATTTTGACAGTAAAATTCAGAATCCACAGATAATTTCAGGTTTGCAAAGTTGAGCAGTTCTAGCAAAAATAAAGGATAGCCTTAAATCTCTTAGACATTTAGGAAACAGTGTCAATGATCAGAAATAGACTTAGTCAAAGCAGACAAATATAAGTCAGTTTTTTTTAAAATGGCAGTTGAAAGCAAATAAAAGAGAGAGTAAAAGAAATGGAGACAGATCCCAATGGTTGAGAAATGCTTTATTAATCAGTGGAGGGGCACATTTTCAAGAGAAAAATTGTAGCCCATGTCCCACGCTGGCTATGGAACCAGGATCACTCAGGTGAATTGGGCTGGCACAGACAAATCACACAGACACAGAAAATATCTTTTTTGGGGTATTTCAGGATGACTCCTCCACCTCAGCTGTAAGCTCCCATGAGGTGGGCAAGAGAAAAACAAGGGAGGCAGGTGAGAGAGAGTGAGCACACCTGGAACCTTGGTTTTTATTGAGGGAGCCGTTTAATAGAACATTCCATCTAGATAAGGTAAAAGGGTAGTATTACAAAAGAACAAGGAGGCAGCTTACTCCCACTGGGTAATGCCAACTCCCAGAGCTTCACTTCCCTGCCCAGTGAAGGTGACGTCCACCTGCTTTCACCCTCACTGGAAGCCAGTTCTACATCTCCATGACTCAAGGCTAAGGGTAGGTGTTTAGCTCCTATGTGGCAGCTCCTAACAGAAAATAGCAACTGGTTACAATAGGGGTCTGAATTTTATAAGGTTTAGTAAAACTGAATCATAGTAGAAAGTGTTGGTTGGGGAGTCAGGAGAACAGTTGTAGATACAGGAAATTGTGAAAATTCATAGCCCATTGTTTCTGGGAAATGGTGAAAATCCAGAGCCTATTTTTTTCCTTCTCTCTGGGACTTATTGTTCTTTTCTTCCTGGGAGTTGTTTTTCCTTATCCTTCATTCCAGACTCTGAAAGAATATAGTGAATAGGGGTATTGACATCTTTGTCTTGCTGCTTCCTGATGAAAAGGGGTAAAGTAGTGGGACCGCCCCTTTTGGAGTTCTGGGAAAGAATACAGAGATCCTGACAGTTGAGGCTGAAGAGGGGTGTATATTGAAGCAGCCTCAAGTTCATCATAGAGGAAGTCCCCTTTTTGTGGTTTCAGAGACTCAGATTGTGAATGAAGAAGGAGAATGGCTTTGTGTGTTTCTGGAAGGTGGTTTGAGCTAAACAAGTCAACTTACAGGGAATAAATTTTATTATGAGAAAGATGAATATTAAGGGGAATATAAGGGGGGGAGTTTAGTAGAAGTGTTGGTACAGAAGGCATAGGATTTTTAATTTTACATCTTTTTAAAAGTTTTTTTTTGCAAAGGCTCTAAAGCCATCTTTACCAAAGTCCAAGTAAAGAAAATAATAACAGGAATTTTCATACCTTGTTGATGGTGTCTTTTTAAAGTGTCCCTGGTATGATCCCATGTTTCTCCATCCAAAATTTCTTCATCAGGGAACCATGAAAAAGTTAATAAAATCCACTGAAGGAACTATTGAAGAGCAGAGGGAGACATTTGTACACCACTCTGTTTGAGTAGGAACTTTACAAGATAAACAAAATAAGGATGTGCCCAATTCTGCACCATTGTCACCCAGTTCTGAAAATCTCATGGTAGACAGTCTGGACTTCATTTCCAGGCTTAAATGAGGTACTCACCACTTCCATACTTCAGCAGGAATTGGCTGCTTGCTGCATTCCAATATGAGGTATTCAGGGTGAGGGTTCAGGTCAATGAATGAATGTCCCTTGAAGCCAGAGTTCCCAGATAAGGTCTAGTGTTTGAGGAGGAGAAAGACAAAGGGGGGATGGGTATGATAAATATAATTAATCTCTTAGAGTTGTTAAAAAAAAGTGTGGAAGGACATCTGAGAAAGTGACATTAGGAGGTTTAGGCATGAGGATTGGTTTTTTCCTCAGAAATGATTGGAATGCAGGTAATGCATAGTCAAGTAGGGCCTATAGGAACAGATTAATAAGAGGCATCAGCAGGAGCAAGTTTTAAGTTGCTCAAATGGACCCAAGAAGGGTGGCCTTCTGATTTGGCTGTAGTTACGTTGGTCAGAATAACCCTGAAGGGGCCCTTCTTGGTTTTTGTTTTGTTTTTTGGTGTGTGTGTGGTGTGTGAGGGTCTATAGGTTTGGTGGGATGTGGGGGTAAACCAGGTTCCCTATAGAAATAGGAGGGGGTCCTCCTGAGGATTGAGGCTGGGGAAGATGGGAGTGGGTATATTTCCACAGGGCAGCCCTGGTGTGGGCTGGGAGAGGATTCAGGAGAAATGATTAGTAATTGAGATTAAATGGTGGGTGGAACAAGGGTCATCCATAGAAGAGTTCAAATGGGCTAATCATAAAAGGCTTCTTGGGGAGAGCACTATTATCCTAGGATTAGTCAAATTTTGGCATATAAAATGGAACTTCCACATTCCCTATCATCCGCAGTCCTCAGGAAAAGTCAAGAGGAAAAATAGTGCAAACTTAACCAAATTATCTATAGAAACCCACTGGAATTGGATTAAGCTCCTCCTTTTGGCCCTTCTCCAAATCTGAGCTCTCTCCAAGAGGAGGTAAATTCAGGACTATTGTCAGACTGGAGGGAGGCAGGTAGACCAAAATGTGGGATTACTTCTTCCGAAAGTAGGGTTGCAACTGTAGAAGTTCTTTTGTTTGTAATTGGAAAGGGTTGGCACACCCAGTAAAAGTGTCTACCAGGACCAGAGATATTTAATTTTCCTTACAGACAGCATCTTGGTGAAGTCAAGTTATCCGTCCATCACAGGAAGAGCTTCCTTGTGGCTGGTGTACACTGTTATCAGTTTAGGCAAACTTTGGTGTTTAGGTAAAACATGAAATTGAGAAGTAAGGAAGACTAAGGTACATAGGCCAGTCCAATATTGGTAGGCAGGGGTAAATATGAGCCTCACACACAAAAAAAAAAATGCCTCAGAATTTGGGGGCACCAGAGCTGCGGAGCTGACACAAGTGTACATATTAAGTTCCATTAAAATAACGGTTTTATTTTAAATGCCCAGGTATGGCTGTACTTTGGTTATAACATGTTTTGCTATGTGTTTTAGACCAAGCTGTTCGAATTGACCTTTTTCTACTGATTGTTAAGAGTCAGCTTATTTCCTTCAGGGGGTCACTCTTAGGAACTTGTGAACAGCTTCTTATCTCCTTTAGTACCATCTGTCAGAATGAGTCAGGGTCTCCTTGACCATGCAGCTTCCCTTAGAAGCATTAGAGATATCTCCTTCACCAATGACCCTCCTGTTTGTAGCATGTGCACTGCTTGGCTTTCTGTTCTCCAGGGTCTCATTAACATCCCTGATCAGGATGTCATGTAGCCCAGATTTGCAAAGCCCTTAGAGAAGTCCTCTTGTTCCATGGGTTCATGGTGACCTCAGAGGGCAAGAGACAAATATTGGCTATTTTCTTTGTTAGACCTTGTATTCCTTAACTTTATTCCAAGTTTTGGTTTTAAATATCCACCAAGCCAGTTTCACAGTCTGAAAGTAAGCGTACTGGATTTTACCTTTAATATCCACAACTTTGCAGTTATTTACCCCTTTTATTTAGTTGGCATCAGTATTAATGCTAGAAATTAGCCTTACATCCTGTCTCTCCTATAGATTATGGCCTATTATCTCAAATTACTTCAGGTTGTTATATTAGAAGTTGTACTTTTGTAAGGCTCTAACAGATCATTGTTAAAGTTTATAAGAAAAATGGAAAATGATGTTAACAAAAGTAAAGACATATTTAATTTATATAATAGCTTATGAACTAAGAAAAAAATTTTGTGATCCCAAACCTTTACTTTAAACTTTAGTTGGAAGAGCACCAGCTTGGTAAAATATTCTTCTAAAACTTATACTTTAAAGATTTGTATACTTAGAAAATATGAACACTTCTAGGAAAATTCAGAATCTATAGTGTAGTGTAATACTCTAAAATAACAGTTGTTGTTTAACTAGAGTTGTATGAACCCTAATTTCTTTAAGACTGGTTTCTCTAAATAACAGTGCTTAACAGCCACAAGAAATTGCCTTTATACATAAAAGAATTTCTTAAAACATTAATCTCTTCTTTACTTCAACCTATAGTTGATTAAACTTTGGTTTATATCAATACATTAATATTTGGTCTTAGGAAAAAAACCTTCACTTTTCCTAAATTTATGATTTTTTTCAATTACTCCTCTTAATAAGATAAAATATTCTATGCTATTTGCAGTACTTTAGTTGAAACACAGCTAAAGATTTTTGGACTTTTTGCATATAGAATGACACCTCTAAGAACTTTAACTCTTAGTAACCTTGCTTTAGTGAAGACTCAGAAACAAAACAATCTTAATTTTTTTTTAATTTACCAATTTATAAAAAACACATTTAATATTTAAATATATTACCTTATGGAATTTAGAAGTCAAGAGTACTTAATTTTATATTTGTCAGCTGAGTTCCTTTAGACCTTTAATTTTGTAAATCAATCAGATCTATCCTCTAACAAACATATTTATGATTAATCCCATTTATGTTGATGTTAAATCTAATTTACTCATTTTTAACTGTAAAAAACACAAGATATCAGAAAAGTATAGTTAACAGTACTAGCTATTTCTTCACTGTTGAAGAAAATCCTAGAAACAATGGAAATTACAGTCTAGACATTTTATAGAAACTAACACTCTGCTAATTGCCTTACCACCTAGAAAACTTATGAGTTAGTAATTTTAAAGACATCTTTATTCTCATCAGCTTACCTAATTTAGATTAAACTTTTTTTGTGGAGGGGGGTAGAGTGCCAGGTATTGAAGTTGGGGCACTGCACCACTGAGCCACATCCTCAGCCCTATTTTGTATTTTATTTGAAGACAGGGTCTCACTGAGTTACTGAGCACCTTGTTTTTTGTTGAGGCTGACTTTGAACTTGTGATCCTTCTGTCTCAGCCTCCTTAGCCTAGATTGAATATTTTAAGTCACGTGAACTAAAAGGTATTTGGATCCATTTATTTTTTAAATTTTAATTTATGAGCACACATAATCTATATGCCAATTTTAATACCATGTACATGAGATATGGACACAAGCACATGTGTAAACACAAGAACACAATATACAGGTGTGCACACATATATAAAACAGATAGGAAACAGAGATCTTGTAGATGTTTGTAGGTAGATCTTTACAGGTAGGAGGCAGTGCTCCAGATGTTTATTGAAACCTCTATTAAATTCAAATGGTTAGAAATTAAAACAGAGCTTACTAGATTTTCATATTATGACTGAAATACAGAGGCCTGTGCAGTTGCTAGGTATATTTGAGACATAACCCTTAAAAATTTGGCTTCTGAACAAAGACTATAAAACCTCTATAGTTAGATCATAAAAAAAAAAAAAAAAATTTTAATTTAGGCATACAAGATCTAGTGTGAATTCACCATAGAATGATGAGCTCAAAAATATAGAATTCAACAACAACAACAAAAAAAGAGTTCTAAAAAAATGACCTGGCCTTAATTGAAAAAGGATTATGCAGAAAATTTTCATCAGATCAGAGTGCAATTTTGGGTCATATTAGGGTCAATTTAGATATGGAAAAAATGAGAGTCCTGAAATCTTTATGTAAAGATTCTCAAGGTAAAGGTATGTGGGATCATTCCATCTTCCCTCCCTGTGTTGCATTGTTTAAAAAGTAACTTGTTAAAAAAGCTGAGTGGGCTGGGCGCGGTGGTGCACGCCTGTAATCCCAGCACTTTGGGAGGCTGAGGCAGGAGGATCATGAGTTCAAAGCCAGCCTCAGCAATGGCGAGGCACTTAGCAACTCAGTGAGACCCTGTCTCTAATAAAATAGAAAATAGGGCTGGGGATGTGACCCAGTTGTTGAGTATTTCTGAGTTCAATCCCCAGTACCACAAAAACAAACAAACAAACAAACAAACAAACAAAAAAAAAAAAGCAGAGTGGAAGGTTTTTAAAAGGAGATAAGAGAGCCAGCAATTTAGATCTCAGAAGCGTCTTGGATTTAAAAGTGGCAGTTTTTCTTTGGTTTCACACCAGTTTTGGGCAATCACCTGTTCAAACCTTGTATATATTGCAAGCTCTACATGCTCTGTAAGCCTGAGGGAGAGAGAGAGAGAGAGAGAGAGAGAGAGAGAGAGAGAGAGAGAGAGAGAGAGAGAGATCTGGCAGAAGCTAAGAAGGAAGGGAACCTGCTCTTTTGAGCAAAATCTCATGCATAGGTTGATTTAACAATTTTTCACTTCCCAGTTGATAATCAGACCAGGTTTGAATGCAAAAAAATAAGTGAGACAGATTTTCTGGTCTTTTTCTTGCTAGATGAGTGTAGTACATAAGAAAATGTGTCTCGAGAGAGTCCAGAGAATGTAGCCTAATTTTAAACCTAGGGGAGATCCATTTGAGAATCTTTCATAACTGACCCCTGTTTAAGAGGCAGACAGAATAGACATAATTGGGATAGAAGCATTTCTGAAAATTTGTGATTGTTTTTTTCATACTCTGGGAATTAATGTGTTACCTTTTTCCAAAGACCTCAACTCAGACCAATGTTTTATCTTAGGATCCAGGATTGTTGGGTGAGGGTGTCCTCCACTATTGGGACAAGTCAATCAGAAATAGAGACAAATAGTGGTGAATATTTGGTACCCCTGAGGGCTGTTGGGGTCAGACTTAAGACATGTGACCTATATGCTGCACTAGGGAGTTCCCTGGCCAACTGCCTTCAGTTGTCTCAAGCCTTCCTCTCTCCCATGCACCAAATTTCTTCCACAGAGAAACTGAAGCAAGTTGGGACTGACATTTCCAACACCTGGGTGAAGGGGGATCCAACCCACCTCTTATCAACATTATTTTGGGCCTCCATTTCTCTTGCAGTGAACTGGTAGTTTACTAAGGAATGGAACATATCTTATCCACAGAGGCCAGGCAAGGCTTCAGGTAAATTGCTTCTTGGAAAACAAAGCATGTGAGGGTCAGTACAGAGGGCCTATTTGATAAAATTTTGATATACAATATTTAGCTTTTATACTGTCACAGATGTCCTCATAAGCTGTAGTTAAGATGTCTAGTGGCATTTAATTTTTTAAAAATGCCTTTCTTTTGGCATTACCTCTGTTTGGTAGAGATCCCTTTATCTATGCCAATTAGGGCTTTATTAGTAAAGTTATTTAGGACTTTATGTTCAACATCACATCTTTTTATACCAATACGAGAAATAAATATCGGGGCTAGATAATCACAGTAGCAAACACAGAAACACAGATCAAGCCTGCATATGTAGGAGGTTAAGAATACTTGTAGGTCTCAAATTAACTCAGAAAAAAAATGTTTGTGACTCTGACAGTCTCTTTTGATAGTTATCAGACATTCTTGTCTATGATTTTTTTTTAATAGCCTCCAGGTTCACTTACTTTTTGTGAGGATTTATCTGCTATTTTGGGGGAAGTAAACTAAAATGACAGCTGGAGGTCGGGACAGCTAGGAGTTTATGGAGTGGAGAGTCAGTGAGAATTATAGAGCATAGCAAGGTTGGCATAATAAGGCTCTTGAGCCAAGGTAAAAGAAAGCTTGGCAGTAAGGAACCTCAGGCCATTTACCATTTCATTGTAGGAAATTGTCTAAATCCTGGGGAATTTGGGAGTCAAAATCCCAAATTGTGAATTCGGGCTATTGACTTATTGACTTCGGTTGTCTAAATTATATTGCAGCCAGACCTGAATACTAAGCCTAATGAAGCATTTAATTTTAAGGTTGGTTCTTAAAATTACTTATGAGACAACCTAAGGGGGAGTCCCAACTGGGTAGCTCCCATGTTGGAAAGGTTTGACCAGGGTGGTGATTGAAATTAAAGCATCCTTTGATTTCTCCCATCACTGTACTGAGTTTCACCAGAGAATGAGAGGATGTCCTCTTTTACTAACTCAGTGGTGGGGGATCCCCTGAGTCTAGATGAGCTGAAAGGCAGAAGGTCTCAAGCGGGGCACCTCTGCAGGTGATCAGAAGGGATCTTATCTCTCTGAAAGAATGAGGAGGTTGGTGTTGCATGCAGAAGCAAAATAGCAAAAAGCATACTCTGATCCAGAGGACTAAGTGCAGGGAGGAATTGGAGAGGAGAGAATTAGAAGGAGGATACCTCCAACACCCACAAAAGAAACTCTGCCCACTTAACAATGAGGCAGCAAAAACCTAGCCCAAGAATGGGGTTGGCTTTGGGTTGCATTCTGGCTATGGTTTAGCCAAAGTGGACTCTGAGGAGGAGAACGGGTCTCCTCCTATCAGGAGGAAAGAAGAAAATAAATGGAAGGGAGAAGAGAAGAGAGAAAAAATAACAAAAACAAAAAACAGTAGAGTTTCCTTAGGATGGGGAGCAGTAAAGAGCTCCAAACCTCCATCCCAGGTTTTGGCATCAAATGAAAACAAACAAAAGAGAAAGTAAAAGAAATGAAGACAGACCTAAATGTGTCAGCAATGCTTTATTAAGCAGTTGAGGGGCACATTGTCAAGAGGAAAATGGCAACTGGTTACAAAAGAGGTCTGAGTTTTATAAGGTTCAGTGAGACTGAATCATAGTACAATGTGTTGGTTGGACCGACTGGGGAACAGTTGTAGATACAGAAAATTGTGAAAATTCATAGCCCATTTTTGTTGGGAAATGGTGAAAGTCCAAAACCCATTGTTTTCCTACTCTCCCTGGGACCTATTGTTCTTTTCTCCCTGGGGGGTTGTTTTTCCATATCCTTTAGCAATGTGGCCCTTTTATGCTAGATGCAATGTATACAAAAGAGCATTTATTGGTTAAACCTACATGAACTTTTATTTTATAAACTTTTCAGAACAGTTAGACAGGGCTCAGACAAACATATTTAGTTTCAGATGTGCATATATTTCTGTTTATATATATTTAATTTATTCATGAAAATTAAACCTGGTCAACATTTTAAGTCATCTGTTCCTATGATAAAGAAAAATCCTAAAGCAATGGACATCGCACTTTCATAAATATTTTATGGCTCTTCAATCTTGCAAAAATTGGTGGTCATCTATGTGAAGATTTTTTAACAGGCAGAACAGATATATTGTAGAATACCTGGCAAAGTTTATTCTATTTGTGTTTTAAATATTTGTCTAGAAAAGAATGGATCCCCATTAATGCTTTTCTCTTAAGGGGTTATTCCCCCACCCCAGGGGCAAGTTATTTAAACAAATAAATAAATAAAACAAAACTCCTTAAACAAAATTGTGTTTAAGATAAAATTGATTACCTTTCTCAGAGTCCCTTTGGCCCAAATGCCCTTAATCACTTTTTGTAGATCTCCAGCAGAGCAGGCTATTTCTTTTTCCTGGGAGGAACTTGCAAATGAATTTGTTGTTTTGGAGTGAGAATGTTATCTGTACATTTAATTTACATAACAAATTTTATCCCAAGAAAGCGATCAGACTGGCATATCACAAAAAAACAAAAATCAAAAAAAAACTCTGCCTTAGTCTTTTTTCCCCAGTTTGCATTTAATGGTTTGGAGCACAATATATTGTTATTTGACCAGTCACCTTAACATCATCTTAATGCCATCAACTTTGAGTTCCTCACTGTCAAGTGTACCCAGAGACTCCCTCTTTCTGCACCCCCGCCCTAATATATCCAGGGTATTCTGTCCAATGAAGATCACATTGAACATACAAAGACTGTTAGGGACCTCCTGGGCAGCTGTAAGCTGCCTGTCAATGGCCAGCCACAGCGCTGCGGGAGGAAAACTCGGAGGCAGAGTAAAGCTATTACTACTTTTACTTCTACTTTCTTAGAGAGAGCTTAGAGTGGGAAAGAAAGATTTTTAGAGAGAAAGATTAGAGAAAGCTTTTCTTCTTGTCTTCTTAGCTTAGAGAGAGAGAAAGAAAGATAGAGAGAGCTTAGCTTAGAGAAAGATTATTTTTTAGAGCTTCTTTCTTCTTTCTTCCTTGGGAGCCTCGGCCTAACTCTGACCAGCCATTACTTCTTCTATCTGGTTTCTCTTCTGTAACCGCTCTGCCTATGTTCTGGCCGCTCTGATTCTTTTCTTCTCCAACCTGAACTCTTCTTCTGACCGACCGAGCGACTGCACCACTGACTGAATGAATTCTCCTTCATTCTCCTAACTCTGACCGCTTTCACCCGGTTATATACCTTTAGCTTTGCGGGTGCCTCAAGTGCATTTACAGGTGCGTCACATATCAGGTGGAACTAATGGCTTCCAGCTAGCCGCAATAACCCTTCCTAATTGGGGCTCCTTCAGGCAGCAATCAACAAGGTTAATTCACATGTCCCTGCATACATGCATACATGGAGACTGTGGGAGGTCCTTATATTTTAGCTCTGCGGAAAACAGGCAGGGCTGTACCCAGAAGTGTCTCTGGTCAAATGGGGCATCCTGTCAAACCTTAAAATGGGGAGACTATTTTGTCCCCAGGTTATAATTTAATAGTACTGGAACCTATTGCCAATTTTTTTGTGACTGGAAGCTTTCACCTTCCAATCCCCATAAGATAATCTTCAGACAGTGAGTGTAATGGGCCCCAATTAAGTTTTTTTTTTTTTTTTTTTTTCCAAATATAAAGGAAACCCTGTGAGGTTAAGCATTTTAGTCCATTTCTTTGTCCCAGAGCACAAGAAATGAAAATGAGGATGTATCTAAATGGAGGTTACAGAAAAATTCAGACTTAAGGACTAAAATTGTATAGCCAATTAAAATGTCATAAGCCAAGTGATAGCATAGATTGGCTCTCAACTTGTGTATCACATAGATTCCAACAATTGGTCCCAAAGTTTTTTAATGTCTGTTCATCATGGACTCTGACCAATGCCTTTATCCAGAAGCCATAAGTCCCCAGACTAGTGCACTCAAGTGGAAAATTTTTCTGCCAGTTTTTCCCAGCATCATGGGAGGCCAATCCTTTTTCTTCTCATTTAAAACACACTTTATTTATTTCATTTTTCTTTTGTCTCCTGTCACCATCCATGGATTTTATTCTTTGAACCCATGAGACAAGAATCCAGAAAGAAATCAGTGAGGCCTACAGGCCACATCCATTTGTTTTTCAGCAGAAGTGGCAAACTGAGCCCCATTCTGGTGGAATTTAGCCCTGTTCTTAACTTCCGATTTTGATTTTATTTCCACAGGTAAATAGTGGCTGGAAGGCAGGGTAGAGGCCCATTTTTCTATAGACTAGGCACCTTTCCTGGGATTTTCTTTTTCTTTGTCCAAGGATTTGTGTCCCTGATCCACAGCAGGATGATTTGCAGCTGCCTGGGGCAAGGCTGACAAGTAGTACTCTGTCAGCACTGAGTTGGAATGATTAAAAATTATTTAATCATTTCTTCTAGTGTCCTGCTATCCTTCCACATTAAAGGCTGTGCACCATCAACTTAGTTTTTGACTGTTCAGACTCCTTATTATGCAATTCATACATGCCTGAAAATGCAGATTTTTTTTTTTTTTTTTTTTTTACTTATTTTATCTCTGACAGACAACTCCAACTGCAAGATTGTACAATAATTCAGAAAACCATTCAAAGGCCAGATTGTTATGGTAAAACATTGTCTTTTTCTTAGATAAGTTTATATCTCTGCATGGCCCATTCAGTCAAGATCTTTCCCAAGAAACAACCTATAGAATCAAGATAGTATTGCCCACATCTTAAAAAGGCCAGAAACAGATACAAACAACAACAACAGAGGCAAATAGAGAGGATCCCCAAACCATGATTGACAGTTGGGAATCTTCAAAAAGACAGACCAAATAGGGGAAAATCCTCCCAGTTCTCAACTCCTGCTTAACCATGACTTCTACACAGGTGGTGCCACAGATATCCTGATAAAGAGGGAACAGATGTTCCTACAAGGGGAATCAGATGTGTAGAATCAAGGGTCTTGGTGTGCACACCAGGGGAGTTTACTCAATGGCCAAAGTGTCCTGACTTTATTGTCTTTAGTTTTCTTAAAGTAGACCAAGATAGAGCAATCCATTCAGTTCAGAAAAGAAATGTGAGAGTTCCCTAAAGCCAGAGGGGCTTGGCCAATAGTGGGATGGTCCCTCCATCCTTTGCTTTACTCACAGGTTAGCTGCTCTGGTTTGACCCTACAGACTCACCAGTCTTTTGTCTCCTAACTCTCTGACAGTCAGCTCTCAGTAAGCGCAACTTACATCTTCAGCATGGAAGTAGGGTCGCTTGGAGTGCCAGGAGTGCCCAAGAAAGTTGGAGTGGGGGCTCCTCTCAGATCCCATCTGGGTCACTAATTTTATAACTGAAATCTCAGTCCCTGAGGCCAACCCAGTAATGAGGACATGGTTTTGAGAAAGAGGAAAAAGAATGTTTATTGCTTTGCTAGCAAATGAGAAGCACAGGGACTCCAGTCCCTTTGGCTATGGTTCTGTCCATAAGGGAGAACAGAGTGCTTTTCAAGAAGCTCTTTGAAGGCTGCTTTCCAGGTGTGCCAGATGGTGTGTTAAAATTCACTTGTTAATTTGAGAGATAGTCACTTCCTAGATCTTCATGGGCCATCTCCTTCCTGTGGTGGATGTGTGCTCAAGGACAGATAACCTGGTTTACAATCGGAAAGGTAATCTTGTTAACTGCCACCAGGTTAGGGAAGAGGAAAGGGAGAAGAGGGAAAAAAAAAACATGTCCCTTTTAAAATTAGAAGCTAAAATCTAGGGCACATGCCTGTAATCCCAGCAATTTGGGAGGCTGAGGCAGAAGGATTGAGAGTTCAAAGCCAGCCTCAGCAATTTAGCAAGGCCTTAAACAATTTAGTGAGACCCTGTTTCTAAATAAAATATAGAAAGGGCTGAGGATATGGCTCAGTGGGTAAGTGCCCAGGTTCAATCCCCAGTACCAAAAAATTAAAAAAAAAAAAAAAAATAAAATAAGCAGAAAGTGCTATATTCAAAAGGTGAAATAAACCACTGTTACAACTACAAATCTAGAAAGACTATGATATCAATTTAAACTTTAACCCTTAAATATTTGTTACGCAAGATAGTAGAATCAGTTGCGTTTCCACTGATGTGCTTCCCTAGTCCTTTAAAAATTTTTATTTTTATTTTAAGACAGCATCTCACTAAGTTAAGGCCTTACTAAATTGCTGAGAACTTAACAATTTTCCTGCCTCAACTTCCTGAGTTGCTGCTATTACAGGCATGTGCCACTGTACTGGGCTTAGTTAATGTTTTGTAAATAATTGCTTTCTGCTTCATAAACTGATTTATTTAATAAAAACTATTACTTTACAGATCTGCACATCAATCAACCTAATACTATTTTTCAGTTTTAGTGAACTTTAATAGACATAAAATAATAATACTCTTGCAATTGTGAGATATACTGTAGTCCCTGTATACATTTTACCAAGTTTCCTCAAGGGTAATATTTTACAAAACTATAATGAAATATAAAACCCAGGATATCAATATTATAAAGTTCACAGTATTTTAGATTTCTCCAGTTTTATTTGCCCTTATATAAATGTATGTGTGTGTTGTGTGTGTGTTTAATTCTATGCAATTTTGTCAGCTAGCTAGGTTCATGTATCTAATATAGAATCAAGATACAAAACTGCTGTGTGACCACAAGGATCCCTTTTACTCTTGTATAATCAATGTATCTCTTTCCTAGCTCTTTACCTATGCCTAACTTGTAAAGTCCCACAAATATTACTAATTTACTAACTTGTTTTCTACTTCTTAATTTTGTCATTTCAAGATTCTTATGATAAAAGTACTGGTTTTTGTCAGCATGATTCTCTGGAGTTTCATTCAACTTGTTCATGTATGTGTGTGTAACACACATTTCATGTATATGGGATAAAGCCCCAAGACTAATATTTCAGAGTCATATGGTATTTTGTATTAAATTGTATAAGAGATTTTTAAAATGATTTTTCTGGAGGGCCCACACCAGTTTATATTCCCGTCCACAATGTATGAGTGATTCAGTTCCTCCAAACCCTCTCTAGCATTTGATGTTGTCTTTGTTTTATTTATTATTTTAATTTTAGCCATTTGATATATTTGTAGTGATATCTCATTGTGGTTTTAATTTACCTTTCCATAACACTTAATGATGTTAGACATCCTTTTTTTTTGGTACCGGGGATTGAACTCAGAGGCACTTGACCACTGGGCCACATCCCCAGCCTCACCATTGCTGAGGCTGGCTTTGAACTCCCGATCCCCCTGCCTCAGCCTCCCAAGTTCTGGGATTACAGGCGTGCACCACCACGCCCGGCTGTTAGACATCTTTTTCATGTGCTTATTTGCCATGTGTTCATATTCTTTAAATGGTTATTTAAATCATTTTTCATTTTCTAATCTGTACATTTAAGCAGATTAGTGGAAAGTTTTCAGCTGTTATTTCTTCAAGTACACTTTAATATTACCTTTTTCTACTTCACTTTCTGGAACTGTAATAATACAAATAATGAGATCTTTTGTAATTATTCCATATGACCTAGAGTTCCTGTTAATTTTTCCGCCCATCGATTTCTTTTGATTTTTGGATGACTCTATTATTTGTATTGATCTTTTCCTTAAATTCACTGCTTCTGTCCTCTGTCATTCCCACTCCTCCCAGAGTACATTCAGCACTATTTTAAAATTTTAATTGTGTTTTTCTTTTATATAATTTCCATTCAGCCATCTTTTTAGTCATCCTCATTGTTTTCAGATATTATCTATTTATTATTTGTTTTGAGAGTATTCTTAAATTTAAATCCTTATTTAAGCATTTTTGTGAGAGTTGCTTGAAAATATTCATCAGATATTTGCAATATGTGATTTATGTGGGTGTTGGTTTCCATTCATTATGTTTTCTCATTTTAGTCATTATTTTTTTGGTTTATTGTATTATGTGTGATTTTTACCATGGCAGTATTTCTGCTATATTTGGATAATCATGGTATTGTTTAAATATTTTATTTTTTCAGGCATTTTTTTTTCAGCTTAGTGTGCAGAACCTCTAACATACTTCTGTGTTCTGTGTTTTCAAAGACCATTATATTTCAGTCTTTACTAGGTTATGTTGACCTTTGTCTAATCTCACTGGATACCCACTTGTTCCTATTAGTGTTCTCTAAAAGTATACAAGAGGGTCTCCATGTCATCTATCCTGACATATATTCTTGTACCTGGGAGAAGGAAGGAAACCTCCATTTGACCATTGCAAAGAGCACTTTGTGGGCTAGGCACCATGCTGCTGATGTATTCCCTCATCAATGTCACCAAGTAACCTGGTGCTTATAGCAAGAAATTTTTAGTCAAGGGCTTGAGTTTGGGGATTTTTCATTGCATTTTGGTTCCTTGCTATTTTCTCTAAGGAGAGGAGAAGAGATACCCAAAGACCACATGTGGCCTGTCAGGATCTGCAATGGGGCTTCTCTTACAAGTGCCCAACAATGGAAGTATTCTGGTTTCCTGAGGATCCTGTGTGTCTGCTCCCTCACCCAGAGACCCTGGGTACCAGGCGTCACCAACAAAAAAAAAAATTTCCCCGTAGATACATCTGGCCTACGGAACCTCTTTATCTCCATGGATCCTAGACCTAAAATCCCCTATTACCAATAGATACACAATTGTGTATTTGTTTTCTAGTAATTCATCTTGCTTTCTTTTACAAATATGATAGCCATTTACCCATGTTATCAATCTTAGTTTTGATTTTAAAGGATAGCAAATTATTTATTTTTTGTTTAATTCCACAAATCTCTAGTCTTGGATAGCTGGCCTTTTTATTTCCTTTCATGGAAGCCTGAAACCTTGAATGTTCAGTGATTAGTAGGAACTTTTCATTTTCCTTAATGTTTACATTTAAAGATTTCCTTTAGGAAATCTCTGTAAATCATATGTATGGAATTTCCTTGGAGCTTGGGATTGAAGATTGAGAAACTATTAGGTTTCTCAAAAAAGGATTTGCATTTGCCCCTGTCAGGCATCTGAACTATGTGAAGTACAATATCACTGAATTTGCTTTTTATTCCCCCACCTTTTGGTACTTTTGGTAATACCTAATTTATGAGAATTTGAGAAGAAATACTCATATGAATGCCAACTTGGTTCCAAAGTGTCCTGAAATCTTATTATTCTGTCTACTGAGATCAAGTTTTGAAAGATGATCTTAATTTGTTTTGTTTTTCCCTTGAGAGACCATGGATTTCTTTCTATTTCAGATTTAATCTGCCAATTTCTCATTAGGGGTTCTACCTACATGGTGAACTTTTGACACTACACTTTTGACACTACACTTGGGTGGGTCCTTGGCTTTGTCTTGTCTCCTATCTACCAAGGATGAGCATACTGAACAGTGATGTGCAATTCAATAGGGCTGTCAAATGCTTTCAAAGCTGAAAGAAGCAGTAGTACTCATTTTAACTTTCTGAGTTCCCATATTCACTCAAATTTTCCTTTCTTTCTTGCCAATATGTGGCTACATTTTAAAAGATTTCATTTTTTAAACTAGCAATTTTTTTTGTTTGTTTTCAAAAGCAGTATTAGTTTACCATATTACAAGAAATACAAGTGGATCTTTTTCCAAGCACTTGTAGTGTGCTATTCTATGTCACAATAGTTCTCTGAAGTTATTTTTTGTCTCAGTAATATTATTTGAGCTCCCCCCGCCCAAATTTTGTCATTTCCTAACACAAATATGGGCACAAATCTGGAATTCTATTTCTGTAAGCAAAATTTACTTTCACAAGTATTTCATAGCATGAACCCCATTAATTCATTTTGAAGGTTATCTGTCAGTTTTATTGCTTACTATGTATAGGACTACAGACATATCATTTAACCTCTTTCAGCCTTGATGATCTCTTCATTTAAATGGAGATAGTAGTCCCTTTCTTATAAGCATTTGCAAAAATTAAAGAAAATTTGTATTTCCAGTATGTTAAACACATGACAGGTGTTGCTTTAGGTACTGGGCCTTCAGCAGTGGAATGAATTTTTTAAAAATGACAACGTGGAGCTTTCAGTATAGTCAGGAAGAGAGTGAACATGTTAACACGGTTAGGAAACTGCAGAAGAAATACCTAGGCTCAGAGGATTGGGAAATGTAGTAAGTGAATGAAGAAAACATATGGGAATATGAGTTTCCTTCAATTTGGAGGCATGAAGTTTGAACTGTGTAACAGGATTGCTCTGATAAACCATGAGAGATTGTAAGTGATCCATGCATGCTTTGAATATAATCCTTGCTGCTCTGTGCTATGACTTACATTTTAAAGGAACATGCTTCTTTTTCTTCCTCTCCCCCTTTCCTTCCTTAATCTCTTACCTCCTTAATCTCCCCTTTTCTAATTTTGGAGAACCAGGATTACCCTTCTTCACCACCCTAAACCAAGTTATCTGTTCCTGAGCACACACCCACTACAGGAATTACATAATGCAGACTTCTGAGATGGCAGCAGAAGATCTAAAAAATCTCTAATTTAAAAAGTGAATTATGAAATCTGTCAGGGCACACCTAGAATGTAGCCTTTGAATCACCTCTTTAAAAACTTTACTCCTGATTGGGAGAATCACAGACTCTGGAATAGGAATCCCCTTTGGTTTTTCTTTGCTAGTCATGCAATTAAACAGTTTTCCTTTTTCTCAAAACTGTGTACTTATTATTGGATTGGTTTTAAGGAAAAGGAGATGCTCCCTGTAGTAATATCTTTACCTTGCAGGGCTGGGATTGTAGCTCAGTAGTAGAGTGCTTGCTTTGCATGTGTGAGGCACTGGGTTCTATCCCTAACAACACATAAAAATAAATAAAATAGAGGTATTGTTTCTATGTATAGCTAAAATAATTAAAAATAAAAATATTTACCTTGCAAATGTTTTTTACTACTTTTGTAATTTTTCCTTAATTAAAAACAAAAATTAGTCAAAATTCATTGAGAGCTTACTATATAACAAGTAGTACTTGAATTTGAGTATGTATAGTCTTATTTTAATTTCATAAACCATGAGTCTTTAAATTTAATGTCACTTCAGTGAAAATGTCCACAATAATCTCAGACAACTTAAATGATTTCTTCCTTCACTTATTCCCTTAATCCAAGTTTATATAACCTGTATAATATTTTATATACAGGAGATATACTGAATAAAAATATATTGGTATTCATGACTTTATTCATACCTAAACCATTTCTTGTAATAATTTTACTTATACTGTAGTATGTACCTAAACTTTATAAACATTCTCCTTCTATGAAATCAACTGTTTTAAATATTAACTATTTGTATACTTTTCAACTGAAATGCAAATTGAAACCCAATTTTTTTTCTAATATTGCCAAATATAGTGAGTTGTTTTAATTGTAGATAAAAATGGAAGCAATTTCAAAGTGTGATTTAACTTTGAATGTATCTCAAATTTAAATTGAATACCTTTCTGAAACTTCATAAGTTAAAATTGCTACTTGCCTAAATTAGCAACACTTTTCAGCTATAAAACAAAGGGCAAAAACATTCAAGTAAGCATTATAGAAGCTCAGAATGTTTACCTAAAAAGAAAGTTCAGTTAAATTATACTCAATTCTAATTAAAAAGAACCCAAGATAATATAACTTTTAGTGAGAAAGTATTTGTAAAAATCAGTATCAAAAATGGAAAGTAACAAAAGTAACTTTAATGTAAACCAAAGAAAATACAATCTAAATTATTGTGAATATAATACTAAGTTTAAGCTATACTTCCTTCTTTCTTTTAGATTTAAGGCTAATTAGGAAAAGTTCCTAAAGGTGAGTTGGGTACAAAGTAAGTCTAACTTTTAATGACTAACTGCAGTTAGAAGAGAATTTGGTGATTAAAAGTATGCAATTGAAATATAGTGTAAAAATATACAAATGGAAAGGGAAATCTTGTTTGGCATGTTTTCCAATTTTGATATTCCCTGAGATATTGGATATATAAAATACATTCAAACATTTGAAGAGAAATTATTTTCCATAAGAGAAGGGACTATAGATTGCAGTCATCTGGAAAAAAACAAATTTAAAAAAGAAAAAAATGGTAAGAAACAATGCATAAAATTCTAATTTTCCATGAGCCATGTGCCAGAAGCTGTGTTCTACAAGAAAATATAGTAAAGATGGCTGGGTGGTTACACATTTCTTGATGCGTAAAGAAAAATTAATTTAGACAAATGTATTGAACAAAATTGTGATAAATATATGATTTGGAGAAGAAACATGTCATTATGAAGCTCATAATCAGGAGTCAGGCCCTTCGTTTTGTGATGGATATACAATGGATTCACAATTAACAACAGCAAATTGTTTATTTCAGAGATAATGAACACAACTTATGAATCATTATATTCTTCTTACAGATATTTATCAATATATTATAATGCTTTTAATAAAATATATGGAATGTTTGGGGGTTTCCTATACCACTTTCACTAGTGAAGCCACAAAAACCATCACCTCAGGGTGTTCCATGCAATCAGAATTGTGGTTGTGATGGAGAAAAATATGGTGACTAATTGGAAGAATGTAGAAGGATAATGTTCTTTTCACTCCAGTTTCAAGGAAAATTAAATTAGAAGATGAAATTATTCAGGGTGCCAGAATGTCTCCTAGAGCCCTGCCACCTAGGTGTCAAATTAGATAAGAGATAGCAAAGTGATTGAACAAGCAAGGGTATGTGTTGTATGATATAGACTACAAAGAGAAAAATTAAATAATTGCCTTACTGTAGAGGTATAGCCCTTCATACCCTTATCAATTATAACAGACCCCAAACAATTGAAACCTTTTCCAATGAACTAGAAATGTGAAACATTGAGACTCCATCTCTTCACTGAACAAAAGAAAAGATTGTAAGATTACATGAGGACTGCAATTTTCTAATACTGACCTTACATGTCCTAGTCTCTGCACTTATTTTTCTGTCTTCTCTTGTGCTTAGCCTTACATATAGGGCCACTGTCCCACTATCCTTACCTTTTAAAGCCTAACATATCCAATCAATGAATATTAAACTTCAAAAATATTTCCTTATTTGTGTAGAACCATTTTTACCAACATTACTGAAAAGGCTGAGCTTAGCCTGATGACACTTGCTAAAGTCTTATAGAAACCATGCCTTTCTTTCCAAATTTGAACACTTCTTTGGAGTCTTCTTATGGAGTAGCATTATGAATAAAAGCTTATGGTATGGCTGATATTCTTCCAGAAAACATATTCTGCCTCAACCTCTATCACTGGGCCTCAAAATTGTTGCCATCACACCTTATTTTGCAACTGGAAGATCAGTTACAGTAAGAATGAAATTACTTTGGCTCTCTTGTATTACTCTTCTGTTTTTTTTTTTTTTTTTGTTTTTTTTTTTTTTTGCTTCAGCAATGCAATGTGAAAGAACATATTCTATTTCTATTTGTGGGTATGTCCCAAATTTGTAAATAAAATATTCATGTTAATTTTTTGTAGTTCTGAGTGTATGCTTTACTCAGAATTACATATTTTCTTACAATGTAAGGAATAGGAATAATGTATGTCTGTAAGTGGCAGATACTGAGATTCTATTGCATTTTATGTAATATATTAAAAGACCATTTTATTCAAGATATTTAAAAATTAATATTCACAATTTCCATTTTTAAATAAGACAAATGATTAATATCAACATATTGTTAAAAGAGTAACTAGTATCCCAATAAGCCATTTATCTGTAATACCCCAGAGACAATTTTTCATAGTATTGTGTAGTCAAGACTTAGATTAGGGAATGTGGGTGATATATAGATTAGATGTCACTTATTTTCCTTCCAACAATCCATCATAGGATGGGACAATGGATATCACATTTCCCCAAGAAATGAAAATATGAAACAATTTGTTGCTTTTCTTTTTTTTTCCCCTTTTTTTTTTAATTTATTTATTTATTCATCATGCACAAGTATAGTATCTTTTTACATACAACTGCTTGTATACAAAGTATATAAGTACCATTCAGATCTTTAATCATGCATTTAGGATAATGATATCCATCTCATTCAACCACCAATTTTTTTCCAACCCCCCCTTACTCCCTCCCTCCCCTCCCTTTTCGTTGACCATTCTAGTGTTCCTCTGATCCTATGTACCCTCTTCCAACAACACTGTGAACCAGCCTCCTTATACCAGAGAAAACATTCGGTATTTGGATTTTTGAGATTGACTAATTTCACTTAGCATTATATTCTCCAACTTCATCAATTTACCTACAAATGCCATTATTTTATTCTCTCTTATTGCTGAGTAAAATTCCATTTTGTATATATACCATATTTTCTTTATCCACTCATCTACTGAGGGACATCTAGGTTGGTTCCACAACCTAGCTATTGTGAATTGTGCTACTATAAACATTGAAGTGGCTGTGTCACTGCAAGAAAAGTGAAGCAGGGGGCATTTGTTGCTTTTCTTTATTTTTCTCTTCACTTTTAATTTGATTTTTGAAAAATAGATAACAATGTCAGCCTCAATCTACTTTTTAAAGTGGTAATTTTTTGGAGTTAAATAAAATGATAACATTTTAAAAGTGATTAGTGAATAAATAAATTTAAAAGATATTTTCCTATTTTAGAAATGGAGACAGCTATTATAATTTCTGTATATATAACTTATCACACTAACACAATGGTAAGCTCTTTTATATAAAAATAACCCAATAATTAATGTGAGTCTATATTAAAGTTATAGGGAAACATTTTATCACCAAGTAAATTTATTATACATCAGTTTTTATTTAAAGGTTCTCATAGCCTATATGCGGAACAAACCTCATCCCATGTGTACAGTTGAATACACAGGCCTAAATTAGAATAACAAGTCAGGTTCTACATAATTTCAATTGAAAGCTCTACTAAATAATATTCATAAATTTAATAAGTATCATTGTTTTCAATGAAGCATTATTAGCAAAAGTACTATTCAAATCTATAACTATTGTTTCCAAGTAATAACTGTGATTTGGCTTTAGTTTCATGACTCACTTCTGTTTTCATTTTCTCTTCATTCCTATATCTACCTGAATTGAAAATACTGTGACAGAAGTCACAATGCTAACTAAAATACTTCACTGTTATATTTTTCAATACTTTTTTTTAAAAATTAAATTCTTCTTCGCTACAAGGTAATAAAACTTATAAAGTGCTGTGAAATTAAATATAGCAAAAATTCCCTTCCAATAGGTCAAACAGAGCCTTGAAGGAGCATTACATGGTGAGGTACCTAGTGGAGGAAGGTCAGTTATATACAAGATTCTTGTATGAGAACTAACTTGGAAATCAGGAGAGAATTATCTTAGTACTAGTTATACCAATACCCAACTGTATGGTGGCCAGTGTTTTAGCCATTGTTTTTATATTTTATTTTCTAATTTATATACAGATTCATGAAACAAATTCTATTTCAACCTTTCTCAAGGAGAGGCAACATTGATATTGGGAAAGGAACGTTTTGCATCGTAATGTGACCTTAAAATTTCTATCCTCACAGAATAACTCATAGCATTATTCTTGCTCCATTAAAATGTACAATAAATAATTTTCATATTAAATGTTGCTTCCCTATTTTTCTTATGAGAGTCAGACAGCATATTAGAATAAGACTCTGAAACCAGGATGGCTTCCTTTGAACCATAGTTCTGTCTTTTATGGACAGGTCAATTGTGGAAAAAGCAATGAAAAAACTCCTACATCATAAGATTATTTTTATATTTTAATTAAAACATTTAAAGTGTTTAGAAAAATGTCTGGTACAATATAAATGCTATGAGAATACTAGCTTTGTAGGCTTCAGGGGCTCATGCCTGTAATCCCAATAGCTCTGGAGGCTGAGACAGAAGGGTTGTGAGTTTAAAGCTAGCCTCAACAACTTAGTGAGTTCCTAAGCAAGTTGGCGAGACCCTGTCTCTAAATGAAAAATAAAAAGGGCTGGGGACGTGGCTCTGTGGTTAAATACCTGGCCCTGAGTTCAATACCTGGTACACCCCCCGCACACACACTGCAAAATGCTAGCATTTATATTATTACTTCAGAAACCATTGAGATAAATCAATTTATTTTTCTGATAATAATAAGAAAATGTGTATTATATTACTATTTCAAAAGAAATACATTGTAAAATTATCTGTTTACCTGCTTAGTCATAAATGGTATTACCTAGAACACATGACTCCATTTAATAGCTAATATTTCTTGAGTTCATTTGAGTCAGGCACTAAATGATTGAGCACTTAGTATACATGATGTTAGTTAATCTTCTCATCAACTATTGGAAGGATAGTGGTCCTTCTTTATTCACAGGGGATATACAGACTCTGCTAAGACCCCCCTCCCATGTATGCCTGAATTTAAATCTATATAGTTTTTTTTTTTTTTCGTATGTCTGTGTTGCAATATGATACCAGAATTAATGTATCCTTCCATGTTTCATGTCCTGATAGTTTCTTTGCATAACTATTCTTGTACTTTTGGGGCATTGTCATTTTGAATAAGGGGCTCTGGAACAAAAGCCCTGCAATAATATGACAATCAATTTGACAACCAAGACGGCTACTAATTGACAAACTTGTGGGCAGTTAGTATATATAGAATGGACACCCAAAACAAAGGAATGATTCATATCCTGAGTTGGATTGAGCAGGGCAATGCAAGATTTCATTACACTATTCAGAATACTGTACAGTATAACACTTTTAAATTGTTTATTTCTGAATTTTTTTCTATTGATATTTTTGGGCTGGTAAACTATAAGTAAGTAAAACCACAGAAAGCTAAAACCCAGTTAACACAGGAACACGGTATATGGTGCATAGGATAATCATTCCCATTTTAAAGATAAAGAATAAAGATAAAGAATCTAATCAATAAAGCCTTGAGCAACTTGTTCAAGATAAGAGAGTAAGGAATTAGAATTTAAACCCAAAACTGAGTAATGTTGAGGCCAGGCCTCAGAATTTTGGGGTGCTTACATCATAATTATCTTGATCTTAATCCCCACATTTTTATTTATTTATTTTTTTGCAGGGGGAGTACTGGGGATTGAACTCAGGGGCACTAAACCACTGAGCCACATCCCCAGCTGTATTGTGTATTTTATTTAGAGACAGGCTTTCACAGAGTTGCTTAGCACCATGCTTTTTGCTGAGGCTGGCTTTGAACTAGAGATCCTGCTACCTCAGCCTTCCCAGCCACTGGGATTACAAGCATGTGCCATCTGGCCCGTCTTTAATGCCCACATTTGTTAATCAGCTTCTTGCTGTAATTTTTTTGGCCTATCCAATATATTTTTATGTGCTTTAATTTCCAAAACATGATGTTGTCATTTGTTCCTAGGATGACATTTCTACAGTGTCCTATGTATTTATAGTCCTATACATTTTTTCCCAAACACAGGTTTTGTGGGTAGATGAACTTCTTTTTTTTTTTTTTTTTTTCTTAAATTTGATGCCTAGTTTTTGTTATTGTTATTGTTTTTCTAACCACTGAACCACATCCCAAACCCTTTTTATTTTACTTATTTATTTTTTAAATTTTGAGCAGTTCTAACTAGGTTACTTATAGCCTGACTAAATGGCTGAGGCTGGCTTTGAACCTGTAATCATTCTGTTTCAGCTTCCAGAGCGGCTGGGATTACAGGTATACATACCACGCCTGGTTCCTAGCATCAATTTTTTTTTTTTTTTTTAAGATTTCAGGCACAACATATTCATATCCATTAATCCCAATCCAGAATATATTCTCAAATTTCATTTCTAATTCGCACTTGCTTCATAACTTAAATGTAAATTGCATGATAATAAATTTATTAACTTATCAACTATGAATTTGGAGACATTTGGAATGTTACTTTGTTACCTTTTGTTTTTCTTGTTTTTTAATGGAAAGTAAAGAACTAATTCATTGCATAGAATATGCAACTTTATTTTTCAACATGGATTTTGATAGATAGAATTTGAAATACAATTTCTCTCAATAAATAGATAATTAACTAAATATTACAGTGTTAACTTTGTACAAAGTAAAAGAAAAGTTCAGATACAGAACTCTGAAAAAAGACAACACATTGATATGACCATACCTGGATCATAAACCCAAGGAATTTCTATAGTTACCACACTACTTCCCATTTTTAAATGTAGATTTAGATTTAGAAATCAGTAATAGTCTTAAGTTAAAGTCTGCATGACAGAATTTGAAGAGTGCTAGGATAATTTGTGGTTATATATGCTACTTTGCAATATAAAACATTTATTTTGTATAGAAAACCAGTTTCACATAGTTTGAATCTCATTTTAATTAGTAGCTAAAGATTAGTCATTATGGAATTTAACTTTCAAGTCCCTGAGAAGACTTTAGATTCTAATCATCCAGGTTATTTAATAGTACCAAATAGCTTAGCAGCTTTGTGGTACAGGCTCTGTTACTTTCTAAATCTTACTCTAGAAATAGACAGAAGACCTGTTGGCTCACCTTAACCTATGCAGGCTCAGGTGAAAGAATAAAACTTAAACACACACACCATAACTTCTAATTATTTAAAAGTTTTAAATAGGCATACAAGATTTTGAATAAAATATGTTTTATTCACCAACCTAGGTAAAAGCATAATTATAAAATAAAAATAAGAACAAAATGAAAAGGTACATATAAAGGTAATATTTTTATTTTAAAGAAACATGTAAGATAATTGATTTTAGTCATTTTGTGTAGAGTAGGAAATGTAATAAAATAAGAAAAATCATAAAATAGATATCTAAAGCATAGCATGTTTTGCATGTTTTTGCATCTTTTAAAAAACCATTGATGTTGATGCAATCAGTGTTTTTTCCATCATTTATTTTCTGCTGAAAATATCTTAAAGCCTTAAAAATAAAACTGAATTATTTCTGGTATGTATTCTCAATGTATTCTAATAAAAATTATAAGTCCAAAATTTTTAAAGATTAAAAAAATTAAGTTATCTTTCAGACATGTTTTCAAATAGTGTTTATTTCTAAAATATTCAAAATTATCTATTAAATTGAAAATAAAATAAAAATAACATTTAAAAATATCAGTTGTTTTTATTTTTAAAATTTAATTAAACCTTACTAAATATTACTATAAACATATTCATAATTGTAATATTCATTGTTAAACTAGTTGCCAATATAATAGCATCAATCTTTCTTTTGTCTACCCTTAAATAACACATATTTAAGAGTATTGTGAATTGTTTAATTCTGCAAAACACAGCTCAGATACCAAGAGCAAATATTGAGAATGCTGAGTTGGGCATCTCTCTAGAAAAAGGAATTAGAAAAAAAGAGAGATGTTACAGGGAGAATATATAGTACTTTATAATGTAATTGTAGTTATGCTCTCTGAGGATTCAATAAGTTATCTGAAATTTGTTCTTACATAAATAAGTGTGCCTACTTAGACATCTTCCCTTCCTACTGGAACAACTATAATAAAGCAAACCACAAATTTTCACAAAAGTTGGATACAGTTTCCTTTTGGTCAAGACATGGGTAGTGTCACAAGAAGGGACATTCCTGAGTCCTGCAAATTTTAATGCTAAGAGGGATATTTAAGTTTAAGCAGTGTGCTTTACCAACAAATAGCACCAGATCTCAGGTAGCAGAGCCACCATTTTCATTGTGATATTTACCTTTGTGTGTTCTTAGGATATGTAGATTCTCTAAGATGCTGAACACAAAGCAAGTTCCCTTCCTGCCCAACTTCAGGTTAATGCTGTGCCTTGATGTGGGACTCCCTCTGTCTAGGGGAAATTTAAAAAGTTCATACAGAGAAACCATAAAGTACATACACAGAGAAAACAGCTCACTTATGCAACCTGCTGGTTCCATCTCCCCAAAAGTGATGACTTTTTTTTTTTTTTTAAGTCACAAGTTGTACCATATGAGCTAATGAAGGTCATCAGAAAACCATCTCTATCACTATACAAAGAAATCTTTGAAGAATCTGAAAATTTTATTTGGCATATATATTGCTTTTTTTTTAAATGCAAAAATATTTGTTCAGGATATAGACTTATATTGATGGTATTTAAATGAAAAATCTTGTTTATACTTTGAGAAAATTTCTTTCAAATCACCTCATATTTATGCCCTCTTTGAACTGAAGCTGATTTAAAACAAGATTGGTATCAAGAAATGTACAATTATTATTTGTTCCCCTAAATCCTGGTATCTTTTCACATCAAATTTTAAGCTACAAATGAAAGAGTTAATATCTGATGTGAATGGTATTTGGTTCAGACAGGGTTTAGTTTAATTCTCATCTCTCAGATTTGTTACTGTGGACTTGATCATGTTGTTTATATCTTTGAGCCTAGATTTTACCATAATTATAATATAGGTGGTAATCTGGACAGGATTATCCATTTCATGCAAACTGATTCTTCCTTTTTTTCCCCCACATTAATAATAACATTCTAAGTGGAACTTAGATTGTAATGGGCTGAAGTTTTTATAAATTCACTTGCTTTTGATACTTTATATCGCCACAGCATGTGAGATTTCCTGTATGTTTCATAAGAGTCATGTATATATACAAAAATGTGTCACTTACTCTTATGCTTTACTGGTGAACTGTTGTTATGGTTTAGGTGTGAGAAGTCCCCCAGAAGCTCATGCATGAGAGAATGCAAGAGTTTAGAGGTGAAATGATTGTATTATGACAGTCTTAACATAGTCAGTACATTAGTGTCCTGATTGGAATTAACTGGGCAGTAACTATAGGTAGGTAGAATGTGGATGGAGGTGGGTCATTGGGGTGTGTGCCTTTGGAGTATATATTTTGGCCATGGTGAAGGGAATTTCTCTCTCTCTTTCTCCCTCTCTCTACTTCCTGATTAAACATTCTGAGGTGCTTTCCTCTGCCACCCCTTTCTGCAATGATGTTCTGACTCATCTTGCGCCCAGAGCAAAGGAGCCAGCCATCTATGGACTGAGATCTCTGAAACCATGATCTCTGAAACCCATATAAGCTTTTTATCCTCTAAAATTGTTTTGGTCAGGTTTTTTGGTCACAGCAATGAGAAAGCTGACTAAAACAGCTGTAACCTTTTTGAAAACAAGAATCATGTGTATTGTGACCACTTTTCTTTCCCCAGCCTATTGCACAATGCCTGTCACTCACAGTAGTGCTTGATAAATATTTCCTAAGTTGAGAAGCAGGAAATGAAAAGCTTTGACCTGTGATTAAATTGATAGTAAAGCAGCTACTCTAATAGTCTATGTTCATGGTTTTATGCCCATGGTCTCTTGGTATGCCTGCTGATGTTCATATTGCCTCCAAAGGAATACGCTTGTCTTCCCAGGTCTTGGAGCCAGAGTAAGAAGGTGAGAGAAGAAATAAAATTATTTTGTCTATCCTAAATTAGATTTCTCTATCTTTCACTTCCAATTTACTCAATCCCAGGATTGGACTGTTCTCAAAGGTGAAGAATTTCCTTTTATTCAAGGATTCTGTGATGTATAATTTGTAAATCTAGTAGTCAACATTAGTCCATTTCTGATTATTAAGTGATACTTTCATCAACAGATTTGCACTGTATATTTATAAGATCCCCATGGAAAAGCTAGCTATACTTCTCCATTCTGCCATGCCCAACTTCCAAATCCTGACACATGAAATCACTTCTCTATAAGATGCATGACCAATTAGAAACACATTTCACATTGAATTGGCAAATACCATGCAGATTCAAAACTAGATACCTCACTCTTTAAAAAAAAAAAAAAAAAAAAATATATATATATATATATATATATATATATATATATAGTGTCAGTAATATTCTTAGGTGGAACTAAAGCTGGTTTACATATTCCATCTTAGAACAATAGCACTGCCACTTTATTTGTTTAACTTATGGGTTTATAGAATAGATTTTCTTAGAAAATACTTGCTTCTATTATACACGTTTTCATCTTTTTATTACATAACCACCATTTTCTACTCATCTAGATTTAAAAACATCTAATAACTCAGTTGGAAAATTGGATAGATTATTTTTATTTAATCTATTTTTTCCCTATAAATCAATGGGCTTTCTATGCTACTGCTTAATTTTAGAATACAAAGTGAGAAAAAATTAAGTATCTTATACCGAAAGGCCCATCACGTACACATTTCATTAGCTTCTTTTGGAAGTAAAAGCAAATTTTTCCTCTAAATATCTGTAATGCAGAATTGTACATTCAATATATGCCCACATGTAGAACATTTCTGGTTTACAACTGGATAATCATCCTGAGATGCTTACCTAGTGATAAGGTCATGTCAGCAGAGGTTTTCTACTTAGCTTTGTGTTTTAATTGCTTCAACTTTCATTTTTTCTTGTTCCTTCACTTAGATCAATTATACTTGGCTTTGTATTTTTGCCTTTAAAAAAATGCCTTTGCATAATGGAGAATTCTGGGAAAATGAGAAAGAACTATATATATTTGGTTACTAAATAACCATTTTTGGTATGGTACCAATTTTCCCATGATCCTTATCTCATCTTTTACCTTCTTTGCACTCTTCATTTTACGAGAATTATAAAATAAACTTGAAATAATGTTTTTTAAAATCTTATGTGAGTAGCATTAATCATCCACATACTATCTGCGCTCCAAAATTATTTCTAAAGTTTCTAATTAAAAAGCAAAAAGGGAATTTCTAGAATAAAATATTACTTTCTATTTATTTCATTTTACAAATAATAAAACTTGTAGAAAACCAGTGTACTTGCCAGTGATAGAAGGAAGTAATGAATGATTTAGAATTATCTACAATAATTTAAAGGAAAACATATTGTAGTTTAAGGTAGTAAAAATGTGATAAATTTAAGCCGGCAACTGATTCTCATATTTAACAAAGCAAAAATAAACTCCTTCAAGAAAAGGATAGGAATATTATCTATAAGAAGCTGTTTTTAAATTCATGCTTTTCAACATGAAGCCTTCCTTTCATCAGATTATAATCAGCAGCAGTATCTTCTTTATTCTCAGATCCCAAATTGTAGGCTATTCTTTGTTATTTTTATTTAGGGAATTCTTGATTTCTGTTCTGAAGACAAATCTTCACAGAAAATTTTCTCCCACTAGCAGGAATGCTGCTGGTACCCTATTTCAATGGGAAAGAGGGGAAAGAGGATACTGGTCTCTCAAGAAGGTAGTGGAAATGTGCTTGGTCTGGGACATGTCATCATCCCCAGGGGTCTCTGTACCATCACAAAGTTGTAAATATCAGATGTGGTATGGATTAAATATAACATACTTTTCACATGTTGATAACATTTTTATTTATTTAATTTTTATGGGAAAAATATGTTTCAGGTCTTAAATATTTAACATCATAAAATACTTTTAAAAAAATAGCTGGTTTTTCATTTGGGAACTGCCTATACTTTACTCCAAAATATGGAATTTTGATAACCTTTTGGAAAAGGTTATTACCTTTTTCATACCTCTGTTTTCAATTGCTAAAGTTACGTTGGCACAATTTACTTCTCTGCTTTGCCTTTATCCTGGTTGGCAGCTGGCCAAAGATTTGCAGTGAATTTGTTTAAGTGCTTTACTTTTTCTCCCTTTGCACCTCTCTCCTTTTTTGCTGCATCTCTGTTGCTGGCTAGAAGCCCACTATACCCTGGGAAGCTTTACCTTAAGACCAGGTGAAAAAAATCTCTTCATGGCATTTTAGACAAGGGTTTTATGTGGTTCATACAGTTGCTTTGTCCTCACTACTCCTCTCTCTGACTAAATTTTATCTCTTCCTTCTCAAATGCTGATTTAGCAATTGTACAAATTTAGATTTTTTTTCCTAAAAAGGAAATTATAAAATAGAATTATATTTTCTTTAATTCTGTTGTACTAGACATCTTAATCTTCTGAATGCTGGAAACAATTTCCTACTTGAAGTATTAATGAGTGAGTTATGCATTCACAGACACCTAACATAACTAAATCACTGAAGCAGACAATTTGAGGCACAAAATTGCTAAATATTAAGAAACTTAGGTATTTAGACACACTTTATTCTCATGGATTGATAGGCAATCTTAAATTAAGAATGTTAAGTGATTTTAATGTTGTTTCTATGCTCACATATGCATCAAAAACCACATTCCTGTCAGCATGATACACTGGGGAGGAATTTGCAAAATTTAACTGAGTCCTATAGAGTAGTATTGCTTTTCATATACTTAAACTCACTCATTTTTATCGTTTATTATATCAAGGGTTTGATTTGAAGATATATGAAAACAATTGAACTTCATTGTGTTTCATTTTATTCAGTGGAGATGAATAAAGTGAAAAGAACTTCATGCAGTTTGATTGTTGAGGTTAATTTCACAAGCCTGAACTTTATGTAAATAACATAAGAAATAGTAACAGCTAGATTTATGCTAAATTATATGAAGTTATATCTGATTATATTTTAATGTAGGCAAAGAATTATCAAAAAACCTGTTTCATTATCCCATGTCTAATGTCACTGTGCAATAAATGTTGGAATTAAACATAAATTATATATAGTATAACATAATTATAAACTAGAACAAGGAATTGATAAGCATGGAATGAGCTTGAGAAAATGGGCAATTTCTTCCAGCATTAACTAAAATATTAAAACTATTTTCTATTTCAGAAGATATGATCTATTAATAAATTTATATTTATATATAATATAGTTTCTATAGTAAATAATACATTTTGTAATTATGTCCCAGAAAAAAGTGACACATACACTTGGTATTAAGCCTAAATCATTCAACCATCAACCCAGGGACCTAGAGACAACCTTTAAATATATATTATGGTATATGCTTAAATTCATTTATCAGCATTTTGAAATCTTTGTTCAAATAATCTGAAAATATTGAATCAATATTTATTTTCATACTCTATTTTTACAATGAACTGGTTATTTTGAAACAGCCATGAGTAGTTTGAGAAAGAAAAGACAATAAGCATTGATGCTTCAGTCATTGTTAAACAAGTACCAGAAGCTATATGATGTCTGATGGATCTGATATGCTGTTACATTAGACATGAGATTAGGAAAAGCAGTCTTACCCTCTATTATGCAGAATTACAGATGACATTTTTTCCATCTGAAAATAATTCTGATTTCAGAATAAAATAATATGGATAATCATTCAATAAATAACATTTAAAGATAATTACTTTTGCTTATATAAGAAAATATTAATATTATATTAAAAAGTTTAAGACATTTTCTTTATTTAATCTAATATAAATAGAGAAAATAATTAAACTATCACCATGTTATTCTTAATCTATTTTTTTACATAATTTTTATGTGATTTCTAGTAAACAATGCACCCACATATTGTTATTGCTCATTTATAGGTTTTATAAAATGGAAAATATTGTAGTTTTACTTTTAAAATAAACTGACAGATACTGTAGCTAGTAAAATATTTAACAAAAATTTAAACAGTATAAAACTAGCATGATTTTCTTCTTAATAGTCTAGCATTAAGTTCTAATGGTCTAGGTCTAGTCTTAAGTTCTAGTGTACTAATTTACTTGAATAAACATTTATGAACCATATATATCAATGTATCCTCCTATGTTAGTCAGATTTTTGCTATGGTGACTAAAATACCTAAAAAGAATAACTTTTAGGAGGAAAAGTTCATTTTATTTGTTTTTTAAAGGTTTTTTTTTTTTTTTTTTTTTTTTTTTTAAGATATCATCTCTTTATTTATTTTTATGTGGTGCTGAGGATTGAACCCAGGGCAGCGCATGTGCTGAGCCACAACCCCAGCCCTGGAAAAGTTTATTTTAGACTCATGGTTTGAAAGATTTCAGTCTATGGTCAGCTGACTCCACTGCTCTGGACCTGAGGAGAGGCAGAGCAACAGCTAGGGAAAGCAGGACCAAGGAAGGCAGCTCAGGATATGGTGGCCAAAAAGCAGAGAGAAAAAGAGGATCCAAGGGGACTAGATATAATCCCCAAGGGCATATTCTCGGAGGTCTCCTTCTTCTAGCCATACCCCACTGACCTGCAGTTACTACCTAATTAGTCTATTCAAATGAGGATGGACTGATTAGGTCATAGTTTACATAATTTTATTGTTTCAACTTCTGCATTAGCCTAGGAGCTTTTGTGAACACCTAATATGCAAGCCATAATATTCTGTCCCTGACCCCCAAAAGCTTATGTCCATCTCACAATGCCAACTGCAGTTAGTTAATCTCCAAGAGTCCCATAGCCTTAAAAATTCTATCATTGCTCAAAAGTTCAAGCGTAAATTCTCACATAAGACTCAAGGCAAACTCCTGGCTGTGAGTTCATGAAAAGAAGAAAAGCAAGATACATATATCCAAGTCATAATAGTACAGAGTAAACATTTCTATTCCAAAAGGAAGAAATAGGAGAATAGGAAAAAAAAAAAAAAAAAAAAAAAGGATGGGAATGAAACAAAAATAAAAAACCATCTGGGCAATCATGTCCTATAGCTGTGGAGATACATCAGTTATCTGGGACACATGGTGGTGAGATGTAATCTCCAAAAGGCTTGAGATTACCTAGCCCATTGATCTTGCTGGATGCAGTTTACGTGGCCTCTGTTTTAGCCTGACTTTGTCCACAGCCAACAGCTTTTCTCAGCATGTTTCATGTTACTGGCATCTCTTAATCTGTGGGGTCTCCACAGCAGCTTCATCTTCTTTTTGGAAGTTTCATTCATTCTCCTCTCAGGAGATGTCTGCAGGGCTTGTAACCCTGCAACACGTTGCCATATCTCCCAAGTCATCCTTTGAAATATCAGTAGAAGACTCCACGATCCCTTAAACCTAGCATCCCTACATTCCTGCAGAATTAGTACCACAAGGCTCACCTCTATCTCAGGCAGTAAGTGAACTACTGAGACCAAATGTACAGCTGGTTCTCTGTGTGTGAGTGGCTGAACACAGTGAAATAACTTTATAGTTATAAAAAGCACGGTACACTCATGGTCTCTTAAAGGGGGTTTCACTCTACATCTGCTATGGATATGGTCTTGCTATTTCTTGATGTGGACATAAGGCATCTTTTCTATTGTCTCTGTGAAAAGTTCTCACAATCTCTTTAGTGAATATAATCTCTTCAACAACATACCTTATTTGACCCCAATTTTACATTAACTTTTCTGGTCAAATGCCATTTAAAAAATTATTCTGCTCTGCTTTATGCTACCAATTCTCACAGTAAACCTGACTAAAAACCAATAGCAATATCTGTTTTGCCACCTGAATGTTGTGCTGCCTTGAAATTTTCTCTACCAGATAATTAATCCATAACTCTAAATGCAGTTTCACACAAATGCGTAAAAGGTAGATAAGTTCTTTGCCAAGATGTAACATTGATGTAACTTCTAATCCAGTTCCCAACAAAGTCCTCATTTACCATCTGCATTCTTATCATCTGATCTCCCACCAGAATCACCATTAAGGTCTGATTTTAACATTTTCTTTTTTCCTTTTTTTTTTTTTTTGTGGTGCTGGGGATTAGAACCCATGGCCTTGTATATACAAGGCAAGCATTCTACCAACTGAGCTATGTACCCAGCCCTGCTTTTAACATTTTAAGGCTTCTCCAATCTGCATTTCCACACATTTATAAACTCCTCCTAAAAATCACTTCCAAAGTCTTTATTTTATTTATTGATTTCTATGTTTTTTTCTTTTCTTTTTGTGTTTTTATTAGTGCTTCATAGTTTGCTCCACTTCAGTTCTCAGTACTTCCTCTTCGTCTCACCTTCTTCCCCTCCTTGTTCCCCTTCCTCTACTCTACTGGGATTCCTACTATGTGTGTGTGTGTGTGTGTGTGTGTGTGTGTGTGTGTAGTTTTTTAAATTGATGATTTATAGATGTGCATAAAGATGAAATTCATGGTGGTATATTTATATATGTACATATCAAAATTTTGTCAATTTCATCCAAAGGTTTTTGAACCAAATGGTGAGGTTCCTCACAACAACAGCCTCACTTTCAGTACCAATTTTGTGTTACTCAACTTTTCATCACTGTGACCAAAATTCCTGAACAGAATAACTTAAAAGAGAAAAATTTATTTTGGGCTTACATTATCAGAGGTTTCAGTTCATGGTTAGCCAATTCCATTACTCTTGGTATGAGGTGAGGCAAAGTATCATGGCACAAGAGTGTGGCAGAGGAAAGCAGCTCAGGACTTGGTGGCCAAAAAGCAGACAGAGAAGAGGAGCCAAGGAGATAAGCGATGGATGATCTCTAAGGACACACCCCTCAGATTTACTTCCTTCAGCCACACCCCATCTGCTTACTGTTGCAACCTAGTTAGTCTATTCAAACTAGGATGGATTGATTAGCTTATGGTTCTCATCATCAAATATTTTCATCTCCTGCATTAACACAAAATCTTTTCTGTGACACCTCATATCCAAACCATAATAGTCCTTAAGAGCAATATATTTTTAAACTTTTAGTAACACAACAGTGGTAAAGGTAATTATGCCCACAGAACAGACAAATGAACATCCTTTTCCCTTGATATTTATGATTTGTCCCTGGAATCATTGCAAATACGATGACATATCTCTTCACATGGAATGGATTTCTTAACTTCTATTTTATTTTCCTTTAACTCTATGGCATTGGACATCCAGGGTCTTTAGTATTACTTACTGTGTTTTCTATGAATAAGTGATAACTCTCATTCTCTGTACAAAATATTAACTTACAAATATACTTACAAATATAACTTGGTAAAAGACATGGATAAATTTGATTTTTTGTAATAAAATGGAATTCTTTTATTTTAAAAAGTTTTCCTAGTGAGGAAAACTTGATGCTCTGGCAAATTCATTGATTGTTCTGAATTTTACACAGGTTTGGTGTTTTGTAGTAAACTTAGGAAAACTCATTTCTTTCTGAAAAACCAATCCATACTGATTTTATGTGATGACTATTTTCATTCTTATGTAGAAATTAAATTTGGTTATCTTTTGTTACAATTATGAGTATGTTAACATAATCAATTGCATATTGATATCAATAGATCATTAGTTCTAAACCATGACTCTTGAACTTCAGCTTCACAATAAATGCAAGAGTACTAAAATCATAGCTAAGGTTAAAGCTATTTACTTATTTTCTTAAATTGAAGATATGTTTAAATGAACCTTGTCACACAGTAGTTGAATTTATTTTGTAGTAATTTTTGGCTCAAATACACATCATTAAGTACAGTGAGATCTGTGCATCTACAAAGAGGTATTTGTATACAACAGAGAAAATCCTCTTATAAAATATTTTCATACTGCTAATAAAACCAAGGGCTTACATTCTATTCCCTTCATTTTTTTTTTTATCTTTTTGGTAATGAGGATTAAATCTAAGGGCACTTAACTATTGAGCAGCATCCTCTATCCTTTTAAATTTTATTTTGAGACAGAGTCTAGCTAAGTTGCTAAGGGCCTTGTTAGGTTGTGAGGTTGGTTTTGAACATGTGATCCTCATGTCTCAGCCCCACATTGCTAGATTACAGGTGTGTACCACCACACCTGGCTATTCCCTTGCTTTTGACTAAAATCTAGTCATTTCAAATTTTCGATTCTTTAGCTATAGAACCTAAGGCCCTTAGAGCCAATTTCTAACTTGGGCACAATATTTTTCCTTCAGTTTGTGGCATAAGTATTGGGAGCAGAATATGTACTGATTTGGTGAGCATGAGCTTATAGTCTTTATTAATCTGTTTATTATATACATTTTACCAGAGAAAAATCAATGTGTTTGAGTAGAAAAGATTACCTTATACCTCAAACATTTTATGGTACCCTTATGATTTGTGTACATAATACATTACTATAGTCACACTAGGTTTCTAAGATTCCAAAACTTCAGAATTCCAAATGATATCTGGACCAGGGGGTATAAGTAATTGAAGGCCAGTATCAATTTCTAAATATATTTTACATGAAATATAAATTGTGTTTGGTATTTTCATGCTAATGAGAATAATTTTGAAAGAATGTCCTCAAGCAGCAAATAGAGGTATTCCTTCATGAAAGAATTTTCCTTGCCTTCTGAATATCTGCAGGAGTGTAAGAATAATAAAATCAGCCAGATAATTTCATTTTAATCATATCCTAGGAAATAATATGTATGGCATATTAGTTCAAATGTCACTTCTTTGAAAAAGACTTTCCTAGCTGTTTGCTTTGCTCAAGGAAGAATTCACGCTGTCTTATCTGAGCTCTCATGCTTCATGCATCTTTCTTATAGGACTCACCACGTTGCATGTGAAATGTGGTCTATAAATGTCTCCATGTCCCAAATGTAGCTGTTTCCACATTTTGAAATTTCAGCACCAATAGAGCCTATAGCCCTTGATAAGAACCCAATCATTTAAGAAATATTAAGCAGATTTTACAAAGCAAATTATCTTCATAAATAAAAAATAAAACTGCAACTCTCAAATTTTTAAAACACTGATTTTATATATACATATATATGTATCATACACAGACATTATCTGTTTATGTATGTGTATATACATGTATGCATATAATTCCTACTAAACCTTGGAGCTTTTCATGAGTTAGGTGGTATTTATGGTACCATAGTCTGGGCATAATTTCTCAAAGCACCCTTTCTATCAATTGTAACCAAGTTGCTGTTTTTTTTTTTTTTTTAAGTCATCGTTGTTTCTCAGTCCAGAGAATACTACTCAGAACTTGGTATGATGTTTTGTTTATACTTTACAGTTTGCATTATATAATTAGCTCATACTTAGGCACACAATCTGATTTTTGCTATATGTATATTTCCTTGAGAAGACAAATATAATCAAGATTAGAAATTACTAAAGACTCCAATAATTTCGTCCTACTCATTTAACTATCAGCTCTTCTGGAGTAGGGTTGTAGCACTGTGATAGAGAACTTGCCTGGTAGGTAAGAGGCTCTGGGTTCAAACCTTAGCACCTCAAAAAATAAGTAATTAAAAATACAAATAAAATTCAGCCTTCCTGGAATAGTGTCTATTCCAGTCGCTAAAGTAACTTGCATTTTTTACTGATCAGGTTGCATTTTTCAGAACGTTTATGAATGGAATCATAGTTATTTATTTTTTTCTGATGTACTTTTTCACCCTAATTATATTGTGATGCAGGTCAATAATTTGTTCCTTTTTTTTATTAGAAAGTAGTGAAGAGGGTAGTGAGGGGAGTGGTGGGGCTGTGGGGATGGGAAGGACAGTAGAATGAAACAGACATTATTACCCTATATACATATATGATTATGCTACTGGTGTGAGTAGTACCATGTACAGCCAGAAGAATGAGAAGTTGTGCTCCATTTGTATATAATGTGTCAAAATGTATTCTGCTGTCATATATAACTGATTGAAACAAATAAATACAATAAATAGATACAAAAAGATTAAGTAGTATTCATGGAATGGATATAATGGTATTCACAGAATGAATATTATATTGTTATCTTTGCTAGAATGGATATAATGGTATTCACATAATGAATATTATATTGTTATCTTTGCTTTTATTGAAGGCACTAGGTTGTTTTCAGTTAATTGCAAATAGTTGTTATGATGGTTTGCATAGGAACATAAACTTTGATTTCCTTTAAGCAAATAACTAAAAGTAAAATGTCTGGATCATGTGGTTGGTATACACATAAATTTTAAAGTTTTGCTAAACTTTTTCTTTGAGGTTGTAGTATGATTTTATAATTTAAAAATATGTGAGAACTTCTATTTCTCCAGATCCTTGGGGACACTCAAAGGGGAAGTGTTGTTACTTCCAGCAACTATAGTTCATATTTCCTGGAAATTCAGTGCAGTTGAGCTTGCCTTTCCTGAATGCTGATGAATGTCATTGCATGTGTGTCTTTGCCATCTTTGTGTCCTGTGGTGAAATGCCTGTTCAAATATATTGCCTATTTTTGTATTAAATAGTTTATCTTCTTGATATTACTGTAGGTGTTCTTTAATATTCATGATGCAATTTGCAATTCCTTTTTAAATTGACAAATATTTTCTTTTAGTCTGTGGCTTGACTCTTTATTTTCAAATCAATGTCATTTGAATAGCAAATGTTTTAATTTTATGAAGTTAAATTCATTTTTATATTTTTAGTTCATACCTTTCTGTGTCAAAATTTAGAAACTGTTGTCAAAATGTAGGTCATTTAAAATATTCTATGATTTATTCTAATGCCTGTACTATTTCAATTCTTACACAACTTATGTTAATTTTTGTATATAGTATGAGTTAAAGTAATAAATTTAAGTTGTTTCAGAATCAATTGCTGAAAAGACTATGCTTTTCTTCCTGTATTGCTATGACTTTCTGACAACAATCAATTGACATATATATAGGGATCTATTTCTAGGCTCTGTATTCTGCCCAATTTATCTTTGTGTATATTTGTATGTCACTATTGCACTCTCATTATTTTTCAGCTTTAAAATAAATTCTGAAATCAGATGGTATAAATGTGCTAGCTTTTGTTGCTGTGGCTAAAATACCTGACTAAAACAATTTAGAGGAGAAAATATTTAGTTTGGCTCAAGGTTTTAGAGGTTTCAGTCCTAGTTGTACCAGCTTATTGCTTTAGACCTGAGTTGAGGTAGAACATCATGGTATAAGAGCATGGGAGAGGGAAGATGCTCAGTTCATAGCAGCAGGAAGCAGAGAGAGGAGGGGGGCCCAGAACAAGATACATTCCTCAAGGTCATGCCTCCAGTGACTCATTTTCTCCAAACATTCCGCCTGCCTACAGTCTCAGCTATCAATGGATAATCCACTTCATCAGACTCCTCATGATCCATTCTCTTCGCAAAGGGTCCACCTCTGAAGATTGCTACATTGGGAACCAAGTCTTTAACAAATGAGAATTTGGGGGACATTCCAGATCCCAACCAAAACTACTGTTTTGGTTTCCTTTTACTGTGCTCTTTTTTTTTTTTTTTTTTTTTTTTTAAGGTCCTTTGTGCTATTCTAGACCTTTTGCTCTTCCAAATAAATGTTGGAATCAAGTTCTTAATTTCTAGACAAAAATCTGTTGAATTATGATTGAGATTGGTTTTAATATATAAAACAATAGCAAGTAATTGTCATATCAACAATATTGGGCTTTCTTGTTTTGCAAATATTATATACCAATTCATTATTTATGCCTTCATAGCCTTCTTGCAGTAATGTTTCATTTTCAATTTACAGGTCCAATAAATTTTTCATCAGATTTATCCCTAGTTCATCTATTCATACTATTATAAATGGTATTGCTTTTTTATTTCATTTTCCATTTCTAGTATATTATATTGGTATACTTTCTTTATATAGACAATTATGTCATTCACAAATTAAGACAGATTTATTTCTCATTTCCAAAATTGATGACTTCTATTTTATTTATTGCCATATTGCACTTGATAATAGAATCTCTAGTGTTATATTGACTAGAAGCGGTGAAAACAGATATCTTTGCCTCAATATTAATTTTAGTCATATGGCATTCATATTCTTACCAATAAATATGTTAGCTGTAGATTTTATGGATGCCCTTTATTATTTTAGAAAATGAGAAAAACTTTTCTGTTCTTGACTGCTGAGAGTTTTTGTCAAGATAGAATGTTAGAGTTTATCAGATGTTTTCTGAATCTATTGAGATAATCATATGGTTTTTATATTTTTTATTATGGAGATTGTATTGATTTCCAATAGTATGGGTCCCTCTTAGATAAAAGAAAATTTTTTATCTTGTTCAATTTGTCAAAAAAATTTTAAAAAGTTGTATCTTACTCTCCTATACCTCAGAGTATGTCTGTATTTGCAAAGAGAGTTTTTTAAGGAGATAATCAGGGTTAAATAAAATTGCTGGGAGTTGGCCCAAATACAGTATGACTGGTATCCTTGCAAGATGAGGATAGGACACAGACATGTATGGGGGAAAGACAATGTAAGTACATAGGGTAAAGACAGGACATATAAAACAAGAAGAGAGTTCTCCTAAGAAACAAACCCTGTAGATGTTCTGTTGTCAGACTTCTATCTATAAACCTCAGAGAATGCATTTCTGTTAAGTCACTTAGTCTATGGTGCTTTTTAAACTGTAGTCCTTAGTAGAACCTTAATAGGGCCTTTTGCAATGTTACAATTAAGTGTTAGTGATGGCTGTTTTCTCATCAGAGGCTCAAATCTGGAAAGGAAAGTTTCCAAGCTTACTCAAATTGCTGGTAAGATCATTCCCTTATAACTAGAATACACATGGAAATTTGCCTTTTTGTTGCCTGTAAAGAGATCAAGATCTTGGAGGCAGGCCTCTAGCACCAGTTTTATAAGTGACTACTCATTAACTTTGTCTTGCTCCCTTGTTCAAAGGTAAGTTATTGGCTCTTTCCATACTCAAGGAAAGAAGGTTGCAAGAATGTGATCACCAGAGATGGGGATCACTGGAGTCACCTCAATGTCTTTACCACTGTCTTTTGATTTGGGCACCAAAGTAATGCTGGCCAAAAGGAATGGGGTGTATGTGCCTCCTCCCCTGATTTTTTTTTTTTTTGCAAGAATTTATATAAAATTGGCTTTCATCTTCTTTAAATATTTGGTTGAATTCACTAGTGATGACAACTGGGCATGGAGTTTTTTTCATGATTCTTTGTTCCTTTTTTAAATTGGTATATCTAGATTATCTATTTCATCTTAAATAAGCTTAAGCAATTTGTATATTTGAAAAGATTTATCTGTTTCATCAGATTTGTTTAACTTGCCATTACAGTATTTTATTATGAATTTATTATCTATAGCATGTGTAGCAGTAATATACATTTTCTCATTTCCAATATTGATTATTCATATCCTGTCTCGTGTTTGTTTCGTTGTGTTTTACAAAATAGAAGTATAATTATTTTATTAATATTCTCAATGAAGACACTTTTTGCTTTATTGACTCTGTTATAAAATTGCTTTCAACTTTCTTTTCTGTTTATCTTTATTATTTCCTATCTTTGGACAAACTTTGAGTATAATTAACCCTCACCTTATAATGAAATGACTCTCTTTACCATGTCAATATTTTTCCTGATATGTTTCTTTAAAATCAAATATCCATTGGCCACTCAAGTATCATTAGTTTAGAACTAATATATCTTTTGTTATTTTGTCACTTTTATTCTGTTTTTTTTAAGTGTTTTTCTTTTTTTCAGTTTTTATTTTTCAATGTGTTTCTTTAGGCATAATATGATTGGATGTTTGCTTGTTTCTCATTGAAAAGTTTAAAATTTTTAAATTCAATTTTATGATTAAGACTGAGCTTACAATATACTTACATTATTATTTCATTATATTATGAATAAATATAATCTCATATGCTCTTTGATCCCTTTTTCCTCTTCCTTTTGGATCGATTATTTATATAAGATTCAATTCTGTTCTATGTTTAGTGACAATCTTAAGTAGTTCTTGGTCAATGAAGAATATTAACACACTAAATTCTCTTTTTAAATTGCTGCTTAACAATTATACACAATAGCAGGTTTCATCATGCCATATTTATGTATGCACATAACAAATTTTGATCAATTCATCCCCAGTATTAATTTTTCCAAATTCCAGCTAAAATGTTCAAGATACATGTATATTTGAAAGTGAACAGCAATGTATATAACAGAAGGCCAAAGTATTGGGGCAAAATCATCAAGAAAATTCATATGAAGAACTATAAAATTAGAAAAGTCAAAGCTTCTATATGAAATCTGTGGAAGCAAAGTCAGAAACTAGGCAGAGGTAGATATTAAGAAAACCTAGCTAAGGTGAGAAGTAGGTGAGGGTATCAAAAACCTGTAACTGACCAGGCACAGTAGCATATGCTTCTAATGCCAGAGACTCTGGAGACTGAGGCAGGAAAATCATAAGTTTGAGGTCAACTTCAGCAACTTAGCAAGGCCCTAAGCAACTTAGCAAGAACCTATCTCAAAATTAAAAAGGGCTAGAGATGTGATTCGGTGGTTAAGCACCCCTGGGTTCAATCCCTGCTAGAAGAAACAGGAGAAGGAGAAGGAGAGAGAGAGGGAGAAGGAGGAACCTCTAACTGGAAGGTATATCCTGACTCATCATTGAGAGATTGGTTAGATTAACTTTTATTTTCATATTCAATTTTTTGTTTTATGTGTTCAAATCATTTGAAAGAGCAACGATGCATAAATATATGATACATGTGGAAAATAGAAAAGAAAATGAATTACCTGAAATTTTTCTTCTATAAAAATATTTCAGCAAGTTTAATGTTTTCATGGATTGCTGCTTAAAATAGAGTTAACTACATAAGATTAAATTTTAGTATTTATTATGAAGGATAAATACAATATATTTTTGTTGACTTACTTTTGCTACTGTGAAAATGTAGGATTAGATTAACCTTGAAAATAATAGGAAAATTAAAATTGGATAGGAACAAGGATACTACAATCTAATAAATAAGAAAAATGGTTACAATGTTTAAATGTTTCAATATGGGCAACAGAAGTAAAATCTCAAGAAAGGGAGTATTTTGAAAAGAAGAAATGAGAAATATAAGGAAATAAATCATGTTAATTACATAAGCTTTTGTTATGTTATGTGTACTATAGGAAGATCTGAGCAAACAACTGAAAAGTGCATTTTGTTATTTTAAACAATTTGGGGGTATTTTTCTTTATTTTCATTTTTTTATTCATTAATACATTTTTTTAAAAAAAATTTAGTTACACATGAACACTATATCTTTATGTTGTTTATTTATTTTTATGCGGTGCTGAGGATTAAACCCAGTGCCTCACATGTGCTGCCACTGAGCCTCAACCCCAGCCCAGGAGTCCTCATTAATACATTTTTTAAGTTCCTCTTCTGTGCCATGAGTCATGCTGGGTGCTCAGCATAGGAAATTTGTGACATCCATTGAATCAGAATATAGCTCTTGTGTAGCAGAAAGTCCAGTCAACTTCTTAATCTCTCAGACCACGCGAGGTGACAGGTTTTGGGGTGGTTTCTACACCTCCAGTGAGCCCACACCTTTCATATTTCATTCACCTAGGGAAGTCTTGATAAGCCAAAATCATATTTCACTTATACCTACATTCTTTGCTTTATTGTATATAAGTTGTACAACATGATATATCGATATGTATAGTGATTATTATATAGTCAGGCCAATTATCTTGTTCATCATCTCACATAATCTCACACTTTTTATGTGTGTCATATAATAACTCAAAATCTATTTTAGCAAATTTCTGTTGTACAACTGAATATAATTAACTATATCCTCATCTCACGTTATAGAGATATTCTCAAGACTAATGATATGCATTAAAATTATAAGTGTGCCATGTTTTTTTTTTTTTTTTTTTTTTTTTTTTTTTTTTTTTTTTGTGGTACAGGGATTGAACTACTTGACCACTGGGCCACATCCCCAGCCCTTTTTTGTGTTTTTTTTTTTTTTTATTAGAGACAGGGTCTCACTGAGTTGAGTGCCTCGCCATTGCTGAGGCTGCTTTGAACTCGCGATCCTCCTGCCTCAGCCTCCCAAATGGGATACAGGCGTGCGCCACCATGCCCGGTGTGCCATGTTTTTAGTAGAAATAATTTCAAGTTTTATTGTATTTTTGATTTGATAAATCAGGTATGGTAAAGAAAAATCACTGCAAATGATAAATGTAATTTAGAACAAAGGATAGTTTGTTATCAAGTAAGAATATAACTAAATATCTTTGGCAGATGAGATTTGATTAGGAAGAGATTGAAATTTTTAATATTACTATATAATACCACAATTATAAAATTATATACATCACCATTAAGCCTATATTTCCATTTTTAATTATTGCTGTAATGATAGTGTATACATTTGAACTAAGAAAGTATGAGATTCCAATTATAATTCTAACAAATAACATAATAAGTAAATATTATTTTTCAGTCCCATATATTAACATTTGGACAAATATAACTGTGCTACTTATGATAAACTTATACTACCAATTTATTGCAAAGCATTGCTTGTCTAATTACCAACTTTTAATAATTTAAGAAGGTTAACATTTTTTCCAGCAAAACATTTAGTAAAGCACATTGAAACTAATGCTTTCTTCCTCTCAAAAGAAAAAACAAAAAAGTAGACAAAACTATGAGAATATTTAAGGACTTTTTTAAAAAAAAAATCATACAATAGACACATGCAAATTTTTGAATCCTGCTGAAGGCTTAACTTTATAATTTTTATTATTGCATAGAATAATGATGGAAAGCACAGCATGTCCAGTGGAATACATTATAGCAGCAGTTGCAGAGGGATGTGGAGCATGTTAGAGTTGTTTTCTAGCCTCTAGGATTTGAAATGGATAATACATTTGACCCTCTCAACACAGTAGACTCTCTGTCCCCAGAGAGCACTTTCACTGGCTTGTTAATCTCTGTCTAAGTAGTAACCTGTGCACCAGTATAATAAAGATCAAGTTGGTTAAAGTATCTCTGGTCCTAGTTTAATGCATAAATACTTCTGGCAACAAAGATAAAACCAGAAAATACCCCGAGGTATCCAAGGAACTGCAGAGTGAAGATAAAATTATTCAACTGAGTGAAATTGCTGAATTTAAGGCCAATATAGAAATTTTATCAGTTTATCCTGAAAGAAATTGAAAAATGTAGTACTTCAAATAATATATTGTAGAAGATGAAGTGCTTAACTTGTGGTTATGGGTATAGCTATCTGTGGACTTACTCCTGTATTGCTTCCTGAAAAGAGAAAGTAAATGATGAATCTTTCAGAGATATAAGTGCAGTTCTTCATAAGCACCTCTAAAGATTGTCACTGCTTACTATATATTGTGTTAGCAAATATTTCCAACTATTAGAATATTGATCATTGTAAAGGTAAAAATTAGCCTTATTGAAGTAGAGAGGTGTTATAAATACAGATGTCAAATTCTTTTCCCTTTTTTCCCCTTCAGGTAGAAAACAGATTTCTGACTGAGAAATTTCTAGGTTTATACCTTGTAATGAATTGGAGTTTAATAATACAAGCATAATTATTATAAGAAAGATAAGTGTTTAATCTTTATCAAAATGTCTTACTTATATTTGGGTATGAAGTGATTTAGAAATCAAAGATTTGACCCATGTATATACTTAAATTTTTTTCCTCCTAGTTTATTAACATCTTTTTGTATCATTGAAATTTATCAGGCATATAAGACCTTTATTCCAATGTAGATGCTTTTCTGTTAAACCTATTTATAACAATGATCCTTCTTTAGAGGTTTATTTTTTTTTTAAATAATGTATCTTTTTTACATGAAGGCACATTTTAAGAATAGCTTTGTGAATTAGATATGCGGTTCTTATCCCCATTTTTCAGATCAGAATGCGAAGGATAGAAAGGGCTTATTGAGATATCAGCAGGTGCTGAGAGCTGCCCACTGAAATAATGAAAACTAATAATCCTCCTATTGTGTTAAAATTTCGTTTAAAAATATTTAGCAGAATCTCTTTGTTTGTTCATATAATAGTTTGCTTTCCTATAATGAGAAGTATATTTTTTTATCAGAGGAATAATTTAGAATCCTAAACTCCTGCTGTTTTGCACTTCTTCATGATTACTTAATGAAAGAATTTGAGATTAAATTATAGTCATCTACTCATTTTGATTTTAAAAGATCACTTGACAGTTGAGCAGGCTGTAAATAAACTGTAGTTTGTTTTCTCCTTGTGGTTGTATCGTACGTACATAATTGTATGAAGTCAATCAGCTTTACAAAAATGTGCTCACATATTGCCATGGATCTGAAACTGCTACAAAACCTAGAAATCTAGACCTTACTTTTGAATGTAAAGAAGAAGAGAGAGTGTACATTCAGTTTTGCATTCAGAGGTGTTTGGATCTCTTTTTCTGTCTCTATGTGCCCCTCCTAAAACTTTGGAGTGTACAATTTGCTTCCAAAAATGCCCATCTGTGGTCCATTGTGCAGGACCTCTCTTCCCCTGTACCCCCTCTCCTGACTATTCCCGCCTTTGGAGGGTCTATGTCTTACGTGAATACAGAGAGCTAGATGTGCTTGGTTGTTTCTCTCCCTGAGAATATGGAAGCCAACATCCTTGAGACAGTGTAAGACAACCATAAAGGGTAAAATTCTCCTGCTGAAATCACACTAAAGCCAGACTCACCCTGTTGTTACACTCTATTCTATATTCTTTCCCATCTTCGAAAAGCTTTCCCTACTATCTTACCAGATTCTCATAATATGTCACCTGCAGAGTTCTCAACTCAAGGCTTGCTTCTGTGGCATCCAGCCTCAGACAGTAGAAAATTCTGACCACTTTGATACAGCTTTAGGCCAAAGGAGCTCTTCCTAAATCAATGCATGTTTTCTCCTCAGAATTGCCCAGGATAATGTCAATTTTTAAATTTTTATTTCTGCATTGTCCTGTGTTTCAAAGGTGACCTAATCACTTCTATTATAGAGGGAGCAAAAAAAAAAAAAAAAAAAAAAAAAAAAAAAAAAAGAAAAGCAAAATGGTTTTGAAGAAGTTAAAAGATTTTATTGTTTGTAGTCAAATTCCACTGACTTGGCAGTCATTTCACACAAATTGAATTTCATATATTTGCTTTCAACTACAATATTACATTCAAAGATTTGGATAAGCCACCATGGAACCCTTTAAACTAAACAAAAACTAATGATGTAGATGTAATTTCATATAAAATAATAATCTTGGTCACTATTTCAACTGGAGGTGCTTAATTGAAGAAAAAAGATATAAATAACAATTGGTGATTTGAGATATTTACTAAATCATGCAAACTGTGGAAAAAATAAAAAATCCTTTTCCGGAATAACTTGAAAGAGGTAGTTAAATTTCCTTAATGATTCATTGGATTGGGAACTTTTACTTCTCCTTATACCATAAGGACACAATCTTTGTTACAATGGAAATGGTTGTTGCATTATTGACCTAGACATTTCAAACAAGTTAGGTAATCTTATTCACATTTTTCTGAAGTAGTAACTGAATCTCCAAAAATTCCAAGTTGTTCAAGATTACACTGTAGTAAATAACCTAATGATGTCATAGTTCTTCAGATTTTATTTCTAAACACCACATTGTTTCAACAGCACTAAAATTCGAGTAATAGAGATAAAGCAAGTTTTCTCACAATAATTAGATAACTGGGAGAAAAATCGAAGAGTTATATTTCCTTCTAATAATCATGATGACTTTGAATCTGCAGCAAGTATATGCCTTGATGGTGACATCAAGTGTGCATGGTGCAGCATGTATTAAACTGATTACACTTAAAATACAAATCCAAGCATTCAGCTCTCAAGGTTGTAAAAATTAATCTATATCATAACTAAGATCTTTTCAAACACTGTCTGTATACAGAAATTTTCAATGCCCTATGGTCTTATATAAAGTCAAACTTTAGAAGGCCCTTCAACCAATGACTTTTCCCTTGCATTACACACCAAAAAACTCATCTTTTTTTTAGCTGTAAGGACATAAGCATAAAAATAAAGCATAAGATAAAGTGGTCCTACTGCTAGACCGGCATGCTTTACTAGAAAACCAGGTTGTCACTGCTGAGACTTGGTAGGTTAGGTTCAGGGTTCAGTTTCTATGCTAGGCACCCACCCATTTTGGTCTATTAATATCTCACATGGATAATGGCACATAGTAAGCTTCCCACTATTTTTTGGATATGTCACATATATTAGTTTTCTAAGACTGCAGTGGACAAGACACCACAAAAATCTGTGGCTTAAACCACAGAAATTTATTTTCTCTTAATTTTGGACTCTACAAGTATAAAATCACCATGTAGACATTTTCGGTTCTTTTGAATATTCACACTCTGTTCCATTCCTGTCTTGGCTAATGGTGATGGCTGACAGTGCTTGGCTTCTTTGGCTTATGGATACAGCATCCTGCTCAGCCTGTATCTTCACATGATGTTCTTCCTCTAGGCCTCTCCTCCTTTTCTTTTTTCTTTCTTTCTTTCTTTCTTTCTTTCTTTCTTTCTTTCTTTTTAAGTTACTGGTTTTACATAAAGTATTTTTCACACCATTTGTGTTTTTATACATGTACTTAGTGCATTGATGTCTAACTCATTCTGCCATTATTCCCTTGCCCCCCTCCACTTTGTTCTATTTAACATTCCTTTATTCCTTTCATCTCCCCTCCCTAGCCATTATAATTCAGTATCATCATAGCAAAGGAATCATTTGACCTTTGGTTTTTTGGGATCAGCTAACTTCGCTTAGCATTATTTTCTCCAACTCCATCCATTTACCTGTGAATGCCATGATTTTATTCTCTTTTACTGCTGAATAGTGTTCCATTGTGTATATATACCAATTTTTTCCTATCCATTCATCTATTGATGGGTATGGGGTTGTTTCCACAATCTAGCTATTGTGAATTGTGCTGCTATAACCATTGATGTGGCTGTGTCCCTGTAGTAAGCTGTTTTTAAGTCTTTTGGGTATAGACCCTGGAGTGGGATAGCTGGGTCAAATGGTGGTTCCATTCCAAGTTTTTAATCTCCATACTGCTTTCCAGATTGACTCCTTTTCTTGTAAAAATACCAGTCATGTTGGATTGCATTGATATTGGATAAGGGCTAACCTTAATGAACTTATCTTTAAATGATTATATCTGCAAAGATTATTTCCAAATAAAGGCACATTGTTGGAGGAGGTTAGAACTTCAACATATCTTTTTGAACAACAACAACAAACACATAATAACAATCATCAGACTTCAAATTGCTTTCCCCTTCTATTCTCAAAGGTACTTTCATTTATTCTCCCTCTCCTCTTCAGTGTATACTTGCATGCTTATTTTGAAGAGATCAGATTTTGGGAAAAAAAAGTATTTATAGAAGAAATCATTCAGATTTGTGTGTTAAGAATAAGGACATGATTTTGACAATTTCTAAAAATTGTGAAAAATTTTGTCAGGTACTATTTTAACTGTTAAGCTTATAGAATAATTTTTAAAAAGATGACAATTTCCTTGGGAGTCTGTAATCAAGTTGCTAATATTTAAGTAAAGACACAAGTTTTATGAAATGCTATAAGGCTAAGAAAAGCGGGAAAAAATGGCATGTAGAATGTGCCATGAGTCAGAGAATGGCAACTTAAAAGAAGGTGACATTTGAGCCAAAACCTGAAAAAAAATGAGGGAGTAATCGTGAATATCTGGAGGAAGCTTAAAGGTCTTGAACATGGAATATGCCTAGAAATTTTGAGGGATGTCAAGGAGGTGCATGTGGATTGAGAGAGGAAAGGAATAAAAGAAGAGATAAAGGGTTGTCTAAGGAACTCTAATGACTGTGCTTTATGTTCTGCGTGAATTGAGAAGCCAACAGAGGGTTTTGAGCACAAAAGTAATAGATCTTCATTTCATAGGCTAGCAGGGTTATTTTAGCTACTGTGATGGAATAAATTTTAGGAGGAGGAACGGAAGTATTGAGTTCTCTAAGAAGGCAGTGATCCAGATAGGAAATTATAGTCGCTTATATCAGGTGTGGTAGAAGTGATAGATGGGAAATGATCTCAATTATATAGAGAAGGAGAAGCAGAGGAAATTTTGAAGAGGTTAAATATGTGGCATGAGAAAAAGAGATAAGTGAAGGAAAATTTTGCTTATACAATTTAGAGGACATAATTGACATTAAGCAGAATTAAAGGTTATGAAAGAGATAGGGGAAACAAGTAGTTCAGTTTTAGACATGTTAAGTTTGTTATACCAATTTTACTTCCAAGTGAATATGCCAAGTGCTTGGATGAGAGTGTGAAGTTAAGCAGAAAGAACTGGGTTCTACATAAAAACATGTTAGTGTCAGTGTTTGCAGATAAGTAAAGTCATGATACAAAAAGAGATATTCAAAAAAATGTGTGCAGAAAGCAAAAAGAAGTGTTTAAAGTCATTCTCTTGAATCTTAAAGGCTGGAGTCTGCTTAGACTAGAAAATTCTGCAAGAGATATTGATAATAAACTTTGTAGGAGGAACCAACCCATAATGGTATTTTTCTGTGTTGGATTCTGGGCAGGGAGGCTGCACCTTCCAGGTAGGCCACACCTCCCCAGGTACTTTGAGAGAAGACTACATCTCCCAGGTGCCTCAGGCTGGCCAGCCCTCAGGTGCCCTCCCCGCCTCTTGACCTCTGGTAGCCTATGGGGACACAGACTCGCTCCAGGGGTCCCTGGGACCACCAGTTCGCTATTTAAGCCTGCTCCAGACTGAAACCACCCCTGTTCGCCCTTGTCCCTTGTTCCGCGCTCTTCTTGTACTACCCCTTTCCCATTCTCTACCCCTCTTCCCCTCCCTTCCTCTCCCTACCCCTCCCCACATGGCACCCCAATAAACCCCTCTTTTCAACACAGCATTCCTGGGTAGCTTTATGTTCCAACATTCTGGATGCTAAGTGAAGAAATAGCTTCAAACTAGAAGAAAAGGTGATCCAAGTATCAAATACTGGCTACAGATCATGAGAGCTGAGATCCAAGAACTCACTCTTTAATTTAGTACTTTTAAACTCAAACTCTACCAGAAACTGTTGCAGTCGAGTAAAACTATTAGAGTGGGGGAAGTGCAACTTGAGATAATAAGCTAAATTTTCAAGGAGTTTTGCTAAAGGGAATAGTGTAGCAGAAAAGTGGGACTTATGTCAATAAGACTAAAGAGTCTCCATTTTACACTCCTGACAATCTAAAACTTAATCTTGCTGCATCTTCTTTAAAGTTGATAGAAGACCCAATACTATTGGATCAGAATTGAAAGATGGTTTACTACTCACAGCAGGTTCATAGGCAGAATTTCAGCAATTTTATGTCTATTCCCTGAGCCCCAACTCTCACATGCAGTGAGCTGAGCTACAGGAGAATAAACCTAGGTTCAGGGAACCTAAGTTATTTACAATGGATGTAAGAAAGTTTTGCTTTTGCTCTGGCAGGAAATAGCATTTTTATCATCCAAGGTTGATTCCTGTACAAATACCCTTGTAAAGATAATCTGGAACAAGGAACAGTCAGCACCTCACATTAAGAAAATGGTCTCTCAATAATTAGCGGAGGATTTTCCTTAATAAAAAAATTAACTGTATCTTTGTATGTTGATGAAAATGATCCAATGCAAAGTGATGCATTTATGAAAAGGAAAAGAGAACATGATTTTGTATGCTTGACTAGACATGTATACTTGAAATCTAATATACAAGTGAATCATTTGGCTTTAGATATTCATATGAATAGATAATCCATGGTGACAGGAAGGAAGGCAGAGAACACATGCTAGTAGAGGGACATATGTGACATTGGGAGTTTGGGAAGTTCTCTTCTGATGGCTTGTGTTTTCTCAGTGAAGCTAGCTGACAATGAGCATAGAACATAAGTCATAAGCAATTTTGGAGAGAAGTGAATATATGAAAAGATTTCCAAGAAATGCAGAGATATAAGCTGAGAGATCTTGAAAGCACTTGTAGCAGATATTTTTATTTCTGACATAGTTACTGTGTTAAATGCCTTCTATTTCTTCCCCTGGATCTTGTGCACCATAGCATGTTATTTACATATATAGATTTTATCTTTTTGTTTTATTTATTTATTTATTTATTTTTTTTGCAGTACTGAGGATTAAACCTCAGAGCACTCTACCACCAAACCACTGAGCTACATACCCTATTTTTTAAATTTTATTTTGAGACAGGATCTTGCTAAATTTCTGAGACTGGCCTCAAACTTGCAATCCTCCTGCCTCAGACTCCTAAGTCACTGGGATTATAGGCATGCATCACTGTGCCCAACTCTTTATCCCTTTCTTTTCTCTTCTAGTTGGTTTCCACTGAAGGGATGCAATCAAGGAGATTGGAGAGAAGGAGGAAGACTAAATATTTATTCTGTAAACCTTCCTCCCTCAGGAATTTTTAGTTGGCTATACCTATTTTTTTTTTTTTTTTTTTTTTTTTTTTTTTTTTTTTTTTTTTTTAGTTTTACATGACAGCAGAATGTATTTTGACATATCATACATACATGGAGTGTAACTTCCCATTCTTGTGGTTGTATATGATATGGAGTTACACTGGTCATGAACATAGGAAAGTTATATCAAATTCATTCTACTCTTTCCCATTCCCATCCCCCTTCCCTTCCCCCATTCCCTCATGTCCAATTCGTGAACCTCCACTCCACTCTTCCACCCACCCGAACTATTGTGAGTCAGTCTGCACATATCAGAGAGAACATTCTGCCTTTGATTTTTTGGGATTGGCTTATTCCACTTAGCATGATAGTCCCCAGTTCCATCTATTTACCAGCAAATGGCATAATTTCATTTTTTTAATCACTGAGTAATATTCCATTGTGTGTATGTACTGTATTTTCTTTGTCTGTCCATCTGTTGAATGACACCTAGGTTGGTTCCATAGCTTAGCTATTATGCATTGAGCTGCTATGAACATTATGAGGCCACATCAGTATAGTATGCTGATTTTAAGTCCTTTCATTATATGTCAAAGTGTAGGATAACTGGGCTAACTGGTAGTTCTATTCCAAGGTTTCTGAGGACTCTCCATACTGATTTCCGGAGTGTTTGCACCAATTTGCAGTCCCACCAGAAAAGTATGAGTGTGCCTTTTCCCTCACATCCTCAAGTTGTCTGTATCTCTTAAGGAAAGTTACTGGTCCTCAAAAGACAAATTTTTCAAAAAGACATTTTTTTGTTGGATGGATACCAGGGATTGAACTCAGGTGCACTTAACCACTGAGCCACATCCCTGCCATTTTTTCCTTTTTATTTAGAGACAGAGTCTCACAGGCTTGATTAGCACCTCACTGTTGCTAAGGCTGGATTTCAACTCTGGATTTTCCTGCCTCCGCCTCCTGATTTCCTGGGATTACAGGTGTGTGCCACCGAGCCCAGACAAGACAAGTTTTTCTTCATTAATTTTCTGTTAAACTTTCCTTGTCCTTAGTTTTTCAGGCCTCGGGATGATAAAAGTTTGCTACTGCTAGTTTTGGTCTATTGTATGGTCCCTGTTGTTTCCATATGACCTGTATATACCTTCAGATCAGTTGCTTCAGTTAAAAAAATATTATGATGATTCAAAGTATTCTTGTATGAATATTGGATCTCTTTCCTGTTGGAACAGGAAAAATAGACTCACAGATATGGTTCACTTGACATTTTGTTTAGAGTAAGTGGATTTGTCTTCACTAACAGTGTAATGTATATTATTAGAGTATAATGGAGCTCTTTAGAAGTGGGATGAGTTCCCGTTATACTGTAGTTAGTGAATCTACAATGCTTCAATAAGTTTGGTCTGTCATGACCACTGAAAACTCCTCCTATGCTTTCTAGTTGTTTGATGGGTCCAAATACGCAGCAGCCTCCAGAGATAACTGGCTTAGTCAAAGTCCCCTATGAACCTTAGTTCTCTTATCAACTACATTCTATTCCCATCTAACCTGCAATATAACTTTCTCTAACTAGAATAGATCTGTTTTCCTTATATCTCTCATGAATTCATCCTTTTTCTTAAAATTTTCTTTTATCACATGACGGTGCTTTTCCCCCCACATTTAACTTTTACCATCTAATATTTTAAATACACTATTTGCATCTCCTTATTGATTTTTAATTTCCAGTTTCATCTTCTCTATTTCTTCACCCATCATCCATCAGCACAAACTAGAAGACATGTTAGATTTCAAATCAGAATACCTTTGATATGAATTCTAGAATGGATTCACTACCTCTGCTTATTGTGCATATTTGTCAACTTCCCTGAACTTCTATTTGCCTCACCCATAAAAATACATAATAATACTTTTCTAAAAGTAATATTATAAATATTTAAATATGATAATATATATAAATGGAATATTATCAAACAGGAATTCAATATATATTGCCCCTTTTTCTTTTCTTTTATCCCTGATTTCATAATTATTTAGGCAGCTGAAATTCCACTATCAATATAATTTAAAAAGAACATTTGTAATAGTCAGTTTATTTTTTAAGTATTGTGAAGGTATTACCACAGAAAGAATTTAGAAAGATTTCAAAATGAGACACTTTTATAATTAAAATACCATATCAATCATGTCTAGGTATGGTAACAAAAATTCCTCTATATGAGATAAGAATAAGAAATTCTTAAAGGTAAGTAAGCATCTAAATATGGTGGCTATTTTAACTTCAAAAACAAATACATTAAATTAAGAAGAATTCTTTTTGATGAGATGAGAAAGCAATTACTATAAAAGGCATGATGGAAATATGTTTTTTTTTTTTTTTTTACTTGAGAAGGAAAACTTTCCTTTGAGTTGTATATGTATAAAAGATAAACCAACAACAAAAGTTGTCTTTTTTGTCTATCAGTATTTAAGATAGCATGTCATGATTCCTTTTTAACATGGTGCTATGCCAGATCATCCCACTGGACAAACAGCAGCTGAGTTTTCTCTGAAATAACCTAGTGATGCAAAGCTTGACTTCAAAAACACTAGATTTCATTCTGTACATGGGAAAAAATTTCCTAATGTAATGGAAAGAAAATGCCAAGAAATTCTATCTTGGTCTTCATACTTCAAAAAAATACTTCAAGATGAATAATTCTATTTATTACTGAAACACAATAAGATGAGCTCAAAAAAGGCTGACTTTCATGGATAAATTTAACTCATATGCTGAAATCAGAAGATTTAAGAGGGAGACATTAATGTTCCTCAGTAATGCTTGCAGAGGAAAAGTTTCCAGCATCCATTACTCTCTGAAAGAGTGAAGTATTTATATTCTACAAATCAAATGGTTGATGATACTGTACAGCTTATATTTTTCATATTATAAAGGTAAAAATATTCATGAATTATTATAAAGGTATGGGAAAATATTTCTGAAACAAAATCAAAAGTACTTAATTCAGGTAAGATGCTTGGTCTACTATTCATAGTGCAGTTCTATTCAGGAAAATTGTGTTATTAATTAGGGACTTGAGGGAAAAGGTATGAAAAATATATAATTTGCCCCAATGAGAATTTTAAAATTTATTTATTTTAATTAGGTATATATGACAGGAGAATGCATTTTGATTCATTGTACACAATTGCAGGGCAACTTTACATTTCTATGGATATACACAATGTAGCATCATACCATATGTACAGTCATACATATACCTAGGGTAATGATGTCCATCTCATTCCACCATCTTTCCTACCCCCCCTGCACCATCCCTACCCTCCCTCCCCTTTGCCCAAAGTTTCTCCATTTTTCCCACCCAATAAGAATTTTTGATAATTGTTTCCCTGAGACAGTGACATAAAACCACTCATCAAAGGTGCAATATAAAAAATACTTTGAAACTTATGTTGTCTTATTCCTTATTTCTAAACAAAATAAACCTTTTGTGTATGTTAAACATTTAATAAATATTATTATGCTCACTTTATCATGTCAAAATGTGATATAAAGGTCATGTTCTTGACTACCTATTATTTATCAAAATGATTTTTCATTTATCACACTGTGAAAGCTTGATCTCCAGTAGACAGACTTTCTAGAATTTCAAGGAAAGCATATTGTCCATGGTTGAAAGATATTTAATAAGCACTAAATAGTGGATTCTTTGCACATCTTTTCAAAGTTGAGGCATTACATTACTTCTATATGGATATGAATGTAGTTGATACTAATTAATGAAGTTTTAATTAATTAATTCATAAACGAGGGAAGTGGTGTAGATGATCTCTGAAGCTGTTTCCATTAATGATAAAAAACAGAAAAGGAAAGAGTTAAGCTTCTTTGTAGAAAGAAACATCCTCTGGAAATAAAATGTGAAAAAGGCATTAATTTTGGGGCATACTCTGAATATTACAAATATCCTTACTGATGGATAATTTTTAACCAAGTAATCATAATCCAGTGAAAAAGATCCTCAATGACCTTTACCCACAACTTTTTGGGAAGATTGTTGACTTACTGAAATCAGTGTAAAGAATCATAGTTTATTAGAAGTTTATTTAATAATGAAAAAAAAAGCAAGCAGAAATAAAGTTGTATAAAGTATACCCACTGAATTATTTTATAAAACTTCTTAAATGCCGTTGTGCAGTTGGTAATCATAATTTAGGCACTATGTGAACCTTAAAAATTTCTTCACCCTATGTATATTAAACTAAAAAAGAATTTCCCAAAGGCATGTTTACTCTTCTGAAAATCAATTAGGATCCTTATTTTCCATGCAAATTCTCACTGAATTTTATTTAGTTGAGTACAGAATTCATGAATTCTCAATGTTATTTTGATAACACTTCCTCCAAGAATGCAGTAAGTTACCATCAGTCATTTTGTTTAAATTATTTTATTTCATTTTGATATGTACACTGTTATTTTAAAATATAATTATAAATCTATGTAAATATAAAATCACTTTCTCAGTTTATATATTTTAACAATAATTAAAGGATAATTTTTTTTTTTTTTTTTTTTTTTTGGTACCGGTGATTGAACTCAGGGGCACTTGACCACTGGGCCATATCCCCAGCCCTTTTTTGTATTTTATTTAGAGACAGGGTCTCACTGAGTTGCTAAGTGCCTCGCCATAGCTAAGGCTGGCTTTGAACTCATGATCCTCCTGCCTCAGCCTCCCAAGTGCTGGGATTAGAGGCGTGTGCCACCACCCCCAGCTAAAAATGATAAATTTTATACACAGAAAAAATATTCTCTGAAGAAATACTAGCTATCACATGAGCCAAGTATCAAATCCATTATGGAATAATAATAAACACCATAATGTATGTGTGTGTGTATATATGTATATATGATGGTGTTTATAGTTTATATGTGGGTATACATATACATACATACTTTGTATCAAATTCCTTTATCAAATTCCTGTTTACCCACTATTATGCTTTGGATATGAAATGTTTCCAAAGTCTCATATGTTGAAGGCAAGATCTTCAATGCAGAACTGTTCAAACAGTAGTTTCTTATCATGAAGTCTCTGACCCCCTCAGTGGGTCAATTCATTGAAGGCTGAATGAATGACAGGTGATGTATAGGATGGGGCATGGTTGAAGAAAATACAACACTAAAGGTGTGTTTTGGAAAGGTATTTGTTGTCCTTTGTCCCTTTCTCTTCTCTGCCTCCCTTCTGCTTCCTGGATGCCATAAATTGACTAGCTTTTGTCTCGCATGTTCTTCTGTTATGATGTTCTGGCTTGCCTGAGGCCCAAAGCAATGGGGCCAGCCAACCATAGGTTGAAACCTATGATCAGTGAGCCAAAGTAAATCTTTCCTACTCTAAGTTGTTTTTCTCAGATATATGTACACAGCAAAGAAAAGCTTCCACACATCCTTTGGCAAGCCCTTGAATGCAATGTGTGTATATTCTTTTTCCTTTATAATCCAGTGCATGTCAGAGGGGAAGGGTCAATTTTGCACCCAGGGAACATCTGGCAATAGTTGGAGATACTTTTCTTTGTTATAAATGTAGGGGAGGCAGTTGTTTCCAGAGTACAGTGAGCATAGGCCAAGGATACTATTAAATACCAAACACTGATCAGTACAGTACATATATTAAGAAGCATGTGGCCCAACATGTTAAGAGTGCTGATGTTGAGAATCACTACTGTAACCTGAAGGTCACAATTTTGCATTTAGATCCAGAAGGAACTTTCATTCAGTGAGGATTCATGCAAAAATCAAATTATTTTCTAAATTTATAATACATAAAGACTACTGTTTTTCTTCATGTAATTTTGACACCACATTTGCTTTTGCAGATATACTGAAATAAAACGTGAACAAACTTTTGGATATAATCTAGCAACATATGTCAAAATGATTACAGTGCTCATCTATTGAAGCAAAACATTAGATTTCTAAGAATTGGCACTAAGAAATTAATAAAATTTAAAATCAATATATGTGTTTAATACTTTGATATTTATAACAGAAGAACAATTTAAGTATTCTAAGAATGCAGTAATAGAGTAATTAAATTATGAATATTCTTATATGAAGAACTATAGGATCTGGAAACACTTTTCCTCTCCTTTCTGAGGTTCAAAATCTGAGTTTGAATAAACTGACAAAAGGCAGATTCATAGTATAGGGTAGATACATTCACCATGTGCACAGGGTCACCACAGAAAAATAGTGGATATTAAAAAAGTGGTGAGAATTGGAGATACAATAGTGGGTGGTAACAAGGTCTGTATAGGTGTAGTTTTGACTTCTGGTCTCCTGTCTTATGATTAGAGTTGATCTCCCTTTGGATGATGAAATTCCAGGGGAGGACTCATGACCCTAGAGCTAATTTGGGAGAATATGCTCCTTTGCAGATAAGAGGAGTTCAAGTAAAGACGGCATTTGATGTTTTTCAAGTGCGTTCATCTCAAAATTATCAGCATAACAAAGTTGCATATTTTAGAGTAGCAGATGCCAAATTCCTTCAATATCATGTTGACATTAACAACTTTAAAAAAAGTCATTATTTGAAAAAAAATAACATTTATATATTGAAACTAAAATTACTAAGAATAAAAATACCACATGAAGAGCAAGATACTAATATTGGGAGATAGGCACCAAATATATGTATTATATCTTATATATACTGTCCTAGAGTATCCAGTTGGTCATGAATTTTACTTGCTGTTAGGTCCAATTATATTAAAATAACATGCAGTAAAAGCTAACAGGTTATATGGGGTTAGTGTGGTTTTATTTATTTGCTTTAATCAATAATTCTTATTCTATTAAGAATGTAGGCTATGGAATTTATTTAAAAATAAGTATTAGATGGTACTATCCAAAGTTATTCAAAGATGAACCTGTGTTCTCAGGACAACCCACAGTACTAGTGTCCTGTTGGGCATAATTTAATTTGAGGGACAGTTTGTAATAACTGAGCCATTTGCTAGGTAGTAATATCGGGTTTACTGATTACATCAATGAGCAACTCCAAGAGAGATTGTAATGAAAGGGCTCATCTTATGGAATGATAATGAAAGTCCACTTTCCACTCTACGCTTGCCTCGGAGTGCTTCTTCGGCGTTATTCTTCAGCGTTCGGGGAGCAAGAACTCGTCACGGTAAAAAGCGGTTTCATAGTGGAGGTCCCACCGAGATTAACTACACGAGGTAAGCTCTTCTTAATGCACCCCAAATCTGTCGAGGTGCATCTGTCTCTTTTTCTTTCGGAGGAGAAAGTGGGCACCCGTCGGCTACTTAAATGCAGTTAGTGCAGCCGCCACTCTTCAAGACTCGGGTGAGAGGTTTCTCGGCCTAGACAGTTTCCAATCACCTGTTCTGGACAGAACAGGCATGTTGGGCTCTGCCAAAGCCGTTTCCTACTTTTCTGTCCAGGCCCGGAGAGCATTTGGCGTGAGTACACAGCGTCCCAAGTCCTGATCTACCTCAGATGCGTGGAGATGGAGGAAAGAGTTGGAACAACTGCGGAATTCGGGTCTGGGCCACACTCAGACGTATTCCTAAGGTTCCTTCCCTTGAGCCCTCTCCCGACAGCCCTTAGGGGTATCTAGGTGATTGGTAGACGAATGGCGCTGAGGGAAAGCCCCAATTACAAATTGCCTCCGTGTGGGCCAGCACACATTCCCCCACCCCGCATCCACTCCCTCCTGGATGCTCCCTTTGCATCGCCGATCATAATGCTAGCAATTCAGGCTGTAGAAATGTGGGAAAGACTTAAGATAATTTGTAGGAAATGTTTATATTTCTCTTGCATGTGTAGGTTGATTTCATTCTGATGTTTAAAATGTGATGTGTTCTTTGTAAGTGGCCAGGGGCTAAAGTTCAACCTTTCCAGGGTCCCTCCGATAGGAAAGGTGGTATACTTTACAACAAGTAGATGTCTCCCCTTCACCTTGCAAGAGGTCCCTTTAGTCCACAGAGCAAAGTAGATTAACAAGAAAATAGGCGAATTTATGTTATGGGTTTTTATAGTGGCAAGGAGGAAAGCAGTAATGCCCTTAAGTCTGAATCCTCCTAGGGTCTTTGGCACAGGGCAGACTGAGACCCCAGCACTTTGCCAAAGGAGGCCAGAAATGACTTTGGCAAAGCCAGGTGATGAGAGACGGGTTTTCTGGACCGTAAGGAAGCTCCAGAGATAGGGAGATGTCCCTAATAGGAACAGTTCTCTTTGGCGCGGGCGCCTGAGTCCTGTTTTTTCTCTTACTCAGATGGGAGCTTCTCTCTCCAATATGTCGGGTACACCACTTACCTGCATATTGAAAAACTAGAATAAGTTTGACCCACAGACACTCAAGAAAAAGCGCCTTATTTTCTTCTGCCGCGAGGCCTGGCCTCAATACAAACTCCCTGATGGAGAATCCTGGCCACCAGAGGGAAATATCAATTTCAATACGATTTTGCAGCTTGATAGATTTTGCAAAAAGGAAGGGAAATAGGGGGAGGTGCCGTATGTTCAGGCTTTCTTTGCCCTAAGGGAAGACCCCCAATTATGTCAGCAGTGTAAAGTAGACTTAGCTATGATCTCTGCTATGAAGGAAGAGAATCCTAAGAAACCACCTGTCGAGGAGAAGGAGTCAGGAGGACACCCCAAATCTTCATTCTCTGCTGACGTCCAGCAGCAGCCCTCCTGTCCCCCATACCCTGGCCTCTCTCCATCTGTCCCAATGGACAAGTCAAATGTATTACCCCTCCAGGAGATGCCAGGAGGAGAATTTAGACCAGTCAAAGTACATACTCCCTTCTCCCTTCAAGACTTAAGACAGATAAAAACTGACTTAGAGAGATTCTCAGAAGACCCAGATAAATATATTGAGGTATTTCAAAACATATGCCAGGTGTTTGACCTTACCTGGAAAGACATTATGCTGTTACTTAACCAGACTTTAACTTCTAATGAGAAGGAAGCTGCCTTAAGAGCAGCCGAGCAATTTGGGGATGACTTACACCTTGCTCATGCCCCGGCAGCACAGACTAGAAGCAAACCCAACTACCTGTCAGGAGCACAGGCAGTTCCCAGGAACGACCCAAATGATGAACAAAATGCTTGGAAACTTAGTCACTTTCAAATGCTAATTCTTGAGGCCCTTAGAAGAGTTAAGCAAAAGCCCATTAACTATTCTAAGATGTCAAAAATTATTCAGGGCTCGCAGGAAAGTCCTGCTATCTTCATGGGAGAAACTCAGGGAGGCAATGAGAAAGCACACCACCGTGGATCCTGAATCCGCAGAGGGCCACATAATTTTGAAGGACAAATTTATCACTCAGTCGGCCCCAGACATTCGGAGGAAGCTACAAAAAATTGGCATATGGCCCTGATCAGTCTTTAGATGATATCCTCCGACTTGCTACTTCCGTCTTTTATAATAGAGACCTGGAGGAAATAAGGGTGAAAGAGCGCAGAGACAGAAAAAAGACTGAGACGCTGGTATTAGCTCTTAAAGGAGTAAGCTCCCAGGGTGGAAAAGGAGGAGTACAAAATGCTCCCCAATCCACAAAAGGGACTTGTTTCCATTGTGGAGAAGAAGGACATTTCAAGCGGGAGTGCCCACAAGCAAAGCGGCCACCTCCGAAGCCCTGCCCTAAGTGTCAAGGCAACCACTGGGAGAGTGACTGTCCTGAGGGGCGTAGGTCCTTGAGGCCAGACTCTTCCACACAGGCCTGACGGGGCCCAGGGTCAATTCTGGCTCCCGTAACTCCTATCACCACAAGTGAGCCCCGGGTATGCTTCTCCGTAGGGAGCCAAGAGGTCAACTTCCTCTTAGATACTGGTGCCAGTTATTCTGTTCTCACGACGTATTCTGGACCCCTTTCCTCTAAAACCATGACGGTGCAAGGAGTGTCTGGAAGATGTATAACTAGAAAGTTCACTCCCCCACTGAGTTGTGAGTGGGACGGAATGATGTTTTCTCATGCATTCCTGATAGTTCCAGAGTGCCCCACCCCTTTATTAGGACGGGATTTACTTTCAAAACTTAAGACCTCTGTTACAATGAATTTGGGGCCAGAGGGACCATTATGTTTACCTTTATTAGAATGTGACATGGGCAGGCCCTCCTCCAGAGATAAGACCTCAGTATACTCAGGAGGAAACACACCAGGCCTTATCTAAAGGAGGTAGCCTCTTACCCTCAGGTTGGATTCAAATGGAAGACAACAAGCTTTATTTACCTGCTAGTTCCCACTGGAAGATTTTACACACCCTACACCAATCTTTCCACCTAGGAGAAGAAAATACTCTTAAATAAACCCGAGAGATATTTGAAGGAAAAAATATTTCAAAAACTATCCATCAAATAGTCAAGGCCTATGAAATGTGCCAAAGAAATAACCCACTTAACTCTGCCAAGAAGCCCCCAGGATTACAAAGGACAGGACAGTTCCCTGGGGAAGACTGGCAACTTGATTTCACCCACATGCCCAAGAGCAATAGATTCCAATATCACCTAGCTTCACTGTTTATTCCACATTGGTTTAGAGGATATAATGTGGCACGTGGAAACCTTGAACAATTACACCCAGACCGCGCTTCTTGAGGTTGAGGAAAGTATCTCTCTCCTTAACACTGAAGTAACACTTATGAGAAAGGCCATCCTACAAAACCGTATGGCTTTAGATGTCCTCACTACAGCCCAAGGCGGTACTTGTGCCATTATTAAAACTGAATGCTGTGTTTACATCCCTGATAGTTCCGGCAATGTGACTAAAATTCTTAAAAACTTACATGCTCAGATAGAAGCCATGTCTTCACCAGCCATGTCATGGGAACAATATTTTAGTTCCTGGTTTTCTGGTACCTCATGGTGGAAAACATTGCTAGTCTCTGTTGTCCTCATCATACTCATTGGTATATTCCTATGCTGTGGCATTTATTGTTGCATTAATCTCATTCCAGTACTCATAAATTCTTGTTTTTCTTATAGACCACCTGTCACTCAAATGGCGCTTCAGCCTATTGACTCTCAACTGGACTTCTATCGTGGACCACTCGATAGACCCGATTTTTAAACGGGGACTCCAAACTGCTGGCCCCACTTCGCCCCCTCTCAGCTCGAAGAAGCTAGATTCGGTCGTCGCCCCATGTCCTTACAGCAGTAAGGAGTTCCTGAAATTAGAGGGGGGAATGAAGCCAGATTTAAAGCTAGGTAGTGAGTGTAGTCAGGCAAATCGGGTCTAACATCGAGTTTCATAAAGAACATGGGAGTCCATAAGGAAAATGGAGTCAGCCTGAGTCCTGGAAAATCACAGAGCAACTCCAAGAGAGATAAGATGGTTAATGTTCCCAAGTTTAGGGCTCATCTTATGGAATGATAATGAAACAACTTCCAGTAAACGGAGATGCTAGATGCTAATCAACTAGCCCTAAACCCTTCCCGTAAATCTCACACCCACCATGGGCCCTCCTTTTGACATTCCTGTCCCAGGAAGGACAGAGATAAGGAACATGGAAGGGACAAAAGAAAGATTTAGATATAAAAGGGAGAAAGCTTCTCCTCCCTTTGGATTCCTGGTTTCCGGGTCCCCTTCTCCCTCTGGGGGAAGTCTTTTGCTATCCTTTAAATAAAGCTGTCCACTTTCCACTCTACGCTTGCCTCGGAGTGCTTCTTCGGCGTTATTCTTCAGCGTTCGGGGAGCAAGAACTCGTCACGGTAAAAAGCGGTTTCAACACTATGATATTTTCTCAATTATAAAAAAATGAATTGTAATTTTAGTGAACCATTTAACCACTCTGAGATAATCAAAATGCAGGTTTTTAAAATAGAAATTATAGCTTTTCTAATAAACTATTAATGAAAACTATTCTGAGATTATAGAACTACCCATTAGAAATTTGTATAGTCATTTCTTTTTAACTTAAAAATCATGATTAAATCTCAATGTTTTCCTCACCACTTAATATTTTCTATGTGACAAAATGAGATCTACTACTTAGAAGTGAAACAGAATAGTATTCAAAAAATATTATCTGATATTTTGTAGAAAGCAGTATGATTTTGAAAACTATTTTATTCATACATTTCATTTCTGGATTTAGTTTCATTTAATTATAAAAGGTAACTTGAAGAGTGAACTTTAAGATGCATTTCATAATATTTCAGCATCTGAAAAAATTATGTAATTAACATAAACTTTTTATTATAAGGTGGGAAAAATTGAAAAGCAAATTACAACATAGGAAACAATTTTTTAGGCATATAACTTAAAAGTTAAATGTGAATATACCAGAAGAAGGAAAACATGAGTAGAAATTTTTAAATGTAAATTCACAAAAGAAGACATGTAAGTATTAGAAAATAGAAACCAAGCAAAATAACAAATGGGAATTTTTTTTCACCTTTACTGATAATTAAAAAAAAAACTTCATCAGTGATGAATTAAACATTGTAAACTATTGTAAAGCAAATAAGTCAATTTAAGTGTGTTTCTGAGAATTTAAGGGAAAACTGATTCAGATGAAAATATAGATTGAATATTTCTGATAATTATTATCATAATAATGTAAAAATGGTACTTTTTTAATCTTTAACATGAATTTTTCATCTTGGTATTTGTATCAAATAGAAATGTCAAATTTATCATATAAAATAGAAATGTGAACAGTAATTATTTTTATGTATATGACATTGTTACATGTTCTAAGCTTGCTAAAAATTATAAAATTTTCTATGAGGGAGATACTACTGTGTTTTCCCTTACCCACTGACTGGTTATATTTTTACAGTCCTACAAATTATGATTAAGTTTATAGGTTGTAGAATTTGGAGTAATTTCCTTGGTATTCTATGATAATTAAAACATAATAATTAATAAATAATCAATAGAAAACTAAAAAAAATCCCATATGTTCCATGTTGCAAAGTAAATGATAGATTTAATTTTGTGTCTCTTAGTTTTAATTACATGGCTAATACAAATCTAATAATATTGACTAAATTTTTTATTGTCTATAATATTATCAATGATCTATGAGTATTTAATTTTTTAACGAGGTAGATACACTAACAGATCACTCAAATTTATGGAAAAAAAAGTAGCTTTGGGCCAACATTCTAGAGTAAAATTAGAGAAGACAGAGAATATGGAATGTAGACCAGAATTTTTTGTACATTATTTAAAGAATAGTGTTGCAACATTTTTTAATAGATGTAGTGTGTTTGTATGCATTTTCTAGCTGTGAAATTCTTCATATTTCCAATGTCAACATTGCAGTTTTGGTGAAAGGAAATAATTTTTTTTTCCTATTTCTAAGCCTCTGTTAAAATGCCAGAGCTATTTCTTTAAGACATAAAATTATTGAATAATAAACAACTTGTTAGTCCATGTCCTCTCCTATACATTTCAGATAATTAGGGACTCAAATAGTATTTTTAATGACTCCTTTTAATATGTAATATCTATAATTTTAAAACTAAGAGAATTTTTTTAAACTCTACTGAGCAAAGAATCCATGTTTAATGACATGTGCATATAGATGTTCTGTGATGAAAATAAGAACAGCAATGTCAACATTAAAAGCATCAAGATAAAATAAATGTGTCAAATGTTTTACACTTTGGGATTTTTTCAGATAATTAATATATATAATCTTCATTATTCACAGATTCAGTATTTGAAAATTTACCTACTTGATACAGTTTATTTATAACCCCAAATCAATACTGTCTATAATAGTACAGTTTTTTTTGAACATAAGTGCAAGAAAAAAATTGAGTTACCTGACACAGTTCCTGGTGAGGCTGATCAATTAATGTGAAGGTCAATTTTTTCATGTTAGTTTTTTTTCACTATATTGTTTTACTTTTCTTTTATTCTAAGTTGTTATAAATGACAGAGAATGCATTACAATTCATATTATATTTATAGAGCACATTTTTACATATCTCTGGTTGTGTACAAAGTATATTCACACCATTCATTCTTTCATACATGCACTTAGGGTAATGATATCCATCTCATTCTACCATCTTTTTTTTTTTTTTTTTTTACCCTTTTTTTCCGCCCCCCTTTGCCTCCCTCCCCATTGGCCTTTCTAGTGTTCCTCTAATCCTCCTATGCTCCCCATCACAACCCTATTGTGAATTAGCCTCCTTATATCAGAGAAAACATTGGGCATTTGGTTTTTTGGGATTGGCTAACTTCACCTAGCATTATATTCTCCAACTTCATCCATTTACCTATGAATGCCATGATTTTATTCTCTTTTATTGCTGAGTAATATTCCATTGTGTATATATACCACATTTTCTTCATCCATTCATTTACTGAAGGGAATATAGGTTGGTTCCACAGTTTAGCTATTTTTTTGTGTGTGAATTGTGCTGCTATAAACATTGATGTGGCTGTGTCCCACTACTATGCCGTTTTTAAGTCCTTTGGGTATAGACCTAGGAGTGGGTTAGCTGGGTCATAAGGTGGTTCCATTCCCAGTTTTCCAATGAATCTCCGTACTGTTTTTCAGATTGGCTGCTCCATTTTGCAGTTCCACCAGCAATGTATGAGTGTGCCTTTTTCCCACATTCCCCCCCCCCCCCCCCCCCCCCCCCCCCCCCCCCCCCCCACCCCCCCCCCCCCCCCCCCCCCCCCCCCCCCCCCCCCCCCCCCCCCCCCCCCCCCCCCCCCCCCCCCCCCCCCCCCCCCCCCCCCCCCCCCCCCCACCCCCCCCCCCTCTCCAACGTGTATTGTTGTTTGTGTCCTTAGTAGCTGCCATTCTGACTGGAGTGAAATGAAATCAGAGTAGTTTTGATTTTCATTTCTCTAATTGCCAGGGATGTTGACCTTTTTTTGTATTTGTTGATTGATTGTATATCTTCTTCTGAGAAATATCTGTTCATTTCCTTGGCCCACTTATTGATTGGGTTATTTGTGGTTTTGGTGTTAAGATTTTTGAGTTCTTTATATATTCTAGAGATTAGTGCACTGACTTGTGTGGGGTAAAAATTTATTCCCAATTAGTAGGCTCTCTATTCACCTCACTGATTGTTTCTTTCTTTCTTTTTTTTTTTTTTTTTTGGTATCGGGGATTGAACTCAGGGGCACTTGACCACTGGGTCACATCCCCAGCCCTTTTTTGTATTTTATTTAGAGACAGGTCTTACTGAGTTGCTAAGTGCCTCGCCATTGCTGAGGCTGGCTTTGAACTCGTGATCTTCCTGCCTCAGCCTCCCAAAGTGCTGAGATTACAGGCGTGCACCACTGCGCCCGGCTCTGATTGTTTCTTTTGCTGAGAAGAAGCTTTTTAGTTTTAATCTATCCCATTTATTGATTCTTTTTTTAAAAAAATATTTATTTATTTGCTTTAGTTGTACACAATGCAATGCATCCATGTCCACATGGTGCTGAGGATCGAACCCGGGCCGTGCACATGCTAGGCGAGCGCTCCACGGCTGAGCCATAACCCTAGTCCCCCATTTATTGATTCTTGATATTAATTCTTATGCTATAGGAGTTTTATTAAGGAAGTTGGTGCCTAATCCGACATGTTGGAGATTAGGGCCTACTTTTTCTTCTAATAGGCATAGTGTCTCTGGTCTAATTCCTAGGTCCTTGATCCACTTTGAGTTGAGTTTTGTGCATGGTGAGAGATAGAGGTTTAATCATTTTGTTGCATATGGACTTCCAGTTTTCCCAACACCATTTGTTGAAGAGGCTATCTTTTCTCCAATGTGCATTTTTGGTGACTTTGTCTAATATAAGATAACTGTAATTATATGTATTAGTCTCTGTGTCCTCTATTCTGTACCATTGGTCTACCAGTCTATTTTGGTGGCAATACCATGCTTTTTTTGTTACTCTTGCTCTGTTGTATAATTTAAGGTCTTGTATAGTGATGCTACCTGCTTCACTCTTCTTGATAAGGATTGCTTTAGCTATTCTGGGTCTCTTATTTTTCCAGATGAATTTCATGACTGCTTTTTTTATTTCTAGAGGATTGTCATTGGGATCTTGATTAGAATCACATTAAATCTGTGTAGTGCTTTTGGTAGTATGGTCATTTTGACAATATTAATTCTGCCTGTCCAAGAGCAAGGTAGATCTTTCCATCTTCTAAGGTCTTCTTTAATTTATTTCTTTAGTGTTCTGTAGTTTTCATTATAGAGGTCTTTCACGTATTTTGTTAAGTTGATCCCGAAGTATTTTGTTATTTTTGATGCTATTGTAAGTGGGGTAGTTTTCCTTTCAGAGGATTTGTCACTGATATATAAAAATGCCTTTGATTAATGGTGTTAATTTTGTATTCTGCTACTTTGCTGAATTCATTTATGAGTTCTAGAAGTTTTCTGGTAGAAGTTTTTGGGTCTTGTAGGTATAGAATCATATCTTCAGTGAATAGTGATAATTTAAGTTCTATTTCACCTATCTGTATCCCTTTAATTTCTTTCATCTGTCTTATTCTCTGGCCAATGTTTCAAGAACTATGTTAAATAGAAGTGGTGAAAGAGGGCATCCCTGTCTTTTTCCAGTTTTTAGAGGGAATGCTTTTAATTTTTCTCCATTTAGAATGATGGATACACAGCCAAGTTCTACAAGACCTTTAAAGAAGAACTAATACCAATACTCTTCAATTTATTTCAGGAAATAGAAAAAGAGGGAGCACTATCAAACTCATTCTATGAGGCCAATATTACCTTGATTCCAAAACCAGGCAAAGACACATCATAGAAAGAAAACTTCAGACTAATATCTCTAATGCACATAAATGCAAAAATTCTCAATAGAATTCTGGCAAATCAAATACAAAAACATATCAAAAAGATAGTACGCCACAATCAAGTGAGGTTCAATCCAGGTATGCAAGGTCGGTTCAACATATGTAAATCAATAAATGTAATTCATCACATCAATAGACTTAAAGATAAGAACCATATTATTATGTCAATAGATGCAGAAAAAGCATTCGACAAAATGCTGGGATAGACTCCCAGCCCTTGGCCTAACAGCTGTGAACAGCTCAAATACATTAGGAAAACCTATATATGCACAGGCCTTCAGGAAGGCCTGAATGGGTGGTGCTGTGTTCAGCTTTGTGGCCAGGCTAGGTGAGAAAACCCACTTTCTCAAGCTGGCAGCAGCCAGGGTGACAGCTAGCAAAGAGGCTATCAGCTGGTCAGAAACTGGGTCTGTGCCTTTTCAGAATGGCACAAAAGTGATTGGACCTTACAATCTCCGGGCAGATTTGCTGTTGCCAAGGAGAATTTGGGGGTTCTGGGTATCTGTGCCCCATGGCATCAAGTGATTGAATTCTATGCTAAACATGTAAATGTTGATTAGCTAATAATGCTTTATAACCACTTGGCATTTCCGTAATAAACGAGTCTGCAAGCAGCTCGACCACTGCCTTTGCCTCACTGGACTCCCGGGGTCAGTTCTTGACCGGTCATTCCCTTCACATGTGGTTTGTGTGCTGGCCCTGTAGCTACTTACTCCAGCGTTGAGTGGGACCCATACTGACCCGCAATGCAGCACCTTTCATGTTCAAAACACTAGAAAAATTAGGGATAACAGGAACGTATCTTAACATCGTAAAATCTATCTATGCTAAGCCCCAGGCCAACATCTTTCTAAATGGAGAAAAATTAAAAGCATTCCCTTTAAAAACTGGAACAAGACAGGGATGCCCTCTTTCTCCACTTTTTTTTTTTTTTTTTAAGAGGTGACCAGAGATTGGAGACACTGATAATGGCCATGGCAGCGTACTACAATAAGCACCAACTTGGCACCATTTGGAGGAAGGTTTAGTTCTAATTCTGGTAGCTTTTTATGGGAGGTCTCGAGCAAGTCGTTTAACCTTTTGTTTTCTCTTTTTTAAAATCAAAATATTAAAAAAGTATGTAATTAGATTGTTTTTTAATATGTGTATATTTTAGTTGTAGGCGGACACAATACCTTTATTTTATTTATGTGGTGCTGAGGATTGAACCCAGTGCCTCACACATGCGAGACAAGCGCTCTACTGCTGAGCCATAGCCCCAGCCTCTAGATTGTTTTCAAGACTTATGAGTATAATCTATACAACATGTTTATGTGCATATGAATATACATCAGTATCTTCAAAAATGGGTCAGTATTTACAAACTCACTGTTCACACTAACTTTATAGAATGTAACTGCCACACATAATGCAAACTGATTGCATAATGAAGTTGCCAAATAATTGAAATATTAAAATGTTTTTTAAAGGAGACTTAACATTTTTTAAACTGTGAGTTTTTAAAACATCTTCAATTTTGGACTAAATATGGTAAATTAGACATTTATTTGAGACTAAATGCAGGAAAATTTGTTGAAAGGATTTATGAAAAACATGATGCCTCAGAATTATTTCCCCACAACCTTCCAAGGACATTTTGTCCAGGGCCTTTGCCAGTAGGGACAGAAGAGTTACCTGTGAATAGATGGCACCAAAGGACCTCTGGTCTGTGGGGTTATGTGAAAGACTGCAAAAAATAAGAAAAAGAAATATTCTGAAAGAAAGAAAAGAATTTGAAAACAAGGATATGATAAAGATTTTATAAACCACAGTAGATCCTTGAGTGTATAATTGATTATATCTGCCAAATAATGGACAAAAGGACAAAAAAAATTAAGTAACAAGACAGACTAGATAAGACATATTAACCAAAATTTAAAAAAAAAACTGTTACTATTTGCTTATTTTTAACATCTTTTTGCCTCCTTAAATATTATATAAATTAATTATTTTACATTTTAAAGATAAGTTTTTATATATTTATTACCTTAATACAGTATCAAAATTGTTAGAAGTTCTTTTATTTTCAAACTCTTATAAAACTACTACACATGCAGGTTTGAGTACATACAACTTGAATCCTTGAAACTTATTATTACATAGAGAATTTACAAGAAAATCTAAAGCACTTGTTCAACTGTTCTGAAAAAGTATTCTTTAAGTGTGAGTCTTTCTTCATTTCTCTGACCAGAATCATTCAAAAAGTCCACAAATGAGACAAATTCAAAATTATTACCTTCAAAGCAGATATTCAAGTAGATTACAGGTTATGATTAATGAACTAATATAATGGTGGACTTTGGAGAGTAATGTACCTAAAATTCTCTTTAAAATATTACATATATTTTATAATATTTTCAAAATTAAAGATAGAAAATAAACCAATAAAATTAATCTATGTCAGTTTGAATGAAGGAATATTTCGTTAGTTTATAATATTTATTATATAACCCTGGTTACAAAATCAGATTGAGGAGCCCTTTGTTAAATTGTAGAAGAGTGGGGAAGGTACGGAGGAGGGATGAGAGGAAGGGAGGTGAGAGAGAAATAGATGAAACAAAGGCAAGACCAAGAACACAGGAATCTGAGCAGATAGGCAACAAAGTAGACTAGAATTTGAAGGAACGCCTTATCTACTAGCCAGAAATAAAACTTTTTATTGATAAATCTTTTAGAGCTAGCTACCACAGAGGCTTACAGTCAGTATCAAAAATAGTAGATTCTTGACAATGAGACTTTTTGCTCTTTTTAAAAACATTTTAATAGCAATTATGAGTGAAGACTGAGCATAAAAGCCAACACTCCATTCTGCAGAGGTACTTCTGTATTGATGGTCTGGCCAAGTGGTATAGTTCAGGTATATCATATCCAGTGAGCTAAAAAATCCAGGATGCATCTTGGAATATACTGAGCCATCAAGAGCAACTCTATACCTCATGTTCTACCTTCCAGGTATCAGCTGCATCAACAGACTTTTGAGAGTACCTGAATGGTAGAGAAATAAAATAAGACACTGATAGCAAGAAACTGAATAGCATATAGTCTGTTTTACACTGGAAGAAAATCTGTATGGTCTAAATCCTTACAGATAATTGCTAAGCTAATGTTGAATTTTGAAAAAAATAAAAAAAGCAATTTTTGTTGTTGTTAGTGTTGCTAGGAATTGAACTCAGGGTCTTGTGCATGCTTGCTACATCCCCAGCCTGTACCATACCCCCCAAAATAATAACAACGAAAACCTTTCTGACTTTACAACATTAATGAGTACCTCTGCATGAAATTTAACTACAAACAGGTTTATCTGACAGACCAATAATAATATGACACTTTATTTTGGGTTTAATCTGTTATTCCATTAAGCATGTGCTCATTTGAGGCTCCCTAAATCCCTGCATGGATTGGAAACAAACTAATACTAGTGGAAATTTATTTTGAGTTATGGAGCATGTTAGGTGATTGTGTACCTCCCAGTGTTCAAACTTTCAGCCCAATGGGTGTGACCAATTTATGGAGTTCCATTGGAAAAGTGATTTCTTTAGGTTCAGCCTCAAGCTTTCCTCATTACCCTCTTTATCCATTGTAAATTTACAATTAATTATGGTAAATCCTGAAACCCATGATTTCCTTTCCTGTTTTGTGCTTCCCACTATTGAAATTGTAGCTTTTTTCCCTGTGCTGACTTATATCATTTGGAAAACAAATTCATCATTTGTTAAACACCACCTGGTGCTCTTAAACATTTTCTCTTCTTATCCTAGTTTTCCAAAGTTGATTGACTACTTTTGCTTATTAAGTTCCTCCCATCAATCACTTTCCTACTTTTATTCTACAATCTTTTTTGTTTCTCATAATGCTTTAAAAAATAAAATCTCTCCAATGGGACTGTCTTATCTTCCCAGTATGTTCAACCTCATCTTTTGATAAAATGAAGAGAGCATCATCCACTAGTTTTGGATGCCATCCCTTCTTACTACCCAGGAAGCCCTCCTGTTATTCCCACTGCTCCTTCAACATCTCCTGCTTATTTCTTGAATCTGTCTAAAAAGAAAATGGCGATTGCACAAAAGCCATGAATTTCGTATCCAGGCAAATGCCAAGGAATTTCGGAAACTCAGGTTTCATATGCTACTTTTTCTCACAATTTTTCAAACTGACATTTCTCTGATTGGATCTCTGGCCTTTGACTGACTTTAGTTCTGCTTCTTTAGCTGTAGGAATCTGTCTCAAACTGAATGGCCCCCTGTGGTCAGCTGAGTGTTGTTAGGTCTCTGGATACTTTATGTTCCCTTAGAAAAATCATATTTTTTTTGCTGTTTCCTTTCTACAGTTGTCCTTCAGCAAATAGTCTTTATCCTATAGCTTTCTTGGGGCAAGGACATAATGTGTCTAACCCTCCTAGAGACAAGTCTATTTTCTTAATTTAATTTTTAAATTCTTGTTTCATTATTTTCCTTCAATGTTTGCCTCTGGGGCATGAATTTCATTTTCATTGGTACAACCTGGCTAGGCCAAGCTTTTCCTGTAATAACACTGAATCCTTGGAATGACCTTAAAACTGAATCAGTCACCACAATTGAGATTGAGCTTCCAAATGGTTAAAATCTAAAATAGACATGTATACAAAATCTTTCCACAAATTTATAGTCTCATAGACTTGTAAATTACTTCAAAATTATGTACTAATTTTCCTTAACATATTAAGTACTAAGTAGAATAATACAATATTCAGTGAATTCCATGTTTTTCTTTTCTCTCATTTTTAAACTAATGCATGCTCATTGTATTAAATTAAAATGTAGGGCATATATTAAAAAATACAATATAGTAACAGCCTATTTGAAATTTTCTTGCCAAGAAATAACTGGGAGATTATAATTCATAACTTAATATTCTTTTCTATTAAATATTTTTGTTAATACATATCTATATTTAAATTAGAGACTATAATTATCATTATAGGATAACACAGTTTAATAAGGCACTTCTTTTATCTCAGGTTTGCACTATTAAGTCTGGCACGGTACATATCATTTAGGGTGGGACAACATAATGGGTGTTGGCTTTTCCAGGCCAATAATGCTTTTCTTCTTTGAAGAGTGAAGATTCTTCAGAAATGTAAATTTCAGCATGGAATATGGAATAATTTGTAAATGTCAGATCAGCTTGCCAAACAGACATCAAAGTAGCAATTGGAATGATGTCATATCCTCATAAGTGGTCTCTTAAACAAATGACTTATTGCTTATTCTTAAATTTCAAATTAAATATTAGAGAAAGTCAAAGAACTTGTAAGATAGGTTTTCCTCAAGGCATTGATTTGGGCATTATCTCATATTCCAGGATGCAAAAATTCCAAGTGTGTTTTTTTTCCCTTTTTTAATTCATACATTATAGTTGTACATCATATCAGATTTCATTTTCGCATGGTCAAACAAGTTTGTAATATAATTTGCTCCAATTCAGTCCCTGGTACTTCCTCTTTCCTGCCCCTCCTCCCTATCCCTGTTTCCTGTTCTTTACTCTACTGGTCTTTCTTCTATGTATTTATAGCCTTTGTTTAAAAATTAGTGCTTTACAGATATACATAAAATTGAAGTTCAGCCGGGCGCGGTGGCGCACGCCTGCAATCCCAGCACTTTGGGAGGCTGAGGCAGGAGGATCACGAGTTCAAAGCCAGCCTCAGCAATGGCGAGGCACTTAGCAACTCCGTGAGACCCTGTCTCTAAATAAAATACAAAAAAGGGCTGGGGATATGGCCCAGTGGTCCAGTGCCCCTGAGTTCAATCCCTGGTACCACACACACACACACACACACACACACACAAAAAAAGTGAAGTTCACTGGTTTCTTGATTCAGAATTTTCATTTTGAAATTGATTGATTTATATAAAAGATACTCCTTATTTTTTATGTAACACAACCTCTTAGAATTATTTATATTTGAGATTTTTTTTCAAATATAAATATCCTAATAGATATTGCTTCTTAGTAAATTATCAGTGCATTTATTTTTAAGAATTTATATGTATAAATCCAAATAATGATATTTTATACTCAAAGCATATCCACTCTACATTATACAGTTATTACCAACAACTTAATGTCTTAATTAACAACTTACATTTCTTTAGGTCGATAACATTAAGTTTCCAACTACAATAATCACCAAAGACAATGAACATACACAAACATTTTGCTGAGCAAAATTTCAAAATGAAATAAATGTAACAGAGAACTAATTTAGTAGATAATATACCCGAAGTATTACTTTTTTTTTATCTGCACTCTTATAGCAACATTTGACTTTCAGTTTTAGGGAAGTCAAACTAAGAGATCTAGAAAAGAGGATCACTGTATGATTGAAGATAGTGTAAGCTGATATTTCTTTTGCTCACTTTTAATCACTACATTTGAACCATGTATCATTCCTGAAAAGGTAACATTATGTCACCAAATGACAAAATAATTTAATTTTAATTATTTTAATAATTCAATTGTAATTCAAAAAATTTAAAACAAAACCAAGGATTAAATATTTGAAACTAAAACTACCTTTTGAGGAGAAAAAGCTACACATGGAAAAGACCTGATGGTTTGAGCAAATGACATCAGAACTGAGATATAGAGGTATTGAGAAATTATGTTTTTAAAACATTATAAAATGTGTAACAGGTTGAGTATAAAAGGTTTATAAATATTACAATAGAAATGAGATAATGTCTCCACCTCTTCTTTTAAAAAGATTCCTGTGAAGAGATAAATGTATGGTTAATATACAATTTGTGGCTGGGATTTTCTCATCTTTTTGAAATGCCTACATTAAATGATTAAAGAGATTTTTAACACATTACTGGTTATTTTTTGACTCTTCCTTTAGAATTTCTGCTTTTTCAGTTTCTATACTATTTCCAAAACTAGGATGCCTTCCAAAAAGTACTTAGGATAACAATGTAAGGTGACCTTTGAAATAACCTTTCTACTATGTCCCATTTTAGCTTTAACAATTAGCTAGGACGACCTTTTCTTTATATTTTTAAATTCCACTATATATACACCTCACATAGTCCATTTTCTATAGAAAGATTAACTTCTAAATAGTTTCCATAATCTTTGCTCTAGTTGAGTTTCAATCATACCATTTAATTCATTAAATACCAGATTTCTTTCAAATAGATAGTTATTGATTAGGTTACCATCGAAATGTGCATAAAAGATGTGATGGGCAATATTTATAAAACCTGGCACCATACTATCCTTTAAAAAAAATACTAAAATTTTAAATTAATACATCACCTTAAAGAGATGTAAGCTATCAGTTAAGTACTCATGTGCAATGGGTTCCAGATTTATGTAACAGTTAACAGAACAAATGAGGAGCCATTAATAATAATGGAGATGCATCCTCACTATGTCCTTGACATTTTTGAAAACAAATGTGCATGCACATGTGTACATACACACACACACACACACACACACACACACACACATACAATCTTTTGTTGGGGGTATAAAATTAAAAATAAAGTCTTCTCTAAACTCATTAAAGCTGTCTATGAATAACTCAGAAAATCTCTCTATGGATATATGAAGAAAGAAAACAGTTTTGTTATTGAATAAGCATTTCAAATGAATGTTATGCATATCATAGACTAATACCCTAAAATCTTGGAATAACAGAAAATAATCTCATCTGTTACAACCTACAAGATATTACCCATCACACATATGGTTGTCAAGGTAAGCAATAACTAGTCCTTATGTAAAAAGGATTTAATAGCACCACTTGTCATGTATAGAGTATGATATATTCACCTGGTAATAGGGGTGGCCACTTGTGTTAGCTAATTGGTTGTGTGCAGAGGGAAATCTAACTTCTCATATCTTTATGACATGAAACAGTTTTCCAACTCAGATAAAGTCCTTCACAAAAGTTAGGCTCCTCCTCTTTCATAGAAACTCTGATATTCAAACTGGGTGTTTGGGCTGGGAGTGTAGGTTCATTCCCAGCAGGGGGAGGGGAATGAGTGCTTATCTCTCTTGATGTTTACATTTCAAAGGATCTTGAGAAAGACATAGTTCCTGGCTCATTCAGGTGACAAAAGTACATTCTAAGCTTCAAGAGAATTTGTAGATATTTTAGAGAGAAAGAAATACCAGTGAGTAATTACAAGTTTACAAAGGAAAATGCCCTTCGCAATACCTAGGAAGAGATTTTACTTCTCTTATTCTTTTTTTTAATTAGTTTATTTTTTATTCTAAGTTGTTATAAATGACAGCAGAATGCATTACATTTCATATTACACATATAGAGCACATTTTTACAAATCTCTGGTTGTATGCAAAGTATATTCACACCATTTGTGACTTCATACATGCATTTAGGGTAATGATATCCATCTCATTGTACCATCTTTTTTTTTTCTTCTTCACCCTTTTGCCGCCTCCCTTCCCCTTCCTCCCCATTGGCCAATCTAGTGTTCCTCATATTCTCCTATGCTCCCCATCCCAACCCAACCGTGAATTGGCCTCCTTATATCAGAGAAAACATTTGGCATTTGGCTTTTTGGGACTGACTAACTTCACTTAGCATTATATTCTCTAACTCCATCCATTTACCTGCAAATGCCATGATTTTATTCTCTCTTATTGCTGAGTAATACTCCATTGTGTGTATATACCACATTTTCTTTATCCATTCATCTACTGAAGGGCATCTAGGTTGGTTCCACAGTTTAGCTATTATGAATTGTGCTGCTATAAACATTGATGTGGCTGTGTCCCTGTAGTATGCTGTTTTCAAGTCTTTTGGGTAAAGACCAAGGAGTGGGATAGCTGGGTCATAGGTGGTTCCATTTCAAGTTTTCCAAGGTATCTCCATACTGCTTTCCATATTGGCTGCACCATTTTGCAGTCCCACCAACAATGTATGAGTGTGCCTTTTCTCCACATCCTCACCAACATTTATTGTTGTTTGTGTTCTTAATAGCTGACATTCTGACAGGTGTAAGATGAAATATTAGAGTGGTTTTGATTTGCATTTCTCTAATTGCCAGAGAGGTTGAGCATGTTTGCATGTATTTGTTGATTGATTGTATATCTTTATCTGAGAAGTGTCTGTTCAATTCCTTGGCTAATTTATTGATTGGGTTATTTTTTTTTTTTTTTGGTGTTAAGATTTTTGAGTTCTTTATATATTCTAGAGATTAGTGCTCTATCTGACGTGCATGTGGTAAAAATTTGTTCCCAATTAGTAGGCTTTCTGTTCACCTCACTGATTGTTTCTTTTGCTGAGAAGAAGCTTTGTAATCTGAGTCTATCCCATTTATTGATTCTTGGTATTAATTCTTGTGCTACAGGATTCTTATTAAGGAACTTGGGGCCTAATCCAACATGTTAAAGATTAGAGCTTACTTTTTCTTCTATTAGGTGTAGTGTCTCTGGTCTAATTCCTAGATCCTGATCCACTTTGAGTTGAATTTTGTGCATGGTGAGAGATAGGGGTTTAATTTCATCTTATTGCATATGGATTTCCAGTTTTCCCAGCACCATTTGTTGAAGAGGCTATATTTTCTCCAATGTACATTTTTGGCGCCTTTGTCTAATATAAGCTAACTGAAATTATATGTGTTAGTCTCTGTGTCCTCTATTCTGTACTATTGGTCTACCAGCCTATTTTGGTGCCAATACCATGCTGTTTTTGTTACTCTTGCTCTGTAGTATAATTTAAGGTCTGGTATAGTGATGCCACCTGCTTCACTCCTCTTACTAAGGATTGTTTTAGCTATTCTGGGTCTCTTATTTTTCCAGATGAATTTCATGACTGCTTTTTCTATTTCTATGAGGAATGTCATTGGGATTTTTATTGGCATTGCATTAAATTTGTATAGTGCTTTTGGTACTCCAACAAAATACAAAACACCGAAGGCATCAACAAATTTCTAGAGTTGTATGATGTGCCCAAACTTAAGCAGGATGATATACATAATTTGAACAGACCAATTTCAAGCGACGAAATAGAAGATGCCATCAGAAGCCTACCAACCAAGAAAAGCCAGGATCAGATGGATACACAGCTGAGTTCTACAAGACCTTCAAAGAAGAACTGATACCAATACTCTTCAATTTATTTCAGGAAATAGAAAAAGAGGGAGCACTTCCAAACTCATTCTATGAGGCCAACATCACCCTGATCCCCAAACCAGGCAAAGACACATAAAAAAAAGAAAACTTCAGACCCATATCTTTAATGAACATAGATGCAAAAATTCTCAATAAAATTCTAGCAAAACGGATACAGAAACATATCAAAAATATAATACACCACGATCAAGTAGGGTTCATTCCAGGGATGAAGGATGGTTCAACATATGGAAAACAATAATTTTAATTCATCATGTCAATAGACTCAAAGATAAGAACCATATGATTATCTCAATAGATGCAGAAAAAACATTTGACAAAATACAACACCCCTTCATGCTCAAAACACTAGAAAAACTAGGGATAACAGGAACATATCTCAACATCGTAAAAGCTATATATGCTAATCCCCAGGCCAACATTATTCTAAATGGAGAAAAATTGAAAGCATTCCCTCTAAAAACTGGAACAAGACAGGGATGCCCTCTTTCACCACTTCTATTCAATGTAGTAATTGAAATGCTGGCCAGAGCAATAAGACCGACGAAAAAAATTAAATGGATACAGATAGGTAAAGTAGAACTCAAATTATCATTATTTGCTGATGATATGATTTTATACCTAGAAGACCCAAAAAATTCCACCAGAAAACTTCTAGAACTCATAAATGAATTCAGCAAAGTAGGAGGATACAAAATCAACACCCATAAATCTAAGGCATTTCTATATATCAGTGACAAATCCTCTGAAAGGGACATGAGGAAAACTATCCCGTTTATAATAGCATCAAAAAAAAAAAAAAAGAAAATACTTGGGAATCAACTTAACCAAAGATGTGAAAGACCCCTATAATGAAATCTACAGAACACTAAAGAAAGAAATTATGGCAGACCTTAGAAAATGGAAAGATCTACCCTGTTCTTGGATAGGCAGAATTAATATTGTCAAAATGACCATACTTCTCTTATTCTTAACAGAACAAAGGGAGCCTCATTTTAAAGCTTTATTTGTCCACTTCCTCTTCAAATGCACTGTAACTTTTATTTTTGTTATGGTTTTATTTTGGAAATGAATATGCAAGCTTTTATAATTGTAGTTCTTACTTCATCAAAACAGGTTGAAATTGAGAAAATGGATCAGAAGTTTTGAAATTCAAACAGGAAGCTAGAGAGGTTGTGTGGATTCTGTAAGTCTATTTTTTCTTCTTTGGAATTATTACAAGTAAAATCTCCAAGTTTGTCAACTGACTAAGGTAGCTCTCCACTAAGATTCTATCATTTTGTGATGCAACTGTGTATTTTTAAAAAGTGATAAATTTAACAATTTTGAAAGCTTAGATTTAAATTTTATTTTATTAAACATTTACAATTACATATACTTTTTAGAAAGTTCAAACTTCTCCTACAAATGTCATGAATCTGAGACAGTCTGAATTTAATTCAAAGTATAGAATTCCAGTAATGATATCAGTAATAATTATTTTTAATATCACATTATTGGACTTTATAATAAAATATCATCTCTTTAATGCTTGAAATTTTAAATCTCAAAATATGCAGCTTATAGATTAAATATTACCATCAAGAACAATAAGGTAACCAAGGAGTAGTGTAGGCAGGTGTGTTTCAAAAAAGTCCACTACAATTTACACACAATACTATTCTTACTTATCTCTCAGAGGAACAAAATCACTTCCTTGAAAATGGTCTGTACCCATCAAGTTATTGATTCACTTTGATATTACTAAATGTGCACATTAGCATAAGAATTTACTGTGTCATTTTATAATAGTGGATTTCATTGGTATGGTGAATATTTTTCTGGTGTATTACCGTCATAAGAGTAACAGGAACTTTGCCATTTGTCATTAGTGTGCAATTATGGTCTTAAATATGTTCTAGATTCCCAAGGTCAAACTAACCTGATTTTTAATCTTTGTTCCTATTTTTACTAGCTGTACACTTTGGGATAACTTAAAGTCTCAATTATTTCCACAACAGAGAAAGTAGGATAATTTCTAGAGATACTGTGATAATTAAATAAGGAAGCTAGATGGCTGTCAGCAGATGAATATATACAAAAAATATAGTGTATATGTACATAAAGAAGTTATACTAAGCAATGAAGAAAAATGAAACTTTGGCATTTGTTGGTAATGGGTAGGACTGGAGAACATCATACTGAGTGAAATAAACCAGACTCAAAAGATCAAGGATACCTTGTTTTTTCTCATTTATGGAAGCTAGAGAGAGAGAAAATAAATAAAAGAGACCTCATAAAAACAGAAGTGAGAACAGTGGAGTAGAGGAAGGGGATGGAGGAGTAGAGAGAAACGGGAGATACTGGGGAAATAAATTGAACAAATTATGCTATGTGCATGTACAATGTCAGAATGGATCCCACTATATAATAATGTATCATTATAATACGCCAATAAAATAATAAAAGAAAGCAAATATTAAAAACCACAGTATGTTTCTCTCTTATGTGGAAAAAGTAACTGAATAGAAAATAGACAGTGGATTATTAGGAAAAAGAAAAAGAAATGGGATAGGAGAAGGGGGAGAGAGGAGAGAAGAGAGCCAGAGGGGGAGGTAGAAAGGATAGGCAAAATCAAAGTATGATGTAAGCAGGTATGAATGCTTACAATGCCACAGTGAAACCCATTAATAATTATAATAAAGAAAAAAAAGAGTAAAATATATCTAGTACCTGAGGCTACTCCATTTTCATCTAGCACAGACTGGACTCCTTTTGTGCAGTTATCTTTCCAACATCCTAGCTCCTTTCCTGAAATGCATTTCAAGGATGTTCTAAATAATTAAAACCTTGGTAAGTGAAACAAAAGATGTTCCATAGGTCCCAAACAGTTTTTGTGTGTACTTTTCTACCATTTTTATCTTAGTATACAAGTCAACCATGATCGGATACTGGAGTTCAAGCAAGCTTTCACAACACAGGGCCCAACTTTATCCATAAGACTGCCGTGATAGATAGATTGTTACATTCTTCTTTAGTTTTCACCTGCCTCCTACCTCTTGAATTCCACAAGTACCCATTTTTTTTTTCTCTGTGATAACTCTATTACTGACAGCTGTTACATAATCGTCCCACACACTATTGTATTGTGTCTTGCAATGCAAGTCTATTATACTTATTCCAAATCTCAGAAAAGTAAAACAAACTCTTTTGTACTCTAATTAACATCACAGCTTATCTACTGACTTGCCAAAAAGTCCAAGCCCAGTCCTCTTCCCTATATGCAACCCATTGAATTTAATGGATGACAACTGAACCATAAATTTATCGAAAACCACAATAAGAACTCAGAAATGACATAAATATTGATGTGATTTACCATATATACTCAATGAAATATATGAAAGGTAACATAATGCCATAATGTGGAAAAGCCACTGAAAAGGACATTTGAACCATCTAATATAATTTGACTTTTAGACATATCATCAATTATAAGCTGCTGGATATCTAGTGAACTTTTAGGAATATCATATTTCAGCTATATTTCCCTCTTTTTTGCATTTTTTAGTAATTAATACCATATACAAGTGCTTAATGAAAATATTATCCAGATTATCAATCTTCATGCAGCCCTCCCTGAAGACTTGAGGTTAAAATGCATCGGTCCCTGTTGGATAAAATTAATTGAAATGAAATGAGAGCAATTTACTACAGACAAATTGCTGCTAAAGATCAAAGTGCAGCAGGGCAGTATTGATCAGGTCTCTATAGCTTTAGAATGTATAGCAGAAATATGAACACTATGTGGAGAATTTAGTCTTTAGCCACAGATTTAAAGTATTTATCTATTTTTAATGTTAGTCTCTAGAGAATTTCCAGCAGTGTAAAGTTTGTCATTATGCAGCATCTTGTTCTTCTAAAGGCTCTTCTCTAATAAATCCCAGATAAGGTAATAAATATTAGTAACCTAAAATAAAACAAAAGAGAGGGTGATAGATAATGAAACAGAAAGAAAAAGAGATAAAACTGTACAAACTTAGGTAATGGTATGCACGCTGTTCTTCAAATTCACCATCATAATAAAGTTATGGTCCCCCAACTTATAATACTCATGCTAATTTTTTGTCCTCTTTCTAATACTCAAGAACAGGCAATAGAAATTTTCTAAAAGATAATATAAAACAAAGAAACTGAATATAACAAAACAAAATGTAGTAAAATTTTCTAGGAATAAAAATAGACAGTGGAGAGTGTAGTTAGAATAATGAATTTCAGTAAATTGTGAAATTATTTTTGTACAAACACATGAATTTATGAATTATTTGCTTAGAAAAACTGTATAAATTCATTTATAATATATAGCTAAGTTTTGTCTTTTGATAACTTTTCTCTTTTGGATCAAGTTAATTTTAGTTCATACATGAAAACGTAAGTATTATTCTTATTAATGGGGCACCATGTAATGTTTTAAAATGTGCATACATTGTTATGTTTAAATCAAATTAAACATGTTTGTCTCCTTAATATTTATGATTTTGTTATGGTAAAAGCATTCAAAATTCTTTCTTCTAGCTTTTTGAGACATACAGTTCATATGCAAAGTAGATCAGAACTTCTTACTCACATCAAACCATAACATTGTACCCATTGATCAATCTTTTCCTATCCCTTCTTCCCCTGTACTTGCCCCAGTCTCTGGTAACCATCATTTTTCTATCAGCTTCTATGAAGTCAGCATTGTTAGATTCTGCATGTGAGATCCTGCAGTACTTATCTTTCTGTGCATGGCTGATTTCCCTTAACATAATGTATCATCACAATTGAAAAGATATTCATTCTTTTATAAGGATGAATACTATTCCATTGTGCATATATACCACAATTGTCTTCATCTACTTACCAGTTGATGGACACTTAAGTTGTTTCTATTTTTTGGCAATTTTTCACAATGCTGCAATAAACATGGAAGTGCAGAGATGTCTTCATCATACTGATTTATTTTCAATTTGTTGGAGAACCTCTACAGTGTTTTCCATAAGGTTGTACTACTACATTTCCACCAACAGTACGTAAGGGCTTCTTGTTCTCCACATCCTCAAGAACACTTGCTATTTTTTTTTGTGTGTGTGTGGTGCTGGGAATTGAACCCAGGGTCTTGGGCATGACAGCATGAGAGGCAGGCACTCTACCAACTGAACTATGTCAACATGCCCCCCCCCCACACAACTTTATTTGATAATGGCCATTCTTATTGGAGTGTGGTAACATTTGATTTACATCTTCCTGAAAATTAGTAATTTTGACCATTTTTTTGTATGCCTATTGTCCATTTGTATGGTCTTCTTTTGAGAAATGTCTATTAGGTATATTGCCCAATTATTTAACGTTTTCTTATATGGTTTATTTTTTCTGTATTTCTATTTTTGGTATTGAGTTTTTGAAGTTCCTTACTGGTGTATAATTCACAAGTTGTTTCTCATATTCTGTAGGTTATCTCTTTACCCTGATCATTTTCTTTGGTGTACAGAAGCTTTTTAGATGGATGTAATCCCATTTTTCTATTTTTGGTTTTGTTTCCTGTGTTTTGGGGATATCATCCAAAAAATCTTTTTCCTATTTCAATATCATAAAATATTTCCCCAGTGTTTTCTTCTAATAATTTCATTCATTTTTTAAAAATATTTATTTATTTACTTTAGTTGTACACAATGCAATGCATTTATGTTTACGTGGTGCTGAGGATCGAACCCGGGCTGCACACGTGCGAGGCGAGCGTTCTGCCGCTGAGCCACAATCCCAACCCTAATTTCATTCTTTATTATGTTAATATACTCAATCCATTTTGAGTTGATTCTATAATTGGTGAGCTCAAGTAGTATAATGTATTTTGCTTTGTTGTTTTTGCACAGGATGACTTTGGCTATTTGACTTTTTCTTTGGTACCATGCAAATTTTTGGATTTTTTTTTAAAAATTCTATGAAGACTATAATTGGAATGTTGTTAGAAATTACACTGAATCTTAGATCAGTTTGGGTAGCATGAACATTTTTAAAATATTGATTCTTCTAGTCTATTACCAAGAAATGTCTTTTTACATTTTTGTGTTATTTTCATTTCCTTCATTAATGCTTTATATTTTTTTATTATAAAGATCTTTTACCTCTTCAATTAAACTTATTCCTACGTATTTTTTTTTTTCATAACTATTATAAACAGATCACTTTCTTAATTTCTATTTCAGATAATTTACTTTTGGCATAAAGCATTGCTACTAGTTTTTATATTGATTTTGTATCCTGCAACCATGTTAAATTCATTGATTATTTCTAATTTGTGTGTGTGTGTGTGTTTTATATTTTACTCTGCTTTTCACTACTGTGACTAAAGGAACTGATCAGAACAATGCAGAAAAGGAAAAGTTTATGTGAGGGCCTATAGTTTCAGAGGTCTCAGTCCATAGACAGAAGGCGCCATTCCTCAGGTGAGCCACAACATTATGGAGAAAGAATGTGGCAAAGAGAAGTGGCTTACATTATGATCAGAAAGCAGAGAGACTCCACTCACTAGATAGAAAACATATACCCTAAAGCCATGCCCCCATAATATGCAGAAAATGTATTTGATAAAATTGACATCATTTCATGATATATACACTGAACCAATTAGGTAAAAGAGGAACATACTTCAATATAATAAAGTTACCATTCAGTTAATCCACATCAAGGGATTAATTCACTGATTATGTTAAGACTCTCACAACCCAATCATTTCTCCTCTGAACCTTCTTGCATTGTCTCGCACATGAGCTTTTTGGGGACATCCAATCCATAATTGTGTGTGTGTAGTTCTTGGAATTTCATATATATATAAGATCATAACTACAAATGCTGACCATTTGACTTCCTCTTTAAATTTCAGTGTCCTTTATTTCTGCTATCTTGCTTGATTCTGCTGGCTGGGACCAATTAATATGTGGAATAACAGTGGTAAAAGTGGCCATCCTTGTCTTTTGCCAGATCTTATAAAGTTTTCATCATTTTCTCATTTAATATATTGTTAGCTGGTCTGTATATATATGATTTATTATATTGAGATATGTTCCTCTTATACCTAATTGGTTGAGAACATTTATCAGGAAATGATGTCAATTTTATAAAAAAAATCTTCCCTGCATCTATTGAGATCATCATATGTTGTTTTAGTCATTTTTCTCAGTTCTGTGACCAAAAGAACTGACAAGAACAATTTTAGAAGAGGGAAACTTTATTTGGGGGCTCACAGTTTCACATGTCTCAGTCCATATATAGCAAACTCCTTTCCTCAGGATCTGAGGTGAGGCAGAACATCATGGTGGAAGTGTGTGGCAGAGGAAGCAGTTGGGAACATGGCACTAAGAAGCAGAAAGCCAGTTCTTCTCACTACTGACAAAGTATAACCTCAAGGGCATACTCCCAGGGACCCACCTCCTCCATCCATACCTTACCAGCCTACAGTTACCACCCTTGCAGTAGATTAACACACTGATTAGATTAAGGCTTTCATAACCCAATCATTTCACCTCTAAACTTTCTTGCATTGCCTTGCACGTGTTTTGGCAGAATACCTCACATCTAAACTATAACATATGGTATTCATTCTTAATTAATTCTGTTAATGTATCATATCATGTTCATCAATTTATGCACATTGGACTATCCTTGTATCATCAGGATAAATTCCAGTTGATGCCGGGCACAGTAGCATGTGCCTGTAATCCCAGCTGCTCGAGCCCTGAGACAAGAGGATTCAAGTTCAAAGCCAGCCTCAGCAAAAGTGAGGCACTAAACAATTCAGTGAGACCCTGTCTATAAAATAAAATACAAAATAGGGCTGGGGATATGACTCACTGGTTAAATACCCCTGAGTTCAATCCCTGGTAACTCCCCCCCACCGCCCACACACACAAAACAATCCCAGTTGATCATGGTGAATAATATTTTTATGTGCTATTGGATTCAATTTGCTAATATTGTGATGAAAATTGTTCTATCTATGTTCATTATAGCTTTGTTTTTTGTATTTGGTCGTGAACATAGAGCAAACAGGAGAATAGGATCATTGATTTGCATAGTACTAATGTAGAACATGTGGAAGGAAAAAGGGTCAGAAGCAGTGGTCCTGTAGGTTACTATGTATGAGAAGTCATATCCAAGGAGAAAGAACTCTTCAAACTGGTGCACTAAGTGCCTTCCAAATCTGATTTTTTACCTGATTCTGACTTGCCAGGAAAACAGAATGGTTAGAGAAACATGGGTTTTGGAATAACATTCACAATATGTTTTTAAACACAAAGTTCTCTGTTATCCTGTATGCAGATAAGTAACTTACAAAATCTAAAATAAAAATATTGGTAGGAAATTACTATTATATAGTAATTTAAACAGATTGAATAATTTAGTGGTCACATTAATAGGCTTCAGACTTGGAAATATCTGGATATGAATTCCAGTTGGTTAATTGTAACCATGGAACTTTATTGAAGGAATTTGAGACTCTGAAAGCATAAATTCCTTGTAAAGACAAAAACAATCTCCTCAAAGGTGATTTCAAGGATGAATTAGTTAGTAACTATGAAAAGTTAATTTTAAGGTACATTGTTCATATGTGTATCATAAGTGTTTACTCCTGTTTTATTCTATATGATTCATAGCACTTAAGACATACCAAGGCCTAGTAATCATTTATTGAATCATTAGATCTCTTCCAAGTCTTAGATAATTTTGAGATATTTATAATTTTTATCAGTATCTCTTCCTATAATAAAATCATTTCTATTCCTTTTTACTTAGTTTGGTAATGATTTTATGATTATTTATTTTAGTGATTGAGGGTAAATGTCTAGAAAGTCCCAATAAGATGCCATATGTAATCCCAGGAGTGTTTTATGTAGAGGTGATTTGAAATATACCCGAACTCTGTTATAATGTAACATAATGTGATGACCACCAGTTAAATCAGATGGGCTCCATTCACATGTGGTTTGACTGTGGAGACTTAGGATGACACACACACACACATCAAGAGGAGCAAAGAAGTCAGCAACAAATTTAGTTTGTAAAATAACTAGCCAAAAATAAACCCACTAACAAAGCCACTTGTCTTTCTAGATAAACCATGAATTTTATTATAGATATCTATTGTTCCTCTTAGGTTCAGTGCTGTGATAACTGTTTTTAAAATGTGAATATCACAGTTAAATTAGTATAACATTATAACTTTAACAAACAAAAAAAAAAAACAGAGAAAATATGAGGAATGAAGCCAATTTAGAGCATTTTGGGAAAAGAGAAAGGACAGGAATAACTCAATCGAGAAGTGAAGAGAAAACAGTTGGGCTCTTAAGGAAACCAAATTAATTTGGTCAACTGAGCAAATACACATGTTCAAACTGACTCAGGTGAATCAGGCACCTTAATATCAATCAATAAACATTTTAAAGTATAATGATGATCAACAAAGAGATTCAAATGAAACAAGTAAAAGTCAGGAATGGTTCTTCAGATATTTTCCTCCCCTGTCTCAAACATCTCTCTCCTGCTAAGAAGAGATGAAGTCTCCAAATCAAGTACTGAAGGTCCCTCATATAGCAGGGATAATATCTATTACAAAATATTTCCATTTTATTTTTCAAATCATTGAATAATTTATGTGGCAGTTGCTAGAAACCCAGTTTCATAGGTTCTGGTTACTAAAATTGATCTCTACATGTATATCTTGCCAAGGATATTTCATAGACTCAGTCTCTTTTTCCCAAGGTTATGTCAGTAGTTTGTCCATCTACTGGGAGATCCTGTTGACAAAAAGATTAAGCACTACTTGCTTTTATTTTTTGCCCTGGAGGTGACTCACCTGTGAAGGGAACTGATCTGATGGATCACAGAACAGGTGAACTACTTTCTCCTGATAACACACTACCATTTTGATCTCTGTGCTTCATGTTGCAAGGAAAATGAAATAAATAAGTTAATTAAATTAAAAACCAGGAAGCATTAACGTGAAAACAAAAGCTATATTAAGCAAGTTTGGAAGTAGAGTAATAAAAATACAACTCAAGAAATGTGATTTACAAAATCTATAAACTCAAAGTATTATTTCTTGTTCCTCCTGGCTCTTATCTCTTTATTCTTCTTGTCCTCAATTCCATCCACAACATCGAGAGAGAGAGAGAGAGAGAGAGAGAGAGAGAGAGAGATTAAGAAATTTGCCTAAGATATCCCAGTGGTTTATTTTATTTGGTAGTTGGACTAGGACAAAATAAAAGATCTTCTGAATTAGACAAAATTTATTTTTCTGCCTTTATCCTTTATGGAAATAATTCCATATGTTATGATTTTAAGAATCTATTTATTTAAATAAATTAATCTAGACCCTAACATAACTATGTGAGATTCTAAAGAGACATTACAGAATACACTATCTCCCCTATCACAAATGGTCACTTATCAAGTAGGATTAAAAGTTAAAAAGAAAAACAGTAGGAAACAATTAAAATTATAAGGATACAGAGAAGGTGATTTTAACCTAGATTTTGTAGTCAGAGTAGGACTCTTGGGACTGGAAAGTGTTTGGTTTTATGATGGAGAAGATATTCCATGCATGTGGTACAGAGAATAGATAGGTTTAGATGTGAGGTAGAAAAATCAAGGTATTAGTATTTATTTACTATTTGAAGGATGAGGATGAGTGAAGTGATACCAGATGAATAATAAGGTGAATACTAAGAGGCCTTGAATAAATGGCATAGAGTTGGGAATTGATCCCATAATCAACTGGTAGCCTTTGAGGTATAATAAGCTTCACAATTTTATGACCAAATCTGTTTTTTAGAGCATAAAGCAAATTTCTTTCATTAAATACTTCAATGACCCATTGAATTAAATATGATTAAATAAAATTCTTTAATATATGACTTCATAGTGCCATTCATTATAATAATAGGCTTTCATTCATTACTAGTGTCAAAGAGGGTGATTTAGTATGCAGGGCTTTCCAAATTCATTTGAACATATCTTCAAAGATTACTGTTACCAAGAACTGGTGTGTTTGCCAGGTTAATATTTCAGAAAAATTATGACATTTTATAGAAATAGATTGAAGTAAAACTAGAATTAGGAAAATCTGAAAACAGTGTATTGCTGTAATTCAGTTAAGAGATTTTAAAGGAATACATTAAGAGGTTGAAGGAGGAATGGAAAATGTAAATGACTTTGGAGGAAATTAAGGATGTATAATTTAAAGAACAGAGTAATTTCCAAAAGGAATTGATTTAGGGTATTTGGAATACCTTCTCAGATGATTTGATAATATTACAGGAATCACTCTTCAAGGACTGCTACAACTTTATAGGTAGGAGGTTGTGATCCTGACTTCTTATCTCATGGCCCACTTGAAGATAAAAAGAAACATCGAATAACCCAGTCACTTCTGGACACATTGACACCTTCTAAATCTAGACACAGTAAGTCTTATTCTCATTCTGTCACCTATTTCTGTTTTCCAATTGCAGTTCCTTATCTAAGATGTGTAAGACTTCTCTTCCTACTTCGGGAGAAACTCATTTGGCTTTAACCTTACAATCCATCACATCCTTCAGTAATCATACAATCATGGTAGCCAAATAACAAATAGTAACATAAAAGAGCATTAATCATGCACAGTATGTTGTGGCTTTAAGTAATTGAGTCATGTAGCTTTCATCATCAAAGAACTTTGGTGTGGGATGTTGGAATAGTATTAAATAATTTGTTATACATTTTATTATGAATTTTATACCTTTGAAGGTATTTCAAATAACCTACATCAGTGATCTGTATTAATAAGCTACCGATGTCAATGACATATGACAAAAATTAAATCAATTTTACAGTGAATAAATAAAAACAAATTAGCAAATTGTGACCACCAACGAATTTGGACTTTTGATTTTCCTTATTGGCACATGTGATATTACTGGTATATTTGTACTTTTGATTTTTCTTATTGGCACACGTGGTATTACTGGTATACAAACAAATGGGTTAATAAAAAATTACTTTTCTTCCAATAAAGCTTTAAAAACCTATTTTGAGGTTAATGTGTTATCATGGCTATTTAAAGCTTAAGATATGATATGTTATAAAAAGTAATTAAGATTCTATAAGAAAAATTAGTGCCTGAATTTGTGCAATGAGTATAAAATGAATGGGATATTTTGTTGCAAAATTGTAATAATGGTTTCATATTTAAAAAAAAATATCCCTCTGCCAATATTGATGAGCTGGGTCATATGGGAGAGCAACTCCTAACCATGTATTTATTTTATTTTATAGATATCTTTGTTTAGATGTATATTTCATTTTAAGGTGCTCTTCAGAGTACTATTCCCTGGGAGAAATTATTCATAAATGGCACTAATGAGTGTCAAGCTGCATTTCAAGGCATTTTGAAAATTGTCCTATTAATTAATGGTGTAATTAAGCTTTTGTCAGTGACATATCATATTTCTGACAGGAATAGATGGCCTGTGTAAGTCAGTGCCAGGCAGCTATCCAGGCAGCCACTGCATATAATGGATGGTAGCAATTTAGCACAGGTTTATAGTGATGGGACCACCTCCGTGAGGGAGGCTGGCAACTTGCATACACAAACAGAGCTTTGCACTATACTTCAGGAAATAACTGTAGCCGAGATTGATGTGACCCCCTCCCTAGGATGACACATTAGCCTTTTACCATTAAACCATAAATAGTGTTTCTCTGAGCTTTTGTGACAAAAATGTCAATTAGCTACCAAATTTCATTTTCATTTAATTTTGTATTCAAATTCCATTTGCATATTAATGTGAACATGGTGCAGAACTGTTAGATTAGAATACCTCTCTAAGGCTAATAGGATGTAATACACACTTATTGAGGGTAATAGTTAATACACATTTAAATGTTGCCCACCACCACACATCTATTTGTGTGGGAGATATGCTACTCTTTAATGGCTCTCTAATATCAGTGTGTCACATACAGGAAGATTTAAACCCAAGCACAGAGCAGTAAAAGGACTAAAATGGAAAGAGAAGAAAGATCCAAGTACACTCACATCAACACAATTAAATATAAATCATTTTATTCTGGTCCTCCCTCTGCAACAGATTTCTATTAATTCTAGTATTAATAATTTACTCTCTGGCTCTAGCTATCAAGGTCTTAAAATTGAATAAAATTCAAATACAAGGATTGAATTTGCTTGGTAGAAACATTTTACTTCAGTGAAGCTCATGGGCTTAGGATCATTTTTACAGAAAGAATTACTTTTTTCTCTTATGTAAGTTTGTGTTATTCTGGTTTTTAATATTCAACTTATTTTTTATTTTAATATATCTATTTTTATGAAAAACTTCATAGTCTTTATGTCTTAGGTTTCCTGACATTTCTCAAGGTTTACATAGAATTATTAAATTGCATATTGGCACTGATACAGAAATCAATGTTACCATACATAGACTTAAATACTTGAAAAAAAAAAACATAAAAGACATTAAAATCAACCTTGTTCCACTCACTTCATTTTAAAAATGAAGAAAATGAAGACTGAGAGTTTTTGTAACTTGCCCATGGCCATGTATCTAGTCAGCATCAGAGCAAGGACCAGGAACTGACAGGTTCAATTTCTGTTCAGAGGTTATTTTTAAAGTCATTTAAAAAAAAAAATACTTCATATTTAAACAGAAATTGTTGAAATAAGAAAGAACAAAGAAAGTGAGAGAAGAGGAATGAGAGAAAGGGAAGGAGGAAGGGAGAGATAGAAGGAAGAAAGTAGGGAAGGAACAAAAGGGAACGTAAAGAAAAAGTTGTATGGTGTCTTGAGGATCTGATTTCAGTCTTTTAAGATGCCTCTGTAACTTAATAAAGTGTATTGTTCATCTTTTGAGACACAATTAGATTGTATTGCATTGTACAGTGAATTTCCAACTTGGAAATGAGATGTGTTTCAGAGTTCTATTTTGCAGCTATTTTTTTTCTTTTTATTGGTCTAATTTTTAAAAGCATTTTATTCACAGGAAGAAGGTTATATCAGGCCTACTCAAAAATGTTTGTATGTCCCAAAGTGAACTGGAACCCTAAGCACTTGGTTTAAGAAATGCAAAGTTGGAAAGATAAAGAGTTACTTTGAGAGTTTGTAGTGCAGTGAAGAGGAAGTTAGATATGTGGGTGCTGAGCAAATTAGGCTAGCAGTCTCTCAAAGAAAGACTCTGATAACAATTTGACCCAAATTTAGCTTGACAAAAGATGAAGCACTGTGTGAGAGAAGACAGAGAAAGAACGCTCTGTTGATGACAGCTTTTAGCATTTCCTGTACTGGTCAGTATGTTTCAGCTTTGTCTGAAGTATGTATTTCCACCTACTATACTGAAGTCCTCCTTTTAACCCAACTCATCTTCTCAAAAGGTACTTTAGATTAATTGCAGTTACTTAAGCATTTCTTCTTTGGAGGGTCTTATTCATGATGTTTTCCAATTGCACAGTCCTTCCACCAAGAGAAATTTCCAGCAACAATTTTAATACTCTTTATAACAACAACTAATATACATGGGTGTTCTTCGATGCTAAAATAAACTTAAATATTTATTTTAATACTTGGATTCATTTAAATTTCACAGCAACCCTAAGAGGCAAAGTATTGATATTCTCATTTCACATACAAAGAAGTTGAGGCAGAAATGTTAAACAGTTGATTCAAGTCACACAGCTAGAAAACAGCAAAAATGGAATTCAAACAACATTGAACACTTTGTTCTAATATTCTTAGGGGAGATATTGCCACCATTGCCTTTTTAAGGGGGAGAGGATGAGCATATGCAGAGTTAAATTAGAACAGATTATTCTTCACAGTCTCAAAGGGAACTAATCCTTCAGACAAGTTGATCTCTGGAACAGGCAATTTTTATTTTGAAAAAAATTATGCCCCCCAAAAATAAAAGAAAAGCGAGATATTTTTTTTCTAGCTAGGTCTTAAAATCTAATCACTTTTCCACATAATTTCATCACTTCTTAACTCAAAGCATACGTGTTAATTTTTAATGCAAATCTTACCCTGAATTTCACACACTCAGAATGTGCTGGGTAGAAATTTTTTTCTTCATTTGGGAGTGTAATAAAGATCATAGTAACTTAGTTTAAAAAAAAATCAGACTCGAGGGCCATTCCACCTGAATCTTAGGGCATTTTATCATTTATAGGATGGGGTGAGGTTTAAAAGATTGGGGTCACCTTTCTAAGAACTCACAAAAACTTAGGGGAGTCATTTAGAAACAGAGATGGGACCTCTGACATTAGACATAGATATCTGTATTTTCCAGTCCAACAGTACTTTGAATCAGGAAGTCAAATAGCATATCTGCCACTCTTCAGTAACACAAATTTTGCTGAATGTGACAGAACTGATAACTAATTCTAGCCTCCTTAGGATGGTGTAATATTATTTTACTCAGATGTCATGGCCACTCCCAGAGTAATAAAAGAAGACAGACTTGTACCAAGATCTGGTATCAGCTGACTTTCCCCCTCATGAGGATTCTGCTCTTTATTCCAGATATTTCTCCTATGCCCTGCTTTATCCATTGCACAATGCCCTCATATTGCAAACTTTGCTTTAGACTCTGAACAAGGCATTTCTTCTGAAGCAAGGGAATTAATTTACCTTGGAAGGGAGTGACTATTAGAACAAGAAGTGTAAAATGATAACAAAACACAAAATATTCTGCTACGTCTATCTCATTCTCTGCTGGATGTTTAGACTTCTAAGACTTAAGGTTCCTTTACAATTAATAAAACCTGAAAGAACTCCTTACATTACACCAAATCTACCTACTAATGTGATATCAGTTTGTCCTTGTCTCATGATATGACCTGTGATACAAAGTTGCCTAAAGCAGGGACACATTTTTTTATCTTTGACTTGCTTTGGCTAATCCTCACATCCAGACAGTAGTTGGACGCTCTCTACCACCTACTTCATAAATCTCTCCTAATTCCATCTATTGCCACTTCCATGGGGAAAAACCATGTTTGATTATGTGAATCCCTTGACAGCATCAACATTACCATGGAAAAACCATGTTTGATTATGTGAATCACTTGAATCATCAACATTACCATTCAATAGCTTACAGCCCCCATATTTATTGGCCTTTGTGCCTTAAATTGATAATGGATTCCATCTTCAATCCATTATCCACATTTTGATCTTTTAAAATATCAGATTTGCCAGAGCATTACTTTGATTGGATGCCACATTAGCTTAGATGGTTTTCAGAGTAATATCTAAACTCATGATGCCATCGAAGACCATTGATATCTTACCATTATATCTTTCTGTCTCACTACTATTTTTTCCATATTTAACTCTTATATTCTATGTATTATGTCTCATGCATCAATATTTTAACTATAAATAGTTTCCAGAATTCCTCTTTATTCTATACTGTTGAAAATGCTTTTCTTTGTTTTCTCCTGAAGAGTTGCTATCCACACTTAACATCTCCACCTCATGTTGTCTCATCTTATTAACTGTTAGATCCTTCCAAAATCAATGAAAGCATCATTTCTTTTGGATGGCTTCCTTGAACTTCTAACACTGAGTCAGAACTTTGTATGTGCTCCTATAGCCCCATGGCTTCTAATCACTGAATTGTGCTATAACTATCTGTTTGCTTGTCTGTCTTCCTCAGCTAGATAATACACCCTTCCAGATAAGCAGTGATGTCTCATTCATCATTACATCTTAGTACCTGGAAGAGTTTAGTCATTTAGTAAGTGTTGGGGAAAATGAACAATTGCCCTAAGGGCATATGTGAGTTTTACACAAGTATTTCTAGAACTGCCTAGAACCCAGATCTTATCATCTTTTTATAAGAATCTTTTTGCCACTCTTCTGTCTTATCTAAAAGAGTTCAGATAGCTAACAAATGAATTTAACAAAAGAATTTAAAAAGGAGATAACACAATATCTTGTATGAAGTATTTGCCATTATTAATATTTTTTTTTCTTCTTATCATTTAAAACCCTGAATAGCTTTAACAGGGTAAGTCTTACAGGATGACTTTTACTGATCATTCAGTAATGATCAGTTCTGCACACAAAAGAGCTCAGTATTCACTTGGTGAATTTCTAATATATTTAAATTAAATTGGCAACTCATTATAGTGACTAAGACATAGAATTACTTTGTCATAAATTATAGGTAATCTGTATTTTCACATTAACTCTATTACTAGTAATAGAGTTTTAATGTGGTACTTACACTTTGATAAAAGAGAAATCATGTTGCCACTAAAAATATGCAAGATGTGAATAGAGGGAAAAAATGGGGAGGTAGAGAAGGGATAAAATATGTGGGGAGAATAAGGAATTACAGCAAAAATCATAATGACTAAGAAAATAGCAACAAAGAAAGTGATGGAAAAAAGAAAGATGAATGGAAAATAGTAATAGAACGGGCTAGAGAAATTGCAGGAAAGACTACTAGGAAAGAATGAAATAGGACATCAAAACTAGAGCACACAATATGAAATATATATGGGTCTCTGCTATAATAAGAAAATGAAGTGGTGCAAATAGAAATGTATGTACCATTTGCCTAAATTTGAAATAGGAAGTTTTCACATAAGTAGAAAAGAGAAAAAGAAAGATAGGACGTTGCATTTTTTAGTCATTTTGTTAATGATTAACTTATAAGATTATTTTACATCCCAAACTTAATTTAAGAATCACAGTTACAATTGATTGTACAATTGCAAAACGATCTTTCCTTTTTTCAAGGCTGTGTAGAGACACAGCACCACTAGGTAGTGCTCTCAGGTTTATGTTTACCACAGTGAATTGCGTGTATCTTCTTCAGTTTGCTATGTTGTACAGCTGCAATATATATCTGGGGTCAGGGGACAGGAGATGTGCAACATATTCATTAATTCAAACATTAACAGAAAGGACATGTGCAGTGATACCATTTTATGAAAGTATTTTTCTCCTTAAGAACATAGTATTTTATTTTCCCTGTAGATTTTCTTTAAACCCACTTTAGTCTGCTGTAATGGATTTGGAATTCACTATTTGATATCTTGTCAGAGAATAAAGAAAAGCTTACATAGTAGATTTTAGGAACTGGACATTTTGGAGGCTCCTGTTGAAAAGAATACAGAGAAGGGACTTTCTGACTCACTTCCTATCTTTCTCATGTGATTAATTTTAATTCTGTAGTATAGAAAAAAATGGAAAATGAAAGTATAAGCCTAAAGCACATAGAATAAATCACCATATTGAGATAAAAACTTCTATATAAATAATAGAAGAGCTGATTGAACAGTTACCTATATATCACAAATTCAAAACATCGGTGTTAAATTGTATTTCTACAAAAATAGATCTTGGTTGAAGACCTTAACTGCATAAATTTGATAGAAGATGGGAATAGTCTACATTTTCAAATTTTCTCTGTTAATTGCATTAAATTTTTAAAATTCGTATGTGTAAAAGAAGGGGTGATTTTGAATTAGATGAGAAAAATAATATTTGGAAAGAAGTCTTTCTTCCAAGAAAAATCAGCAATCATCAATGTACATCATTCATGGTGAATTTATTTATTGCTGTACATTTTTTATTAATGTAAGAAAACTAAACACACACACACACACACATTTGTATGTATTTTGGATCCAAATTTCCTGTTTGATTTGAAGAAACAAAGTTAAGTGTCTTTGAGGGTGAAAATACAGTGAAGTAATGTTTATAAGGAAGAAATGTAAAATTATGTACAGGTATTTAGCTAAAATACTTTGATCTTATTTCCATATTCATTTCATACACAAAGAATTAGATTTGTGAAATGGAAAATTTTTGGCAATAAGCGTATGCATGTAAAAAATATTCTCCTCACTCTCAGCTTCTTAAAATAGCCTACCATTTTGTATTCTAGGCAAAGAATTATACTAAATTGTCCAACAATATTTTTTAAATTGTCCTGTCCTCTTGAGGAAGGATGGACATTAGCACATCAGCAGACAAGTCGTTTGGGAGACTTCTGTAGCCATAAATATTCAGTTCAGGATTAATTCTCTGACCATTCACCTATTTGTCATAGCTTCTTTAATTAAGGCCCTTAATTGAGGAAATAAATATATCATGATATTGAACAGGTACACTTTCTAAAGCTTTTCTTCAACCTAACCAACTCTAACTTTTAAAATAGTATGCATCAGCTTTCTAAAAAAATTACAAAGGTAATATTTCAGGATACTTGCATTTTCCTGGACACATTTTGAGTATATTCCTAGTTTACATAAAGTTTTCCTATTTCTTCTTCTACTTGCTCTTGCTCATCACCACAACTTTAACTAATTTATACTGTTATTAGCTACATAGTATAATTCATTATATTGTGAGATCTTTGAATGTTATTTCTTGCTTATTTTTTTAATTCATCTTTTTCATTTGTTGCCTCATATGATGCCTTTTTATAGTATATGAACAATAAATGCTTGCTATCTTAATGTGCTTAAATATATTTTAAACATAGTGTACATTCACCCGATCAAAATCCCCAATACTAGTTTAGAGAAAATCATATTCAAAAGACCATAATTTTTAATAAAATCCAATTTGTTTTTCAACTATAAACTTTATTTAAGACTTAGGGAAAATTGTGTTTTAAGGATAGTGTGGTTTTTTTTTTTTTTAAATAAAAAATGTGAACTATTTAAAATATATCTTGTTTTCCTAGAGATAGGATTCCAGGTTTCCATAATTCTCTGAAATGGCTTTAGCAGGAAGTAATAATGGAAAGTGAACAATAATTTTAGTGATTAACACACACATGCACACCTCAAAATGAAGTAGAATTCTGCCTGGTGAATCTAAGGAACCAAAAAGTATACTTGGTGTTATTGGTTAACTGATAAGAATGCTTGATACTTTAGGTCCTCCAAGAATGAGATGCTGATATGGACTTCAATATCAAAGCATCCATTAGTAAAATCATCTATAGGGAAAATGGTGAGGAAGTGGAAGGAGGCTTGGAGACCTAGCAGAAGAGCATGCAGGCCCTGCTTTTATGAAGAAGGAAAAGATGAGAGGAACCTTGGATGAAAGACTTTTGGACTGAACTTCATGCTGTCATATACATCACTGCCACAAACTAGTTCTTGGCCTCACCTATTTTATATCACATTGATGCTAGACTCTTGACACCAAATTCATCCACCTTGCTGTTGTGAGTCAACACAGTAATTGATAGGAATCTACTTGGAAGCCATTCTTTCAGTGGAAAAGTGACAAAAACTTAACTGACCATGGACTGAATCTCTGAAACTACGAGCCAGAATAAACTTTTCCTCCTCTAAGTTTTTTCTTGGTAGAATATATTGGTCATAGTAACACAAACCTAATTAGCACAATACTTATTGCTAAAATTTTTATAGAAACAGGACCTAAATGAAAGCCTAGTTAGGATGGATCCTTTACAAAGAGAGACCCTAAAATTAAGTTATATTAGTTTTTTGATAAATTTAGCTCTTATCAAAAGAAAGATTATATTTTTTTCCAAAAAAAAAGCACCAATTACACATCTAGTCTAAATATGCCTATTATTATTACATCAAAAACTCATTGTGACTATGGAAGCTAAATTTCTTGACTATCTTTATATTTTAGTTGTAGATTTTTTTTTTTCTTTTATTGTCCAAGTAAAAATTTGGGGTACTTTACCAATTTTTACTTACACTGTGGAACTTTAGCTATTGTGTGCTACAATTGTTCAACAAAGATACTAGTGTTTAAGATGTCTTTATGAAAATTAATTTTCAAATTCTAAAAGATTTTAGCATCTTATTCATCTTCCTGAATTTGAGAATATAATTAGTCTTCTTATAGAAAATTTATAACTTGACATATACAATGATTTTAAATTGCGCTTCCATTCATTTTCAAATTTGCATTGAAGAGGTGTACTGAATTTTATGTCACTGCTAGAATTTTAAAAATTTTGCTATGAATAAGATATATATTAGGAGCTGGCTTGTGGCTCAGTGGTAGAGCGCTTGCCTAGCACGTGTGAGGCCCCCCGTTCAAACCTCAGCACCACATACGATAAAAATGAATAGAATAAAGTTATTAAAATATATATATTATATATAAATATACATATGTATAAATATAAAATATATATATATAATTTCCCATTAAATTTAAAGATAAACATCCATTTTCCTGTCCTGTTAAAATTACATACTCAATAATTTCTAATTATTAGGGTCAAGGTTAATTAGTTCATAGTGACATAACCTATTAACCATGCAGTGATTTCTAACAAGGCAATTTGTGATACTTGATACAATATTTTTGTCACTGCTTCCCTTTAAGATAAATCCATGATATATAAATGAATTTTGAATATGGCATAAAATATATTCTGTTTTGAAACATGTTGCTCTAGTAAAACATCTGTTCATAATGCTGTTTTCTTCCATGAAGAAGTAAATTGAAACAACTAATCATATAAAAACATACAGCTTCCTTCAGAAGTAGACTAGTCCATTTTTTTTTTCCTGCAGCAAATAGGGAAAACATTGGAATTATTTTACATATTTCACAGGGGCCTGAGTTGCAAACATTTGCACTTTAGCAAATATCACATTTTAAAAATTAGACAAGCAAAAAACACTTATTCTATCAACACCTTGTTATATGTGTGAAGACAATTAATTTAATCTGCACAGTGTTTACTTGTTTATACTCTGAAATCCTATGGATTAATCACTGCTAGAAAGCTGTATTCCACATCACTAGTGGCTCATGTATAGCTGCTAAAGAGGTTCTTTTCTCATGAAGAAATATGTGCCAAGGTTTCAGCATATTTGCAATTTTAAATTGAACATTTTAACACATGCTTAAACTGGTAATTTGACTTATAAAAATATCTAAGGGAATGTTACAATAGTGATAAACATATTTATATGGCATAAGATGGAGTAAATTTGCCACAATTGCTTGGCAATGAGAGAAATGCAGTAGTAGAGCTCATTTATGAGCTAAAAACATGAATAACAAGATTCTAGTACAGAAACACAAGGTCACCTAATAGAAAAAAAATTGTTTTTTCAATACCTTTCCTTATCACACACATTAAATATGTATATTAGATATTAGATATATGTATATTATATATGTTTTTTTAAAAAATTATATAAACTGGAAGAATTACTGAATGACCTAGGAACTGGGGAAAAATCAGAGATGCCCAGGCCATTGGTTCTTTTATGTGGCAAATAGCATGCTCATTCGGTGTAGTACAGAAAGAAAATATAAAGTCAATACTAATATGTAATCATTATTATATTCTGTTAATTTATAGAGTATGTTTTTATACTTTATGATAATTAAAATTTAATAATAGTCAATGTACAAATATTGGGGTGAACATTTATTAGTAATTTTCATTAGTGGAGGGATAAGATGAAAATATTTGGATACCACTTACCTCCATAAAGCTATAAGCAGTTCGACTCTTCCTAGAGAGAGAGAAGAGCCTTAACCACTAAAATATAAGTATTCAGATCCCATTAGGAATGTCTTCCCCATTATGAAATAGCAATCCTAATATGATATTATACCAGTGTTGACTACAGCTGTTTTACATAAACATTTGTTTTATATTAACATCAAAAGAGACATTCTGATTTTATTAATAATTCTGTGACTGGTAACTATACATAACCCTTCCCATGTAAAAATGTAACCCAAGTCTGTGCCTGAGTGGTTTTACAATACTTTTGTCAGAAGAATACGAAAGGGAGGATTTTAGCCCTTGTTAAGTTCACCAAAAGGAGAGTCACTTCAATAAATGTTTTAGAAAAATTAAATGTTCACATGTAAGAGAATGAAATTGAACTTTTATCTTACACTAAACAGAAAATCAACTGAAAACGAATTAGACTTAAACTAAGACCTAAGATAGGAAAACTGCAAATGCATTAAAACTATGTTTTATAGGGGACAACTTCGTGAAAATGATTTTGGCAATGATTTCCCAGCTACAACACCACAAGTAGAAGTGACAAAAATTAAAGAAGACAAGTGTACCCCTGTTCAACTAAAACTCTCTGCACAAGCAAAAGTTTCAGTCAACAGAGTGAAGATGTAATGTGCATAATGGGAGAAAATATTTATAAACCACATATCTGAAAATGAACTACTATCTAACATATATAAAAAGTCTTATAACTCAACAGCCAACATAAAAATAATCTAATTAAAAACTGGGCAAAGGACTTGAACAGAGATTTCTTCAAAGTAGATATGCAAATAGCCAATAGATACACGAAAAATGCTCAATCTCACTAGTCCTCAAGAAAATCTCCAACAAAAATACCATATCACCTCACAAATGTTGGAATGTACTATGGTTTGAATGATGGTTTTTCTTCTAAAATTCATGTTTGAACTTTATCCCAATGCAATAGTATGAAGAATTTGAGATTAGATTAGGAAGGATTGGTCTGCAAGAAAGGAATGAATTCCCTATTAAAAGTCTCAGTTTTGAAGAGGGCCTTTTCTGCCCTTCTCTCTCTTCTCTCATTTAAGGACTCTGGTACTCACTCCTCTCCTCTGAAGGATGTAGCAACCCCATTTTTATACTTATCTAATCCCTTGTATTTTATTATAGTAGCACAAACAGACAAGACAGAATTGTTATTAACAACAGCAATAACAACAACATGGTATTGGTATAGAGAAATTAGAACTCTGATACATTATTGGTAGAAATGTAAAGTGATGTAGCCTCTAGAGCAAACAGTTTGGATATGTGTAGTTTCCACCTGTAATTTAAAAGTAGTGGGGCATTGTGGCATATGGCTTCAGTTCCAAACACTCTAGAGGCTGAAACAGGAAGACCATAAGTTAGAGGCCAGCCTGGGCAATTTAGTAAGGCCCTAAGCAACTCAGCAAGACTCTGTCTCAAAATTAAAAAATAAATAAATAAAAAGGATCAGGATGCAACTCAGTGGCAAAGAACACCTGGGTTCAATTTCTAGTTAAAAAAATAATTAAAAGTAGAACTATCACATAGTCCAGAAATTCCCCTTCTGCATATATAGCAAGCCCTTCTTAGCTATGGATCTGGCATCCTCAAATTCAACCAACCATAGACTGAAAATATATCTAGAAAACTGTATCTTTACTATATAGACTTTTTGCTTGTCATTACACCCTATGCGATGCAGTATAAGAACTGCCTGCGTAGTATCGTGTTGTAATAGATAGTACAAATAATTTAGAGATTATTTAAAGTAGACAGGAGGGTGTGTATGAAAATACTTTGCCATTTTTATATGAGGAACTTGAGCAATTCCAGATTTGGGCATTAGCAGGGATACCAAAAATATGAAGCTATCTGCTGAAGTGAACAGCCCAGTCCACACCCAACACAAACCAACCCCAGATGTGATTAAGGTCATTTTAAGTCACTCATTTCCACTGGAGGTAGAAGAACCTCAGTACCACAGAAGAAAGACTAAAAATAGCCAGTAGAATAAATGCAAAAATGAGTCTAGCCTAATTTATTGATTACAAAATAATGAATAAATAGAGGAATTGTATTTTTAAGCTTGGGATGCTTTGTTACACATCTGTATGTAACTGAGACAAGCATGCTAGAAGTGTACTGAAAATGCAAGTCTACTTCTCTAATCTTAAGAGCAGGGTTAGAACAAATCTCTAAGAGAAAACAACACTTCCCTCCTCAACTAGAAAATAATGCAATATATTATGTGTTTGCATGAAACAATAACTGTGATTCTCAATTGACAGTTTTGCAAGAGTTGCTAAGGAATACTCCTGCAGAAACAGGATGACATGGCAGTTATCATTCAGTGTTCACATATTTGCCCACAAATAAACAGATGACTTTCCTTTAAACTGTGAAGGGGAGTTTAGCACTAAGACCAAAGGGTCAAACATATTGAAACAAGGCACAAAAAGTTCTAGTTTGTTCTGATTATCAGAGGGAAGTCTTAACCAGTCAGCAGGCCAAGGAGAGACAGTAGACCCACTTAGCTTCAGGACAGCACTAAGAGTGCAATAGCTGGGAGAAAAAATAGATGAAAAAAATTCTGGTTAGGAAGAGTCAATCAGAGAAAATGGTAATGGCAGTATTTCCAAATGCACCTGGTTTATTATCAGCAATTATGATGACCTGCATAAGGACATTATTTGAAATGTAAGAATTATCTAAATGTTTTTGTATTGTTGCATCATTATCATAGAATTCTTCTGTTACATGCTTTTGCTTTTTAGAAGCTTCCATAAATGAGGGGCTAACTATATAATCATTTGCAGCTGTGAGTAACTGACTCTGATCACATTCTTGTACTTGTGATCTTTTAAATATTTGCACCTGCAAACACTGGGAGCATAACATCATGATTTTTTTTTTTCCAAAAGTCAATGAAATAAATAAATTTGCATGTGTTTGGTACTACTTTTGAACACACACAAAATTATGTAACTTCTAAACAAAATAATTTCAAACATAACTGAGACACATCATCATTTAAGAAGTGAATGAAAATCTCATTTTAGTCCAAATATATCTAAGAATATATTTTATTAAGAAATGAAAAGATATATCTCTGTGACTGTAATAGCATAAACATAAATTCAAGAGGATTTGATCAAACTTCACCTTTTAAATATTAAGAAAGATTTGAATTTCTGAAAATTAATAGCATGATAGACATACAAAAATAACAGAGATGAAGAGATTGCAGTTTTATTGTAATGTTTAAAAGTAGAAATGAAATGTTTATAAGTTTATTGATTGTTATCTTTATGTTCAGTAGATTGGAGAATGGAGAATAAAAAAGTTCAATTATTTACCATAAAAATCATAAAATTATGTGCATATATACATACATATATTTAATTATATGCACATATATATATATACATATGTGTGTGTTTGTATATATGTGAAATAAACAGGGCAATAAATCTCTCCCAATATTTTCTATTTCTGGATCACCCCACAGGTAAGTTAGTAAAAAAAACAAATGGTTTTCATTTGAATATGGTGCTCTGTGCATTTTGTCAAGCTTTGCTTAACACTGTAATCAGATCCAACTGATTATGTTTCTAATACATGCCACTTGTTCACTGCTATGTGGAGAAAGAAAACAACCAAAATCTTCACATCTGCATGCTGAAAGGCTTCTTCATACATCTTTTTAAATCTAATCCTAATAATAATCCTAAGAAATATGTGTAAGTATTGTTAAATTTACAGATAAAGAAAATGAGGCTTAATGAGACTGTGTATCTTTTTCTTTTTTATGCATTTGGTGATTTGGGTAACAAGAGATTCTAAATGGATCTGAGACTTTAACCTGAGCCCTTTCCTACCCAGTTTTTAATCTCTCTTTGTCTTAGTTTCTTTTTAGTAGACAAGTTTATTTGTTTACTGATACTGGTGTTGTTGTAGTACTAGATACTCCATAGTGAGTACCACAAATAATACTCAGGATCACTGTCATTTTAAGAGTATTTAAAATCTTAATGTAAAATATATTTGCTTTAATTTCATATAAAATTTAGAATGATATAGGCATAAAGATGGCACTGGTATTTATTTATTTATTTATTTATTTATTTATTTATTTATTTTCCAACTGAGATCACAGTAGTTGAAGCAGCTACTTCTTCTGCTTACTTTGATACAGGCTTTATGCCTAGGTCATGTTTGCAATGAAATATCCACAGCCACTGTAGCTATTGAGTGTGTATATAGACTTCAATTTCAAAATGATTCGCTGCTAGGGAAGGCAAATTTTTTAAAGAGAGACTAATTTTAAACAAATCTAATACAGTCTGACATTTAAAATGTCAATAAAAAGTAGCAATAAATTTAACTCATTTAGTATTACCAACATGAAAACATGGCATAAAACCAGGTATGCTAATTTTAATAACTCCAATTGATATTGAGAATACTCAAATTCAGTTAAACTAAATCATACACCCTGATTATATCCAAAATAATCTCTAAAGAGATGCTGAACTTGGAAAACCATATTTACAAGAATGTTGAAATTTGAACAACAGTAAGTAAATAAACAAACAAGAAACAAAATGACCCTTTAGGTAGATTTTGAAGTTATTCAAATTTGTCTATTTGATATCTATTACTTTATCAAAAGGAGATCTTAAAGTGGGGTCTATATTTGGATTCTCTATTGTAAAAATTAATGCCTGGAGAAAATCTGGAATGGTCAATGTGGTGCAGGATTAAAATTGGAGGCACTGTCATGAGCTCACATTTGGTTTAATTATAGGTAGATTATTAAAATAATTATAAAGTATCTCCTTGGATTAGTATGTACATATCCTAGTTCTGGCTGTTGAGAGGATCCAGAGGCAATGAGTCCTCAATATCAGTGAATGAATATGTGCCCATATCTTGTTTTCTAATACAACTTTACAGCACAAAAAACCAGAACCTCTTTGGAGAAAGACTAATTGAGGACTATGGAAGGTAATATATAGCATCTCCATGAGGAATTTGATTTGCCAGAAAGTAAAGAATTCATAAAAAATAACAATAAAAGAAGAAGGAATGGGAACATTGAGAACACGTGAAAGAACAAAGGAGCTAACTGAAATAGTTCCCAATTGCCAAAGCTGGAACCATCTGAGCAATATTGTATATATTATAGTAATGCATTCAAAAATCTTTAATGCTGTATCAAGTTAAAATATATACATGCATATATATGCAAATATATGTTTACATATAAATATATGTTACACACATGTGTACATATATATGTGAGTGTGGAGATAGAGAGACAGATAGACATCAAAAAAGAAAACAAATCTCCCATAGAGAAGAATTTGAAATAATTAATATAGACACTGCTCTCTTAGGGAGGTAGAGTTTATTTCTCCACCTGTTGAGTGTGAGTTGCTTTTAATGACTTGTTTCTAAAGGTTAGGCTATAGAAGTAGAGGTGGTGGGGAGAGTAATTTTATAATGAAGAGTACCCACCAAGCCTGTACTTGGCAGTTGATGTGGGTTACCATCAACAGTGACAAGTCATGTTGAAATCATGGATGGTTGATATGTTATTGGAAAGGCAAAGCTGTAACTCCCTAATCTTCCTTTCCCAAACACATAATTCACAGGCTAACTGAAAAAAATTCAGGAATACCACAACAGATATTTATTCATTCTCTAAAACAGGTGACCAGTACTCTTCAAAGTTGTCAAGGTCATCAAAATCAAGAGAAGTCTAAGAAACTGCCATTTTAGTGACGAGGATAAGGAGATATATAATAATGGCATATTACAATAGCTCACTGAATGGGTTCTGGAATAGAAGAGAAAATGGATATGACGTACGAAGTATGAAAAAATAATATCATAAATCTGTATGCCCCAAATAATGGAGCACCTACATTCATCAAACAAATGCTTCTTAAGTTCAAGAGTAAAATAGACCACAACACAGTTATTCTAGGGGACTTCAACACACCTCTCTCACCAATGGATAGATCATCCAAACAAAAGCTAAACAAAGAAATTTTAAGCCTCCTCAAAACAATTAACAATTTAGACCTAACGGACATATATAGAATATTTCATCCCTCAGAAAACGAATACACATTTTTCTCAGCAGCACATGGCTCCTTCTCCAAAACAGACCATATATTATGTCACAAGGCAACTCTCAGCAAATATAAAAAAATAGAGATACTACCCTGCATGCTATCGGACCATAAAGGGATGAAATTGGAAATAAACAACAAAACAAGGAATAAGAAAAACTACTCCATCAACTGGAAGCTAAACAACATGCTACTGAATGAACAAGGGGTTGAAGAAGACATCAAAGAGGAGATCAAAAAATTTTTAGAGGTAAATGAGAACACAGATACATCATATAGAAATCTTTGGGACACTATGAAGGCAGTAGTAAGAGGAAAATTCATTGCACTGAGTTCATTCCTTAAGAGGAAAAAAAAAAAAACCAACAAATAAATGACTTAACATCACACCTCAAAGCATTAGAAAAAGAAGAACAGACCAACACCAAGAGCAGTAGAAGACAGGAAATAAATAAAATCAGAGCAGAAATTAATGAAATTGAGACTAAGGAAACCATTCAAAGAATTGACAAGACTAAAAGTTGGTTCTTTGAAAAAATAAACAAAATTGACAGACCCTTAGCGATGATAACGAAAAGAAGAGAAAAAACTCAAATTACTAACATTCGTGATGAAAAAGGGAATATCACAACAAACACCTCAGATATACAGAAGATAATTAGAAATTACTTTGAAAACTTGTACTCTAATAAAATACTGAATGCATTGACAGATTTCTAGAGTCATATGATTTGCCTAAACTGGATGTGGAGGCTATACACAATTTAAACAGATCAATTACAAGCGAAGAAATAGAAGATGTTATCAAAAAGCTACCAACAAGGAAAAGTCCAGGACCTGATGGGTTTACAGCCGAGTTCTATAAGACTTTCAAAGAAGAACTAATACCAATGCTCTTCAAACTATTTCAAGAAATAGAAAAAGAGGGAGCTCTTCCAGACTCTTTCCATGAGGCCAATATTACATTAATTCCAAAGCCAGGCAAAGACACATCCAAAAAAGAAAACTTCAGGCCCATATCTTTAATGAACATAGATGCAAAAATCCTCAACAAAATCCTGGCAAATTGGATACAAAAACATATCAAAAAGATAGTGCACCACGATCAAGTGGGGTTTATTCCAGGGATGCAAGGCTGGTTCAACATTCGGAAATCAATAAACATAATACATCACATCAATAGACTGAAAGACAAAAATCATATGAACATCTCAATTGATGCAGAAAAAGCATTTGACAAAATACAACACCCCTTTATGTTCAAAACACTGGAAAAACTAGGAATATCAGGAACATATCTTAACATTATAAAAGCTATTTATGCAAGGCCCTGAGCTAACATTATCTTAAATGGAGAAAAATTGAAAGCATTCCCTCTAAAAACTGGAACAAGACAGGGATGCCCCCTTTCACCACTGATATTTAACATAGTACTGGAAACTCTGGCCAGAGCAATTAGACAGACAAAAGAAATTAAAGGGATCAAGATAGGAAAAGAAGAGCTCAAATTAGCACTATTTGCTGATGACATGATAATCTACCTAGAAGACCCAAAAAAACTCTACCAGAAAACTTTTACAACTAGTAAACGAATTTGGCAAAGTTGCAGGATACAAAATCAATACACATAAGTCAAAGGCATTTGTGTACATCAGCGACAAAAACTCTGAAAGGGAAATGATGAAAAATACCCCATTTACAATAGCATCAAAAAAAAAAAAAATACCTGGGAATCAACCTAACGAAAGAGGTGAAAGACCTCTATAACGAAAATTATAGAACACTAAAGAAAGAAATTATAGATGAACTCAGAAGATGGAAAGACCTGCCTTGCTCTTGGATAGGTAGAATTAATATTGTCAAAATGTCCATACTACCAAAAGCATTATACAGATTTAATGCAATTCCAATCAAAATCCCAATGTCATTCTTCAAAGAAATAGAAATAGCAGTCATGAAATTCATCTGGAAAAATAAGAGACCCAGAATAGCCAAAGCAATCCTGAGCAAGAAAAGTGAAGCAGGGGGCATCACCATACCGGACTTTAAATTATACTATAGAGCAATAGTAACAAAAACAGCATGGTATTGGCACCAAAACAGACTGGTGGACCAATGGTACAGAATTGAGGATACAGAGACTAATACATATAATTACAGCTATCTTATATTAAACGAAGGTGCCAAAAATGTACAGTGGAGAAAGGATAGCCTCTTCAACAAATGGTGCTAGGAAAACTGGAAATCCATATGCAACAAAATGAAATTAAACCTTTACCTCTCACCATACACAAAACTCAATTCAAAGTGGATCAAGGACCTAGGAATTAGACCAGAGACAATACACCTAATAGAAGAAAAAGTAAGCTCCAATTTTCAACATGTTGGATTAGGCCCCAAGTTCCTTAATAAGAATCCTGTAGCGCAAGAATTACTACCAAGAATTAATGAATGGGATATATTTAAACTAAAAAGCTTCTTTTCAGCCAAAGAAACAATCAGTGAGGTGAATAGAGAGCCAACTAATTGGGAACAAATATTTAATACATGCACATCAGATAGAGCACTAAATCTCTAGAATATATAAAGAACTCAAAAAACTTTACACTAAAAAAAGAAATAACCCAATCAATAAATGGGCTAAGGAATTGAGAAGACACCTCTCAGAAGAAGATAAACGATTAATCAACAAATACATGAAAAAATGTTCAACATCACTGGCAATTAGAGAAATGCAAATCAAAACTACTCTAAGATTTCACTTCACTCCAGTCAGAGTGGCAGCCATCAAGAACACAAGCAACAATAAATGTTGGAGAGGATGTGGGGGAAAAGGCACACTCATACATTGCTGGTGGGACTGCAAAATGGTGCAACTGTTATGGAAAGCAGTATGGAGATTTCTTGGAAAACTGGGAATGGAACCATCCTATGACCCAGCCATCCCACTCCTGGGTCTATTCCCAAAGGACTTAAAAACAGCATATTACAGTGACACAGCTATCTCAATGTTTGTAGCTGCGCAATTCACAATAGCTAGGTTGTGGAACCAACCTAGATGTCCCTCAGTAAATGAGTGGATTAAGAAAATGTGGTATATATGCACAATGGAATTTTACTCAGCAATAAAAGAAAACAAATTAATGGCATTTGCAGGTAAATGGATGAAGTTGGAAGACATAATGCTAAGTGAAGTTAGTCAGTCTCAAAAATCCAAGTACCAAATGTTCTCTCTTATATAAGGAGGCTATTTCAAAGTATTGTTGGATGGGGGTACATAGGAGGATTAGAAGTGTTCCTGCCTGAAGCGGAAACCGCTTGGAGCAAGGAACGCTGCTGGAAAATTCGGAGACAGGATGAAAATGAAAAAAGGTCTTTTATTCTTCTTCTCTCTCCAGCTCCAGAACTCCAACCACCACCTTCTTCTTCTTCCCACACACACTAACCAAACTCACCCAGTTATATACATATAGCTTTAACAAGGAAACGTGCTTACAGCTCGAGCTTACAGGTGCGTCACGCAGTGTTCACGGGCATACAAAGATTCTTTGAATAATGTATTACTATCAGGTGGAAACTAGAACATCTTTTATGGCTCTCAGCTAACCGCAATCTTTAGCTATATCCTTGATTATAGGCTCCTTCATTTCCCCCTTTTAGTTCTAAAAGAGGGGATGTTCTAGGATGTCCATGTGCAACCGACATTCTTACCCGTCATGGGAATCGAGGCTGTCCTGACTCCTGGCTTAGGTTGACATGCCGGCCACATTAGACTGTCCCATGCCACTGTGCCGTGTCTTAGGTTGTCCCCTTCTGGGGATCTTACCCGTCATAGGCTAACCAGCCATCCAATAGAGCCCTTCAGGATCGACTGTGTGTTGACTAACAGCCATCCAATTTTTAGGAGATGCTGCGGCTTAAAGGCTGTAAGCCTACTGCTGACGAGCCAAGTTTCCATAGCGTATCAAGTTCTTTAAGCCAATCAGCTGCCCTTAGTTTCATCAAGGTAACGCACTGAGTTCTCTTAGACAAATACCCGCAAGGCATTGTCCCGTAATGTCTCAAAATAATGGAAAATCAAAATGTCCATAAGTTATAACACATAGATTCAGGAGGCCCCATGCCTGCAGAGCAGAGGCCACACTGCTGGTTAGGTTGCTTGATGCTTGAGCAGCAGGGATGCTTGCGGCTACCATGGTCCCTGCAGTTGTAGCATCAGCGTCTTTTTTATGTCTAGACATTTCCACCAGCAAATCTTCAGGGCCCGCTACCTAAAAACTCAAGCATCCATTATTAAGGGAAAGGCAGTGCTATTCCAGCACTGAGATCAAAAGGTGAGCTGTCAAACTGAAAAAAGAATTATTAGAGTAGAAAATTAAAGTTGATCTCTGCTCACACACATTGCTGCTTAAGCTCCCACAAACATAAGCTGGCAAATATCACATGCAGAAATAATCAAAGAGAAACTGAGGGTGTTTACTGCATTAAAGATAAAGAAAAGCTAAAGGCACTTTGGAAAAATAATTTGTTAGCTGGAATCTTCGAGTCTCTATATACACAGCAATCCTATACCTGTTAAAATAATTCAAATTAATCAGCTATTAAACAAATGAAGTTAATAACAAATAAACGATCCTCTGTCGGAACACCAAAATATCAGGTTATACAACATTAAACATATTCACAGCTGAAGAGAAGTCCCGGAGACAGCTATAAATCAAAATTGATTATCATTATAATTGATTATCTAATTAGAATATTCTGAACTTATATGAATATCTATTTATCTATCTATCTATCTATTGATTATCTAATTAGAATATTCTAAGCTTAAATGAATTAACGTTATTTGGATCTATATCTATCTACCTATTTTTTTTCATAAGCGCTTAATTATTTGTGACGTCACACTAGACAGACGCACATATAAACATATATTTGTGACATCACATTAACATGAAATTTAGACAAATGCACAGACATAAAGACATATATAAAGGAAAAAAAAAATACAATTGTGTATACACTGAAGAGAGATCTTCTTGTCCCAGCCGGGAAGATGAAATTTAAGTTGTAAATTTAATGGAGGACTCTTAAGGGAATCACTCCATACCTTCATTTTGGTCCTCTTGATTTTGTACTTGTTTATTCAATCTAGACTCCTCAATAACTTCGTCTTGATCCTTTTGACTTTGTACCTGCTTGATCCTTTTGACTTTGTACCTGCTTTATCAATCTAGATGGTATCCATATTGGAGAGGATTCATGATTTGGAAAAAACACAAACAGATCCTCTTCCCCAAATTAATACTGGGTCTGGACCCTTCCATGTACCTGAGAGAACATCCTTCCAGTAAACCAAAGGTTTATGTTGTTGGTGTGGGTTCCAGTGTCTATCTCTAGCCGAATGTCCATTAGAATCTAAAGTTAAGAAATTTAGGGTAAACAGGGCAACTGCCAATCTGTCCTTAGGATTTTTCCAGTTTCCATCTTTTTGCTTTAGTAACATATTTTTAAGTGTCCGATTTGCTCTTTCAATTATTCCTTGTCCCTGAGGATTATAAGCGATACCTGTTTTGTGGATAATATTGAACTTTGTACAAAATTGTTTGAAGGATGTGGATGTATATGCAGGGCCATTATCTGTTTTAAGCATTTTGGGGATGCCCAATGCAGCAAAAGCTTGCAGACAATGAGATATAGTATCTTTAACTTTTTCTCCGGAATGTAAAGAAGCAAAAATCATGCTGGAGCATGTATCTATGGTGACATGAATAAATCGTAATTTTCCAAAACTTGGCTCATGTGTGACATCCATCTGCCACAAATGATTTGGCATCAAACCTCATGGGTTAACCCCATAATGTGGATTGGGCAAAAGTGTTACACAAGATGGACATTCTTTTACAATTCTACGAGCTTGTTCTTTTGTGATTTTAAATTTTTGTCTTAAGGTAGTGCTATTAACTTGGAACTGGGAATGAAATAAAGTAGCTTGTTGTACTGTAGTAAATATAAGTATTATTTTAGTGAGGGCATCAGCTTTTTGATTACCTTCATGGAGAGGACCAGGCAGATTAGTGTGAGCTCTTATGTGACCTATAAATAAAGGTTCTTTTCGTTGCCATAGGAGATTTTGGATTTGAGAAAACAATTTAAAAGCTGGAGTATGTGGTGCTATTGGACCTGCTAGCTCCAATTTAGGGACAGCATGTACAATATAGTGGCTGTCTGAAAAAATATTCATAGGCTGTTCTTTAAAATTTTCAAGAGCTATTATTATAGCTTCGAGTTCCACTAATTGAGCTGATTTTTGATTAGTGATATGAATCATTTTTTCATTTTGAGTGACTACTGCAGCAGTACCGTTAGAGGATCCATCTGTAAATACATTAAATGCTTTAGGAATGGGTTGATTTTTTATTACCTGTGGGAATATGATAGGATGATTGATACAAAAGGACAGTATAGGAGATTTAGGAATATGATTGTCAAAATTTGCAGAAGTAGAGCATCTAGCTATAGCCCAATCATTATCATTGAAGCACAAATATTCAACCTGTGATGATGAATAAGGAGTAATAATAGTAGTGGGATGAATTCCAAATATTTTAGTAGAGGTTTTAAGTCCTTGAAGAATAAGTTTAGCCACCATGGAGGTATAAGACTCAATTGTACTTTTAGGAGAGACAGGCAAATGTATCCATAATATAGGTCCCTGTTGCCAAAATACTCCTGTTGGAGTATATTGTGAAGGAATAATAATCAATATTAGTGGTTGTGCAAAATCAAATCTATCGCAATGGGATCTTTCAATGGCCTGTTCTACTAATTTTAGAGCTCTCCTGGCCTCAGGAGTTAATGTTCGCGGTGAGGATGGATCAGGGTTCCCGCGAAAGATGTCAAATAAAGGTTTTAATTGTCCAGTAGTGAGGCTTAGTGTAGGGCGAAGCCAATTAATGTCTCCCAATAATTTTTGGAAATCATTGAGGGTGGTCAAATGTTCTTTATTTATTAGAATTTTTGGGGGTTTAACAAAAGTATCCATGATTTTAAAGCCTAAATATAGTATAGGTGATCTGCTTTGAACTTTTTTTTCTGCTATATATAATCCATATTTTTTAAAAATTTTTTGTTATTTCACTAAATATATTAAATAAGATTTTTTGATTAGGGTGAGCTAATAAAACATCGTCCATGTAGTGTAGACACATGAGGTCTTGATATTTGTTTTTAATGGGCTGTATAGCTCTGTCCACATATAGTTGGCACATTGTAGGGCTATTTGCCATTCCCTGCGGCAATACTTTCCATTGATATCTTTTATCAGGGCCATTATTATTGATAGAAGGAATTGAAAAAGCAAACTTGGGGGCATCCAGAGGATGTAGGGGAATGGAAAAGAAACAGTCCTTTATATCAAGAGTTATAAGGTAATAGTTTTTTGGAATAGCTACAGGATTAGGAAGTCCAGGTTGGGTAGATCCCATAATTTGCATTGTTTTATTAATTTGTCTTAGGTCTTGTAATAGTCTCCATTTTCCCAATTTTTTCTTAATTACAAATATGGAAGAATTCCAGGGAAAGGTGGAAGGCTCTATGTGTCCTGCGTCTAATTGTTCTTTAATTAATTGATGGGCCACTTGCAATTTTTCTTTGGATAGGGGCCACTGAGGGACCCAAACTGGCTTATTAGAGAGCCATGGTATTTTTAAAATTGTTTTCTCAGTGGCCCCTAGAAAAAATGTCCTTTGCCTTTTTTATTATGATTAGGATTTTTATTCTTAACACCTGCAGGCTTGGTTGCTAGGTGTAGCCCCATTTGATGTAAGATATCTCTTCCCCATAGGGTAACTGGCAAGCTGTTTAAAACATAAGGTTGGAATGTTCCTGTATGGCCTTCATTGTCTTGCCAATTTAAGATTACAGCACTTTGTGCTGAGGTATTACTATATCCCAAGCCTCTTAAACTGGTTGAGGCTTTCTGCAGAGGCCAGTGCTTAGGCCATTGTTGTAGATTTATGATGGAAGAGTCAGCTCCTGTATCAATCAGCCCCTCCATCTCTATACCTTGAATTTTTAATTTGCACATCGGCCTCCGTGAACAATCCTGTACCCAGAAAGCCATAGGTCCTGAACCAGTGGAACCGAATGCTCTGCTATTTCTATTTTGTGGCATGCTTTTAAAAGAACTATGGAGACTGGGAATGAGGAGCAGCTGTGCGATTCTGTCTCCTTGATTTACGGAGATGATGTCCCTGTGTGTACTTAGCATTATTTTAATCTCTCCATTATAATCTGAATCAATAACCCCTGGTATAACATTAAAGCCTAATAAACTCTTGGAACTACGCCCAAGGATTAGTCCCACAGTTCCTGAAGGGAGAGGTCCCCTGATTCCCGTAGGAATCAGCTGAACCACCATTTCAGGTGTCAGGACCATCCGGGCAGTAGAACAGAGATCTAATCCTGCACTTCCTCTTGTCCCTCTGATAAGGGAGTTAATGGGTAGGAGGGATTGTGATGAGGAATCATTTGGATCTGAGGGCATTCCTCCTCTAGTGCGCATTCCTCCTCTAGTGCCTCGTACATTTTTGGGCCCCGGGGCATTGGGCCCCATGCCCCGTTTTTTGAAATCCTTGATAAATCATTTCCATATATATCATATCTGGAATGGCATTGATTGGCCCAATGTATACCCTTTTTGCACCTGGGGCATCGGCCTGGAGCACGGTATGAATTTGATCTTATTACCCTTGGGGGATATTGCTTAGCATATCTTGGTTGATTATAATAATTTTGTCTGGAATATCCTGTTCTAGGTTGAATCCTTTGGGAATTTTGAGGGGAGGAATTTTTCATCACTGCAGCAATTACGTTGCCTGTGATAACAGCCTCGTTAATGTCTTTGCACAGTCTGATATAAATTGATAAGTCTTTTTTACTTCTCCACGGCCTTATTGCATCCTGGCAATATTTATTAGCATTGTCGTACGCTAATTGGATAACTAGAGGCATAGCTTGCTCGACTTCGCCAAAAACTCTAGATGTTGTTTTTATGAGTCTATCTACAAAATCAGCGTAAGGTTCGTTGGGCCCTTGTATAACTTTTGATAGGCTGCCTTGCAGATCCCCTGTGCCTGATATTGTCTTCCAGGCTTTCACAGCTGCAGTGTGTATCTGGGCATACACACCAGGATCGTATTGTAGCTGATTTTGTAGTTCGGCAAACTGACCTTCCCCTGTGAGCATATCTATATTGCGTTGAGGGAAACCTGCTGTAGCATTTCTCTTTGCTATTTCTGAACAAAGTTCCTGGAATTGAGTTTTCCAGATTAGGTATTGTCCCCCACTTAGTACCACTCTGCATAGACTTTTCCAATCTGAGGGGGCTAAGATTAGGGTGTTAAGTGACTCTATCATACTTAATGTGAATGGAGCTTGAGGCCCATAGGTCATTACCGCCTCTTTAAAATTCTTTATTGTTTTAAAGTCTAGGGACTCATGATATCTTTGTCCCTCTTCATTTTGAAATACTGGCAGTTCTAGGTGCTCCTGCGGTCTATGTTGTTCGAGAGCGTATAAGCACTCAGAGAGGCCGCCAATTTCTATCTCAAGGGCACATACACTCTGATCAATCCTCCTTATTGTTTCTGTTAGGGATTCTATCCATGAAGGAGCAGAGGGCACTAGTTGTTCCTCTGTTTGACGGTCTTTTCTCTTTTTTAATTTCTTTTTGTTCTTTTTATTGGAGACTGTGCTCCCCGAATCGCTTTTTGATTCCTCCTCACTACTAGCCTCATAATTCTTAACTGGCTGAGTGGAGGAGACCGTACTTTCATGGTTTGCCTCCTTGTTACTATTATCACTTTCACTAGTATCCTGAGTTTCAGCTTCTAAGGAGAGTACATACTCCTCAGCTAATTTTATTAAGCTTCTGATGACTTTTGCAGTTCTTACTTTTGAATTTACATTGCTACTTTCCTTGCTGGTCTCCACTGAGTCAGAGGATATGCTTTCTTGTTCACTTTTCTCACTATCCTCTGAGTTCTCGCTATCAAAAATTTCATTCGTGGCTTTTATAAACCAACTTTTTGTTATATTCGCTCCCATATTTTTAAATTTTCTTTTTTCTTACCTTGCCGCCGAATTCCCCGTACGGGCCACCACTTGTTGCTGCCTGAAGCGGAAACCGCTTAGAGCAAGGAACGCCGCTGGAAAATTCGGAGACAGGATGAAAATGAAAAAAGGTCTTTTATTCTTCTTCTCTCTCCGGCTCCAGAACTTCAACCACCACCTTCTTCTTCTTCTTCCCACACACACTAACCAAACTCACCCAGTTATATACATATAGCTTTAACAAGGACACGTGCTTACAGCTTGAACTTATAGGTGCGTCACGCAGTGTTCACGGGCATACAAAGATTCTTTGAATAATTTATTACTATCAGGTGGAAACTAGAACATCTTTTATGACTCTCAGCTAACCGCAATCTTTAGCTATCTCCTTGATTATATGCTCCTTCCTAGAGGAACGCTAGAATGGTCAAGGGAAGGGAGGGTAAGGGAGGGAGCAAGAGGGGAGGGAGGGGGAGAAAAGAAAAAAAAAAGGTGGTTGAATGAGACGGATATCATTTTCCTTAATGCATGATTGAAGACCTGAATTTTACGTATATACTTTGTATACAAACAGTTGTATGTAAAAAGATACTAAATATATGCACTATGAGTTGTACATATTAAAAATTATAAAAATAAAATAAAAAAAAATTAATATCATTTAGTTAGAGGTTACAAAATGAAAAGAAAAGAAAAAATGAAAAACAACCCATTTAAAAAAAAAAGGCTCAAATATATAGTTGCTCAAATACATACAAACTCAAAACATGTTTCTCCTAACATGTTTTCTTAGGAAGATTGAAGACAACATTTTGAAACTATTTCTAATTTTTTTTTCAATATGAAGTATTCCTTTTTATAAGAAGAAAAGATAGATAAGTATTTGTTATGTATCTCAAATAAAATCTGGAAGAAAATCATAATTTTTTATTTCACTAGACAAATTCATTTTCACTGCATGTAACTCATGTCTTGGTATTGATTTTGTCTTGGTATCATTCACTAATTGTGAAAGAAGTCAGCATGAGCATAAAGTGAATATACAAAAAAAGAAAGGATGTAGAGAGATGCAGTTGGAATACTAATCTTACTATATTTGGACCCCAAATCTACAATATATCTTATTGCATGTACATGTATATATGTATAAATAGATTTAGATACTTATATGATATCTTATTGCACATATAAATAAAATTCTAAAAAAGAAAAAAAGACCTACCTGCCCACATTCATACCAGTGTTTAATGATGTGGAAATAAGAATTCAAAAACTGGTAATATAAGACCTGTGGTAGATACCCTCCTAGGTGACAACCAGTGATCCTCACCTTTTGGTGCAGTTTATTCTCACAGTGAATCAGTGCTGATTTACATGACTAGTAGAGAACTGTGGAAGGGCAGTGTATAGATCACACAAAGCATTTCTGCTTTTCATTAGCTTCTTAGATGACATTCCCTGGGGATCTAACTACCCTACTCTGAGATCAATCCTGCATTCTTTGAGGCCTGTGTTGGAGGAAAACTGAAACCTTCCACCAATAACCTGTTTCAATTTGTTGGATGGGTGAATCAATATCCTTGGAAAGCAAATGCTCTGCCTCTAATGTAGCCTTCAAGTGATTCAAGGATGGAGGATATCTGGCTACAACCTCCAGAGAAACCTTGGTATTGAACTTCCCTGCCAAGCTCCTTCTGAAATTCAGATCCACACAAACTGTTAAGAGTATCACCAAGTTTGGAAGTAACGTGTAGTGCAACTTATGTGTTCTCCATTGGGAAACTTGCTAACTGGAAAAGCAAAGCCCTACATATAGATACTGACCTCTCACTATTTCCCATTAAAATAGCTCATCTTCCATTATTGTAAAAGCCATCCATCACCAAGTTCTGTCTATGCACACAGAGTTTATTTTATAGAAGCTCACACGAAATGTAACAGGACACTCAAGAATCATCGGGTATTTGAGGAAAGTTGCTATCATGAAGGATTTAGGATAGACAAAATGTAAAAATAAAAAACAAAAACGTGAAGATAAGAAAAACACAATAATTAAAAGAAAGGTTAAAAATTATACAAAATGATATTGCATAAGAAGACACCATAGTAAAAATGACACTAGTTTATACAGGAAAAAAGTTATTAGATTTTCTAAAAAAATTATTTGAAACATGAATTTTAAATTGCCAGCCAGAAAACAGAAGAAAATCTGAGACAGAAAATAATGAAAATGATAAAAAAATAACTTAAAGATGAGAACACTGACTAAAATTACTCATATTTGAGGAAAAGGGAAGGTAAAACTGGAAGTAAGTTTATTATCAATGTAATAATATGAAATTTATTCCCAGGCTTGGATAATATAAGTTTCCAGACTAAGAGAGCCCACAGAGAATTCAAGCACAATACATTTTTAAAAGATCTGTAACAAGACAAATCGTTGTGAAATTGCAGAACAGCAGGAATAGATAGAAAATCCTAAAAGCTTCTGGAGACAAAGATTAAAAAAAGTAGGTCATCAACAAAAGAGCATAAAAGGAATTGCATTTTTAATAGCAACCATAGAATCGAGATTTATGAGGACACTATAGGCTTACTGCTTCCAGCATCCATCCTGTCCCCTTGTTATAGAACCTGTCTAAGAATGAAAGTAATGAAGCAAACCTATGTATGGACATGAAAGAGGTAGTCCAACTTCAGATAGCATTAGTGAATTTCAAATTCTGCAATGCTAAAGGCTAAACTCACTGTTTCAGAATATAAGATGTATGCAATAATTACTTACCTTTTTTTGTTTCAAGTTAACTTCAGTTACATTTCTGCCACTTGGAATTGACAATATCCTGACTATACAAGTAGATCAGTGATTGATACTACACACACAAACACATAGGCACATGAGTATGCATATACATAAATAAAACATTTATCTCTTATTATGTATTCAAAACGTGGAATGTTCATATTATGCAAATTTACTCAAAGATCAAAACCAGAACCATCTTGTGAAACTTCAGCATCTGGTGTTAGATTTATGTGTTTAGGGAGATTTCCAGATATTTTCCTGGTTCCTATTAACAGACATGTAGAGGAAGATAAAAATTGCTAAGGTAAATATGAAAACAATGTCTTTGGATACAATTCCCAGAAAGAAAGCCAAAGATGAGAGTTTCTGAGTGTCATAGTCTTCTGGAGGTCCAGGAGTAATAAGCTTACTCAGTTTGATTGCTATGGGGAGAGGGTAGAAACTAGAGCTGGCAGCTAATGAGAGGTCTTCTGGTCACTGGAGCATGATGTTAAAGGGGATAGTGGGACCCCGGTCTCTGCTTCTTCCTCTTTTTCACTTCTCATGATATGCTGCCTCATCCAGGCTCAAGTGTAACTGAACAGGGACTGAAACTTCCAAAAGTGTGAGCTGAAATAACCCTGATAAAGTAGAAATTTCTTCTTTATGAGATGATTATCTATGGTATTTTGTTAGCATAATGGAAAGCTAACAGAGTGGTTTATTATGAAGAAGATGATGATGATGATGATGATGATTTTGTTTTTTGGTACTGGGGATTGAACCTAATGCAGGATAGAAGAGGCTGGACACCCTAGGAATTCTGAGGAAGCAAGTTTATTGACTGTAGTCAGTCCAGAGGAGTATTGAATATTCTAAAATATTCTCTGGACGATGCGATGAGTCTAGAAATTCTTTGAACTTTATACCCAGTAGGAGAAGGGGCTTGGAGGTTTATATAAAATTGTTTTTTTCTTTGAGTTCTCAGAAAGTACTTTGAGGCCAGACACAGTTCTTATAAGTCTTTATCAAGAAAACAGAGCTAAAAAAAAAAAAAAAAAAAAAAAGAAAGAAAGAAAGAAAAGAAAAAGAAAACAGAGCTAATATCTTTTTGCACAACAAGCTTACAGACTCTATCATACATTTTGTATGCAATCCTGCCATTTGCAAGGGTCTTCCGGTGGGGCTTTCTGGCCTGCTTTAAACTCAAGGGCACTTAACCACTGAGCCACATCCCTAGCTATTTTTGTATTTTATTTAGAGACAGAGTCTCACTGAGTTTCTTAGTGCCTCGCTAAATTGCTCAGCTGCCTTTAAACTTGAGATCCTCTTGCCTCAGCCTCCCAAGCTGCTGGGATTTCAGGTGTGGGCCACTGAGCCCAGTTATTATGAGACTTCTTAAGGGAGACAGGCCAAATAGGAGTTGAAAAAGGAGGACAATGAAAAGCCAGCCAAGCAAGGGGGTGGACAGGATAATCTGCAAGATAGTAAGAGTGCCTTTAATGTCAATTATGCCACAGATTTGTCACGTAACCTGAACCGAGAAATTTTGGAATTTCTTATTCCAATTCTTGTCAGTCACTACTTCATAACCCAAACACAATGAAAATTTCCAGAATAGTTTTCTGGGTTTGTATATAAAACAGGCCCTAGGAGCTGCAGATGATATATTGGATAAAGCCCTGTGATACACAATCATGTTGCAATCAAAAAGAAATTGGGAACTCAGACCACATGGATGAGACACCTAGTAATTTGTTTATATTGAAAAATAGAAAGAGTAGATTTTTCAGTTAGGAAAATAAATAAACTGATCTTTAAGACAGAAAAACATTGAAAACAATAGATAACTGACAATATCTAGATCAGATGATTAAGTGAGAAAAATGAGAGAGCCCCTACTTTCTCCCTATTCATGTCAGCCTGTGACCTGGAGGGGAAATGGCTAACAGTTAATGTTTTCCCATTTCTTACATCAACTACGATATTGATATTGCAGATCTAAAGCCCAGTGTCTGATTGGCAAGTTGTTACTTCTCTTTGATAGGGGACACAGACAGATTCTAGTAGAGGGAACACAAGATTAAGGGAATAATTCTATTAACAGGGCCCACTGTGCTGAGCCCCCTACATGCTTTCACTTTTAAAAAAACAACTTACTGTAGCCCTGCCTGGCTTATGTGGATAGGATACATTATATTCCTCAGCAAACTACTGTTATCTTCAGGAAAAATGTGCCTGAAATGCTGATAAGAAGAACATGAGTTACCCTGAAGCGGGGATTGGTGGGTACTTTTGTGACCCTTACACAGACCAGATCCTGGAACTCAGGGAGATAAGGATAATTTCTCTAAACATAAAATCTATAAGAATGGGTTCCAATTACAACCAGTCAGCATGTGCTAACGTGATCAAGAGTGGTCATGGTGTGGGGACCTGAAAGTCTAATGTCATCCTGCTGTTTGTCAAAATTCAGAAAGTAGACCTGGGCAGGAATCTCTGGAAACTTACTTGGATCTCCCCCCAAAATTGGAAGGCAGGTGAGACGGTCTGTCCCTCTTCTCTGAGAGGAGGTCCCCCTTTTCTCCTTCCTATTCCTCTGATAAATTCATGCCTATTATTCTAATCAACACGTCTGAAATCTTTCTGGCTTGATAAGAATCAAGGTTTGAAGAGGAGGGTCTTTGTGTTGCCTCAATTTCCTGAAAGTCCCCAGTACTGAACATCTTTTCTTTTTTATATATATATAATTATTTTACTTTATTTGTTTATTATTTATGTGACGCTGAGCATCGAACCCAGTGTCTCATACATGCTAGGCAAGTGCTCTGCCACTGAGCTGCAACCCCCATCCCTTATAACATCTCAATCTCTGTATTGACAGAAAGTATTTACCATGCGGATGCCTTCCAGCCTTCTTCCACAAGCTCATCCCACAAGAATTACCAAATTTTAAATGTTTAAAAATTATATATCATAAATAATTTTTTCTTCCTAAGGCTCAGATATTGGTGATTTGAACTAATAAACACCCAGTGATTCCAATGAGAAATGGAAGTGTCATCCTTGAATTTGTCTCTCTGCTAAATCCAGTCATCCTTTAACCAGTTGTGCTTCCTTTCAGTTCTCCACATGACCCAAAGAAACTTATTTTCTTTTTTAAGCATATATTTGATTATTTTACTCTTCTAATTAAAAATGTTCACTGGCTTCCTGCTGATTCACAAATTATAATTCTAACTCCTGAGATCCTCCTAAATGCCCACATTCCAATTTTTGAAATATATTGTCTTATATTCTAATGTGTAGCATACTGAATAATTTTTAATTTACTAATTTCATAAGACCCTTTGATTCTTTTAATTATTCAAATATTCTGGGACTTTATCTTAAAGTTGCTTTTCTTCTGTTTTCCTACCTTGTCCTATACAGAGTCTGACCTTTCTATATCATTCAGACTTGGATAAATAACTCTTTCTCTGAGAATTTCTTTCTATTTGTTAAGTTGCCCCTCCTGTGGGTTACTTTAAACCCTTCTTAATCTACCATATTTCTAAATATTACATTTGACTATGTACTGTTTACTTTTCACAACCATATTATAGAACCTTGAGGTAAGAGAAAGTGGCCAAATCTTAGTCTTTGATGCAGAGTAACATCTCAATGATGTTACGAATGAATTTCAATAAAGTACTAATACATAAAAACCTCCTTCTATTTTTATGTGAAATTGTAAGGGAAGGACACTTTAAAAACCTTTGTTGTACTTTTCTTTACCTCTGCCTTTCATCAATGATAGCTCATGGGTAATCTAGTGCCAACTGAATAACCCTAAATTTAATTCTGCCCTATGAGCTTCTTCACAGAGTAAAATTAATTGTTAAAAAAAGAGATCATCATGCTTCTTTGTAGCAGTGAACACTTTTTCTAGAGAGTTCACAGCTTAATAGGCATTTGCCATAATCAATGGGAGCTACTTCTGTGTTCATAATTACTTTAAAAACATCAAATTATCTAATTGTCCAATGAGGTGAGGAAACACTAGTGACAATGACAAAGTATTTGCATTAAAATTTAAGTGTTTGTAAAGGTGCAGAAACTGTTGATGGATGAGCTTTTTTCATGATTCCTCTATGTATTTACATACTCTCATACTCAAGCAAAGATGAATGTCTATGCTGGCATATGAGAGGGAGATCCTTATTCTCCTTTATTAGGAAACCTATTCTCCAATTCTTTTACTGACCTTTTCTTTTACCCAAGTGTACCATATACAAACACAAACACACATAAACACACATAGCCACACACAAATAATACACATACATTCTCTCTTCTGTTTAACATCATGCTGCCATAGAAGACAGAACAGCCCTGCAGCTAAAGATATGCTACATAAACAATTCATGTTAAAAAAAAAAAAAAGAGATTTCAGAAATCCCTTTGCAATATAAATATATTTATGTTTTTTCTTCCTTTTTTAAAAATAAAAAGTCCTTTGCATAGTAGCAGTTAAACTCACTTCCTCAGCAATTTCAACAAAAAATCTTGCAGACTGTTTTATTTTGTCTAACCTCCATTTTCATGGAGATGGCAGAAACTCTATACATAATAGTAGAAGTATGAGTCTATGCTTCAGCACCAGACTGCTAAGCCTCCAGCAAAAAGGATGTGGCCCTGATCATAGTTAGAATATTTTAACACAGAAAATACCCATTAATCTTTCTGTAAAAGAAAAAAACATTCCATGTGTATATCCATATTTTTACACCCGACCCACCAGTCTACTGTCAGAATGGCCTATATTTCAGTATTAACAATTAACTCTTACTACAGAATTTCAGCTATTATCATTAATAATTTAAGATGTCTATTTCCACCACAAAAAAGATCTCCTATGAGAATAGTTTCAGGCAGCTTAGAGAATTTAAAACATTCCCTCTTCTGATGCATTAGTGGTCAGTGCCCATCTTTGCTTCCAACATGCTCAAGCCCAGGGACATATGAATTTCCTCCTGTTTGTTTCCTTTCCTGCTTTAGTGATGATGCCTCGCATACACATTTAACTTTTTCTCTTCTTGTTTCCTTGCTGCCACTGTGAGCTCCAGATGAAAAGCATAATCTTTATATTGCCCTGTGTCCCTGTGCTTTACAGGGATCCTAGAAATGCACAGAAGCACTCTCTCTAGGTTCCTTACCTTCATCTGCTTCACTAGGTTCACACACATCAGAGACAAGCTGCCTGCTTCTCTTCATATATTAAGAGAGGGTGGACAGGGTAGATCAAAGATATATACAGAAGTTTTGACATGTAGATTTCTATTATCAACAATAAAGACTAATTTTTGCAGAAATATAGACATCAGTCTGTTCAAGAATGGATTTGATATTTGTTAGGCAGCATAAACCATTATTTACTTATCTTCTGAGACTATAGGACTAATATCTCAGATGTATTCAAATTGATTAAAATATGAGTATAATATTATTTTCTATGCATATTGTGAAACTTAAAGAATTCTCTTTTATAGTTCCCTTATTCTGTTCATATTATTCATTAACAGATGATCTTATTCATAGCTGCTCTCATACTGTTTTCTTGATAAAAATCAAAGTTTACCTAGTGGACCCAATCTCCATTTCTTAGCTTCCTGATATTCTCGCTTTTTTAGGAATTTGGTTTGTCTTAGAATTCAAAGTGCCAGAATGCATAAAAATATACTAGCTAGAAATCAGTTCAGGGTATGCTCCAGGAGAGAGAACAGAGAGTTCTGAAATCCATACGGAGAAATGAAAGCAAAAACTCTCTCTAGAGCTCATGTTTTATTTAATTAGTAATATTTCAGCAGGAAGAGAAATGGTGCTATAAGTTACCTCCTATCAATGAAAAATAAATATTTTATTTTGACAGTGCTGCATGACATAATGTAAAAACTCACCTTTATCTTCATTATATTTAGGTCAGAGTTTCTGACTTTTTAAAGCTCTCCTTAAAATATGGCTAAAAGAAAGCTAAATAAAGCTAAAATATAGCTTTCAGAATGCATATAACTTCTGATTGTTTAAATATTTTACATTTTGTGTGTCTGTCCTATTTGTTCAAACTGATTATTAAGTCACACACTCAAATTTAAAACTAAACAGAACAGTAGACAGCTAAAGCCATCAACTAAATATGTTGGAACTAAAGAAAAGTAAATGTCCTTAATCAAAAAAATCAGTACCGATTATAAGCATAGAAAAGAGGTCTTTTCTATGTATAAATGAAGGATTAAACTGGCATTTTCTTAAAACATGTTTGTTATGATTTTTAGATTTCCAGTCACAGAAACAGTTAATTCAAAGAGGTTTGTCTTGACATTTTTTAAAGTTTGTCTTGCCAGTGACAACATAGGTTGTGCTAAAAATTAATAATATAATAACACAAAACAAAATAAAATAATGAGGAGAAGCACATAATTAGAAGGTAATATAGTGATGATAAGTACTTACTATATTACTATGCTGTAAGAAAATTATGTGAATAACTATAGAACAATGAAGTTCCATCTACTTTATTTCAATAAACCATTTACAGAATAGAATAAGTTTCTGTGCATACATAGGAGACAGGAGTTGAGGTTTTGGGCTAAAACTGCTTTTTCATATCAGTCCTTAATAAGCTCATTACAGTCTCTATTCCATCTACTTTTCTGTAAAATAAGGAATGTATATTGGGAGATAGCAACCTTACAAAGAACTGTACATACATCATATATTATTTAATTTAAAATTTACAAAACCATGTAATGTTAGAGTTATTACAAAAATAGTCCACAATTCTCCACTGTTACTTTTCAATGTAAATTTCTATTCTTTCTTTAAGCCAAAGATCTATTAGAAAACTCAGGATCTATTTTCCTTTATACTTACTGTGATTTTTTTGTTGTTGTTATCATAACCAACTCAGTAGTACTTACAAATGGATAAACTGCATAACAAGGCTGCTGTCCAATAGAACAGAATGGCTAAATTACTAAGAAATTGCTCCAAATTATTTCAAATACACTGAAATTTGAAAATATGTCATCCCTATTAAAACAGTTAATTTATCCAAAAAAGTTTCTTTCTATTAATAAATTTACCAGTGGATGTCATGTTATTCAGTTTTCCTTGCTTATTGTGTCTTACTATGAATAAATGCTTCCCTGGAAAAGGCCAAAGTTTTCTCCTTCTCAGAGTAAATCCTGATTTGGAAGTCATCTATCATATCTAGGATCTTGTTACCCTTAAACGGTAGAAGTGGGCAGAATGGTTATCAAAGGCCAATGTACAGTAATTCTTTTCCTATAACATTTGATGCATTAAAAAAAAAAGAAAAATTGTAGTTATTATAATTTCTCTTCTCACATTTGTGACAGCCGCATCATCAATGACATGACATTAGCATTAAGGGTGTCCATCATGGGAAAATGCATTATTCATTTACATTATGAATAAATGTTTAAAATTGTCATAGACATACTTCTAAAAATGGTCTGCAGAATCTGAAGGCAACATCTAGTTATGCAAGGAAGCACTGAATGATATTCCACTTTTCACATTTCTCATCTGTGATTTCTTAGTTACAGAAACAGTAATGCACATATAGTTTTGTTTTAAGATAAGACATCTTTTGATACTAGGGACAAAGGAAACACAAGTACAGATACACACACCCATAAATCAGTGAACATTCCATACAAAAGTTATTTATTAATCATAAAATATCTTCTGTAGAGATATTTTAGAAATAAAAATATAAAGCATTTAAAGGGCATAAATCTTAATTTTTGACAACTTGCTTAAATACTGTCTTTACTTTGATAATGATAATTAAATAAATTATAGTGGTTACATTTTTAAGATAGGAGTATTCCTAAGATATTTGCTAATGAAGAGTAGCTTTATGATGTAAGAAAACAGAACTCAGGTCTTTTTAAATAAGTCATTTAATTATCAATCTTTTCCTTCCTTCAATTTTGATTGTACAAAGTTTTAACAAGAAATGTATTGTTTTATCAGACATGTCAGCTGGTCTTATAGAATGCATGAATTTATTTATTAGAACTCTAAAACATTTATAATGACAATAAAAATTTAACAACCACAATGATAATAGTTTATCTCCCATCTATCCACTATCGGTTGGAGAATTAAAACCTGGTTTGGAAGAGGTGAAGAAAAATGAGTAGGAATCGCCTTGGATTGAGAAAGAAAAAAGGAGTTAAAGTTATTGGAATGCCATTTAGCTTGATTAATCTCTATTACTTTTTGATAAGTATCATCTTTTCCAGCTCCATTGGCTTCCAAGCTTTGGTTAATTTTTAACATTTCACTCTATTTTAAGGACTTCTTCATATATATACTTACGTGTGTGTGTGTGTGTGTGTGTGTGTGTGTGTGTGTGTATAATGATCTGGCTCAGCTAATTTATGATAGAATCCATGGTTTTGCTCTTTTTACCTCTCAACCCCAAATACATTATACAGAAAGAACTGTACAACTAAGCATCAAGGATAGGGAAAAATGTGAACAAATCAGAATAGTTCTGAAATCTAAGGGGTATAAACTAAAATCTAGTTCTGGAGTCTAATCTGTCAGGGATGATCAGTGCCCTTTTACAATATTTATCATCCTTACAGTTATACTCTATAGTCACATTTTCCATGAAACTTGCTTTTGTGCTCTTAGTCACAAACTCTTCATTCCTGGAAGTAAGAAATACAGTATAATCCACCACTGTGTAATTCTTTGCCTTATCTCTTTTATAATTGTTCATTGGTACAGAAACTTTGTATATGAGCTCCTGAAAATTCAGGTTTCTAGCTACTGAACTGTGTGCAGAGTACTAGTGCATTGTTTGGATGTAGAGTCTGTGTATATCTTCCTGTTCTTTGTTTCATAAATGATAATTATATGTGTACCCTTTCTCTGTTTATATACCCCAGAGCTCTGTGATTTCCATGACAATAGCAACCAGGTTGTCTTTTTTTTATATTAAATGCTTTTTTTGACCATTTAATATCTTTCATCTAATGCAGCATCTTGCTTACAAAAGAAGCTCAATAAATACAGTATTTGCTGAGTGGGTGATCTCAAGATTAGAATGACAATACCTGTGAGGAACAATCCTTCAAAGATCAAAATTTTTAACTTAAAACAACTGTTGAGATGTGTGTGCCTGCATGTGTGTGTGTATCCAGTTCCTATGTCATCCAACTACTTTCCAAGTAGATAGTTAAGTCTTTTCCAAGTCTTTGGCCATTATTTTTAATGACTAGAAAGTCAAAATTGCTTGAATAAAAAAGCTCATCTAAACTTTTGCAAAGGTCCAGGGAATAAATAATGGAGAGGGAAGAGGAAAAGAGTGACTTCTGGAGTAGTAAGGATAGGAGTGACTTTCTGCCTGACTAGAACAGAACTTGAGAGTGAGTGGCTGGTTCTCTCATTGATGTCAACACTTTGGAGGTCAGTAACTGTTTGAATCCCCCTCCCCCAGGAGACTATCCATGAGGAACCAGTCCTTTCAGCTTCCAAAGAGATGCCAGTGCCTCTGGGTTAATGCTGACAGTGAGTCTTCTGATCTGAGAGACCCTGTGACTTGAGCAAAAAGGATATCAACAGCCTGTCCTGATTTTCCATCTCTGAGATTTTACAGTAGGTTTGTCATTTACTGAAAAGCAAGAAGTCTGACAGCTTTCCAGGTCAGGCAGGTAAAGGTGCATTGTCCAGCTCCAAAACAAGTACGTTCAGTAGCCAAGACTCATGAGGTTTATGGCTATTGACCCATCATACTGCATTACCATTTCAGTCCATTTTAAAGCCTTTTTATCTTGCAAGCCACACTGCTTCGCCTAAGTTTTGTTTTAAAATATTTATTTTGAACCTTATTTCTATTAACATCTACAGTGACATATATATTCCTACAGGAATGCTTAAATTTAGAACCCTGGTCTTTCTTGTGTTATAGCTATTTTATTGAGCCTCTAAGGGAAATTACAAAGAAATTTAGTTTTGTTTGCTTTGGATACATCAAACTCTCATTGAACATGTGTATGAGAGAGACCTCACTTGAACTATGCAACCTGAAAAATCACTTTTTAAAATAAGAGCTCCACTAGAAAAATCATCCCTACCCAGTTCAATTTTCTTGTCTATGGATGATTTATTTGATTCTATGAAATCTTCATATGTTTATTCTACTCAATAGAGTAATATTTTTTTTAGTTAAAGCTTCTATGTTGAGTCATGAACACCTTCTGTACTGGATAGTTTTATTTTGCCCTTCAGAATCCCCTTTTCTATGTCTGTGACCCTGAGGTTCTCACTCTACGTGCTTTTTTATGAATCATCTGGGAAAATTTCCAAGAGTGTTGAAGCACAGCCAGGAAGCTGAGGAAATATTGAAGAGAACTAGAGAAAGACTGCTGGGAGGGTCAGAAGAATGTCAGAGAAGGTCAGGGAATATCAAACCCAGAAAGACTCCAAACACATACCCTGAGGTCAATGTCATAGTGCAGTCCAAGCTTCAAAAACATCAGGGTTAGAAAAGCTACTTTGCCTCACTCTTTCTATCATTCTTCATTAGTCTCATTTTCTTAATGTTCACTATTGAAGAGGTAAATGATATAGTAATAGAAATATGTTAGGAACAATATTATGATCAGATAACAATGCTTGGTTAATAATAAGCATTGTTATAATAATAATAGCCATTAATTATTGAATTAAAGAAATAGATAATAATCATTAATTATTTACTTTTGTTTAGCATGGTATTAATCACTTTACATGTAAAATCCCACTCAATCCTAATAGTTCTGTGGTATTATTATCCCATCTTGCTGATATGCAATCTGAGGTTCAAAGAACTTATATTAGTTTATCACTGTTACTCAAGGTCATAAGTCAAATTTGTAACCAAGTACACTTGACCTTAGAGTTCCCTTAATTGTGTATGGTCAGTACTACTTTGATGATTCTCAATGCTGTGAATCTATGTGGTTATTAATTTAGCTCTTATTTTATTTTTCTTCCCATTTATGAACTAAATTCCAAGACAAAAAGAAAGTACTCAGCTTATTCTGGCTTATTGAAAGGTTAAGCACACCTGATATTCTTTATCCAATATTAATCATGATGTAGAAAACCTTTATATTCTCTACATTGTATCATGTTTGTTTTTCAGATTTACGAGAACAAAGTAGCCCTATCTCTGAAAATAACCTTAAAAGTTTACTGTTTAAAATAATGCAAAATTGGAAATTGTATTTTTGTTATGTTTGACAAAAATATGTCAACCAATATAATCACCAACTAATAAGTAGGACCCATGATATTCATATGTTGGAATAAATTAGACTATCCAGCTATAGATTCAAGAATGGTATAGTTCACAGAAATTGATATAAGATGACATAAGATTTCTGAAAGTTTTTAAGATAAGATTGTTTCTGATCTTGAGCAGGTGTGCTTATATCGTTGAAATACCATGGGATCATTTATGCTAGTTTCACATGGATTGTTATCAAAGCATAATTTTAAATCTTTAAACCATTAGATGCTATCTTTAAACAATGAATGTATCATCCCTTTAAGTTCTACATGTTGTAGTAGAAATGAAATAGTACAACATTATCATAAACCATTAATCTTGATGTGATTTAATAATCTAATAATGCTTTATTTCTGATTAACTTGGCTAAAGATCTTCAATGTGTACCATACCTCGCATTCCATGATAACTTGTCTAAAGATCTTCAATGTGTACCATACCTTGCATTCTATGACATTTCTAAGGGAAAGAAACAAATAAATTGTGATACTTGACCCCCAAATCTTTTATCCTAAATGAAAGACAGATGCAAATTAAACAGTTTTGATACAAGGATTTGTGTACTTAAATTATATAAGAAACGCTACCACATGCTAGAAACTGAGAACTTAATTCTAAGGATTTGAATCCCTCACCAGCTGCCCTTCACAATAAACTGATAACATGCACCTATCTCCCTTTTTTATATTAGATGTACTATGACTGGCAGTACTAATACTGGTAATTTATTAACCATAATTTTCTCATCAGTCCAGACTGACATAAAATTATTTAACCTTTGGTTTTAGTCAACTTTTTCACTGCTGTGACCAAAATACCTGACAAGAACAATTGGAGGAGGAAAAGTTCATTTTGGGGCCCATGGTTCAGAGGTTGACTCAGTCCATGGATAGGAGGTTCAATTCCTTGGAGCTCAAGATGAGGTAGAACATCATGGAGGAAGGGTATGGTCGAGCAAAGCAGGTCAGGACATCTTACTGGGGAGCAAAGAAAGAGAGAAAGCTCTTCTCAACAAGGACAAAATATATACCAAAGGCATATCCTCAGGGACCCACATACTCCAGCAACACCCTACCTGCCTATAGTTACCACCCAATTAATCTCTATCAGGGGATCAATTCACTGATTAGGTTAAAGGTCTCATAACCCAATCATTTTACTTCTATACCTTCTTGCATTGACTTTCAACATGAGCTTTTGGGGAGACACTTAATCATAACACTATGTTCAGTAGCATGGCACACAGTAAAATAGATTTTTGCACATAGTAAGGGGAAGTATATGTAATAAAGTCACCACTGAAATGTCAGTACCCATCCTGGTGCCTAAATAAAACTAGTGATCTGGATTTTTTTCTGAATGTTTAAAGGGAGGAGTGAATTGAGACTACCAAAATAGCAGTCTCACCTAAAATGCTTTGGAACATGCTTTGATCCTGAAAGCATCTCATTGGGGAGCAAAGAAAGAGAGAAAGTTCTTCTCAACAAGGACAAAATATATACCCTGAAGGCATATCCTCAGGGACCCACATACTCCAGCAACAAAATTTTAATTTGTAGAATTTCCCCTAATTCCCTTCAGCTTTTTAAAATTAGCTCTTTAATATCTATATGTCTAGAGTTATCATACTAGTCATAAGAGTCAATTTTAAATGGGAAAAATTAAGCATGTTTAAATACAGTAAGCAACAAGTGGTCTGATACACTCTTTAATTCTATATACCTACTGACAATTTTACTTGCATGTCATGCTTAAAAATATTGAGAGGGCCAAGGAAAAACAGTATTCTCTGTATACATTTATGTTCTTGGTTTTGCAATATGCATAGCCAAAAATGTAATGTAAGAATGGCACAAGCCATTCCTAGAAGGAGAAGAGAAAGAGAAATCTTATTTTCTTCCTTGTCTTATTCTTAATATCTTAGTGGAATATTGGAATCACTGATGATGGCTTGAAAGTTATAGGATTTTCTCTGCTCTAGGGTCATAGGCCTTTCTCCTCTGCCAATGTTTTTCATTTCCTCCACTTTGGAACCCTTGTATTCAGCTGCAATGGACTGAATATTGTGTTCCCTCAAAATACATAGACTGAATCACTAATACTCAATGCAGTGGTATTAGGAATTGGGGCATTTAGGAGGTAATCAGATCACAAAGGTGGAGGACTCATGAATTGGATTAGTGCCTTTGAAAGATAGACAGCCCTCTTGCTATCTTTTGGCTGTGCCAGAGTAAGTGAAGAAGCAGTCTGCAATCTGGAAGAAGGTCCTTCCCAGAACCTGACCATTGGTGATGCCCTGATTTTAGATATCTAACTTCCAGAACTGAGAGATATAAATTTCTGTAGCTTATAAACTACTTGGTCTATGGTTCTTTGTTATGGAAATCCTGACAGATGAAGATAGACCCCATGATAACACAGTCTCTTCATCCCTTCATTAATTGAGTTGCCCTCTTCCTCCAGGTGTCTGTAAGTGTCATCCACTAGGGAAATATCCCCTGATCTTGATCAGTTCTCCATGATTTAATCACTCATAACAATACATAATATATCATGCCTCACAGTCTCTGAATATTTATTTATTTGCTTTCTGATATAGTCTACATTCCATAAGCTTTAAATAAAATGTGACTAGATATAGTGTGCTGGACAGAATATTAGTCCCCAGTGATGTCCACATTCTGTTCCTGGAGGCTGTTAATAAGCTATGTTACATGGCAAAAAAGGAATTTAAGTTTGCAGATAAAATTGTACTTTCTAGTCCTTGAATCTTAAAATAAGATGTTTCGTGATTTACTCATGGGATGGGGTGGATGTGGAGTGGGGATATCACCACCACGAGGGTCCTTAAAAGAGAAAAAAAGCAGGTGAGAGAGACAGTGTCAATGTTATTCAGCATGAGAATGATTATATCAACTATTGCTTACTTGGAAAGGGAAGGGAATCAGAAATCAAGGGGATCAGCAGTCTCCAGAAGGTGAAACACACGAATTCTGCCCTCTAGAAAGGAAGGAAGCTGACCAACACTGGGCTTTGAGCTTTGTGAAATATAATAGGCTTCTGACCTACAGAAATTTAAGAAAACAAATTTTGCTGTTGTAAGCCTTTTAGTGTGATGCAGTATGTTCTAGCATTCATAGAAAACAAATAGCTAGTGATATTCCCACCAAACTAAAGCAGTGCCTGGCACATGATTGGTTTTTGAAAAATTTAAGAAATAAATAGATAATGAACCTGATAAATACACTATATCCACTGTATATATTAAGGTCTTCATTAATTCCTTCTTATTCCATTTCTGTTCTTTGAAAAAAATTAAGTTGAGACAAGAAAAACATTTTTGAAGAGCTCTATTATTAGTGTTTGAGAAGTTTGAGAACTATAGGTCACACTTAAAGACTTTGACTCCATGGTCACCACATTTGTGCTGCTTTTCTTAAGGCTCTTGGACAAGAGCTTGGAGACAATATGGGGGAATGTCACTGGCTAAGAACTTTAACATTTTCCAGAAACCAAGTATGTGTAAAATTTTTGCCTCAAGTTAAATGACTTCTATTATGTTGGAGAGACTCTGTATAGCTATTTATTTCACTTATGCTTTCTCAGGTCTAACACCCCTCTGGGCTACCCATTATGCCCTATTTTCATCATGCTAATTGTATCTTATAATATCTAAAGAGTGTTGGTCCTACTGATAGCATATGAAAGGAGCAGTAAAAGTGGTAGGAAAGGCCCATTGAGTGGGAAGTATTTTCTACCTGAAATTGTTTAAAATAACTTGAACATGGTGATAATAAAACATGCAGGCCAGTATTTTGTTGTTGTTTTCTCGTGGGAATTGAACTCAGAGCCTCAAGCATGATAAGCAAGTACTCTACCACTGAGCCACAACCACAGTCCCAGATCACTTTTTGTTAGTTTGACTTTTTAAAGTTACCTATAGACAACCATCTCTTCCCCTTTCTCTCTACATGACACTGTGATATGGGATTTAAATCCAAACTCACTGAAACCAACATCTACTCTTCTTTAATTATTTATGTCTTCTTCCTAGAAATAGGCTGTGTTCAAATTCTTTTTAAATTTGGGTATCTCTTACCCTTCCTCTGTCTTTGTTTTGTTATCTATATAAGGAATACAACAATAGTTATCTATCTCAAAAGCTTGTGGATAGGTTAAATGATTTTAATGTGTAAAAAAACTATTGCTTAGAATAGCATCTGTCAAGAACAAGCACTCTGCTAGCTCTCATTTTAAGAGGCTCTGAAATTAGCACTGTCAACTCTTCTCAGAGAGATTTTTGCGTGTGTTTGAATGAATATTTTGCTAAACTATATGAGGTGATTGCTGAGACAACTCTAGGAGGTATGTATAATAATGGCTCATCTAACATGCCTTCTGAAAAGGATGAGTTGGATTAAATCAAGATTTGTGCTGACTGGTCTGTTCATATTTCAGAAGAAAGCTAACTCATTTGGGCTGATATAACTGCATCAAGTCTGGTTTTGTGAGCCACATCACATGAATTCATATTCCAGCTCTGCCACTTAGAATGTATGTGACTTTGGGCAAATTAAACCAATGTTTCTGTTATATCATCTGTAAGGTAATAGCAGTGATAATACCAACCTCAGACATTTGCTAAATGTTTAGTAACATCACATTTGAGATGCTCTTAAAATAGTGATTGCTACATAAGTGCCCCATAGTTATTATATATTTATATCATAATATCCAAAATTGTCTTTCAAGGAATCATTTTTTTAACTAAAAGCATTATTTTCCTCTCCAGTAGATTTTTAATGGTTCAAATGTCTAAAACAAAGACAACAAAGAGAAGAGTCATTATGTTCTTCAGAGCCAAGGTCACCTAGAGAAAGCAGATTGTAGCTGTACTTACTTCACATACTCAGGAACTAGTTAAGGATCTAAAGTAAATTTTAAAGATTTCATTGTTAAAATAAGAAAATTCAACCTGTGGCAGTGGAATACTTGTGAAGCTTTTTGTTTTGTGTTTTGTTATGTGAAAAAAAAAAAAATTCCAAAAAGCTAAGTGGTTTGCTTTTTATTTGTTTCCTGTCACACATTCTAAATGGCCTTTAAAAGTCAGTAGCTGTTACTCAAGAATAATGAGGTATATTATTCTCTCAATGCACATGCAAATCTCCAATTAACACTAATGGGATTTGCAGCAGTAAAACTAAAGGAACATCTACTTCAGTGTCTGAAAAATAAAGAATCTTTATTTTTTGATACCTACCTTTTTACCATCTAAGTGCAGTCAAACATAAATAAACAAATTAGTATTAAGCATCAATTTGACACTTCCATTCATGTTGACATTCTGAAATACTGTCTTTAAAAGGTAACATGTTTTAAAGCAGAGATGGAGCTTTAAATATTAAGAATTTACATGCACCTCCCTCCTCTGCCATTAATTTTAAAATTATAAAGAATAAGCAGGAACAGTCCTAGCTGAGCTTGAGAAACACAGAAATGATGGATTTTCAAATATGTAAGGCAATACATTTCTAAGAAGAGTACTTCAGAAGATCTTTTTATGCATACACACATATGGAACTCTATTATCTCTTTGAGACACAGTCATAGATTCCACTCTGATAAATATTTCTTAGATTCCTAGAATTTGAGTCTTACTTATACATTAAGCTTCCTAGAAGACAATTTTTTAAATAGAAAGGTGAAAAACCAAATACTAGTAAATTGAAATACCCTATTAATGAATATGTTTTTAAGGAGTGAATAATCATCCAAAAGAGGTGTGAAAGCACAATTAAAATGATCATTTTTGTTAATTTAAGCATGGAATGATCAATAGGGATTCTTGCCATATGTATTTGGTAGTATTTGAATCTGTGTGATAATTCTACATAATCAAAGTGAAAATTCTTGTTTAGTGAGAACATACAGGAGAGCTGAAACCTCATTTAACAGAATTCATTCAAAAAGCATAAAAAGTATGATAATAAATAGAAAAAAAAATGTTAATAAACCAAAACCTATCTTGTAAATTAGCTAAATTATTCATTTCTGAATGCCTGAATAAACAAGTCTCTCAAATTATTTAAAGCAAGTATAGCAAGTAAATAACTTAAAACATAAAAACAGGACTGGGGCTGTAGCTCAGTGGCAGAGCACTTGCCTAGCATGTGTGAGGTACTGGGTTTGACCCTCAGCACCACATAAAAATAAACAAATAAAATAAAGGCAGTCTGTCCATCTTCAACTACAAAAAAAATAAAAAAATTTAAAAAATCATAAAACATTCTTTGAATCAAAAAAAATAGTGTATTTTCCTTTGAAAAGTCTTGGCTGATAAAGTAGAATGGCCCTCAGGCTGAGCTATTTTCCAAACATCAACTCATCTGGGATGTAATCATGTCTAAACAAAGGATTATGATTCTATTCCAGTAAAGAGAAGTTGACATTTTAAGAAACTTTAAAAGCAAAACACAGGTTTTTATTTTTCATGCTCACTGTATAAACTATGTAAAACCTATATTGACTTCTTAGTGACTAGGTGTGGAAGATTGCCCAGAACCCAGTAGGTACTTTATAAATACTTTTGAATGAATAAATTAATTAACTAATTTTTCATAAACTCTATTTGCCAATTCAAAATGTATTTCATTTTCTCTCATACTTTCATGATCTGTGCTAGTCAATAAGGATGGAACGAACACACCACCAAGTATAATGAAGCTCAAAATCTGATCAAATAGAGAAAAAATATATTATTTAATATAATAAATATGATGCATAAAATAGTTAATTATATTTAGATGGATTAATTTTATTATATAATATTAGATACAAACAAAGAATATTTTTGGGTACTGTTAAGATTTACTTTAAAATAATTATTTTGCATAATACTTTGTTAACTTATATTTAAAAACCCTAAACTATTATATGTCAAAGGATACACTTTTAGAAAATCAGAAAAAAAAAGAACACTGCAAATATTTATTCATGTTTCTGTATTCTTTTTGATTAATGAAGGTTATTGAAAAACAAACTCTTCTGGTACCTTTCAATAGAATTAGATAATTAAAATTATATTATTTTGTTAAATCTGATGATTGTGCTACCATGAATTTAGAATCTATGCTAATTCTATTGAGGATACTGTCAGTCTATCATGTAAAGTGTGTATTAGCCATATTTAGGGGAGTACAATTATATTTTTACTTTTTGTGTGATCCTTTTCTTGAAGCATGCTTTATTTACATGCAACTGATAAATTGTTCCATGTTGATTTATAATATTGTGGGATCTCCTTCTTGTCTTCTTTACATGGCCATGCACCAAATTCTGATTGATAGTCTTATGTCCATGCAATAATCATACCTCTCTAATTGGAATACCACCAGTGTCCATTAAAACAATTTTAGGTTTTGAATTTATTTTTCAGGTAGTTTCAATTCTATTAAATTTAATTCTGTTTTATATTTTGTGTAATTAATATTAGCTAACTACTAAAGAATAAGGAAAAATTTTATGTAGTGTTTTTCAATTGAATAAAATTTCATCTAGAATTAAAAAAAAAAAATCCATTGCATTCTTTTTGTGAATCTAAGAAACACATTAGGTCTTAGTTATCCTGTACTTTTCATATGCTGAAATATTTAGTTATTTTATCATCCTAAGGAATGTGTCATCATTATTCATCATGGCTCATTCATTACTTTCCAATTATGCTTTAAAAAAAGGTCAGAAGTAAAGAAAATGGAACTAGAAGGATGATGCAATGTGAAACTGGTCATCTTTCAGTTTCTTTAGGTTGATGCCAAAATTATTATATCATCTTTCCACAATGTATTATATTCTTTCTTTAGATTTTACTTTGTAATGTTGAGAATTCAGGATATTGTGAATTTTCATTTTAATACAAAAAGAGAGAAAAAAAACTAAGACATTCCAAAATCATGAAATGAATGAGAAGACAGATGCAAAGATACACACACAGCAATACTGAATACTGTTGATATTAGTCAAGACTGAGAAATCATGTAGTTGCCCCCAAATACAAAACAAATAAAATCATTATTTTACTGTTCTGATTTTTACTAAAATCTCTAGTAAAATTATCTTCCATTTCCCTGTATCCTTACTCTTTTATGTAGTACATATATTAATGACAAATATATATTCTATTCATTATGTATTCATATCCACATATTTATTCCACTGGACACAGATGACTTGCTATGCTGAAAGGTTAAGTTACCTGCATAAGGTCCTAGTAAAAAGTTATATACAAAATGCAGAAAGCTGATTAGTTCTGAGAGGCTATTCTAGAAGAGATTTAAGCATGTTTTGTATGTATTATAGTCATTGATAATTATAAATATTTACATGATCTTGAATTCCTAAAGGCTCCAAAAATCTTTTCAGCAGACTTGGGATTTAAATAAATATCTACTTTAAGAAAGGTCATTCATTTTAAGTAGCAATATATAAATAGATGGTTTATATATCTATAAAAATAATCACAAGTTTTATTATAGATTGCTTTTCAAATAACTTAATAATTTAAAATTTCTGGTGAAATAATTTCTTTCTCCAATTTAGAAAGAAATCTAAAACAAGGTACTTTTTATTGAAAATTTTAATTGTAAAAAAACAAACAATAAAAAAAAAGGATAAAGAGAAAAATACACAAGAATGCTAAAATTCAGGGAAAATATTTTTAGGAGGACCTTAGGAGTGATTAATAACTTCATGCTTTTTAAAAATGCGAACATATGGTTTTGTATGAATATCAAGAAAAATGTAAAGTATATTCACTTTATTTTCAGTAAAATGTTATAAATATTGATTATTAATTCCAGATGAAGTGGAATTACATGAAAAGGTACACCTTTGTTTTCTAGTTGAGGGGCATATAATTTCTGCATGGGATGATAATCTCAAAAGTTTAAACCAAATAATTTGTTGGATATTAACAGGTTTTGTAACTAATACCACAAATTATCCTATAAATCAATTACTAAATTACATTTAAATGTATAATTTCTTTAACTTTCTTTGAATATCTCAGAAAATTTAAATGGATTATTTGGATATATTCCAAAGTATAATCATCAGGAGGAAACGTTCGATACATGTTTACAATATAGGTATTTTATAAAATTTACTCCTATATTTTGGAAAATTACACTTCAGTTGTTTAGAGTTTGTTCCACTGATATGCCCAAGGAGACCTGACAGTAATTTGAATTGTGTTGATTATTAAGAAGTGCACTAATGAGCTGTTTAAGCTCTGGTTTATTCTCTTATCTTCCAGAATGAATCTCAAGTGGTGGTAGAACATTAACTTTCTGACTCTGTTTACCTGTTTTTTTTTTTTTTTTTTCATTTATGTTTTAGTTTGTTTTTTTTTTCTCTCTCTCTACCAATTTTGAATTTTTTTTTTTTTTTTTTTTTGGTTCAATCATGTCTGGCTTGCTGTGGGATCTACTATCACAGCTGGTAAGTAAGATCACTTCCCTGCAGGACAAAAAATTTAGCAAATTTGGAGATAGCAATATAAGAGGAATTTACACAAAAGTTATTTTTTATTAAACTTTCTAAATAGTGGTTATCTGACTCAGTGGCTACTCAATATAGCTATATGACTCCAGGTTACAGGGCATTCTCAGAAAGTCTTTCTTATCCAGCTATCTCTTATCTATCTATCTATCCATCTATCTATCTATATGTATGTGCATGTGTGTGTATATATATGTGTATATTATATATATATATGTATATGTATATGTATATATATATATATAATATACACATAAAGGTGAAAAAATAAGACCTACCTGGTTTTGTGCTTAATAGTAAGTATTGGAAAATTTTGTCACAAAATATAGGAATGTTGAAACCATTTGTGAAAGAATTCATACTTGGTGATACTCCTTATTTCTTATGCATCTAATATGTTACTGGAAATGAAAATATCAAAGATAGAACATTGACCAGTTTTGTGTTCCACTTATCAATTCTATCCTAACATTTCTTAATTAGTTATGTATGAATACTAAACACCTTGAAAGCTTTCTCAAGCAATGGTTACATCTTCGTGGTTCCTTACTAATTAGCTGAAATAAAATCTGACACATATTCATTATATGTTTTTGTGAGTCATTTATTTTAACTTCTTAGAAATTATACTTTAACATATGAGAAAGCACATGGGTATTTGTTCCTGCTCTCCTTAATATAATAAGGAGACTATTTAGCTATTGCAGTGATTATAATATGAAATTATGGCATTTGCAGGTAAATGGATGAAGCTGGATAATATCATGTTAAGTGAAATAAGCCAATCCCAAAAAACCATAGGTGGAATATTTTCTTTGATATGCAGATGGTAATTCACAATGGTGGGGGGGGTGCAGGAAAAAATCGAGGTACTTTGCATTAGTCAGAGGGGAGTGAAGGGAGGGGAAGGGGTTTGGGGGTAGGAAACATAGTAGAATGAATTGGACGTTATTACCCTATGTAATTATAAGATTACATGACCAGTATGATTCTACAACTTGTGCAACTAGAAGAATGAGAAGTTATACTCCATTTATGTATTATGTGTCAAAATGCATTCTACTGTCATGTATAACTAATTAGAACAAATAAAAAACTCATAATTATATTTTAATAAAAGTAATTCTATTAAATTAAGCATATTTTTGTGTCACAGTATATTGGATGATTCACTGAGAAAACAAGTCAGAATTTATCCTAAATCGAGCAAACGCAATTTGATATTTTTGGTTGAACTCAGGAGTAAATGAAAACAAAATTGAATAATTACATGTCTGGATCTTTTCCTATATATAATAATTTTGATCAATTCCTAAAGTGCTCTTCAATAATTTTATTATATTACAAATAGAGGTACTCTGTAACAGAGTTATGAGACATTAAATCACTTTCATCTTCACCCCTTGCTTCCTATGATGCTTTCTTTTTCCAGCATGACCACAGTCAGAAACCTAATTCCATAGTGCCCACAAGTTTAATGTCATGGAAGAATAAAGGTTTTTCTCTCCCAAAGCTTTGAAAGTGAGCCCTGCTTCATATACTCACCCAGCAAGTCATTTTTTTTTTTTTCTCTCTGGTCTTTTAACTTTCTCATCTCCAATCAGACTATACAATTATCTCTTTTGAATGATTGTAGAGATAAAAAAAAAAGTGATGATTTATATATCAAGTACTTAATGTGGTGAATAGCATATGGGTTATCACCAAATGACAATTCTATTCTCCATGTTTTGGAGCTCCCAGTTACTTCCAGACGGTGCATAACTTAGGGTCATGCCTTTTGCTAAGTAATACAACATGGCTTGCCAACATTTATCTGTAAGACTTACACAACTATTTAAGGACTTGGATCTCAATTTCCTCAAATTCAAAATTAGAAAAATAAAGCAGAGCTAGGCTAGTTAAAGATTAGTTCATGGAACAGAAGCATCAACATGTGGGAGTTTATGAGAAATTAAATATCTCATCCTCAGATCTCAACTACTGAATTAAAAATTACATTTTACAAGATCTTCAGGTAATTTATAGGCACGTTAAATTTTGAAAAGCTTAAACCAAATCACTTTCTGCTTCTAGTTCTGAAAATATAAAAATCTTTTAAAATTCGTATTTACACTATTATATTAGCTACAGTCAACATTTTAAATTTTAATTATGTGTCACTGTAGTTATCCATTAAGTTGCAAACAGTCACAAAACTTAGTAGAATGAAACAACAACTATTTTATTATGTTAGGAATTTGGACATGACACAGCAGGGATGGCATGTGTATACTGGGGATGCTTAAATTTGGGGGGTTACTTGTACACAGGCAAGATGGAGGCATGCAAAGAGTTCTTCACTCACAAGTCTGGCACAGGGACTGGGATGACTAGAAGGTTAGGTAGCAGTGCATTGTCAATTAGAATGTCTATGTGAGCCCTCCCAAGAAACTTGATCTACTCATAATATTTAGGTGTCAGGGTAGTGAGATGTCATACAATGTCTGATGTTTTGACAACATCTCCTGACTTAAAGAGTAAATGCTCTTTTGAACCTGAGGCAGAAGGTAAGCAAATGATCACGTATGACAGTTTTGTTTGACTATTCTAAACAATGACAAATTTTCTCAGTTTTAGGTTGGTGGAATATGGATTCCTCAGCTTTAAGAACTGTCAAAGAATTAGTAGCCATTTTTTTAGACATGCAAACCTAATGCTTTTGTTTGTATGTAAATACTTCTCAAAAATTTCAAAGCTTCTTCAATAAAAGTATATAGTAGAAACTTTGAAAGTATATTATTCTAAAAGAAAATAGTATTAAAAAGTGTTGTTTTATTGTTCAAGTACATGAAATGCTTGCATCTGTTAATATAGTTTTGAATCTGTTAATTTTTTAATTATAGTTGAAAATAACTTTAATTACAGTTGAAATAAAAGAGGATATTCAGGGAATTTTGACTGTAACATAAATAGCAAAATTTTCCTAGTTTTAAATGTGCTTTATATATTGCAAAGAATGTGCTTAAATTAAACATTATTCATTGTTTATCTGAAATTCCAATTTTCTAGTAGGCCCTTGCTCACTCTGGTAACCTTAACTTTAAAATAGATATAATTTTTTTTTTTTTTTTTTTTTTGGTACCAGGGTTGAACTCAGGGGCACTCAACCACTGAGCCACATCTCCAGCCCTATTTTGTATTTTATTTAGAGGCAGGATCTCACTGAGCTGCTTAGTGCCTCACTTTTGCTGAGGCTGGCTTTGAACTCATGATCCTCCTGCCTCAGCCTCCCTAGTCACTGGGATTACAGGCATGCAGCACCACACCCGAATTGGATATCACTTTTCAGACCTTTATCACATTGATACTTTACAAAGATGTACCATTTTTACCCAATTCCTTCTCTTACCCTATGATTCAATATGAGGTATTCATTAGAGAACAGACAACTCATTTCAGAGGCACAGTTAGTCACAGACAAATAAATAGTGAGAGTTTCAAACAAGTGTCAATCTAATAGAAATTATATTTTGGGACAAAAATAATTTTGGATTTCTCTAAATTCTAAGTTTTTATATGTAATCCTATGTTTAGAGAGACTGATATATTTATGCTTAGAAATTTTATAATCCAATCTTCAAAGATATGACCAATATCTAACCAGCTATATAATCATAACTCATAACCTGATTTCACTGTGTTTATAAATACTGCAGAGTTAGTCATGATTCTCAGGTTCTATATAGCATGATTATATTCTTTTAGCTTTGAACTTTATCCCCTGAAGTAAATCTTATGCATGTACTAGGATTTTAATAAATTTAACTAATTCTTATTAAATTGAGAAATTATTTATAGGCAAAATAAATGGCAATTTGCAACATAACCTTATACAACAGATAGAAATAGTTTTAATAAGAATTTTCACACTCAAGGTTTTACTTAAGTCAGTTTTCCTTTAAATTTTAATCTTTTATTATTTTACTTTCAAACTTGAAACTAAATATTACAAATATGTGATGTTAAGCTGTAGAAATATATCTGAAAATTTAGTTTATACAGTCATCCTCAGGCATGATAAATATGCCTAAATGTTTCCTTTGAGGAGAATCTAAGACATCTCAAACACTTTCCCTTGATTAAATGTAAGTGCCTAATACCCTCCATGTCTGATTTTGTGTATTAAAGGCAGGTTATTCAACTGAAGCAAATCCATAGCTATGTTAATTTCTCTGAGGAAAAAAAAAGTCTGTCAGAGAAGATAAACCCTTTCCTACTTGTCCTTTTACAGATCAAAGAAAAATACACCTTTTTATTTTTGAAAACTTATATAACAGGAAGAATTATGACCACATATTGTAAATGTCATACTAAAATGACAGAATTTTGAAATGAAAACAATCAAAGCTTCTTCTGTGCTGGCATTAACATTTCTACTGTTAGTATTTGAATACTTTTGCTGATGGGCCAGAAAATGGTGTGAGTTATATATAGCTGGATATCAAAAGAACAAAAATGATGCAACAAAATAAGAATTTCCGGAAGAGCTGTCTGAAAATACTGGCACACATTATCCCAGGCACAAACATTTTAGTATTGACAAAAAATGCTATTAGCCTTCTTTTTCCTTTTAATATAGCTCTATATTTTCAAGGTGACTTAGAATCATGATGTGATTCTCACAAAATAATCCTCATGGTTGCAATAGAAGTAGATGTTATTTGTTGTCAATGATATGAAGATGGGAATGATGCTACTAGCATTTCCTATTTACCTCTGAAGTAGAAAATCCATAGATTTCCAAATTTAAAGACATTCTTTCATCCAGAAACCAATAATAATTGCTTACAGGAAAGTAAGAAAAAAAAAAAGACATCTGTTATAAGGTTTCAATGACACTCATTCTTTGGGCATTTATAATTTTATAGAAACTTACTGATGATTTATGATTTTATAGAAACTTATGATGTAAGGTCTGAGACACTGAATAGTTATTTCAGATTCTTCTGGTAACAATGTATTATAATTTGGATTTTGAAAGTCTTCCAAAAGCATCTGTGTTGAAGACTTGGTCCCTAGTCTTTGTTGCTACGGAAGTGGTGGAACCTTTGGGAGGTAGGGCCTAGTGGAAGGAAGTTAGGTCATTCGGGAAATGCCCTTAAAGGAAATATTTGGTTCTCATCTCTTCTTCTTCCTTTCTCTCTTTGCTTCCTGATCATCACAAGGTGAGCAGCATCCTGTGCATCATGCTTCAACCATGATGTACCACCTCTCCACAGGCTCACAAGTAAAGGGCCAACTGACCTAGACTGAATCCTCCAAAACTGCGAACCAAAATAAACCTTTCCTCTTTCAAAATTGATTCATCTCAAGTATTTGTTACAGTAATGGAAAGCTCACCAACAGAATGCTTCCATGAACTTCAGAAAAACAAAATAGATTATGGAGAGGAAATTAATATTATGAATCATTTAAGTAAATATAATCTTTAATACTTAATATTTTATTTGGCAATGTAATATAATTTGTGATTTTTTTATGTTAAAGCATATAGAGGAAAAGATACCTTCTAATGTAAAACTAGAAATAATTGATAACATATAAAATATTAAAACATTTACTATCTATGGGAATGCAGATCTAATTATTAAAAAAAAGGACAAATAAGTTAGTGCTTAATGTACTTCAGAGAAAAAAGTGGATGGTAAATACATATTTGAAGAGTGTTATGGTTTAGATGTGGTGTCCTTCAAAAGCTCACATGTGACAATGCAAGAAAGTTTGGAGGAGAAATAATTGGGTTATAGCCTTAACCTAATCAGTGAATTAATCCCTGATGGTAACTGGAGGCAGGTGGGTATGGCTGGAAGAAGTGGTTAATTGAGGGTATAGCTGTGGGGTACATATTTGTGTCTGGAAAGTGGAGTCCTTCTCTGCTTTCTGATCAATATGTGAGCTGCTTCTCTCTGCCACATTCTTCCACCATGGTGTTCTGCCTCACCTTGAGCCCTGAGGAATGGAGCTGGCCTTCTATGGTCTAAGACCTCTCAAACCATGAGCCCTCAAATAAACTTTTACTCCTAAAGTTGTTCTGGTCAGGTCTTTTAGTTCCAGTAGTAAAAAAGCTGACTAAAACATAAAGAAAAATAAATAATGCAGGAAGGTAAAAAATATGATTAGCACAAGTAAGAGTTGTGAAAGCTTGCCCTCAACATACTGCTATTCATTCTTGCCCTCTCAGTGTACATGTGCCATTCTTCCATCAAGTGGTATCATTTATTTCTTCTCTCTGTTGATCTGGCCTAGCATGTGACTCTTCAAAAAAATCACTTACAGTGGAAGGGACTCTGATATTAGGCGCAACCAGTGAGGGTATCTTCTTCCTGGCTTTCTTAGAATGTTTTCCTTTGGAAGGAAGTCACCTTGTTTAAAGAAAAAAAATGTACATCATTCCTTTGTAAGAAATAAAACACCACATATTGTGAGGTGAAAATGTATGACTACATCAATCATGTGAGTAAAAATATCTTCATATTTTATATTTCATTTGTCACGGAAGAAGATATGTCTCCGGAAAAGAGTTCAAGGAGTTCCCTGAGAGAGGGAACTCAACTCAGGACCTGTGATATTCTTGGCATACACGATGGAAAAGAATTTCAGCAGGAGCCAGACAGAAGCATAGACAGAGGTGTATTTAGGAAGATAGATACTCATTTAAAAAAGAATACAGGCTGTCCCAAGAGTGAGAAGCAGCCCTGACTTGGGCTGGTGGTCCAATATTTATAGAAGGGCTATATTGGGGTCTATATTGGAGGTGGATTGAGGGTGGAGCTGCAATTTCATGCCAGTGTTGCTGCACTTGTGTATTTCCCTCGTTTTAGAAGGGTACTAGCCAAAGCTGTGGTTTGCAACTGTGTTTTCTGCATCTCTATGGCTTGATTCTGCATTTCAATGGCTTGAGGGTGTTTCCCTGAAGATCTATGTTTCTCCCTCCTTTTTTTAAAAGTGGAGACCTCATATCTGCTGCTCAAGGTGCTGACTGCAGTTGTTGTAGACGAGACACTAAGAACCATTTCAACTCCCTATCAACCCAAAACTCAAAATAGATAATCCTTGGTGTTAAGAATAAGTTTTCACAGGATTTCTTTACTTGGAGATAGATAAATAAAACACTTAGTCCTGTTAAACAATACCCAGAAATTTAGATAAACTTGATTCAAACTCATTCTAATCTTTGTTGAAACACAATAATCATGGATCTGGGCACCAATGGACAGATATGCACATGCTGAGGATAAAGAAACACCCCATTTTTTTACTGGAACAAAACTAAGTGATGGTAAAATCTTACTCACTGCAAGATACTGTGAAAAAAAAAGTGAAAAATGCTGTTTCAGTCATAAGAAAATATAGGAAGAAAACAACCAAAAATGTCAAAGATAAGAATAGGCATCCATTCAGTTGAGAACCACTTAACATCATATATTAATAAAATGTCAAGTTAAGATATATGAAGACTGAAATATGACTAACATCTCAATTACTGGAACTAGTTCATAAGACTACTGAATTTTCTGTAGACTCTTATCCCAAGTGTTATGTTCCCAAGAGGGGAAGTGTTATGGCTTTGATATGAGGTGTCTCCCAAAAGCTCATGTGTGAGAGAAAGCAAAATTTTCAGAGGTCAAATGGTTAGATTATGAGAGGTGTAACCTAAGCAGTGGATTAGTCCATTGATATGGGCAATAACTATAGGCAAGTAGGATCTGGCAAGAGGAAGTGAGTCACTGGGGGTGACTCATTTAAAAAAGAATACAGGCTGTCCCAAGAGTGAGAAGCAGCCCTGACTTGGGCTGGTGGTGCTAAAGAGAGACTGAGCGTTTATTATCTGGTGGGAGGCTACAACACCCTGTTCCTGCACATAGCTTTATTCATGTGAATTCTTTATAGGTCTCAGAGGCATCAAATTGAATATTTGCTTTTTTTGAATTTTCTAAAATTTTAAAAATAGTTTTGGGTCTTGTATGTTGTTTTGGGGAATGAGAGCTTGCTCTATCCACTCCCTCCCTCCCCAATCTCCTTCCTTGTTACTATGTCCTGAGCTGCTACCCTCTACCACATACTTCTTCCATGACATTCTGTCTCACTTTGGAACCAGAGCTATAGAGTTGCCTTTTAGCCTTCTATGAACTGAGACCTCTGAAACTACATGCAAATAAATTCTCCTTCTTTACTTGTTTTTCTCAGGTCTTTGGTCACAGCAATGAAAAAGCTAACGAAAACAGTGTCTTTGGAAAACAGTATGTGTTCTGTTATTGCAAAATGGAAGTTAGTAGGAAAAAAAAAAGTTGAGGAATTTTAAACAATGGAGCAATAAAATTGAGCAGTAAAAAGTGAAAAGGGAGTTGGAGGAGTACAAGGTGAATATGAGAAACACAGCTCACCTGTAAAAAAATATGCAGTTTTGCCTAAGTATCCATAGGTGATTGGTTCCAGGACTCCCTGCAGATACCAAAATCTGACAATACTCATCTGTTATATAAAACCTCATAATGCTTGCATATAACTTAACCACATCTTCCTGTATACTTTAAATCATCTCTAGATTACCTGTAGTACCTAATATGATGTACATGTTAGATAAATGATTGTTATACTATATTGGTTAGCGAATAATGACAAGAAAAAGTATGCACACATTCAGTACATGTGCAACCACCTACATTGTCCCAACTAAATAGTGGCCTGATGAGATGTGAGGTGACCCCTATGCTCAAACAGTGAGTGCTAAAGAGAGACTGAGCGTTTATTATCTGGTGGGAGGCTACAACACCCTGTTCCTGCACATAGCTTTATTCATGTGAATTCTTTATAGGTCTCAGAGGCATCAAATTGAATATTTGCTTTTTTTGAATTTTCTAAAATTTTAAAAATAGTTTTGGTCCATTTTGTTGTACAACTAGATGTAAGAACCTTGCCGTTAGGGAGATCTGACTATAGATCTTACATACTGCTGCTCTTGTATGTCTAAGTTTTACTTGATTACAGTAGATCTCTCTAAATTATACTCCTGAAGAAAATTTTATAATAAAATAAATATCTTATGTTTTGTAAACAGATTTTAATCACTAACATTTTCAGGCTTATATGGTATGATACTTCCAAATAGGGCTCACAGTAGATGGTGGCTATTTATTTATTCTGAGAATTCTTCAAACCTGTCTTGTTTCTTGAAACAAAATTACTAATAATCTTTTTTCATATTCTCCATCACTCACATGTCTCTTGTTATTGGCCTTCATAACCACTCCATGTACAGGGGAAGGAAGTAATTCCGATGGCCCTGGAATACCACACAAACAATACAGAAGAATGCACATGACTGTAATAGCCAAACTTTATTCAATGCATATTCCACAAAAACTGTATTTACAGATTTATAAACACTATTTCTATGAATTTTCACAATCCCATGAGGTAAATATGATAGTATTATTTGTACTTATATCAGTAAGCATTATTATAAGGAATACATAAGTTGCAGATGAACAACTAGAAAAATTAACAACTTGTCCAAAAATATAGGCATAAATATAAATTTTGACTTAAGCAATCGAAACTTGACCTCCCATTTTCTGGAATAAACAAAGCATAGCAATTCATGAATAGCCTGAATATTGCTAAATCAGAAAGTACAGAGGGAACTCCATGGTTATCCACTGGAATTTTGAAACTGCCCACCAATATGCTGTTTACCACTTAAAGATATATAGGAATGGAATTCTGCAAACATATGTGTGACCTTTATGAAGCTCTCAAAACAAAACAAAACAAAAAAACAATAATTAGAATCAAGAAAATGGAAGAGGGTTAGATATTACTTAATACAGACAGGTTTAATGTCTGCATTTCAAAAGCCAAATTATGCTGAACACCATGTTAAATTCTAAGATGTATTTTTACATTTTACCTTAAATCTACATAGATCAGGTTCTTCTTTTATTCAAATGTTATAATTAAAATTAATGTTTTCAAAAAAAAATTATTTTTCTTTATTTTAACCTGTAAAGGCTGTTTAAAGATTGATCTGCATGTCAGTTTTGATGTTGTGGCCTAAATTTCCTCTCACATCTCATGTAGAGATTTAAGGTCAATGTGGCTTCATGGACATACAACATGATCGTGAAACAAGACATCATACTTGGGAGGGTCTCATTCTTGGTTTATAAGTCTGGTGTTATCAACTTAAAATTCCTAATAACTTTTGAAAACTGGCCCCTATTTTTATTTTACACTGTGCCCTGCAACATCGATTGCAATGAATATTTGCCATAATTATTGATGTGTGATTTGTCAACTCAGAATTTGGAATCAACTTTCTGTTTTCTAATATATTCTACTGGTGTCCTTACAACCACTTTTCATTAACTACTTTGTGAATTCAGTCCTTGGAAGCTCTCATACATTAGAAGGAAGGTGTTTATCACATTGCATAATCCTCTTAAATCATCATGCAACTTTGGATGAAATTGACAACTAGTTAAACAGATGGAACTACTAATTCAAAAGCAAGGAACATACGGTATCTCTCACTGTCCCTCATTATAAGAGACATACCTCATTTTAGACACAAGTGTAACTTCCTCCTACACAGACCTGATGTTATCTGACATTTATTATGGTAAACTATTTACATCAGAAATGCTACATTATGAAAATAAGTCTACAGAATATCTTATTTATGCTTAGACATTAATCATACAACTTTAAACCTCCTACATCACACTTTCCATGTGTTCTTCATGCTGTTTCTTTACCTCATATTCTTCCTGCCCTTTCATCTTGGACATCAAAGAAATTTAAAGTAGTATGTTAGGCCTGTGTTTATGATTGCATTTTGCCAAATATTCGTGATAATCTATAACATACAGAATACACTGTGAAAATAAGCTTTATTTTAAAGTAGTGACTAACCAAACAGGAGTTTCAACCTCTGATAAAATTAAAGAGCTCTTTAAACATTGTGTTTTCTATATTTTTAATGATTTGTTCTGGAGCAGATATTTATACATTTGGAAAATTTTGTTTTAAGCTAAAAAATTTAAAACAGTAAATTATGACTCATTTATTTATTGAATAACTATCGGCATTTATGTCTATCATTTATCTAATTTACCATCTAAGATATTATTGTTTCTGTTCTTTAAGGAAAAAGTGTCAGCAGTTTTGAAGGATATTGTCCTAAAAGGACTTATGTTACTAAGAAACTTAATGACTGAGATAAAAACCATACTGACATCTATAAAGAAAACAAGAACTAGGGAGGAAGTTAACTCCACTTTCTTCCTGAAAATATAATCTTAAGAAAGAAGATGATATAAGAGAATTTCAGCTTTGAATCCAACAGAAGATGTAAAGAACTGAAGATTTGTTTTTAAAGGAGCAAAGGAAAACTGCAAAGACAATTTAGAAACATCAATTTAAACTCATTAAAACATGTAATGCACTTTTGGACATAATTATCAAAGTTTTAGTAAGTAAAATTTTCCATATAAAACCTAGTTTGAATCTATTTTATTTTTTAATTAAGCTAATTATTTTATACTTACAGTTTTAAAGTACATAAGTACTTCCTTTAATTCTTGATTACAGCTAAATGTGATTATTTATAGTAGTGTACTAGTGGATCTAAAATATGGCTTGACATTAGAATTGCCTGAGGACATTTTAAATTTGCACCACCAAAACAAATAAAGTCAGAATAATTGGTGGACTTGGTCATTCTTGCTTTTTAAAGCTAATCAGGTCATTCAATATACAAGCACTTTAGGCAACTACTACTTTTCACTCAGATAGTATTAATCATCTTACGCCACATTTGTTTTTATTTTGCAGCTGTCAGTGTAAATTTCATCCTACAATGAAAACAACAACAAAATATTTACACTACATTTTAAATTTTTAAATTATTCTAACATATGATAAAATGCTCCTGATAAAAATGTAGAGTTTGATGAGTTTGCACAAAGGTACAAATTTTTTTTTTTTTTTTTTTTTTTGGTAACGGGGATTGAACTCAGGGGCACTCAATCACTGGGCCACATCCCCAGCCTTTTTTTTTTTTTTTTTGTATTTTATTAGAGACAGGGTCTCACTGAGTTGCTAAGTGCCTCGCCATTGCTGAGGCTGGCTTTGAACTCATGATCCTCCTGCCTCAGCCTCCCAAGTGCTGGGATTACAGGCGTGCGCCACTGCGCCCGGCGTACAAAATTTTTAAAAAAATCGTCCCCCCAGCAAAGATAGCACGTATTTTAATCATCCTAAAGAATTATCTCATACTCTTTACATATGTAAATGGTCTGATTTTTGTCACCACAGAGTAGCTTTGCTTATTCTAGAATATAACAATAATTGAGTCATTTGGTCGGTATATATTTGAAATTCATTTGTACTTTTGCTCAGTTTAATGATAATTGATTTCCTTTTACTGTTGAGTAGCATTGTATGAATAGAAAAGATCTTGTTTAACTATTTACTTATTAATGGGCATTAATATATTGGCTCCAGATTTCTATTATTGCAAATTAAACTGCTATAAAGATTTTTGCAAAAGCTTCAATCAGGACACATGTTTTAGTTTCTTTGGACCATGCATAAATGGAATTTGTAGTTATCAAAATATGTGTGTGCTAATTTTAGAAGAAACTTTCAGGTTTCTTTTCATGTATTTTGCCATTTTACTTTCAACAGCATAATTAGAATTTCTTTAGTTTATTTTTGTTTCCTTTCTTTTCTCTTTCTCCCCCCCCCATACCTCTTCTGACCTTTTCATAATTATCAAAGTTTTTTGTAGTAGTCCTTTACCACTGATCCACATCCCCATCCCTTTTTATTTTTTATTTTGAGACAGGGTCTCACTAAGTTGCTGAGGCTGGCTTTGAATTTACAATCCTCACGCCTCAGCCTCTCAAGCCACTGGGATTACATTCAGTTGTTACAACACCCTAACAATTTGTAGTGCAAGTCTTTTTAACTTTAGCTTTTCTAATGTTTTATTTGAAGAACATCATTATGGTTTTAAGATGTCTTCTTGGTAAATAATTGTTTTGAATGCCTTTGTCCTTGCTTAACAGCCATTTGTATATTTTGTTTTGTAAAGTGTTTCAACAAATATTGCTATTGGGGAAAAATGGCTTATTTATCTGATTGTAAGTGTCTTTTGTATGGTTTGTTTACAAGGCTGTTAGAACATAACTGCACTGAAATATACATTTTCCATTTCCATAGTTTTCCTTTTTCTGTTTGGTAATGTGATTGACTGCAAATATGAATAATTTATTCATTATTTCTATGTCTTCAGTAAACCTTTCCTGCTGAAAAGGTCAGTACTTCCATGCAATCTTTGCATCATCACTTCTTCTTTTGTTATTCCTATAACACAACCATAATGTAACCTTTCAAAAACCTAATGCATCTCTGTATATTTTCCAGTGTTTTTAAATTAATGTTTATGTTTGAGTATTTTTTATTAATTCTATTCATATTTCATTTGCTCTTAATTCTATTCAATTAAATTTCACTTCAGATACAACTATTTTAATTCTCAAAGTTCCTATTGTTTTCTTTTTGTCTCATTTTTTTAAATCTTATTTTTCCTTGAACACATTTTCAAAATGTTTAATGCTTTTCTTTACTCCACTGTCTCCTTCATGTCTATACTCTTTTCTATTGACTGAAGGTGCTTAATCATTTCTAATATAATTTAGAATGAATCTCCCATTCCTTTCTAGTAGTTTTACTGAGTGAGTCATGGTAAATATTATAATGCTGAGGGTTAGGATTACAGAACATCTAATTTAGTGGACGAACAATTTACCCTCCAAGTATTTAGATATATAAAAACAGATATAGAGTCAGAGACTCTATAATTGAATTGGGGTATTTTCTTTCTTTCTGTCATTACAAAAACATATCCCTAATTCTAAATGAATCACAGAACATGAAGAGAAAATGAAAATTACTATTTTCCAGCTGTCAGCTCAAAAAATCAGCAGTAGAAAATTGATTAACTTTTCTTAGAACTACTAAAATCACACACACTAAAAACAAAATATATTGCATCAAGATTATTCATGTGTTATGGTGAAAGTCTGTAGAACATTAAGAAATCATCCTCCATAGTCAAAATCTACTGCAGTTTAAACTGAAGATAGGGAAGTTGTGGAGACACTCAAACACCATATTCCAGAAGTTTATGACTATTACCTGAATTGTCAATAGAAATAGCATTTCTGTTTTCCTTATATATTAACATGTTAATTTTGAGAAAATAAATCCAATTAATAAATGCAAACCAATTTCTTATTCACTGAATTTCAGTCATAATATGGGTTCTACAGTTTTTGTCAAATTTAATATTAAAAATGTTAATATTATTGCATAAAATTATTAATAAAGAAGATATTAATATTAAGAATATTCTTGTATGAGAATATTTTATGTGTGCATGAGAGTATAGAGTATGCCTATACTCCAAAGAGATTTGATTTTAGTAATAGATTAAATAAAGTAGCACACACAATGAAATCATAAGTTTCATTAATGATGAAGTCTTTAAAACATGTGCCTAGTCTTTGATATATTATTAAAAGAATTGCATTGTATTTGTGATGCTTTAATTTATGTTTGAAATATATGCTAAGTATATGTTCTCATTTATATATGAAAAAGAAACTGTAATGGAATGAAAGCCACCACTTGATTAAATCTAGTAAACTCAAGAATAGGAAGAGTTATGGAGAGGATAAACCAGAATTTTTATGTTTTACTCCATTATCATATTCACTATTTGAAGTCCTAGATCAGGAATGTGGTCATTCATCACAGGTAATAAAAATTTAAATTTTAAAATCATGTTTACATATTAAAATGTACTGCTGCTATCAGGCTTTTTCATGCTATGAAGAAAACTTCTTCAACTTTTCCATTAGATTCAAAATAAAGTCAGAAGATTTTTTTTGTTGTTGTTGAAAATTATTTCAGATTTTATTTTTAAATACAGGATAATGGGTTCTTAATGGTAATGTATCCATTACTCACTAACTTCTACCCAATTAATGTTTGTTGAGCTTTATTCTTTGTAACAAACTATAGTAGGTGAGAAGGATAAGACATTGAACAAAACAGAATCTGCCTTGTTAGATGACATAGCCAAACAAACAGGTTGAAATAATTATTACAGAATGTGAAAGGTGAAATTTAAAAAGTGATGAGCAAAGAAGTGCTCAAAGCTGCCTTGAATTGTCATTTGTGGTGTCTGAGGGAATTTCTTATAGAAACGGAATAAGTTAGTTATGGAAGATGGGTGAGAAAGCCATTCTACATGGAGAGGAATGAGTTCTGAAACATATAAATGGAGACTTTGGCTTGTCTTAAGAGTGAAAAGCAGACAAAGTAAAGGAAGCTACAAATGACAAAAAACAAGGTTGTAAAAACTAGTGGAAGTAATGTTTACAGAGGCTTAAATGTTACAATTAGGAGTTCAGATTTTATCCTAAGACCAACATATTGAAAATGTCTAAGCAAAATGTAAATATTGCCAAGAGAACTAGTATATCGTTGATCATGTCATCAACATTTTCATTAAATATATCTGTGGTATTCTGAAAATTGGAGTCAGTGAACTGTAGAGATGTGGAAGCCAGGTGAAGTCAAGACAGCAGATACACTATTTGAGAATGAATTATTAGGAAGGGGACTGAAAATAGAGTTATGACCTGGCCTCATCTGCTGGCTATGTTCTGTTTCAGATTACATGAACCATTGAAGCTCTCAAAGTTCCTATTTTTTGATGAGATGATCAAATTACCAAAATAAACAAACATATAAGTTAAAACAAAATAAAAACAAAACCAAAAAATCATTGAGCTGTTTGAAATTGAATAATACATGTAAAAATGGTTAACAAATTTTGTTGAACAAAATGTTTTCTATTTTTCATTAAAAAACAAATTGCATATTTAATAAAGATCACAGAATTTTGTATAATTGCAGAAATCCAAACTACATGAAACAAAATAGTTGTGTAGTTAGTTGTTCATGTATAGAAAGCAATGAATATGAAAGCAAAAATATGTGGCTTTGATTACAAAGACTTCTGAATATCTAAGGATAAAATAACGAGAATTCTCCAAAAGAAGAGTGAATGAATGATGAATAAGATTATCACATAACAACTCTTAAAATTTATGGATAAAATTAATTTCCCATTGGGAAGCATGTGAAGTATTTAAAACATTATAAAAAGGTATTCAAATATACTAATGAATAAAGTTATAATATCAATGTGAAAAATAATGCAATGTTTTAGCCAAAAATTAGTAAATATTACTTCACAGTAAATAAGATGGCGAGGACATAATAAAAATGTCTATCATATATACTTACATTCACACTATAAATTGGCATAATCATAATCATTGGGGGGAATTCTGATAACTTTCAAATGAAAGAAGTTTTTATTTTACATAATAATTTCACTTCTAAGAATTTATTAGAGAAAATATAATCATAAATGCAAAAACTATGCAAACACAGATAGTGATTCATCATAGTAGTACTGTTTTGAAAAGTTGAGTTTCTTTTTGAAATAATAGGAAAGAAAAATAACAGGTGATAATTCAGAAAGAAATTAATCTTAGGAAAATGTGTTTAAGTACAGTGGCATGTTCCTAAAAGAAAATTACATTATTATTTGTTATGTTGCCATGGGGAAATAATAAACCCTCTCTAAAACTTTACTTTTTCTAAGAAAGGAAGATACATTTTTGACTGTTGAGTCACCAAAAACACTAGGTGAAAATCAGTTGATACAGCAAAGCTAAACTTGATTATATTTACAGAATGAAATAAAAAGCAACTTTGAGACAAAATGAGGGATCTGGGAAGAATGATTATGGACTTAGGACCTGGACTGGTTTGTTTTAAGGCAAGAGCAGCAAAGGAGGAGCATGAAGGGCATGCAATGGATCTGTTAGCTAGGCTGGGTTGATGTGTGCAGCCAGATGAGAGTTGAAAAAAGTCCCAAAAAGCATACTATTGGTGCTGATAAGTACTGTACAAGCTTACAGTCCTACCTTTCAGGAGTGAGCACACCTTGTACAAACAGGTAAGTTAATATTGCTCCTTGTATGTTACATAAAAAAGAAAGAAAACCAGATATAACAGGGAATTTTTTAAATTGGGGGAAAATATAAAATGTGTATACTTCAAATTAACACAGGGAAAATATTTTATAAGACTATCTTCAAAATTTCAAAGTAGAAGACTGATTATTTGAAAACTTTCTGGTCTGGATTACGGTGAACTTATTTTCTTTTCTTTTTCTTTCTATTAATATTTTTGAAGAACTATTTCACTTTATATCTTTGTACTTTCAGCAGTCAATAGAGCCTTTATCTATTTTTGCCTTAAATGCTATTTTTTTCCTCTATACATTTTTTTCTTTTCTTCATTCTTAATGACCTTTAGCTTGCTACTTAAAGTATATAGCACCTACTCCCTACTACTCCCTACTTTATTCTTTTTTTTTTTTTTTTTTTTTTTTTTTTTTTTTTTTAATGCTTTCGTACAAGGCTTTTGCTTCTTTCAAGTGCAATTTGAATGGTGAAAAGGAGAATCATCTTCCCTTCTAACTTTACCTTCCTTTCTCTCTGTGGCTGCTTCTTGATCTGATTATCATTGCTCTGCCTTTGAAACCTTTTACACTTCAGCTTGTAACCCAGTCTTCTAATTGCTTGACCTCCTTCTAGTTATTCTTTGTCTTTCCAGACATTCTCATTTTATTTTCACCTTTGTTATCCCTCCCTATATTTAATAGCAATCTTCAATATGTTTTTCTACACTTGCTTTCTTTTCTAATGTTTCAAGGCTTCTAAAGCTTGAAGATGACCTAGCATTTTTACATTTTGTTATTCTTTTAACTTAATGTTGTTTAGATTTCCAAATTTCAACTTTTTATTAAGTGACCTTCCCATGTTACAAGTTTGAATCAATATATTTTCATTAGCATGGGTTTGAAGTAAGAAAAAAAAAATAAGAGGCAACAGGTTAAAGTACTTGCTCTGTGCCATGCACTCTGCTAGGTAATTTTTATACCATTATAGGAGTCCATTGAGCTAATGAACTTGCTCTGTAATGTCACTGTGCTAGTAATTGATTTCAAACTGTGAAATTTGACTCTACCACCTGGGTCTCAGTCACTATTACTGCCTTTGATGGCAGGCTAAATCATTAGAGGAATATTTTAATTTTGTATTTCTCAATATTAATTGAAAACAAATGATATACTCATAACCTCAAACATTTCATTCTAAAACAGGACTTTTAAAATAAACCCCTAAAATAAGATATGGGTACTGGGGATTGAACCCAGGGATGCTTAACTACTAAGTAACATCCCCAGCTCATATTTTTTATTTTTAATTTAGAAACAGGGCCTCACTAATTTGCTTAGGTCCTCACTAAGTTGGTGAGCCCGCTCTGGAACACTAGTAACAGGAATTACAGGTGTGTGTACCACTGCTCCTGACTGAGTGATATTTAAGTAAATAGTTTTTCAAAAGTTTTAATGGTAATATGTATTTTTTTCAGTTCTAAAAAGATTTAACTATTTTCCTTATTAGATGTGTTGATGTATCTTAATCACCTTCTAAATATTTTTGGAATATCTTATTTGAAAATATTTATTAAATCATGAAAATATTTTTTGTGGGGCTGGGGATGTAGCTCAATGGTAGGGCACTTGCCTGGCAAGCCTAAAGCCCTAGGATCAGTCCCCAACAATGCACGTGCATGCACACACACACACACACACACACACACACACACACACACACACACACACACACACAGAGATGATTAATGATCAACTAAATGATCAACTAAGGAGGCAAGATTCAGGGGCAAAGTTAATAAAAAATGTTGAACAAGAATTAATACATATATTAATATATATAATTAAATATATAGAATAGACTATGTTGTAAAGTGAAGGATCCCTAATTAGGAAGGGCTATTGCAGCTAGCTGGAAGCCATAAGTTCCACCTGATATGTATGTGACGCACCTGTAGGCACCTGCAAAGCTGAAGGTATATAACCGGGTGAAAGCGGTCCGAGTTAGGAGAACGGAGAAATTCAGTCAGTCCGGCAGTCACTCGGTCGGTCAGAAGAATCAGAGCGGCCAGAACGTAGGCAGAGCGGTTACAGAAGAGAAACCAGATAGAAGAAGTAATGACTGGTCAGAGTTAGGCCGAGGCTCCTGAGGAAGACAGAAGACAGAAGAAAGAAGAAGGAAGAAAGAAGAGAGAAGAAAAGAAGCTCTAATCTTTCTCTAAGCTAAGCTCTATCTTTCTTTCTCTCTAAGACTCTAAGCTAAGAAGCTCTATCTTTCTTTCTCTCTAAGACTCTAAGCTAAGAAGACAAGAAGAAAAGCTCGCTTTAATCTTTCTCTCTAAAAATCTTTCTTTCCCTCTCTAAGAAAGAAGAAGGAAGAAAGAAGAGAGAAGAAAGAAGCTCTAATCTTTCTCTAAGCTAAGCTCTATCTTTCTTTCTCTCTAAGACTCTAAGCTAAGAAGAAGCTCTATCTTTCTTTCTCTCTAAGACTCTAAGCTAAGAAGACAAGAAGAAAAGCTCGCTTTAATCTTTTTCTCTAAAAATCTTTCTTTCCCTCTCTAAGCTCTAAGAAAGTAGAAGTAAAAGTAGTAAAAGCTTTTCTCTGCCTCCGAGAGTTTTCCTCCCGGTTTTCGGTACCAGGTAGCTTACAGTAAAGAAATTATTTAACATTCCAATCCTAATTGTAGATAAAAGTTATGGAGTTAATAACTTAAAAAGCAATGATGGTATCAAACTAAAAAGCTTCTTCTCAGCAAAAGAAACAGTCAGTGAGGTGAATAGAGAACCTACTAATTGGGAACAAATCTTTACTACACACACGCACGCACGCATGTCAGATAGAGCACTGATCTCTAGAATACATAAAGAACTTAAAAATCTTAACACCAGGGCTGGCTTAAGTTTCCACTTTTGCCTGCCTGCGTGAGATCCCGGTTCCGCCTACGGGCCCTGAGACCTATGGAATTCCCAGTTCAGATGGCCAGCGTAAGTTCCCAGGTTGGCTGGCAGGCCCCGTGACCTGTGGGGGGAGTTCCCAGTTCGGCCTGCCCTGTGAGATCCCGGTTCAGCCTGTGGGCCCTACGACCTGTGGGTGGAGTCCCCAGTTCAGCGGTTGGTTTGAGTTGCCAGCTCAGCCTGCCCACGTGATATCCTGGTTCCACCGATGGGCCCTGAGACCTACTACGGAATTCCTAGTTCAGACTGCCAGTGCACCTGCCCTGAAGGAAAGACCCAGATGCCAGTTCGCCTGGCCTCCAGGGCCCACAGTAGCAGATCCCTGCTGCTGCACGCAAGACACGACCTGAGGAAAAGCCCCCTCCACTCCCAGGGGAAGTGCGACCTGCACAGCAGCAACCAGAACAAGAGGGGAAGTGCGACATGCCCAGCTGTAACCAGAACAAGAGGTAGGCATCCGCCGAGCCACCCTTCCCCTGTGCCATTCTGCAACTGGCCAAAGGTGCAGCTTTGACTCCACTAACAGGATTGCTGACTGGACGTGAACCAAGTCAACTGAAAAAGGAAGGGCATCCCAGGGTCCAGTTTGTTTGAGACTGGTTCCTGGGTTCAATTTTTGTTTGTTTTTTTTATTTGTTTGTTTGTTTTCTTGTTTTTTGGGTTTTTTTTGTTGTTGTTTGTATGTTTTTGCTTTGTTTTTGTTTCGATTGACAGTGTGTTTGTTTGTTTGCTTAGGATCCTCTTCTCTTTCTTTCTTTTCTTCCTTCTCACTTTTGTATTTTTTTTCTTCTTCCTTCATCTTCCCTATTTACACCCTGCCATTGCATACTCAACAGAGGCAAAAACAAGTTATACGCAAATATTGGGAGTTCTAGAATGGGTACAATTGAAATATATAACAAAATGGTGTTATATATAGTTCATTCACTATTTTCTTGACTCACTCTCTCTCTTCTCTCTCTTAACACTAATTTCTACTCCTTTGTCATTTTTTTTCTCTTTTCCATCGTTCTTCATTTCTTCTCTCAAATATTGCATAAGTTAGGTGTATATATACATTGGACTTTCCACATAAGCATTCACTCCATTCTCTTTCCTCTCTCGTCTGCTGATACTAAACCACTTTCATAAAACTCTCTTCTCATACTTTCAAAGAAAGAAAAATTCAATATACTCACCTCCTTCTTCCTAAACATTTCACCTCTGTGTCCAATTCTTGAAACTATAAAACCCCATCAGAAGCATACAGAGTAAATTGGAAACAATATCTGGGTTAACTAAATCTGTACATTGTGATCAAACTGGGATTCTCTGAATAGAAAGTGTTTGATTTTAAAGTGTAAAGGATATATAAGGGGATCTGATAGCATTGTACTATAGGAGCAACATAAGGCTTTAAGGTAAAATCAAAATAGTCAAGGTCCCACAGTACAGAAAGATAAGTCACACAAGCAATATGAAGAAACAAGGGAAGAAAGTGACACAAACAAGTCAATATACCTCCTCAGTAGATTCCATGGCAAACACAGTTGGTGAAATGCCAGAGATGGAATTTAGAAATTACATATTCCAAGTGTTTGCGGAACTTAAGAATGAATTAAAAAATGAGATGAGGGAGCAAATACAGGAGGAGAAAGATCATTTTGACAAAGAACTTCATAAACAAATACAGGAAGTAAAAGATTACTTCAATAGGGAGATAGGGGCTCTAAAGAGAAACCAAACAGAAATTCTGGAAATGAAAGAAACAAAACAAAAGCTCAATCGAAAGTATCGCCAACGGAGTAGATCAATTGGAAGAAAGAACCTTAGACAATGAAGACAAAATATATATCCTAGAGAAAAATCTAGATTACACAACAAAAATGGTAAGAAACCAAGAACAGAACATTCAAGAATTTTGGGACAACATAAAAAGACCAAACTTAAGAGTGATTGGGGTAGAGGAGGGGGCAGAGTTTCAAGCCAAAGGAATGAGTAATTTATTTAATGAAATAATTACAGAAAATTTTCCAAATTTGAGGAATGAATGGGAAAACCAAGTTCAAGAGGCCTATCGAACACCAAACATACAAAATCACAACAGATCTTTTCCAAGACACATTATAATGAAAATTCCTAATATACTGAGCAAGGAAAGAATATTAAAAGCCAAAAGAGAAAGGAAGCAGATTACATATAGGGGGAAACCAATCAGACTATGTTCAGACTTTTCAAACCAGACTTAAGAGCAAGAAGATCCTGGAATAGCATATTTCAAGCTCTGAAAGAAAAGGGATGTCAACCAAGAATCTTATATCCAGCAAAATTGAGCTTTAGATTCGAAGATGAAATAAAAACTTTCCACGACAAACAAAAGTTAAAAGATTTCGCAACTCAAAAACCAGCACTTCTGAATATCCTCGGCAACATTTTTCATGAAGAAGAAGAGAAAAACAACAACGAAAATCAACAAAGGGAGATATTAAACTAAGGGAAATACCAACCAGAAGAGAAACCAAATCAAACTAAAGACCATAATACAAATAAAAATGGATGGGAATATAAATCACATCTCAATAATAACCCTGAATGTTAATGGCCTAAACTCGCCATTCAAAAGACACAGATTATCTGAATGGATTAAAAGAAATGACCCAACATTTTGTTGTCTCCAAGAAACACACCTTGTAGAAAAAGACATAAATAGATTGAAGGTGAAAGGCTGGGAAAAATCTTATCACTCACATGGCATGCGGAATCAAGCAGGGGTTTCCATTCTCATTTCAAATAAGGTAGACTTCACGTCAAAGCTAATCAAGAGACAAAGATGGATATTTCTTACTACTTAAGGGAACCATTCATCAACAGGATTGTAGCTGCCTGACGTACAGCCACAACGCCATGGGAGAAAAGCTCAGAGGCAGAATGAAGAAGAAAGAAGGTTTTTTATTCTTCCGCTTTAACTATCTCTCAAATCTCTAACACTGGCTCTTTCACCAACCTCTGACTCTTAACTTCTTCTGACTACTGACTCTTTCTTTTACTTTCTTAGAGAAAGAGAGAGAGAGATTCTTCTTTCTTCTTTAGCTTAGAGAGAGAGAAAGAGAGAGTACTTTTACTTTCTTCTTCAGCTTCTTCTTTCTTCTTTCTTCTTCGGCAGCCTGGCCTGACTCTGACCAGCAATTTGGTTTCTCTTCTGACCAAACTCTTCTTCTGACTACGTTCTGGCCGCTCTGACTCTTTTCTTCTTCTCCGACCAGAACTCTTCTTTCGACCGACTGAGCGACTGCACGACTGACTGAATTGAATTTTTTTCTGACCGCTTTCACCCGGTTATATACTTTTAGCTTTGCGGGTACGTCACGTGCGTTTACAGGTGCGTCACATGCATACTTATTATCAGGTTGAACTTATAGCTTCCAGCTAACCGTAATAGCCATCTCCCTAATTGGGGCTCCTTCACAGAATATAACAATCATAAATCTATATGCCCCAAATAATGGAGCACCTACATTCATCAAACAAACACTTCTCAAGTTCAAAAGTAAAATAGACCACAAAACAATTATCCTAGGGGACTTCAACACACCTCTCTCACCAATGGATAGATCATCCAAACTAAAGCTAAACAAAGAAATTTAGGACTCCTTAAAACAATTAATAACTTAGACCTAACGAACATATATAGAATATTTCATCCCTCAGTAAATGAATACACATTTTTCTCACCAGCACATGGCTCCTTCTCCAAAATAGACCATATATTATGTCACAAGGCAACTCTCAATATATAAAATATATTTTATAAACTCTCAAATATAAAAAAATAGAAATACTACCCTGCATGCTATCGGACCATAAAGGGATGAAATTGGAAATCAACAACAAAACAAAGAATAAGAAAAACTACTCCATCAACTGGAAGCTAAACAACATGCTATTGAATGAACAAGGGGTTGAAGAAGACACCAAAGAGGAGATTAAAAAGTTCCAAGAGGCAAACGAGAACACAGATACAACATATAGGAATCTCTGGGACACTATGAAGGCAGTATTGAGAGGAAAATTCATTGCACTGAGTTCATTCCTTAAAAGGAAAAAAAAACAACAACAACAACAACAACAAATAAATGACTTAAAATCACACATCAATGCACTAGAAAAAGAAGAACAGGTCAACACCAAGAGCAGTAAAAGACAGAAAATAATTAAAATCAGAGCAGAAATTAATGAAATTGAGACTAAGGAAACCATTCAAAGAATTGACATAACTAAAAGTTGGTTCTTTGAAAAAATAAACAAAATTGACAGACCCTTAGTGATGCTAACAAAAAGAAGAAGAGAAAAAACTCAAATTACTAACATTCATGATGAAAAAGGGAATGTCACAATAAACACCTCAGATATACAGAAGATAATTAGAAATTACTTTGAAAACTTGTACTCTAATAAAATAGAAAATACTGAATGCATTGACAGATTTCTAGAGTCCTATGATTTGCCTAAATTGGAACTGGAGGCTATACACAATTTAAACAGATCTATTACAAGCGAAGAAATAGAAGATGCCATCAAAAAGCTACCAACAAGGAAAAGTCCAGGACCTGATGGGTTTACAGCAGAGTTTTACAAGACTTTTAAAGAAGAACTAATACCAATGCTCTTCAAACTATTTCAAGAAATAGAAAAAGAGAGAGCTCTTCCAGACTCTTTCTACGAGGCCAATATTACATTAATCCCAAAGCCAGGCAAAGATGCATCCAAAATAGAAAACTTCAGGCCAATATATTTAATGAACATAGATGCAAAAATCCTCAACAAAATGTTGTCAAATCGGACACAAAAACATATCAAAAAGATAGTGCACCATGATCAAGTGGGGTTTATTCCAGGGATGCAAGGATGGTTCAACATTTGGAAATCAATAAACATAATACATCATATCAATAGACTTAAAGATAAAAATCATATGATTATCTCAATAGACATGGAAAAAGCATTTGACAAAATACAACACCCCTTTATGTTCAAAATACTGGAAAAACTAGGAATAACAGGAACATATCTCAACATTATAAAAGCTATTTATGCAAGGCCCTGAGCTAACATTATCTTAAATGGAGAAAAATTGAAAGCATTCCCTCTAAAAACTGGAACAAGACAGGGATGTCCCCTTTCACCACTGCTATTTAACATAGTACTGGAAACTCTGGCCAGAGCAATTAGACAGACGAAAGAAATTAAAGGGATCAAGATAGGAAAAGAAGAGCTCAAATTAGCACTATTTGCTGATGACATGATAATATACCTAGAAGACCCAAAAAACTCTACCAGAAAACTTTTGCAACTAGTAAATGAATTCGGCAAAGTAGCAGGCTACAAAATCAATACCCATAAGTCAAAGGCATTTTTGTACATCACTGACAAAGCCTACAAAAGGGAAAGGATGAAAACTACCGCATTTTCAATAGCATCAAAAAAATAAAATAAAATAAAATACCTGGGAATCAACATAATGAAAGAGGTGAAAAATCTCTATAAGGAAAATTATAGAACACTAAAGAAAGAAATCATAGAACTCAGAAGATGGAAAGACCTACCTTGCTCTTGGATAGGTAGAATCAATATCGTCAAAATGTCCATACTACCAAAAGCATTATACAGATTCAACGCAATTCCAATCAAAATCCCAATGTCATTCTTCAAAGAAATAGAAAAAGCAGTCATGAAATTCATTTGGAAAAATAAAAGACCCAGAATAGCCAACGAAATCCTGAACAAGAAAAGTGAAGTGGGGGCATCACCATACCAGACTTTAAATTATACCATAGAGCAATAGTAACAAAAACAGCATGGTATTGGCACCAAAACAAACTGCTAGACCAATGGTACAGAATTGAGGACACAGAGACTAATACATATAATTTCAGCTATCTTATATATTAGACAAAGGCACCAAAAATGTACAGTGGAGAAAGGATAGCCTCTTCAACAAATGGTACTGGGAAAACTGAAAAGCCATATGCAACAAAATGAAATTAAACCCTTATCTCTCACCATGCACAAAATTCAATTCAAAGTGGATCAAGGATCTAGGAATTAGACCAGAGACAATATGCCTAATAGAAGAAAAAGTTAGCTCCAATTTCCAACATGTCAGATTAGGCCCCTAGTTCCTTAATAAGAATCCTGTAGTGCAAGAATTATTACCAAGAATTAATGAATGGGATAGATTTAAACTAAAAAGCTTCTTCTCAGCCAAAGAAACAATCAGTGAGGTGAATAGAGAGCCAACTAATTGGGAACAAATATTTAATACGTGCACATCAGATACAGCACTAATTTCTAGAATATATAAAGAACTTAAAAAAATGAACAACAAAAAAACAAATAATCCAATCAATAAATGGGCTAAGGATTTAAAAAGACACTTCTCAGAAGAAGATACACAATTAATCAACAAATACATGAAAAAATGCTCAACATCACTGGCAATTAGAGAAATGCAAATCAAAACTACTCTAAGATTTCATTTCACTCCAGTCAGAATGGCAGCTATTAAGAACACAAACAACAATAAATGTTGGAGAGGATGTGGGGAAAAAGGCACACTCATACATTGCTGGTGGGACTGCAAAATGGTGCGAACATTATGGAAAGCAGTATGGAGATTTCTTGGAAAACTGGGAATGGAACCACTCTATGACCTGGCTATCCTACTCCTGGGTCTCTTCCCAAAGGACTTAAAAACATCATATTACAGTGACACAGCCACTTCAATGTTTATAGCAGCACAATTCACAATAGGTAGGTTGTGGAACCAACCTAGATGTCCCTCAGTAGATGAGTGGATAAAGAAACTGTGGTATATATACAAAATGGAATTTTACTCAGCAATAAAAGAGAATAAAATAATGGCATTTTCAGGTAAATGGACGAAGTTGGAGAATATAATGCTAAGTGAAGTTTGCCAATCCCAAAAATCCAAATACCGAATGTCTTCTCTGATATAAGGAGGCTAATTCACAGTGTTGTTGGATGGAGGTATATAGGAGGATTAGAAGAACACTAGAATGGTCAAAGGAAAGGGAGGGGAAGGGCGGGAGCAAGGGGGAAGGCAGGGGGGGGAGGAAAAAAATTGGTGGTTGAATGAGATTGATATCATTATCCGAAATGCTTGATTGAAGATCTGAATGGTACTTATATACTTTGTATACAAATAGTTGTATGTAAAAAGATGCTATATATGTGCATTATGAATTGTAATACATACTACTACTACTATTAAAAAAAATCTTAACACCAAAAAAAACAAATAATCCAATCACTAAATGGGCCAAGGAACTAAACAGACACTTCTCAGAAGAAGATATACAATCAATCAACAAATACATAAAAAAAAAAAGTTCAATATCTCTGGCAATTAGAGACATGAAAATCAAAACTACTCTAAGATTTCATTTCACTCCAGTCAGAATGGCAGCTATTAAGAACACAAATAACAATAAATGTTGGAGAGGATGTGGGGAAATAGGCACACTCATACATTGCTGGTGGGACTGCAAAATGGTGCACCCATTATGGAAAGCAGCATGGAGATTCCTTGGCAAACTGGGAATGGAACCAGCTAATGACCCAGCCATCCCTCTAGTAGGTCTATTCCCAAAGGACTTAAAAACAGCATTCCACAGGGACACAGGCACATCAATGTTTATAGCAGCATAATTCACAAAAGCTAGATTGTGGAACCAACCTAGATTCCCTTCAGTAAATGAATGGATAATGAAAATGTGGTCTATATACACAGTGGAATTTTACTCAGCAATAAAAGAGAGTAAAATAATGGCATTCGCCGGTAAATGGATGAAATTGGAGAATATAATGCTAAGCAAACTTAGCCAATCTCAAAAATCCAAATGCTGAATGTTTTCTCTGATATAAGGAGGTTGATTCACAGAGGGGTTGGGTTGGGGAGCATAGAAAGATTGGAGGAACACTAGAAAGGTCAATGGGGTGGGAGGGTAAGGGAGGGAGCAAAGGGGTATAAAGGGAGAAAAAGAAAAAGATGGTAGAATGAGAGGGATATCATTACTCTAAATGCATATTTGAAGACATGAATGGTATGAATATACTTTGTATACTAACAGTGATATGTAAAAAGGTGCTCATTCTGTGTATTACAAATTGTAAATCATGCTACTGTTATATATACAACAACATTGAATTAAAAAAAAAAAGCAATGAGGTGCAGTATCCTATAAGGTTATAAACCTTAGTGTATCTCAGTGCAGATATTGATTCTGTAAGCATGCCCCCTTCAATTTGTATGTATTCAAGGTACTGGCCACTTGAATTGGTAGCCAACACATTCTTAGGTAGTTTCATTTGAAGTGCCTTCACATTGCTACCTGTATATTTCTCTTTCAGACAATACCTTGGCTTGTCCATTCCTTCTAAACAATGACTATTTTGTTACTTTTATTCTGAGAAGTTGTTAATTTCTAATGTTGTAGGTATTTTATGTCATACTTAATGATACGTGATGGAGATTAGAGATTAATAAGGTATGAAAAATAAAATGAAATCCACAAAGGATCTTATTTCTTACTCTCCCAAATTCACCACAAATATTGAAATTAATACAGAGGAAAGCTATTATTACTATTCTGTATGTTCCTAAAATTTTATACATGTATGGAATATAAGGGTAAAATCAAGGTATGTGGGAAATCTCTGAATAATTATTTTGAAAAGACATTCATGAGTTTTTAAGCAGTGAAAGAATATTACTGAAGTTTGACAGTAGGCAGAAAAACAGACTCACTAAATGCTACATGATAGTGAACATGAGAGATAATTCTGAAGAGAATTTAAAATGAAGAAAATATCAGGAAAGTGGTACTTGAAAGGAAGGAGTATTAAGAAAGATTAGGACTATATTCTTAGCAGCACAGCTTTTAAGTGTCTCTTTGCATAATTGCCTTTTCATGTCTTAGTAAGAACAAGAGAATCACTTTATTATTTTTTACCTGAGTTAATCACTTCGTTTTCAGGAGCTTTCTCCAAGTAATCCAATTGTCTCCTCATTAGATTTACTTCATTTGTGTTTCATTGTTTGGAACACAGTAAAGGTAGTTATGGCCTCAATAGCTTCTGCCCACATCTGTAACAGTAATTCCTGTTTCTTTAGTAATTGGTGAACAAACTTATTTGGAGTTGCTTAAAAAAAAGCTTTGTATATTTTCAAAAGTTACTGTCATGGATAATAGCAATCTAAATGTATATTACTTTTAACTGTTAATGAAGAATGCAGATATTTTTAGAAAGTGCTAAAAACTACTGCCGAGATGTCTGCCCATGGATATTCCTGTGATATACTCATTCAACCAAAACCATGGTTTATTCTGTATTCATAATCTCAGCCACTCAAAATTATGAATCATGTCACAAAATGTCATTGTCTCCTAACATCTTTAATATATTTTAATGCATATAATAAATTTAATATAAATAAAAATTCATTCTAGTTAAGCTATGTATTTGTCAGTGTCAGTTCAGTTATCTCTTTGACAATATTGACTGATTTAATTAATTGACTAATTAATTAAATGTCCAATCTTCCTTCACTAAGTATTTGAAGAAGCATATATCCTATATTATGGTCATAAAATTCCATTATTGAAAGAGGCTTTATATCATCTTGCTTCTTGTCTCATTTATAAAAATAAGAAAGCATTGGTCCAGATATTTTAAATTATTTTTGCAGGCTTAGTTAGCAGTAGCAGAAGGAATTGGAACCTTGTTCTAACTTAAAATGTGGTGCCTTTTCAGCACCTTGAATATAAAATCAATTGAAATTTACCCATTTGACAGTTCACACATTTCTGTGAAAAAATTAATAAACATTTAAGAAAATATTTTAATAAATATTTCTTGATAATAAATTTAATTTATGATATTTAGCAATTTATGCATAAATGGAATCATAAAGTGTTTCAATATACTCAATATTCATGCTGTAATACTTGTGTCCTTCAATGGGATACTGAGCACATTTTAACATAAAAAGGGGATCCTCAAAATCAGATCTGTCAGATAGCTATGTTTCTCTGCTTTCATATTTATGAAATTATTTTTTAACCTAAAAGTTTATTTCAGTGATTGAAGAAGTTATATCATTAAGTTAATTTAGAGTTTACTGTAACTTACAGATTTGCCACTAAATTCTGGGGAGGATTACATATATATGTCCAAGCTGTTGGGGAGGAGTACAGTGTTTTATGATTTGCTGTTCATGTAGGCATATTTGATGGCAATCACCAACATACTTCATTCCTTCTGCCTTCTTTTTGAAGTATCAATCCAACCTGGCATCCAAGGCCTTGCTGGAAATCACTTTTATGCAGTTTAGGGGCATATGTGGACTTTCAAAATATCCTTCAGACCTTTTTTTTCCAGCCAAGCCTCCATATCCATTTTTACATATCTGCTTTATTGCCAGATTATTGCAGGGAAATATGAAGAACTTATTTGTTTGCTTTCTTGATCTTCCTAAGGCCCTAGGGTGTAGGGGACCTAAAAAAACAAAGTACCTTTAGATAATTCCTTTACACATTTTCTTCTATATTCTACCACCTATGGACAATCTGTAAATAAGCCTAGCTATTAATAAATATTTTAGCATGGATTTCCAAACTAGTGTACCTCATTTGTGTTTTCTGACTCTTTTTCTCCCTGGTCCATGAAATCTCAAAATCTCAAAATATGGGTTTGTAATACAGAGAATAGTTGAATACCAAATTGTTATCTTTAAAACCAAATTATAAAATAGGTTGAGTATTTATCTCCAAGTTTAGAGCTTAATTAAGGTAATATTTACATAATATTAAACTCAACCATCACAAGAGTGAAATTCAATGACTTTTAGTTACATTTTAAAGTCATAAACCCATGCCAATGCTACAGCCCAAATATGGTATATTTCTATCACTCTGGATAAACTCTCTCATACTCATTTATAATTCCTGCCTCCATGTTCAGACTTAGGATAACACTGACTTATTTTCTGTCTCTACAAATTCTCTTTTCTAAGCACTTCAGATACACAGAACCATGAAATATATGGTCTTATCCATCTGGCTTCTTACACTTAGCATAATGTGTTGTTTTGGTTTATCTGTGTATAAGCAGTTTCCAGTAACTTGTGCATTTTCAGTGTAACTCTCATTCTAGAGTATATCCTATTCCTGTTATCCAACATATTTGGATTTTTTTAATCTATTATGAAAATCATCTATAAAATTATCATGCACAAGTCTTTGTTTGAATATAACATTTTTATTTCTCTTAGAGTAGATACGCAGGAGTAGAAGTATTGGGTTAAATGCTACTTTTATATATATAAATTGTCAAGAACTGATAATGGGTTGTCCAAATGGTTTTACCATTTTCTAAGCTGACCAGAAATGTGTGAGGTTTTTTAATAATGGTGTTAATATCATCCTTGCCAGTTTTTAATAGTGGTCTTAACACTGTATGAGTTATTTTTCCTTTACAGCTAATAAAATTTTCTCTCTCTCTGGCTTTTAACTCTTTATGATGTGTGTAGGTGTAGATTTCTCTACAATTTTTCCACTTGGGATTTCTAGGGTTTATTTTATCTGTAATCTTGTGTTTTTCAACACAATTAGAAAGCTGATTTTTTTCATCTTTTATGCTATTATGATTTTAAAAATATTTTTCTGTACCTTCCTTTCTCTTATGTCCTAGAAAATTCATTACATATGTGTTAGTATTCCTGATATATTTTTCTGAGGTTCTGTGCATTGTTCTTCTCTTTTTTACAGCAAATTGCTACTGATTTATATGCAGTTTCTTTTCCCCTTCTGCCATCTCAAATTCACTATTGAGCACATCTATCAATTTTTAAATTTGTCTTATTATTTTTTCTAATTCCAAAATTTCCTCTTGGTGTTTTGTTTTCTGTAATTTTTCTTTCTTTATTGAGATTCACTCTTTGTTGAACCACTGTTGCTACATGTTTCTTTATTTCCTTAAGCATGGCTTACTTTATATCTTTAAACATATTGAAAAAAAACTGCTTTGAAGTCTTTCTGCAAAGTCTGACAAAAATTCTCCCTGTGAGAGTGTAGCTACTGATTCCTTTTTTTTTTTTTTTTTCCCTCCTACTTTTAGGTCACTGTTTTAGTCAGCTTTTTTGCTCTGTGACTTAAGGACCCAACCAGAACAATCATAGAGGAGGAAAGATTTTTCCATGGTTTCAGAGGTCTCAATCCATAACTGGAAGGCTTCATTCCTCAGATCTCAAGGTGAGGCAGAAGATGATGATAGAAGAATATGGCAGAGGAAAACAGCTCACATGATGATCAAGAAAGAGAGAGAGAGAGAGAGAGAGAGAGAGAGAGAGAGAGCCTTCATTCTCCAGCTACAAAATATATACCCCATAGCTATGCTCCCAATGAGCCACTTCCTCCATCCACATCCCACCTGCCTCCAGTTACCACTCAGTTAATCCCATCAGGGATTAATTACCTGATTAGGTTAAGGGTATAGCCAAATTATTTCTCCTTCAAACATTGCATTGAGCTTTTGGGGGACACCTCACATCCAAACCATATGGTCAGTTTTTATGATTTCTTTGTATGTTTAATATTTTATTGTGGCAAAAAACTGCATATTTCAGGTTATATATTGTTACAAATATGGATTTTTGTTTTCTCTCCTGAAAGATGTTATGATTGAATGTTGGTTGGTTTAGTATATTTCTTGAATTTAAAATTAAGAATTGATAGGTATGAGATCATTTTTTTCTTCACTCTGCTTTTTGTTGTTTTTTAGTTTTGTTTTCTAGGAATTGCTCTTATTTAGTTTGGTGATCAGCAAATTCATTCATATTAAGTTTTCCATCTTCTGCTGAAGGGTCTGAGTGTATGGGTATGTATAAAGTTTAAGCATTTTTCAAGTTTTCCCAGCCTTTGTTTGCTACAAGGCTATGTTTTATCTTCATTACATTTTTATTTGTTTCACAATAAGCCAGTGGTACATGGAAAGCTTCTCAAGGTCCTTTAAAGATTTCTCATATTCTTTCGTGGATTTCCCACATAGAGATATCCTTAAATTTTCCTATCAAGATTACAATTTAAAGCTAGCTGAGTGACTATCATTCTTGTTCATAAGCAACTGAGATAATAGGAAGGCTCTCTCTTACCTCCATTATAAATCAGGTAAACTTCATTCAACAGCAAAATTGCTGTATTTTCTGGTCTGTCCTACCAAAGTGTGAAAAGAGGGGTGTTTAGACAATAACTGCACAGTCTATCCTGGTTCAGTAGTTTAGCAGATTCTCAAGAATAACATGTCTTTGGTTGTAAACCTTTGATCAGATCCCTGAAATTTTCCAGAGCCCTGAAATTGTTATTGAGTATCCTGTCCAATTGTAGAGTTTCTTAACGAGAGGATTTATTGAGCTGTGCTAGATTTCTTGACTTGGAAAATGGTTTTGAACTGCAAAATATTGAGAATGGACACGTTTTTCTTTTTGTCAAACTTATACCTGAGTCATGTCTAGAACATTCTAAGAATTGGCTAGATAAGTAGAGGCAGGGAGGTTTGGGATAGAATTTGAAAATTAAGGAAGTAGAGATTGAAAAAGAAAAAAAAAAATTGCCACCATGGCATTACTAGTATTACCAATGTTCCCTTTCATGCTAAAGAGATTTTTGTTTCCCCTTACATTCAGTCCCATAAGAAGTTTCACACTCAGCCTCATTATATGTTAATGGTTCCTTAACTGAAATGGTAGTTGTTCCTGCTAAATGAAGATTTATACCTTTTATGCCTTCCTTGAATTATCATCACATACTTGACTATGTCAATATTCCTAACATAAAAACATTCATTAAATTTCAGTCAAAGAGAAAAATATTACTGTAGGAGCCCTAATTAAGGAGATAGCTAAGATTGCGGTTAGCTGAGAGCCATAAAAGATGTTCAAGTTTCACCTGATATTCATACATTCATCTAAGAATCTTTTTATGCCCGTGAACACTGTGTGACCCACCTGTAAGCTTGAGCTGTAAGCACTTGTCCTTGTTAAAGCAAAATGCATTTAACCGGGTGAGGGTTAGTGGCTGGTGTGGTTGGAGTTAGAGTGGTTGAAGTTAGGTGGTTGGAGTTAGAGGAGAGTTGGAGTTGTGTTTGGAGTTCAAGAGGTTGTTGGAGCCGGAGAGAGAAGTTAGAAGAGAGAAGAATAAAAGAACTTTTTCATTTCTATCCTGCCTCCGAATTTTCTCCCACGGCGTCGTAGCTGCAAGCGGCAGCAGCAGGCAGCTACATATTACTATTATTTGAGTCTAAAATATTGGATGGTGAAGACAGAGGCACAGATGACCCCATGAGATATGTGAGAACTGGTTAAAAAAATCACACACACACACACACACACACACACACACACACACAATGCTTTTGAAATATACTAGAAAGCACAATAATACATTTTATCAAAAAGTTAAAATGAAAGGAAATATAGTAATATATGTAATACAAGTGAACGTATGAATTAAACATCATTCAAATTTATTCTTCAGTTTCATTGTTCAATTGATTTGAACTTCCAGAAAGAATTTCAAAGAAATATTGTTGATGGAAATATTTATAATAAAATGAAATTTTGGTTAATAGTATGTCATGGTATAAATGAGAATGGTGACAGTTTTGTAGCTTTATGTCATAAAGACCTTTAATATTTAGATTGTTATTAAGTATTTTTAAGGATGGAAAAGGTGATTTATTGTTCCATTTTAGACTTTAAGCTATCTAATCTCTTAAAATTGTCTGGTAGCAAAGTACACAGAAGCAATATTTTCTAAAGTCTTAATAGGAAATGATGCAGGTTTAGAAAATCCTGCTGCTAGGCAAAAAAGCTGTAGTTCTTTACAAAATCTCTCACAGACTACTGGGTCAAAGTCACATAGCATCATTGGGTTGACAAAAATCTTTATCTCATTCTTTTTGGGTATTTTAGATTAAGAAGTTCTATCAAAAATCCCATGCTGTTTTAAATTACAGCTCACAGGGGAAAAATCTTGATTTCTCTATTGGTTTATGATTTATATAAGAAAATCCTGTTGTCTCATATACTTGGTTGCAGAGATAACAGTAAATTTCTGAATACGGTGCTAACTTATTTCATTAAATTGTTTTTCTCACATTTTGACTTTTTAAGTATTTAAGCAGGTACTACTACATAGAAGGAATAAATGAACTTGCTTCTTAGAATTTCTGTATTAGAAGAAAAAAAAAAAACGATTTCATGAACACATTTAATTCAAAGAACAATTTAGGTCCATTTGAAACCATTATGGGTTTTCCCTGATATTTAGTTACACAGAATAGAAAAGTCTCCTTCCTAATGAAAAGTACTTTTCTTTCTTTGTGAATTTTATGGAATTCACAAAAAAAGCTCTAAAACACAATGAATGGCTTCATTGTTTTGTTTATTTTTCTAAAACTATCCTAGGTGACGTAACATTTGTTTTACAACATTAATAAACCTCTTTAAAGTGCCAATGTGTTTTGGTCGTGAAAGGTCACAAATGTTTAATTGTAAATTCAGAACTGTTATATATATTACACACACACACACACACACACACACACACACACACACAGAGTTCTAATGTCTGCCTATTGTCTTTTTACTTTGTGCTATTTTCACCAGCAGTGGAGTTTCATATGAATAGGATATTAGTAAAGGTCTCCATCACTTCAGGAACATCTATACAGCACAGATAAGAGGACTGTACCCTCAGATAACTAGTTTCAGTGGATCTGTGGTGAGGTTCAGGTATTTGTACTTTAAGTCTTTTTGTGACCTTAATGTGGAACCAGGTTTGAAGATCACTGGTGTAGTTCCTTGCTACTAATTCAAGCTTCCTTAAATGCTTACCACAGGATGTTGTTTAAGGAAAATGAACCCTTTTCATTCCAATCTTTTCTTCATCAGAAAAAATTTGCTCTTCTATGCTAGCAAAATAATTTGAATGACATATAAATCTTAAAGTCAACAAAACCTGTGACTCTTCAAAACCTGAACCAGTTTTGAAAAGCCTAGTCATCCTCTTTCCCATTCTGTCATATCTGATCAAATTATCCTGTTTCCACTTGAATTGAGAAATCAAAAGCTAAAAACTCCCCCATACCATTTCAAAGGAATAATAATAGGTAAAAAGAAAAAAAATATTTCTTCTACACCAGACTCCTATTAAAAGATCTTGATTCAAAGCAAATGGAAAGGTAAAGGCATCCTATTTTGGGAACAATGAAAATATTTTACTGTTTATCTCCTACAAAGGAAAACTACATGAATAACTTGTTAATAATTATCACAGTAAAAATGAGTTAGTTGCACAGAAAGAGTTTGGGTTAAATGTAATTTGTGAAAATATAACAGAATGAAGGGAATTAGTAAAATGGAAATAATTGCCGCCTATTAAAATGCATATAACCTACATTTCCACAAAATTACTTACTACAAATAATGATCACTAATACTCACAATCTGTATATGTTCTTAGTAGCTGTTTAAAATATTTATAACATGAATGCATATAAAATTAATCATCAATCAGCACAATATCAGTTCAATGGTCAACTCAAAGAGAAAATGAAGCATCCATATTTTTAGGCTATATGAGTTGCTTTCTAACTCTTAGCATATTTTAGTTGGGAAACCATAGAAAAACATTGAAATTACCACCTTCTCTAATCACAGACCTGCCAAATTGTGAGCATTGTTGGGAGGCTTAAACAAACTCTAGCAAGATAAATGAAAGCATTATAGTATATTTAAAAGTACTTTGCAACATTAAAATACTATTCATTTTCAGTAAGATTAGTGGCTCAGTAATTTTAGATTTCAGACATTTGTACTTTCTTACATATTTGCAGAAACTCCATTGATGAGAAAAATTTACCTCTCAGAACTTAGTGAAAGTTAATCACATCAAATTTGAATGTTCATGTTTCTTATATACAATTGACATATTGGATTTTTTAAAATTTTAAAAGATTTTTGATGTTATTTGCTTTTAAGTTTTTATTAGTTCATTATAGTTATGTACAGTGCTGGGGTTCATTTTGACATAACCGTAAATTCATGAATTTAATTTGTTTCATTTTAGTCCTCAGTACTTCCTCTTTTCCTCACCAACTCCCTCCCCTTGTTCCTCTTTACTCTATTGATTTTCCTTCTTTTTATTCATTTATTTTTTATTGATGCTTTATAGATATAAATAAAGATGGAATTCACTAAGGCATATTCATATATGTATACACTATGGTATATTCATATATGTGTACAGCAAAATTTGGTCAATTTCTTGCAAAAGAATTAATACTTACCCCTCAGTAGATGAATGGATAAAGAAATTGTGGTATATATACACAATGGAATATTACTTAGCAACAAAAGAGAATAAAATCATGGCATTTGCAGGTAAATGGATGGAGTTGGAGAATATAATGCTAAGTGAAGTTAGTCAATCCCAAAAAACCAAATGCTGCATGTGTTCTCTGTTATAAGAAGGCTGATTCCTAGTGGGTTTGGGAAGGGGAGCATGGGAGGATTAGATGAACTCTAGATAGGGCAAAGGGGTAGAAAGGGAAGGGAGATGGCATGAGGGTAAAAAAGATGGTAAAATGAGATGAATATCATGAACCTAAGTACATGTATGAAGACATAAAATAGTGTGAATATACTTTATATACAACAAGATATATGAAAAGTTGTGTTCTATATGTGTAATATGAATTGTAATGCATTCTGCTATCATATATAACAAATTAGCATTAAGAAAAATTTTAAAAAGAGTGAAAAATTATCTTGTCTTAATCCTTCTTAGAATAATAATAACACTATTAAATTAGTGAGTGGAACTCCAAGGATTATGAAAAACAACTAGTAAAAAGTAAATACAATATTTTTCATGCTCATCAAATCTATGACAATGTCTATCCAAAATTGAAATGATAAACGTTATCACTATGCCACATGAAACCTAGGCATTTTTCATAAGTGACTGCTTTGGTATGACCATCAAATGGTGATACTTTAAAATTTCCTATTCTAACTTTTTCATTTTTCTATATATGCAATTATAAGATAGGTTACTAGTATTATCTAACTTTACACACACACACACACACACACACACACACACACACACACACAAACATACATATATATTTCTTTTCTTTTTTAAATTGAACCCAGTGGTGCTTAACCACTGAGCTGCATCACCAGATCTTTTCCTTTTTTTTTTTTTTTTTTTTTTTTTTTTTTTGAGACAGCATCTTGCTAAGTTGAAGCTGGCTTTGAACTTGTGATCCTCCTGCCTAAGCCTCCCAAACTGCTAAGGTTGCAGGTGTGCACCACCATGCCTAGCTTGACAGTATTTCTTATAATGCATTAAATAATCATCATTTATTCTCCATAATTGAATATAATAAAATTTGAAAAATATATAAATTAATCTGTATGCTAATTTAAGAAAAGTCATCCATAAAGATTTACAAATTTTATAAGACCTAAAACTAGTTAAAATGTTCTCTATAATCAAAATATAACTAAACTAATAAAAAAGAAGAAGATAAGTAGGAAATCTCCAACGGGGGGATTAAATAATAATGTTATAAATAACCCACGTTGAAAGAAATGAAAATAATTTTAATATTAAGAGAAATACAGAATATCAAGACTTGAAAAGACAGCTGTACCATAGGGAAAACTAGCAGCCTTAAACGCAGATATTAAGAAGAAAAAAACCTGAAAATTAATAATCTTACCTATATCTTAAAAACCTAGAAACAAAGTAAACCATAAAACCCAAGGAAGTGGCTGGGTACAGTGGCACATGCCTGTAATCCCAGCAGCTCAGGAGTTTGAGGCAGGAGGATCATGAGTTCAAAGCCAGCCTCAGCAAAAGTGAGGCACTAAACAACTCAGTGAGACCCTGTCTCTAAATAAAATACAAAATAGGGCTGGGGATGTGCCTCAGTAGTTAATTGCCCTTGAGTTCAATCCTCAGTTTCAAAAAAATGAAACAAACAATACCCCAAAAAACAAACTAAAAAAACCAAAACCAAAACCAAAAAAGTAAAAGGAAATGATCAAAATAAAAGAAGAAATTACCCCCATTTGCTGCCTACATTGAATACTACTTCTGAATAGTTTTTAAAACATAAAAAAAAAAACAAAAAAACTGAATGTATCTTAAATTCTTCTAACACACACACACACACACACACACACACACACACACACACACACACACACACACACACACACACACACACACACACACACACACACACACACACACACACACACACACACACACACACACACACACACACACACACACACACACACACACACACACACACACACACACACACACACACACACACACACACACACACACACACACACACACACACACACACACACACACACACACACACACACACACACACACACACACACACACACACACACACACACACACACACACACACACACACACACACACACACACACACACACACACACACACACACACACACACACACACACACACACACACACACACACACACACACACACACACACACACACACACACACACACACACACACACACACACACACACACACACACACACACACACACACACACACACACACACACACACACACACACACACACACACACACACACACACACGCCAGCCTCAGCAAAAGTGAGGCACTAAACAACTCAGTGAGACCCTGTCTCTAAATAAAATACAAAATAGGGCTGGGGATGTGCCTCAGTAGTTAATTGCCCTTGAGTTCAATCCTCAGTTTCAAAAAAATGAAACAAACAATACCCCAAAAAACAAACTAAAAAAAACCAAAACCAAAACCAAAAAAGTAAAAGGAAATGATCAAAATAAAAGAAGAAATTACCCCCATTTGCTGCCTACATTGAATACTACTTCTGAATAGTTTAAAACATAAAAAAAAAACAAAAAAACTGAATGTATCTTAAATTCTTCTAGAGTTTAGAAATAAAAGAAATACTGTTTCTCCACAAAATAGCTTTCTGAATAACCTTGATACAAAACTGACAAGAACAGCAAATAAAATAAAATTTTCCCAAACTCTCTTGAGAGTTTTCATAGAAATGTTCAAAAAAAAAAGAAGAAAAGAAAAAAAAAAAGCAAATTGAACTCAGTCACATTAAAAAAGACTAAAAACAAAACAATTGTTTCTCCAAATAGGATTGATTCAGAAAATGCCAGGATAGTTTAATATCAAAATATATTTAAATAATAAGAATCATTATGGTAGTCAGATTTCTTTTACTATGACAAAATTCCAGACAAAAATCAACTTATAAAGAGGAAAGATGTATTTTGGCCTATGATTTCAAAGATTTCCGACCATGGTGGTTGGCTGGCTCCAATGCTTTGGGGCTGTGGTAAGGCAGACTATGGTGGGAGTGCTTGGTGGAGGGCATCTGTTCACTTCATGGCAGCCTGGAAGTAAAGAATAAGGGAAGAAGAGGACACAGTTCTAATATCCCCTGCAAGGGTAAGTACCCAATGAACAAACTTCCTTCTACTGGGCTCTGCCCCCTAAAGATTCCATCACTTCCCAGTAGCACCAGATGGTGGCAACCAAGCCTTTAGCATATTGGTCTTTGGGGGATTCAAGATCTAAAGCATCACAATCATATTTATAGAAAAAACAATTAGATAACAACATAAACTTCATAAGATAAAAGAAAATTTTAACAAGATTTCTTCTATTTGTGAAATACAAATTCTTGAGAAGTGAGAAATAGAAGAAAATTCACTGAATCATATTAAAAAAAAAACCCTGCAATATTCTTATAGCAATCATCACACATAATATTGAAATGTTCAACTGTAAATTTTAAATGATAAAAGAGTATTGTTTCTATTGACCATCATTCTAGAGGTCCACAGCAATGTAATAAGAAGAAAAGACCTTTAGAAGCATAAAGATTGCAATGGAAGAACCAAAACTCATTATTTGCTGATGGACTGACTGTGCACAAAGAAAATCCAAAAAGCAAATCTACAGATATTAACTGTATGGATACATTATAAAGGTTTCCAAGTTTCTGCAAGTTCAAAGATTTCAGAGAAAATTGCTGCCGACCTGGTTTAAAAGATGATCAAAAGGAAAATAAGTCTTGGAAATTAGAAACAGTGACTGGAATCCAGATATATTTACTGTTTTTCTCCACTGGAGATACTCATTTATGTTCTAAAGGTTAATTTTCTAACCAACATTCCTGCTCACCTCAGCACATCCTCAAAAGATAATTGTCCATATTGGAGAGGAAGCATAGCTATACAATGAGCTCCAAATTCATAATTCTAGGTTTTGCTTAGGCAGCTACCCTATACATTCAGGGTCCATACAGGTTTTACCATGACATACTAATTGAAAAAGAGGGTATTGAACTGGCACCAAGATATCATCCAAGTAATCACCTGTTTCTCACCTGAGAATCTCATATTTACTGTCAGGAACATATATATAAATAAACATGCATACATGCATAACCATAGATATAAACCATATTGTTATGTCATCTAATAAAGGAATTTATTAAGATTATTGAATGTATGACCAGTATAAAAAAAAAAATAATTTTATAACCAAACACCAGTAAAAGTAACTGGAAATTGAATGTTAAAAATACAACCTTAACACTATCACAGGTTTAGAAACACATCCTTATAATTGATAAGACAGTTTTCTATACTAAAAACTAAATCATTACTGAGAGGAGTATTATAAGACAAAAACAAATAAAACAGAAGTATGGTTTGTTTGTGTTTTGGAAAACTCAATATAGTAAACATCTCAATTCTGCCCTGATTGAGCTAGGATTCACTGAAATACTAGTAAAAATTTTGAGCAATTTTGGTCAAATTTGATAAGCTGATTCTCAAATTTACATGGAAATTGCAAAAGCCAAATGCTCTAGGCTATTTAGAAGAAAAAGAACAAACCCAGAATACATTTACTACAACATATTAAGAATATGGATTCCTAAAAATTGCAAAGAGTAGAAGAATTGCAAGGATCTAAAAAATAAATTCAAAGTTGAGTGTAACATATGGTGGAAGTGAAAAATTTAGACTCTGAAAACTAATGCTCAGGTTTTGAATTTGGATTGCATCATTTACTAACTTTTTTACCTTGGTTGACTTAACTCCTCCATGCCTTGATTTCATCTCATATAAAATGATGCTAAAAATAGTAGTTTATCTTATTGAATTCTTGTGAGGATTTGATGAATTAGAACATGTAAAATATTTAGAGTGGTGTAGAAGCCCTGTTTGGGGAAATGGCTTGAATTGCGGTTGACTATGAGCCGTGGAGATTTGGGCATTGTCGCCTTCCGTAGTCTCACGGGACTTGTCCCGGGATCACGAGTGATTTGGCCGAAATTGCTGATCGGGTCAGCGCCATTTTGGTGGTGTGTGTGGCGTGTGTTAGTCGTTGTTAGAACCAGAGAGAAAAGTTATCAGAATAAAAAGCTGTTTGTCTCCAGTTTGCCTCTGAACTTCTTCCTGCGGCTCCGTTGCTCCAAGCGCTTCAGCTACAGAGTGGTGTCTGAAAAATACTTAGAAATGAATATTAGATATTATTGTTCAAGAAAAGATTAAGTAAGCTGCAGGGAATAAAAGAGAGTGGAGCAAGGCTACTGTGATGGAAGCACAGAGATCAGGCTAGAGATGCTGAAGATGGCATACTCACAGAAGGCAGACAATATGATTGGCCATGTTGATCATGAAGAATGTTTAGTGAGTCCTGTGATTGCAATTGGAAACCAATGGAGGAGTTTAAGCACAGTTTAGAAAGTTCTCTGGCTTCTGTGTGGAGAATAAAATGTAGCTGTGAAAAATCAGAAATGCAGATACCCGTTATAAGGTTGTATGAGTCAATGGTGATAGAGGCCTGCTCTAGTTTTTCTGTAGAAATGGTGAGACACAGGCTGTATTTTGGAAACAGTAAAAAGGGGTTACTAATAGATTGAGTGTAGATAATAAGAAAAAGAACAAGGATCAACCTTAGGGTTTTTGGTGTCAGTAATATGGAGGTATGGTGATACTGTTCAGCAAGATGGGAAGAAGAAAGGAGCAAGCAATGGTGTAGGAATGGGATTTAAGTGTCCTAGATATACTTTTATGATTTGTGCATTTTGTTCCCAAATAAACATGTTGATAAGATAGTTCAATGTAGAAGACTTTTCAGTTAATATTATAAGCTAAGGAAGAAGTTAGGACTATAGGTAAAGAATGAGTCAGATGGATGGTATTTAAAATAATATTAATGGAACTGTGATTATACATATATACATTTTCTTCCTGCCAATCTCTGTGCAAGATGCTTTGTAAGCAGCATCACATTTATTTCTCAAAATGATCTAAAAGATAGGTTCTATTTAATATCCATTTTAAGACAAAATTTAAAATGTAGTTGGAGTAATTTTGTACTTGATCACAAATAAGTACTATGGGTATGATTTGAATAAATGCCAGTCTGACTAAAAGCTTTCTTTTACAATTATATTTTTTGACAGCAAAGCACCAATTCCAAATCAGGGAATTTTTATTAAGAATGTGACTTCTAATACCACTACTTTTAAAGTTTGTCACTAGATTGTCTCCAACATTTAACTTATGCCATGTCATAAAAAAATTCTAATATTTTTTGAATTATTTTGTATTAAAAGAACATAGTCCCTCCAGCATATAAATTTGTTACAATATGACAGTGATAGTTTATAATCTCATAATGCAGTAACCATGATCTCCATGTCCTTGAGAATGAAAACTGAAGCAATTACATTTCTTTTTAAGGAGTCTAATGTGAGACATGGCAAAACACTACTAATCGGGGGAAGTAATTTATTATACTTACTAAAAAGTTTTTCTCCTCACATTATGGACCAGTGAAGATTTCAGCCAACTACAAAATGATATGAATTCTTCCCAGTTAATCCATCAGCCTCACATTTTAAAGTATTCCATCTTTGCAAATTTCCTTTTCTGGTATCTCTGATACATATTTTCACTTTTGCTGAATCTCTCCTGTGGTGTTTTTTTTATTTTTTTCCTTCTGAATAACTGAATTTATCTCAACTCTATTTAATTAAATCAATAACTGAGTTTATACTTTCCATTGAAAATATTGACCAACCCTCATGAGCAACTGAGTGTTTGAGGGGAAATAAAACTCACCCCATGCTGCTGGGGAACAAACAACAGTTTTGATTTGTTTTTCTTTTTTTTTCTTTTCGTTTTTGCTCTTTTACTTTTAAACCCTTCTGCCCCATGTGTATGTGTTGTGTGTGTGTGTGTGTGTGTGTGTGTGTGTTTATTTTCCCTACCACTCAATAGAAAGAATTTATCTGTGCCTTGGATGTGATATCCAAGCCAGAGCTAGATATAGTGAATAATCAGTATCTGAACAAGGTTTTACAGTTACTGAAAGATCCCACTGGGAGCTGTGGAATATCAGCCATGCTGCTGATAACCTGAAGGAGTGACTACAAACTGGCCACAGGCTACTATCTAGTTCTTAAGTCCTTTAGATAAATGCTGCTACAAGGAGAAGCAGCAAGGATACAAACACTGTAAACATGATGCTTTTCTTTTGGAAACTGAAGAACCCTACATTGCCTAGTTTAGAAGTGCTTGTCTAAGCAAGAACAGTGATTTTAGGGATTATTTCTTCTATATTTTGATGGGACTGATAGTGCAGATCCAAATATCAAAGACAAAGGATACTTGGCTGTTCTTATGTATATTAAATTGAACAAATAGCACATTGCTATGTTAAAAAATGCTTAACTACCAAATATATAGTTATATTTCTGTTCAGACAGATAGTATATTAATGAGAATAGTTTAATGAAATGAGTGACTATTTTTCAAAGAAGACATTAATTTCTAATAATAAACAATTTGATATGTCAAAGTCATTTCCATTTATCATGCTGCAAAACAACTGCTTTCATTTCTGTTAATCTAGGAAGATGAAGTCCTTCAGTAGTATTTTTGAGTTCCATCATGCAATGTCTTTGTACAATGATTTATAAGCAATTTGTAGGTTATCATGTTACTTTTCAGAAGGATACTATGATATAATTTGGTAATTGTGGGAAAGGGTAATGAAAGCATCAACATGTAATTGTGCTTTGTCTTAGAGTATAAGGAAGCAGCACAGTAGAGTTAGACACAAGTGAATTAAAATTTTATGCCCATTATATACTGTTTGGTCTTAGGAAAGTCCTTCAAAATCTCAGTTTCCTTAACTCTCAATTATGATAACAACACAAATATTTTGAAAACATTTTGATAAAATGATACGTCAATGGCGTAACAGAAAGCACTCATTCAATACGTGGTTTGCATCCATTGTCATTATTATTATTAATTAATGGTAACTGCAACCAAACATATCTTGTCCAATTGTTTTTAATCACATATCATGACATACATAACAATATTATGATAGTTTTGTGTGATACTATTTTGTAATCAGGCTTTTTGGTATATGATATTGAAATTAAAAATCACCACGTAGCCTTCGGTTTAAGAATCTGGAGAAGCCATTCCAATAAAAGTAATTAAGCATCTAACAAATGACAATATGAATCCCAGTGGAATAGTTATCCCTGGAGGTTAGGTGCTGAGAATGAACTTTGTCCCAAATGCATAAGTGCTTTGAGCAGACAGGCACTGTGCATACTGGTACAATCTTCCTATGTTGATAGACTTTACTGGTTTATCTAGAACATTTTAAACTTAGGTTCTTAGTCTTTCTCAATAGCAGTAGTAACTTGACTAACAATTTAAAATCTGTATTTATTTTTGGGGGAGGAGGGCAGGGTACCAGGGATTGAACTCAGGGGGACCAAACCACTGAGCCACATCCCTAGCTCTATTTTGTATTTTAATTAGAGACAGGGTCTCACTGAGTTGCTTTGCACCTCCCTTTTGCTGAGGCTGGCTTTGAACTCATGATCAGTGTGTACCACCACGTGCAGCAAGATCAGCATTCATTTTTGGCCTAGGGATCTACAAGTGACCCAGTCTTGTCAGTAGAATTGTGCCCTGACACTACAGTTTTTTAAACCTTTTAGAACCACAAAAGTCTGAAAACTGATCAAGTACATAGTAGGTTAATCTGGCCTACCTTTAGCTTTAAAAGTAAAAGTGTTGTACCTGACATTCTTGCCAACACTTATTGTTGCTTATATTCTGGATGATTGCCATTTTTACTGAAGTGAGATGAAATCTCAATGTAGTTTTGATTTGCATTTCTCTAATTGCTAGAGGTGTTAGAATGATAGTAGAATGAATCAGACATTATTACCCTATGTGCATATATGACTACATGACCTGTGTAACTCTACGTCATGCACAATCACATAATTGAGAAGTTATACTCCATTTATGTATCATGTGTCAAAATGCATTCTACTGTCATGCATAACTAATTAGAAAAAAATAAAATATATGTGTATATATATATATTTATATATAAATTTAAAAAATTCAACTTTAAAAATAATGTGTTGTACCTTGGGATACAAGTGAATCTCCTCATTCCACATGCAGTGGACTATCACACCTTGCGTATGATACCATCTTGTGCTACTTGAAATAAGTACAATATCTAAAAGAAGAAAACCCTGCAGCTTACTAGGCTGGTAAATCCCAGAGATTCGGATTCTTTAGAATATGGAAATTTAAACCAAATAAGGGGAAGAAAGGAAAAGAGAGACTTTTCATTGGCCCTCAGTGTTTAAACATCAGCTGGTATTCTAAGAGGCCTTTTGGCTGATTTTAGCAAGAAAGAAGTTGGCTGATTAATCTGAAGTGTTTCACTTCCAAGGGAAATTATTATAGAATGTTTCTGTGGGTAAGAATTTAGTTTCAGTAGGCAAAAAATTAGCACACGTTTCTTTGGAAAGTTTTCTAAGGGAAATCTGAAATGTTAATCCAAGGGTTTTATTCTGCACACAATCGTTACAATCCAATTTATAACCATGGGTACTGTGCATTTATAAAATATTAAGTGGTACCAAGATATATGTGAAATGTAAGCCAACATAAGCTGCATAAGTGCTTTGAATAGACAGTCACTGTGTGTACTGGTATTCTACCAAATTCCCCATTTCCTAGCACTACTTGTTAGACTACATTCTAGATTCATCTCTCCACATTCTAGATATTGTAGTTTCTCAATCTCATTTGCTGATGCTTAATTTACTCATTGTATGATATAAATTGTGGGGGGAAAAAACCTCTCTTAGGCATTTTCTTTGTATTTAAAAAAATAAACAAGTTAGGATCTGATAGTGATTTTTTTAAAAAAAAATTTAAAAATATTTATTTATTTGCTTTTAGTTGTACACAATGCATTTTTATGTGGTGCTGAGGATTGAACTCAGGCCGCGCACATGTTAGGCAAGCACTATACCGCTGAGCCACAACCCCAGCCCCTGATAGTGATTTTTATAACATTATTCATTGTTTATGAATGTGTGGATGAGTAAGTAGATATTTTGAAAAATACTAGTACAACTTTTTCTATCACTCTTGAAATGCTACTATTTCTATTTTAAATAAATAACCAGAATCTTCTTTGATTTTTTAGGATTGCTTTCTAGGATGCTATCTTAATTTAGAGGAGAATTAAATGAAGGTAAAATAAATAAAAATGTAAATCAATTAAAATAAAAAACAGAACAATAAAATATTTATCTACAAAATGCCTACATGATAGAGGAAAACTATTTTTTCTTTCAATTTTTTGGGATAATTACTTCTTCACACTTTTTTTTTTTTTTTTTTTTTTTTTTTTTTTTTTTGTGGTACCGGGGATTGAACTCAGGGGCACTCGACCACTGGGCCACATCCCCAGCCCTTTTTTTGTGTTTTTTTATTAGAGACAGGGTCTCACTGAGTTGCTAAGTGCCTCGCCATTGCTGAGGCTGGCTTTGAACTCACGATTCTCCTGCCTCAGCCTCCCAAAGTGCTGGGATTACAGGCGTGCGCCACCGCGCCCGGCTCACACTTTCTATTTTTATAATCTTTCTAGTTCCAAATTTTCTTAGTCAACATAAAATGTATTCATTATTGAAATCATTATAATGACAATTTCAAGTCAAATATTTCTAAATAAGGTTCATAAGAACTGAATATATAGTAGCAATTTGTTCCATACCCTCAAAATGATGCTTTTCTTTAACACCAACCATCTGCAGCTAATTTTTATTAACTCTGCTCAACTGTCAAGTAATTTGAAAAGGGTCATAATTTCCTTTCTTATTTCATCCTTTCTCATCTGTTCTTCAAATCATTATAGAAAATATACTGAATGATTTATTGATTACTTATCATGTACATGCTTTTTCCTTTGTTATAATTCAGCAGTTGTATCTGTGCAAGGTTTAATGTCAAGCACTTGTATCTTCAAGGAAGAATAATAATGAAAAATTATTCCATCTCAAGTGTCTTATGTGAGTCCAGTTTTTCTTTTAGATTAAAATAATTTATTAAATAATCTCACAAAATCTACCACAACCTTCATCATTATCCTTTCATTTCCTATATATAGTTCCTTAGAGGTTACAATTGTTTTTTTTTTTTTTAATAAATATTTATTTATTTACTTTAGTTGTACACAATGCAATTAATTTATGTTTACGTGGTGCTGAGGATCGAACCCGGGCTGCGCACGTGCGAGACGAGCACTCTGCCGCTAAGCCACAACCCCAGCCCCTACAATTTTTTTGTTTGTTTGTTTGTTTGTTTTTGTGAATGCTCTTTCATTAACCCTTACAATGGCACTTAAGAAACAACTATCTCATGAAGCAAGCTAAACCCAAACAAGATGAAATTAAAAAAAAAAAAAATCAAAACCTGCAAAATAATAAAACAAGTAATAATGCTATATTGCAAGACCATTATTTACAACATACCATAGAGAACATGTTTTACGTTAGGTGAGAACTTTTTAAATAATATCCTGTATAGGCACATAGTTTCTGGAGCAGAGGATTTTGTTGTTTTTGATTTTCTTTTTGTTAAATTGTGTGATTCCTCTTAGCCCCGATTATTAACACTGAAGCAACACAGTGAGAACTAGATATTACTGTACCCATCCAAGGTCTGTACTATAGGTAAGGAAGCACAAAAGTAAATCTGTGTATTTATTAGAAAAGAGATGCAGCTGTTTTCTTTCCTGTTAGATACTTCTTCGAAATCTAAGGAGTAGGATTCTAGATTCTCCACAAAACCATTTTTCTCCAACTTCATGAGGCAGGGAATTCTTCCTGTCCCAAGGTCACATCCATTTTTTAAATGTAAACACTTGTCTCTAAGAATGTTAGTCTATATAATGAGTTAGAAATGAACTTTTAGAAATTTTTTTTTTTTTTTTTTAAATCTGGGTCTGGTTAAAGTAAGATTTGCTCAAAAAGCACTAAGTGTAGAAACATACTCTTTCTGTAATCTCACACTAGGCTAACATGGAATATTTTTTATAGGTAAAGTATACTATAAACTAAATAGAATAGCACTGTCTATAAATTAAATGGAATAGCAATTCATACAAACTATTATTGTTTCACATCTTGCAAAATATCTTGTGATTTGAGTTTTTAGCTTGCAAGAGGCTATTTTTAAGTTGATAATAAAAATGCAGATTTCTAATTAATTTTAGCATCAAACTAAAAATTTGGCCTTTGAAATAAAATGCACCATAAGTTCATAAAGAAACAGACAGAATCAAGTATTTCCTTGCTCAGAGATTGGTCATAATGATGGAAGTGGTCAGAATCTTGTTCAGTAGCTTTGTTACCTTGATCAAATCACTTAACAACTCCAAACTTCTTTCTTTATCTGAAAAGTCTTAAAACAATTTTCAAATTGTAAGACCATTGTGACAGTTAAATTAATTTATACATTTGAAACAAGTTAATGCCAGTGGTAGATAATGCATTCCCCAATATCTAATTAACAGTGCAATGTAATTCTCAAATTATTTTGTATTTATCTATATGTTCTAGACAAGCAGGAACTTTTAAAAGATAACTATGTTTTTTTATTCCAAAATCAATATAATTTGTAAGTGTCAAAATTTACATTTTGGTAAATTGATAAAATATTTTTCTCTTCTTCTTCTTCTTCTTCTTCTTCTTCTTCTTCTTCTTCTTCTTCTTCTTCTTCTTCTTCTTCTTCTTCTTCTTCTTTTAAACCCTCACATATTCTAGGCCAGCATTTCATCTGCAGCCCAAATATGGAAAATCTTTAACCAAGGAAGTTAAAATTTTTGTTGTTTTTTTTGCTGTTCTGGGCATGGGACTCAGGGCCTTTGACATGTAAGGCAAGTGCCCTACCACTGAGCTATATAGCCTTATCCCTTTTAATATTTTATTTTGAGACAGAGTTTTCCTCAATAGCCCAGACTGACTCCAAGCTTTCTATCTTCCTGCCTCAGTCTCCCAAGTAGCAGGACTACAGGCACACCAACCATACATGGACAAGAAGTTAATTTTATGTTTGTATATTTTTGAAAGCATCAATAAATCATAAGTGCACTACTCTGTGCTTGAAATTTTCTTAAAGTCTATGTACACTAAATTCTCATTTCAAAAATGAAATATCTATAAAATGAATAAGTCAATGAATCTGTTTTATAATAAATAAATGAATGATAAATAAATAAAAACATAGGGGACATACACAGAGGATGTGTCAACAAGTTCCCAGACATCTTCACTAAATCTTCTCTTTGTAAGACCAAAGCTGGAGAGGGTTCTAATGTTGTGCCAAAATAAGGAAACCTGAGGAAACTCCTAAGGAACAGCATACCTTGAGATGTGAACAGCAACAATAATTTAATCTGAATTTTTTCCTTAAAAAATAAGTTCTCCTGGTAAAAAGCTGTTTAGCATTATTTCTTTAGAGAAATAATCTGATATGTTGCTACTAGGATTAGTTTTTATATTCATTAGATTTTGCTAGGCAGCATAACCTCAAATTGCATGGTTTCACTTAATGTGACATAAGTGATTGGTGCTGGAAGCTTGTCTTTTAAGTGTAAATCTATTAGTCTGAGTGTGTGAAAACAAACAATAACTATAAAACAGAGTAATGACTAACATTAAATTACCCAATAGTAATGCTGAAAACATTTCAGAATGTCTATTTTTTAAAAATTTCTATATTCTCTAAAAAATCTGCTAAATGCATTTTAGTATGCTCCCTTCTTGCTACATTTTAAAGCCTTTCTGAACTTCCATAAAAATCTCCTTGATTACAAAGTCAATGACTCCAGAACATCTATTTTTCTCATAGAAAATTTTGTTCAGATAGACATATTTAAAATAACTTTCCATGGGATTCATTTAAAGATTCTACAGAAAGTTCCAGATTGATCAAAATTGAAACTACTAAAAATTATTTATTGTATCAGTTTTAATTCACATTTTAAATAATGATTTGGCATGTATCTGTTCTGTGATGCCACCTCTAGAAAAAAAAAAATGTTTTGCATTGAGGAAAGACTACCTTTGGGCATTTAAATGATTAGTATGTTTTCATTAAGGTGTTACATGCTTTTATTTAACCTGAGAATACTACCTATTTTAAAATGTTTTATTCATCAAATACTCAATACAAAGTATAGCACAGAATCTAATTTCTTTTCAAAAGAAATTAGAAAGTAGTAATTGATTCATATTGACTAACAATGAGTTGTTCATCTGTAGCAAAATGAATTAGTAGTCAAAATTCAAAAACTCGAGCTCTGTCTCTAATGGCCTAGGGCAACTTGATTGACCTCAGTAGAGCTATAAATGTGATGACTATTTTGACCATTTAACTTGAAAATTTAGAAGCAAGAGTGCTTAAATGTCTCTCTCATTTAAATTCTAAAATTTCATTACTTAGAAAAGTTTTCCATCTAAATGTGTAGCTGTTCCATTTTCCACAGGCAAAATTCTGTAAATGGAAATAGAATACAGTATTGCTGCCAACAGTGAACTATTCCAAAGCTACCTCTACTGCTCTCTGTTTAAATATATTTCAGTAAGTCAGTTTTTGATCAGTAGAGGTTTGTAATGGAACAAGGTGGATTAATTTCCTTTCTTTCACACAGGAGTATCAAACGCGTGAGAAGTTGATTGGAGAGTCAACATTTATAATGGGAGGAATCAGAAGGCCAAGAAATGTCAGGAGAAGATGCTCAACCTGACAGAACACTCAGATTGATTACATAGTGGTGGGCAGGTTCCTCTCAACATACACTGCAAGTGAGCAGGGTAAATGACAGTTTCTAACAGTCTAATCAAAAGTTAAAGTCACAGAAAAAAGCAAGGTTTGCCCCCAGGATGCATGATATGGCAGGAAGTAAAAATGAGAGAGGACAGAGTAGATACAGCTATGGAAACTTCTAAATTGATTGAGATATAGAAATAAGATATATAAGAATTCAATTTAAGATGTTGAAAGAAGAATATATTAAATGCAAGAGAAAAATATTTTAAAAACCAGCACAATTATTAAAGGATGTGGCAATAAAAGACATTTCAGTAGCAGAAATCACAAACAGGAAGCCAGATTAATTTGGCCAGGCATAAGCATATTCAGATTGAAATTTATGTTTTTTTTTTTAATGAAGTGGTTGCCAACTATTAAAAACTTGGAATTCCACATGGAAAAAAAATTGTATTCTTCAATGTATGCCTATTTCATCCAGAAATAAATTTTTTTTAATATAATTCTGTACAGGAACATACAAGAATTGCCAAGTGATACATGCAAACACCTCTAGGATATGGGGAGTCTCTGAATCCTCTTTCAGACCAATAATGCCAAATATAACACTAAACAGCAATTATTAAATCACTGAATTTTCAGAGGGACGCATCCTCAGTACTATTTATTTTAGTAACCTCAAGTTAAAAAAAGCTAGATATGCAAACTGAGGCCAAGAATATTGAAGAGATAAAAACAAAACATGGTTAAATCAAAGGTAACTAGAATGAAAAGACCTTGGTTCTAGTTCTTAATCTGACCATAAGACAAGAGTCGAATGAGAAAATTCCATGTGGTAAGATTCTCTACATGATAAAGGTGATAATTACATCAAGTGCACTACATCAATCAGAGCCTGGAAGAAAAGGACAATAGGTTCCATGGGTAATTAAAAATATTATAATAAAGGGATTATTTTCAAAGGCTAGAGTAGAGTTAAGGGAAATCATTGTGGTTAGGTAAAGCAGCAACAAACATACACCAGTACATAACTAAGTCTCTAGGCAAATGGATTGAGGTACAATGGAGAGGATAGAAGCTCTCGTTGTAGAAAACAAGCAAACAAGAAATCACGTAGAGTGTTTCCTCTCCCACATTTCTCCTTATCCATATCTTTTCTATGTGTTCCCCAACCAGTTGAAAGAAAGGTAGGACTGTATTTATTTACTGACTTATCAAAACTACTTTAACTTGTGCTGATACTACTACAGGAATCCAGAGAATAAATGGGAATAATAGAAGTTTATAGTGTATAAAACAAACTACTTATGGATTTCTAGTCAAATAATTTGAGTAGGCAAAGCCCCCCAATAATCCATGATTAATATGTATTTATTACAGAAAGGTAAATACATGACCAAAATTTCTAGGAGTTATTTATAATTATATAATATATAATTAGATCATAAGAAATGTTAATGACCTGCTTGTCTATTCATTTCTCAAATAGGAAAATATGTACAGAAACATAAAGGGGAGTTTTAAAATATAGTTGCAGCCCAGTTCAATGGGATTTTCAGCATAACATACAGCCTCTTTATTTGGGGTAAATGCTTTAGTTTTACAGCATACATAGTGTTTATTTTTAAGAGAATTAAAAAAAATTCTTTTGCAATGAATCCAATATAAAGCAGGAAAAGATTTAACCAAGTTGATTTTAGGGCCACTGGGTTATTTGACTAAAACAGATCAATAGCAAAATGATAAATTTTCATTGCACATTCATGCTATTTTCCTCAAGATAAAACTTTTTTCATATTTTATAACTATATTTTTGTAAAGTATGCAGCAATTGTTATTAACTATTAATTTTACACACTTTTTCAAAATAAAAAAGTGAAAGGAGACATTTTAACAAAAACGTGTATTTTTTATATATATCTGAAAAATAAATGGTTGTCATAAATAGTGTGTGTGTGTGTGTGTGTGTGTGTGTGTGTGGTTTGTCTTCTTCATAGCCTACATTGAGGTTAAAAAACCACAGTAGCCACTACCTGGTTTCCTCTAATCAGTTACGCATATGCATGTTTATAGCAGCACAATTCACAATAGCTAGATTATGGACCCAGCCTAAATATCCATCAACAGATGAATGGATGAAGAAAATATGATATATACACAATGAAATTTTATTCAGCCATAATGAAAAATAAAATGATGTCATTTGCAGGAAAAAGATGGAATGTGGGACCATTATCTTAAGCAAAATAAGCCAAAGTCAGAAGGTCAAGAGTCATTATGTTTTCCCTTATATGTGGAAGCTACAGAAGAAAAAGCAAAAGACAGTTGGGGGATGATCACATGAGAAGCAAAGGGAAATCAGTAGAATAGAGGAAAGTGACCGATGGGTGGAAGGAGGGAAGAGGTGAGTGCTGGAGAGGGATAATAGCCAAATTTTATTGTTATATTTTGTGCATATACTAATATGTAACATCAAATTCCACCATTATGTACAACTATATTGCAATGAGAAAAAAAAAAAAAAAGAGAGAGAACACAATATCTTGGACTGACTGCCCTTAGGGAGCCATTCCAAAATCAAGAGCATTTTCAATTATTTGAAATGAACCATCTTGCCAGAAGGTCATGTTGGAGGTATTTGCCTTCAGTGACACAGATCACTTCAAGAAGTCCTAATGATTTAAAACATTTTTTTTTTCCTTTTGATGCCCATGTACTCTCAGGATTTTAAATTTTGTGACAAAGAGCAGGTCTTGACTTGTTTCCTGATGGAAACAAAATGGTTTGCATCTTAGATATGACAGCAGAGATATTCAAGTATTCAAGGAACATCATCATTAGATCATGTAATCTTCAGATGACCATGACAATTTGTCCAAAATGAGAATATCCTTAACCATCTAGGCAAAGTGAAAATAAAGTCTGTATAATATTTAAGTGTGCCCAATGAACTATAATCCCTATAATGGAAATCATTTAACCAAAAATCTACAATGAAATTTGTCCCTGACTTTTGCTGTAACTTTTAATGGTGACTGTGTTACTGAAAGACATTCAGGTCACCTTTATGCTGCTAGTCAGGATTGTTAAGAATGATGACTTTGACCTGGATTTCCTCTTTCTAAGCCAAGGTAGTACATAAGCAATTGTATTGCATTTTGCTTAGTATAGATTAATGTCTAGGGAATGCAGGAAATGTTAGTACAGAAATCTATTGAGAAAACACATTAATCTCAAAAGTAGACCCTGATGGTTCATGGGTTTTATTCAGCTCATTGTGTCCAGGACATTGAAAAGATGGTCAAGGTCAGTTCTTGGGTTGGCCTTACCCTGTTGATTGGAGACCTGTTGACAGTAGCCTTAATTAAATGTTGTATGACAAATATGGTTCTGGTGTCTATATGCCAGATCAAGCTGATGAATGACCAAATAGCATGCACATGGGAAACTTTGTCAGAAATAAACAAACAAACAAACAAAAAAGACAGTACAGAAAGGAAGGGTGGATAATATTGAGAGATTTCTTGGGAGTATACACTACCTCCTTTCTTCAAAGCATCTTTTTAAATATGTTTACATAGTGCACAACCTTGTAACATAAAGTGCTCCTTTCAGAGAAAATGAAAGGCGTATTTATTCTCTAATACTAAAAAAAGATGGTCTCCTTGAGAGAAGAGGGTGAACCTACACAAAACCCATTGAAAGAGCCAGGCTCCCTAAACAGTTTTCCTTACTTGTAACACAGACATGTATATGTGCTGAATTCCATCTGTATCCATGACTTGGGGACTAAGAGAAATAAAGTAAATATGCTAATACTTATGTTGCTTTCTGTGCCACAGATAATATATTCCTGGTGTCTATCTAGAAGTCTCATATCTTTAGTCAAGATCAATAAAGATGTGGTGAACTAATATATTAGTGTGTAAGGAGAGTAAAATCTCAGATTTTTCACAATTCTGGAAACTCTGGTGTCATTTGTAAACCACATGGTTATCTTGAAAAATAACATAACAATTTAAATATTTACTAAGTATGTAATATGTTTCACGTTGAGGATCTCATATCTATCATCTATCTATAATTATGTAATTTCAATGTAGGATTCTCAGTATGTAATACTTTCAAAATCATAGACCATCAGTCAAAAATAACAAAAAAGAATTTAAAAATATAATTTACCCTTACATGGTAGCACATTATTAAGTTATCTTATTAAGAATGAATATCAATAATATTTTTTAAAATTTTTCCCTAGGCAAATTCATTTAATATTAGAAGCTATTTTCGGTTAAAAAAATAACTGAAGAAATTCCCAAGAATGCTATAAAGTTAGTATTTATATGGTTCTATTAAAATTAAGGTCAACTTTGCAGCCAGTCAAGGAATCATTAGTAGCATGCTATTAGCCCCTGGAAATATTCACTGCCTTGGATCAATTATGGAATTTATTAGTAGCAGAAATTTTATGTATAGAGTCTCATTACCCCTATCTGGAGTACATCCTCCTCCTTTCCCTCACCACAATTCACACATTTTGTTTCATACAAATTGTCATTTTTCTTGTTTAACTGCCAATGTGGTACAATAGTAAACATATTTCAAATTAAATGTCACTACCAGGGCAGGATAGTCATATAAAAAAATAGTGACTATAGACTCTGTTTAGTAGTTGCAGATCAGAATTTACAATAAAGGCATCTATTTTTAGGATTTCAACAATTGAATCATAGATGTAGCAAGGGTAAATATAACTTTAGCCCTTCAGATGTCCAGGAAGGAAAAAATGGGGAGGGGGTGTATTTTGCTTACAAGCTCTCATTTTTACTAAATTAATATTTAGGAAATATTTATTTACCTATTCCTTTGCTATGCTTGATAGTGATTTTCTTGGAAGAATAAACCATATCTATTTTCTAATCTGGAAGTCAAATCCTAGATTTGGGCACATCACTACTAAAAACATAATGAATTATCTATAAATAAATAAATCTTGATTTTGGAGAGGTGTGGCTGGATTTATCCCCAGAAACTCCACTGACATTTTTCACTTTCTGTCCTTGAGAATGTTACAGGACAAAACAAAGGAGGAGTCTCAATCACAGTGTAGAGCTAGATACAGTGATATCCAGGAGATTTTCTGTGGACACAGAAAGTCAAAATAAAAGGGAAAGGAAGAACAACCACCACAACAAAAATACAAAAGCAAACTAACAAAACACCAACAACACTACCACTACGAACAACTTCCATAGTCTTTCCTACTCCTACTCCAGCCTTATTCAGGGATTTAACTAAAGTGACATGAATCAACATCCAAACTGTAAAACTGTAGGAAAATCAAAGATAATGGAAAATTGGGTAGCAATGATAGAAGGAAAGATAACAGTGATACAAAATAGTTAATAGTTACTTGTTGAGCAAGTCAAGATTTGAACATCTATAAACCAGGATTATCCTTGCTTTTTAGTGCAAGCTTTAGGGAAGACATAGTTGACTAAGACCACTACTGAGCTCAATCAAATTAGAAGACAGAAAATAATTAAGATCAGGGCTGAAATTAATTAAATTTTTCATAAAATATAATAAAAAGGATCAGAAAAACAAAGAATTGGTTCTTTGAAAAGATAAACAAGATTGATAAACCATTAACCAAAATAAAGAAAGAGAAGACCTAATCACCAAAATTAGAGATGAAAAAAGGAGATATCAACACAGACAGTTTTGAAATTCAGAGGACAACCACCTTTTGAAAATTTATACTCTAATAAACTAGAAAATCCAGAAGATATTGAAAAATTCCAAGATACATATGACCTACTCAAATTGAACCAATAAGACATTGAAAACCTAAACAGACCAATATTAAGCAATAAAATTGCAGCATCACAAAATAAAATAATTTGTTTTATCTTGTTTAACTGAAGTGTATTTTTAAGCAAACATCTGTCCTTTCCTGCAACCCCTTACCTCAACCCTAGTCCTAGTCCTGGCCCCTGACAAACAACATTGTATTCTCTGTTTCTTTTAAGTTCAAGTTTTCAAATGCCACATGTAAGCGAGATCAAGCAGTATTTGTCTTTTTATGCCTGGCATATATATTTCACTTAGTATAATGTCCTTGAGATTCATCTGTATTGTCTTAAATGACACAATTTCCTTCTACTATAAAGCTGAATATTATTTCATTGTATGTATCCAAAAATCTCTTTAAGCATTAATCTGTCATTGGAAACTTAGGTTGATTTGACACCTTGGCATTCTATAGAAATAGCTGGTCTCTCCATTTTATTTTATTTTATTTTTATTTTTGCTACACAAATTTTTAGTTTGGAAAAATCCCATTGGTATAGTTTGCTTTTGTTTTCTGTACTTCTGGGCTCTGATGAAAAAAAAAAAAAAAAAATCATTGCGTAGGCCAAAGCCCAAAAGGTATTTTTCTAAGCTGTATAAGCCATACTCAGAATGTCAAGAGTTGAATGTTTTCCCTCATATGTAGAAGTTATAGAGAAAAAAGAAATAAAAAAGGGATCTTATAGCTTCTCATGAGGCTGAGGCAGGAGGATTGTGAGTTTAAAGTTTAAAGCCAGACAGCCTCAGCAATTTAGAGACACCATAGATTCTCTAAATAAAATACAAAAAAGGGCTGGGAATGTGGCTCAGTGGTAAATCGCTCCTGGATTTAATCTCCAGTACTACAACAACAACAACAACAACAAAGCGATCTAGCAAAAATAGAAGGAAGATATGTAAAGCAGATGGTTCAGATCAAGGGGTAAAGGTAGGGAGCAAATGGAAGAAAAACTGGGGAATGAAGTTGATCCTATATGCATAAATATATGTACCACAACGAATTCCACTCCTATGTATAATTATAATGTACCATTTAAAAATACATGTAAATAAATAGAAGGAAGAAAAGTAAAGGAAGAGCATCGGGGGAGGAAGAAGGAATGGGGAAGAATGAATTGAAACAATTTACATTATGTGTATAAATGAATGTCACAGTGAACTCCACTGTTATGTATAATTGTAATGCATAATAAAAACATACAAAGACACTATTTCTTTATGTTTTATTCTAGTGATATTTATTTCAGAATTTAATACTTTTAAAATCTAGGATATGAAATGTAGGATACGAAAATGTAGGATAAGAAAAAATTCAAATTTTATTCTTCTGCATGTGAATATCCAGTTATCTTAATACATAATTGAAGGAGTTGTTCTTTCCCTATTATGTTTTCTTGGTACCTCTGTCAAAGAGAAATTGATGTGAAATGTAAGGATTTATTTTGCATCCTCATATTTTACTGAATTCACTTATTAGTTCTAGTGCCTCTTTATGAAGACTTTAGAGTTTTCTATACTTAAGATTATATCATCTGTAAAAAGAGCCAAATGCTATTTTTTTCTTTTTTATTTGGGTGACTTTTACATTTTTTTCTAGTCTAGCTGCTCTGACTAGAATTTCTAGTACTATGTTAAAAAGAAGTGGTGAGAATGGCAACCTTGCCATTTTTGTGATATATAAATAAAAAGCTTTCAAATTTTCACTATTGAGGCCGATGTTAACTATGGGCTCGTGATATATGGCCTGCATGGTGTTAAGGTATGTTAAGGTACTCTCCTTCTATGCCTCATTTGTTGGGAGTTCTTATCATAGAAGGATATTAAATTTTATCAAACACTTTTGCTACTTTTGCTGTATCTATAGAGATGAACATGTCATCTTTGTTCATTCTATCAATGGGGTAGACCACATTGATCACATTGAAGGATTTCTATATGTTGAACAATATTTTCATCCTGGAAATAAATACAATTTGAACATGATGAATTTGAACATGAATACAATTTGAACATGATGATGTATTCAACATGTGCTTTTGAATACAATTTGCTGTTATTTCATTGAGGATTTTTGTCAGTATATTTATGATAATGGCCTTTAGTGTGTTTATGATATATGATGTTTATGATATATGATATATGTTATATGTTATATGATGGCCTATAGTATGTTTTCTTGAAATGAACTCATGTAATGGTGGCCTTGTAAAATGTGTTTGTAAGTATTCATTTTTCTTCAATTACTGGAAGAATTTGAGAAAAATTGGTGTTATTTGATATTTAAATGTTTGGTAGAATTCAGCAGTGAAGCCATCTGGCACTAGACTTCTGTTAGATGGAAACTGATTACTGATTCAATCTCTTTACTCATGATCAGTCTGTTCAGGTTTTTTACTTCTTCATTATTCCGTCCTGCTAGGTTGTATGTATCATCAGTACTAATCTTTGCCCCAAACTGAGGCAACCACTAACCTATTTTCTAACATAAATTTGCTCCTTTTGGGCATTTCATACAATATTTGGTCTTCTCTGACAGACTTCTTTTGCATGGTATAATTCTTTTGTGGTTCTACATGTTGTAGTAAGTTTAATTAGTGCTCATTTCTTTTATTATTACTGAATAACTTTTTATTTTACAAATATATCACACTTTGTTCATTTATTCATTGGTTGATAGACATTTGAGAAATGCAAGTCAGAACCACAAATTGATACTGGTTGAGATACATCAGAACAGCTCTAATAAAAAGAACAAACAAGTTTTGATGAGGACATAGAGAAATTGGAAACCTCATTGTCCGCTGATGGGAAAATGACATTGTGCGACACTTTGAGAACAATATAGCAGTTTCTCAAAAGTTAAATATAGTTACCATACTACACAGCAAATCTGCTCCTGTTTATCTATGAAAGATAAATAAAAACTTCAAAACAAACTTATATAAACAATGTATTAATATGTACATTTTCAAAAATTACATATAAATATAAACAATGTATTTAAATATAAACAATGTATTAATATGTACACTTACAAAAATTATTTGTAAGTAAAAAATATAAACAATGTATTAATATGTACATTTTCATGCTTTTATCAGATATCTATGCTTTACCTGGTATAGACATTATGATTTATGATTCTGTTTTTCTATTCTAAACCAATTTTAACTGATAGTTTATTTAATGTAGCAATGTTGGACTATTTTTTTCTCCTAGTTTAACTGAACTGGCATGTGTAACTTTCATCCATTTGTTGGCCAATAATAAGTATTTCCTGAGTAGATCTTTAACAGTTATATATATTTAAAAAGATTTAAGGACAATCATCTATCATTGTGTCAGGCAAGAAGTGGACATTTAATAGATATCCATTAAATTCACAAATAACTAGATATAGATACACTGCTTGTGTCTTAAAGATTAAAAAATAGTTATAACTATCACACAAATGAATGTATATTATGCGATACTAAGATAGACATTTGAATCATTTCTTCTAAAACTCATATCATTCATAGAATAAATAGTATACCTCACAATTTGAAACTCTCTTTTAGTTACACTGTCATTCATAACTACTTTTGTTTATTAAGCTATTTTTCCTTATTTTAGTGACCCACATAAATGCTTATATGTCAAATGGTTAATTGATGGTTAATAGATAATTCTATCAACACATAATAAGGCTGCAACTAATATAATTTTTGTTAAAGTTCACCCATATTCCTACTTAGAATGATTATTTATCTTGTTATGTTTGGTATTTTCTTTGATTTCAATATAAAGAAGACATATTTGACACATTGTGTAATATGTCTAAAAATTCATTCAGTTCAGAGATGACTATTTTAATGCAAAATGTAATTCACTCATGAGGCTCACACTGTGTAATTGAGCTGCATATTTTTAATGGAGGCTTTTTTATTTGTTTGTTTATAATGTTAAGTGATTTATTTCTGTTTCAGTCAGCCTTTTTGTTGCTATAACTAAAGGATCTGACCAGCACAACTGCAGGGGAGGAAAATTTTATTTGGGGGCTTATGGTTTCAGAGGTATTAGTCCAGAGAAGTCTGGCTTAATTCCTTGGGGCTCGAGGTGAGGCAAAACATCATGGTGGAAGAGTGTGGCAGTGGGAACAGCTCACATGAAGATCATGAAAGCAGAGAGAGACTCGAGCTCCAGATGCAAAATATATACCCCAGAGCCATGCCCCCAATTAACCACTTCCTCCAGCCACACTCCACCTGCTTCTAGTTACCACTCAGGGATTAATTCACTGATTGGGTTAAGACTCTCACAATATAATCATTTCTCCTTTGAACCTTCTTGCATTGTCTCACAAGTGAAATTTTGGGGGACACCTCACATCCAAACCACAACAATTCTTAATTTGAGCTTTCATTTTTATAGGCAATCTCTAATATATTGCATGTTATATAATCAGTTTATTAAAAACAATTTTCACATTACAAAATGTTGACTTATGACCTAGTAACAATAGTTAGTAATGTAATTATATTTTCAAGCATCTCCCTATGCACATTATTATCATTTCACCCTACCAACTACCCTATGAGATATTATTAATTTTATTTTACCAATGAGGAAATCAAGTTTTAAAGGAGTTACATAAATTTTTAAGGTCACATAGCTAGTGTGTGGCAGCAACTGATGCTGATGATTTTAATAATAATGTTACATTGGGCTAGATTTGATGCTGTTTTATAGTATTCACAGAATAATTTTTTTCAATGCATACAGTTCTTTGATTATTCTAATATTATCAATCAAACAAATTAAGCTTAACTGAACTTCTGAATGCAAAGAATACATCTTTTCCCGTTCGTAGCCTCAAATTATAGTGTAAAGTGTACATTTATTACATGCTACAAACTATATAATAAATCTTTTCTCTATAAATAACTTAGACTCTCTTTAATATGGGAGTCTGTAGTCAATCATAAATATCTCCTTTGAAATGGGCTAAACATTACTTGGAAAAAACAAAAGACAATAAAAACTTGTTTTCGAACATTTATTCTTCTAAATTCATGTGTTGTTTAATGAATTCTTGATAGGTAATATTAACTGTGGGAAAGGTTAACATGAGAAACGGCTTACAAAATTACCATTCACACGCCTGTAACCTGATGCTTCCCCCCCAATATCACATTTTGTTGCTTCAAATTTTCAAAAGGCTAGTTTTATTCTCTAGATTCATAAAAAATTAAGTTGCTTTTGATAGGATCCTTCAGTGTAGGTACTAAAGGTTTTAATTAGCATGGAAATTACTTTGGAAATTAAATAGTAACAATGAACCAAAGGTCTTTAAAATTAACTGGAAGCAAGTGTTTATTGCTTTTAGAGACCTTTACATCACAGCAAATGCATAGTAACTAATTGGCTTTCTTAAAACTGTAATTATTGTTTTATGCTGAAATCATCTTCATTAAAATAACCTTCAAGGGGAGGAAAAATAACCAGTATATTCAATATTTTGCTTTCTAGCTTTTTTTATACTACAAGATAACAAAAACAATCAAATATTACCCTCCTCCCTTTTCTTTTACCTAATCATGATAGTGAATTTTATATTTACCATGTATTTCTTAATATTTATACTATTTCTACATGAGAATATTTTAAAAGGTTGCACTATATTTTGCAGAATGCTTATCAATGAACAGTGTAATTTTCCTCATAGCATAATGTTTTTGAAATGTGTCTATTCTGATGATTTCACAAATTATCTATATTTCCATTAATATATATTTTCTCCTTCTAAGTTAGCAATAAATTTTTACTTGAACATATGGCCACTCTGAATAAAAACAGTATTTTCTAGTCTCCTCTGCAAGGTAGGTGTGGCCATGTGACTAAAAGTTGGTTAATGGAATATAGAAAAAAGTACTCTTTGGGATCTTTCTTTAAATGGGGAAGCACACCCTATGCTCTCATCTTTTCTTTCAATCATCAGTTGTTTATAATATCAATGTGATGGTCACAACTTCATCTCGAAGCATGAAGATGTTTTCCATGTCCCACGAATGAGTTAGTAGAAAACTGGAAGCATGATGGTCCTTGATGCAGAAAATTGACCTACCAGGCCTCAATGGCTTACAGTCAAAATTTACATGAGTTTTTATTTTTTAAAAGATAATGTGCTCTGAGATTTGGTTCCATGCTGCCAAAAATATTTTTTTCCCATCAGGAAATGAGAGAATGAATGTGACAAAACTATAAATACTTTCATGCACTCATACATACAAAATGGCATTGACTTAGTAGTCAAATATTAAGTATCAACAATTCAATATGGGTGTCTAGAAAGATCATTTTTGTTAGGCAAAAACAAAAGACCTTGTGAAATTGATTCTTTATATTGAAAGCAACTCTCAAATCAATAAAGTGCTCACATTAAACTAATAAAAGATTCAAAATACCCATGTGTATTTATTTCTTCTCAATACGTTAACAAAACTCCCTTAAACAAGACAAATTTGAGAACTAACTATAGAGGGTGTTATGACTTAGACATCAGGTATCCTTAAAAAGCTCATGTGTGAGACAATGCAACAATTGTAGAGGTGAAATGATTACCACCCAGATAATCCTTATCCATGATAAGGATTAACTGAGTGGTAACTGCAGATAGGTGGTCTAGAGGAGGTGAATCACTGGGGGCATGACTTTGGGGTTTATATTTTGTTGGTGAGAGGAGCTTTCTTTCTGCTTCCTGTTTGTCATGTCTTTAGCTGCTTTACTCTTGTACTTTCTTTCTGCAGTGATGTTTTGCCTTACTTCAGGCCCAGAGCAATGAAGCTGGTCATCTATGGATTGAGACTTTTGAAACTGTGAGCACATAATAAACTTTTTTTTTTTCCTCTAAAATTATTCTTGGCAGGTCTTTTGGGCACAGAAATGTAAAAGATGACTAAAACAGGAAAGCAATACCCCTTTTCATAGAATGTCAAAGTCTGCTGGTGGTCTCAAAATTAAGATCATTGAGAATACTACACTTTTCAGACCTGTAAACTTAAAAAAAAATCCAACAGTCTCTAATTTTCTCAATGAATTAGCTATCAGAAATAGCTTTAAAGTAACAACTTTAGCAGCTACTAATATTATGAGGAGCCATACAAAAGGTTAAGAGATTAAAGGTACAAGCTTCCACTAAAGCCAGTAGTTAAATTTAGACAAAAATAAGACTCCATTAAGTTAAGTAAAATATAATAATATACAGAATTCAGATGCCTAAAAACAATGTCCTAATCAATTTCATTCACCATGATTAAGAGAACAGCAGCAAATTAACCAAAACCCAATCATGTTTGTATAGATATAGGAAATTTTATTATTAAAGAAAATACACATCCAGTCCTCAAAAATTTTTTGATCATTGAAAGCTCTTAGGCCCTCAATCTTTAAAATCCCAGCAAGCCTCACAAACTGCTTGGTACACAAAATGTGCATTTCATATAAGACAGGAGAGAATAATACAAAGAGCCATTGATGGACAGGCAGAGACATTTATCCAGCCACTTTGCTTTCAATTCCACCTTGTCACAATGTCAACTAGCCTTTTATTACAGAACGAAGAGTCATAACTACCTCAGTGTTTCTAGCAAAGAGTATGTGCAAAGGTACAAAAATCAAAAGGACTATTTTGGCCAGAAATCTTCAATTCTGCCATTGCTTACTAGACACTCCTTAATTTTTTCCACCATCTTAATTTTTTAAATAATTTAATTTTAATAAAACTACATATAATAGCCCTTGGCACAGGTCAAAGTATGCCTCACTGTATGGAAAGCTGTCTGACATTTGTGGCTTTAAGGAAGGCTTTAAGGTTTGAATATGATTGTCAAGTAGATGATGGTGTGCCAGGAGACCAAAAAAAAAAAAAAAAAAAAAAAAAAAAAAAAATCTTGTTAAAGAACAAATTCTAAGTTGCAGAAGAAAATATAAAACAAGGAGACAATTAGAGAAAAATACATACAAATATTGCAGTAGCCAGAAAGCTCTATTTTATTGAAGATTTTTGTAGAAAAAATGTGTTAAGAAAGGAATGTTGTTTGTTTACATGCTTATCATATCACATAAGTAAGCATGGTTTAAACTTTGAGCCTAAGTGCTTAGTTATGAGTTTTTAAACAGCCAGCCAACCTTCTGAGGATATATCTGTTAAATTTGAAATAGTAGTTTTTGAAGTAGTATTTCAAAATATTAGAGTAGGAAAGAGGCATTATCATCTCTGGGGGGTTTCTGAGTTTCTAAGTAATTTGAAGGAGGAGAACAGTAATCATAATTTAAGCTGTCATAAAAATATGACCTTGTTACGTTTTTTAATCTCTATATTTATTCATTTATTCTGACAAGAAACATAAGATTTCTAGATCAAAGGAAAGTTATTGTGTTTACTCACAAATCATCTTAGCATTGCTGATTCTTCTTGCAACAATTCTCCATAGAACAACATGATGTAGGCCAGATGTTCCTGTGTATATAATGAAGTTTCCAGCACAGAAGAGAAATCCTGAAATTATGAGACACAGAATTATCACACTTACTCTTCTTTCATCAGAAAGATGCAAAATACCTTCTCTAGGAGGACTGGGAAGATCCCTACTCCCTGGAATGTATGTATATAATAAATATACACACATATACATATATCAGGGAGAGATATGAATATGAAAGTTGTCTCCTGGTTTATTACCTTAAAATGTAAGCAAATACTCTCACTCAAGTCAATATAAATCTTGGGCTATGCAAAAATGTGGAAATTTCATAGCTTAACTGATTTCATTTATTTACAAATATTTATGAAAATTGAGAGATACTATTTATACATAAATGAATATTTGGTTTTAAAAATAAGAATAAAACATCGTGAATCAGGAATAAAGATAAGATTAATAAAGTGAGAGAAATTATTGAAAGATAGCTATAGTGGAAATGGACAGTCTGTCATATTCATGAATAGAGTATTCACACTAGCAGATAGAGGGTAGTTTATTTATTATTTGAGGATATCTGTGAGGAAGAGCAGCTGCACAGGTGTTAAGATCCTTTCCCCCTCTGTTCTTCATGACGTCTTCATCATCATCAACTAGGGAGTGAAAATTTGAAAGAGAAACTGAAGAATTTATTGAAAGCTGTGCTATTTGGTTTCATTTGAAAATGAAATCCACTAATAATGAGTAGAGACATTATTCAGCACTGTTTTATGATACCTAAATTTAGTAAACGTATAACTGAAAAAGATGTGGTTTTGCATTTATCCAGCAAAATAAATCATCCTATTATTTCTATATATCTAGGTTAATCGTACTGTCCTGTATATTGATCCAGTCTAATTACATTATTCAAGTAAAAAGAGAACATATCCAACTTCTAATGAGAACTATATGTTAATCTTGTCCCCTACAGAGTAAACATCGTGATAGGATGATGTTCTATCTGTACTATATGTATAACAGTGAAAGGAATAGATATCACTCTGAGTACTTTAAGAAGAAATGTTATACATATAGACACTTTTAAAATTATTGAAATTTCTGTGTGAGCAACTAAAACTGTATCTAGCTTGAGAACTGAACAATTAAGACAATAGATTTACTATTATTCTACTACAAATGAAGTTGCAACACATCATGAGTTCAAGAATATACACCTCTCACTTCACTCACAAATCTCGAATCAAGAACTATTAACAAAACTTCCCTGATGTAATTGAAATGTGACTCAAATGATTTCTGCATATGTGTGTCCCACTAAAAGAACATGTTGGGGCTGGGGCTATGGCTCAGCGGTAGAGTGCTCGTCTCACATGTGTGAGACCCTGGGTTTGATCCTCAGCACCACATAAATAAAAAATAAAGGCTTTGTGTCCACCTACAAATAAAAAGAATATTAATAAATAAATAAATAAACATGTTAATAACATTACTAGGAACAGGGCCACAAGAAAGGGAAGGAAAGGTAAAGTACTAGGGACGAAATTGAAGCAAATTTTATCCTGTGCTTGTGTAATTATGTCAAAATAAATTCCAATATTATGTATACCTAAAATGAACTAATAAAATTTTATAAATATTAAAAAAAAGAACCTGTTAACTTTTGCTTCAGAAATTGCCTCTTGGCATCCATATTTGAACTGAAATGCTGCAGAAAAACTCTTATCAACCTGCTTGTCTGCAGAAAAGGAGTTTTCAAAAAAAGACAGCTTTCATTTATCTTCTGATTCCAAATCTCCTGAGAGTTCATCACCCATGTACACATTAGTTTTCATCTAGGCTCCTAGCAATAAAGAGTCTTGTATATATTTTAGCTTTTTTAGAATGGGAAGAAGTATTTGAAAATGATTGAAAAGATCTACAAAAATGTGGTTACTTACCATAACAATGTAAATAACAAGGATATGAAATTTTGCCTGTACTATTGATTCATGTTCTCAGCCTCACACCTACTGGTTCATAGTAAATGTTTATTAAAACTTTTCAATTAGTGATAACTTTGTTGAATAACTAATGCCCAGTAAACTATTTGATACATACTGATTAAATGTTTCATATTAACAATAATTTTCATCAAAGTTTTGTTAATTCATCCAAGTCCATTGCAAACACACACAAATAGGCACTTTAAAAAAAAAAAAAAACTGGAAATAATCATTGTTACCTATATTTGCTATTTCATCCTTTTATTTAATATTGTGGTCTTTCAAAACCAGTTTTCCAAATCACTTATGTGTCCAATCCCATAATCCATTTTGTTTCCAATGATCCAATGCTCCTCATACCTATATTTTAATTTTATTTTTATTATATTTTTTACTTTTGGAGGGCACTGGGGACTGAACTTAGGGGCATTTGATCACTGGGCCACATCTCCAACCCTATTTTGTATATTATTCAGAGACAGGATCTCACTGAGTGGCTTAGCACCACTCTTTTACTGAGGCTGGCTTTGAATTTGCAATCATCCTGCCTCAGCCTCCAGAGCTGCTGGGTCTTCATACCTTTAATGTAAGTTTTTCAGTGCTAAATTGTCCTTCACATGTTCCCCTCTCCTGTGTTCACCGGATGTTTGATACCAGCTCTTATTTTCTTTCCTCAAAACTATCATTTTCACCATATTCCATTCATGATTCATTGCTGCTCTATACCACCTCATAATTATAGATCTTCACTGAGGCTCCTACCTGCCGCATTTAATGAGTCTAAACATTTTATTAAAGTCACTCTGATGAACCAAATCATATTCTAGAAACAGTTGCTATGTGGTTGTAGCCCCCAACTGTTCAATCCATAGAATCTGATGTTGAATGAAGAAAAGACTTCATAGTCCAGTATATCTTTCTGTTAAATATAATATGCTGTATATGATATAGTGGGTTATTTCATCACATGTAGTAATATTAGCCTACAATTTCTTTCTCTTTTGAAACATTTCTTCAAATACCAAACTATTCCAGAAAGTTCAAAAGAAACAACCAAGCCATATTTCCATTTTTTTTTAAGACTAGGAAACCATCTATATGTTTTTAAGTAAAAAAATACTTATGTGCAAATTATAAAGTAGGAATCTTATTAGGAAATTTGCTCTTGAGGAAACAAGTTTATCAAAGAATAAAGGAAGCAGATGAGGGAAGATAGAAGAGCTGGATTGCAATACAATTTTGATAATGGACTAATAATTCACTAAGAAACTCTGAAGACAGAATAATCTTGAAAAATAATTCTGCTCTTCAGAGAGGCACAAAACAAACGCATTTTATGTTCTATATTTGTTTCATATAGTTTACCATAGTAAAAAATGCATCTTTGTTAACACAGATGAATTTATTTGAGTTTCATTCCTTACTAGTTTTCATTTAAGGATATATAGTGCATTTTATGCTGTGCCATCTCAATCTCTATTCAAACAAAATGATTGAATTCCCAAAGGCTGGGACAGTAAGCAGACAACTTCCAGTTTTCATTTTTATTTATAAATTACCCTTAATAGGGAGAGCTACCTCACCTACCTTCTCTGGACAGCTTGCTTCTAAGGAGTGCTCAGTAAGACAATGTAAAGTCTGCCTCCCTTGCCCCAATGTGTAACACCTCTGAAGAGCAATCCCAATTTCAGAGTTCCCTGTTGGGTCATTTGAGATGATCATGAATCTAAATTTCATCCTAACATCTTTTTCTTCCCAAATCTTCCTCTGGCCCCCCATTCCACAGCTGTTTTCCCAAGATACACATATTCTTACTAAAAATTCTGCATAATTCTTTGCATTCAAGTTTGTTTTGCAAGAATTTTAACTCACAAAATATCAAAATGTTTTCAGATTTGAGGAACTATAGAATTTGCATGTAATGTCAAATAGAAGTGGTTATTAAATAATTTTGTAAAACAAGATTCCACCACTAAAAATAGGAATTGAAAATAAGATCTTATGATGAACTGTTAAACAAAATCATGTAGACTAAAATTGCCATTGAAATTGAGAGAAGAAGGAAATTATTGAAGGCTGTCAGTATCAGAAAGATTTTTATGGAAAAGGAATATTGAGCTCAGCCTTGATACGTGGACAGGATTTTGATAGATGGAAGGCATGAAAAGCTTTCTAAGCAAGGTGTGTGTGTGTGCTATTGAAAGGAGCATTGAGCCTAGTGAATTTCCGGTATTCATGATCTATCAATATCAGAGTGACTTGGTGGTACTTGGAAAGGTGGCAATCAAATAGCTGTTATTCAGTTGTTTTAAAGTATACTTTTATGATTTTTTCCCTGAAAAGCCCTTAAGTTGATTGTGTCTCTTATCACCATTTCTATGAAATCTTTAGATTTAATGAGCTTATTACTGGTTTAAGTAAGCTGCCACTGGAGAGCTGTCAACCTAAAATATTCTCACATGTTCTCATTTGAAGAACTCTCCCAGGAAATGGATGATCAAGGAAATGATTACTCTTAAAATAAAAGTGTTTAGTGAGATTCTAAAGAGAGAGTGAGTCCATACTCCGTTATCACTACAGTTTTCTCAGATTAGTCCATGTCTGTGGTAATTAAGCTATAGCTAAATATATTCAGATCGACATTAAATATGGATCACTTGTAGAATCAGTTTGGCATGCTCTTTATATATCAGGCTGGAGTATCTTAGGGAGTCCTCATTTTCCAATGATAATTAGTGAAGCTATCTTGGGCACAGAAAAGGGGATCTCATGGGACAGTTCAATCCTTGATACTTTTATTGCTATCCATTTTTAAATTTATGAAACAATAGGCACTATTGTTAACCCTTTTAAGTTTATAACATATATAAAAATAATCAGTAACAGTGGCTCACTGCAGTAGATAACTTAAGAGGAATGTAATGAAACAAAGGTTGCTATGAAACAGTTCATACTTTTTTAATATAATGCTTTAAGACCCTAATGCTTAAGCTGAGTTTTCTCCATTGAGCAGATAGTTAAAACAAGGTAGCCACAAAATAGATAAGCCATGATCCAAAAGAAATCATTTCCAGCTCATCCATTACCTTCCAAATATACTCAAGGAGTTGTGAGAATCTTAAGCCAAAGAACATCATCAGCTAACACTGCATGCCTTTTTAATTTTTATTTTTTTGGTCAAATCCTTAGTAATAAACAGACTTTATCTCTTTCTGTCAGATTGGTTGTCAAGGGCATGGAGGCGAATGAGGTAAATATTAGAAAACATTATTTCACATTTTCCAATTTATCTAGCTAACTTAGAGACAATTTCAGGACCCTTTATTCCTCTGTTGGTCAAAACACAGAAGTCCAGTCTTCAGGTACATAACATAAAATTTTTAAGCACGGCGTGGTGGCCAACGCCTGTTATCCCAGCAGCTCAAGAGGCCAAGGCTGGAGGATCCAAAGTACAAAGCCAGCCTCAAGCAAAAGTGAGGCACTAAGCAACTCAGTGAGATCCTGTCTCTAAATAAAATACAAAAAAGGGCTGGGGATGTAGCTCAGTGGTTGAGTGCCCCTGAGTTCAATCCCCAGAACCAAAAAAAAAAAAAAAAAAAAAAAAAGATTTTAATACAATTTAAATCAATATAATACAATGAAAACAATAAGTATATTTGCAGTGTGATTGTTGTTAGCACAGTATTTTCTAAATGTCATGGAGGGTAAAAAGAAGTAAAAATAAATGGAACTCATATAAAAAATAGAGACATTGAAAATTGATGCACACAATTCCATATGCCAAGATTTCTGAAATAGTACAATAAAAAAAAAAACAGGTAAATATGCATTACTCCACCTAACTCTACGAAAGCAGATTGTAAATTGCTTTCAAGTGTATAATAACTTAAAACTAAAACCATCTTTTTAAAAAGGGACTCAGCCTGGCATGGTGCTGCATGTCTGTAATCCCCATGATTTGGGAGGCTGAGGCAAGATGATCTTAAGTTCCAGGCCAATCTGAGCAACATAGCAAGACCTTGCCTCAAAGTAAAAAATAAAAGGTGTAGGGATGTAGCTTAGTGATAGAGTGTCCTGGTTTCAATCCTCTGTACTGCAATTAATAAATAAATATTAAAAAGTAAAATAAAATATGGTTATGATGATAAAATTAGTTTTGAGTTTGTTGATCACTGACAGCTGTCTTGAAGTGTCAGTTTGTTTTCAAATTTGAAAACACAACTAACCAATACTTATAATGTGCAAAAAGAAGTAATTGTGGGAAAAATCATATAATACTCATAACCAATAATGCAAACTATTATTTGCTATTTACAATACTATTAGTTAAGTTCTTTTATCATTTTATTACATTTCCATTACACTGTAATTATTCTATTCAGTGTGGTATGAATAGTTCAAATCATTAAGTGAATTCCTTCTTAGATAATTATTTAGTGATCATTACAAGTTATAAAATTATCTGGTAAACAATTGGGAGTCATTAATATAAAGACATTCTTAAAAACAAGTCAAACCATTTATAGTCTATCCAAAAAAAATAAATGATGTGACCAAAACTACAGTACTTGTTAATAATATAACAATTTCTAGATTTTAGGTATTATAACTTGTGATTCAATTAATTTTACAGTTTTCTATAATGTAACTGTTAATATATGAAGAAACAAAAATACAAAATTCTATTTCTACATATGTAAGTAGGCATTTACCAATGTCTGTGGTGATGAATAAATAATAAAAATGTTTTATAATGTTTCTAATTTGGTCTGGGATGACTGTTAAAATTTTAAGGAATTTTGAATATAAAGTACTGATGCTGATGAATTGTTTTCCACTTGAATAGGTTATACTGGTAGACTAAGAAATGGGGCATCACTATGGAAATAGAAGGATAATAATATTAATTTATTGCATCTAGGCCATTAAACATTTATATTAACATATATCAGGTAAATGTGTAGTTAGAAAATATACATCCTCATTTTGGGAATGTAGTAATTTTCCATACTATTTTAGAATTCCCAGAAAAAAAATCTCAGATAAGAGTACTTACTTATTTTTGTGTGTATTGAGAATAAAAATTACCCAGCAGTTACCTATCAACCACACTTGGAGGGAATGTAATGCATCCAAAATTTTTCAATAGGAACTTAGATCTGTTTCCCTCCTTATGAAATTAGCTTATATCAACCTCTTCTTGAAATAACTGTGTATTGTTTTGACAAACAAAAAATTCTTTGTTAATTAAATTTTCAATATTAGTTTGCCTTTTTAAAAACAAGATTGTATGGATATATCCATGATGCATCCATTTTTATGTGCATTCAATTCCTGAATTCTAATTTGTTCTGTATAATAATAAAATTTCACTTTTATTAGCATTAAAACCATTTTAAATTTTTGAAGGCAAAAATTGCATCCTGTTCTCAGTTCCCTCGAATACCATTTTGGTCTAGAATATAAGTTATTCCCGTCTTGTCTTTTCAGTCATATCCTAGAAACTATCATCTGCCACATTCTCCACATTGTCTGAAATAGCTAAGGGCCATTTGTATTTATTCTGTGTTCAGTGAAAAAGAAATGTTGGCCTACCTTTTTAATTTAATAACAAAACTCCTTTCTTAGGAAGTCAGAGAGATGCATATGCATCTGTCATTTGGGTGGAAAGCATTGTTCGCAAAACTGCAAATTGTAAAAGCACTTTAGATTAGTTTCATTTCTCACAAAGTGAATAATAAAAAGGGATGGTAGAAAACAAGCATTGTGGGATTTTTTTTTTAAAGATGGTAAATGATGTGTCAAATTAAATCTCACGTCAAAATATTCTTCAAGAAGATGATGAATGACACATGATCTGCAAGATACTGCCCCTCAATCTCTTTGTTTCCTAGCAAATTTCAGCATTTTGATGCCTTTCTTAAAGTTTGTCTTGGATATATTAATGTTTACAGATATCCTATAAACTAGATTTAATAGCATTTATCTCCTAAATAATAGCTAAGAGGTATTCTTTAGAGATAATTGTTTCATAGAACAACAGAAAATAATTGTACAAAATATATTTTGTAGAATATATAATACCTTCATACTCCACAAAATTTTCTAACATATCATATAGAATTTTCAATATCATATATTGTAACAGAAAAATAGTAAATCTTAATGTATCATTGGAGTTATATATGATGATTAGTACAGCATTGTTTCTACTCTCAATCAAAATGATGGTTTTCTAAAATGAAATTTAAAATTATTATATATTCTTAAATATACTCGCTGTTTATTTGTAGATTGGTGAGACATTATAATCACTGTTGTTGAAAATTGATCTCCAAATGATTTTAAAGTAAAAACACATTTTATTAAGTATGCAAAATACATTTCTTGGTCATAAAAGCTTTATCTCTTCATCTTGATAATTTTCTATTTATATTGTTATTTCTTTATTTCAATTTTGGCATTGTGAGTTGTTCAATTTACTGTATTATCAAGATTGCTATTTTTCATTTTGATATTCCAAGAATTCTTTATGTTTTGAGTCTTTTTTTTTTTTTTTTTTTTCATGTCTTTGTGGCTGTGATTTGCTTTCATAGTTTTTTTTTTTGTTTTTGTTTTTCTTTCAAAGTTTAGTGTTCCAGATAAATGTGTTTATTTGCATTATTTTTCCTTTAAAACCTATATCTATCTTTTTTTTTTTTAAGTTTCTCCTTGCATCTCAGTGGCACCTTACATTGTATTTAAGAGTAAATTTGTTACATATTTAGCTATTACATCTTTAGCTCTTCTTCCATAAGTGAGCACTGTGGTAACATATTGCTAGTTCTCACTAAAGGTCCATGTGCTCATCTATATTTGCCACACTCTCATGCTTTTAGGTTCAGTCTGTGTGACTAGGTTTTGGCTCCTTTGATGCTGTTAGGAATAATTTAAGGCACTCTAGGGCATAGCTCTTAAAAGCATCCTGTGCAATCCTTTTGTCTTCACTTTTCCTGCCAGATTCCCTGGCTAGAGAAACCTTGGAAGCCACTTATTTCAGAAGGCAGAGCTAGAAGAAAAAAGCAGTTATTCCACCTGCATTAGACTTTGTGCTATTGACAAAATCCTTTTCTAGTGTGTAAGAAATTAAGAATTAGTGTTTTTCTTTATGTGTGGGATATGTTTCTCCACAATTAGGTTTTGGAGTAATGAAGTCCTACAGGCATTTTTTTTTTTTTTTTTTAACATATAAGCTAAACAAGTGGTAACAAGACATAAGACATCTTTTGATAAACTGGGTTCCTGCATTAATTGGAAGTGATCATACCAGACAGAACTCTAAGGTAGAGAGCTTAGTTTTGTTACAAACTTAATTTCATTTGTAAATGTCATAACAAACATTTAAAATATTACTACACAGGTGTATTGTCATGTTTTGAAGGCCTTTCTAATGCAGTTAATAAGGAATTGGCATAACTTAATTTTGCTTTTTTTTTTTTCCCCCCAGGACTGAACCCAAGTCCTTGGCATGTGCTAGGCAAGCACTCTACCGCTGAGCAAAACCTCAATTCCTATATAATTTATTTTTTAAAGACAGACAATCAAAATCAAACTTTCTCCATACAAATGTATGTAATCTGGGAGGATCTAGAGCCTGAAAATATTCTAAATAAAACAAGTGACAATAATCTTCTGAAGTCAACAGAGTAGAAATATAGTATGAATTCTGCATTATAGAATCACCTAGGTGTCAGTGGAAGATGCAGATGACTCTGTGTTGTCTGCACTGGTTCTTTGTCACAGAAGTCATAGGTACTGAGTTCACCTTATAGACTTGTGACTTTTCAAAGGAAACAAGAGATACACTTAATGTTCCTTTGTATCCTAATTAGGCTATACAGTGCTAAGAAGCATATCTCTATGGGAAAAATAAGGCATAGAAGCAATGGTCCTTTGCTGTGGAGCCACTGCCTGTAGTTTATTAAAGTTATGGTTTAGATATGAAGTGTCCCCTGAAAAGTTCATGTGTTAGGCAATTTAAGAATTTTCACAGGAAAAATGATAAGATTATGAGAGCTGCTACTTCATTATTGGGTTAATCTATTTGATGTATTCATAATTTGAATGAATTTCTGGGTGGTAACTATAGGCACATTGGGCATGGCTGGAGGAGGTAGGTCACTGAAAGCATGCTCTTGGGGATTATATTTTGTTCAGCTCTGCCTATCCCCTACTTCCTAGCTGCCAAGAGCTGAGCAATTTTCCTCTGCCATGCCCTCTGCCATAATGTTCAGCCTCGCCTCAGCTGCAGAGCAATGGATTTGGCCAACTATGGACTGAAACCTCTGAAACCTTGAGTCAAAATAAACTGTTTCTCCTCTAAGTTGTTTTTGTCAGGTATTCTATTGTAGCAATAAAAATTTAAGTAACACAACTGTTTTGGGGATAAAATTTATGAATAAAGAATAGTAACACAATTACCATATGATTATAGAATTTGAGAAAAATTTCTTTATATAAATATGTATATTTATCTCTCCTCTTCAGATGATTCTGATATAAAAGAATGAGGTCAGTTTTAAAGTTAATGAAAATAAAGATTGTCCCAACTCACCTACTAGCTTTAAAAGCAACTATAAAATCATAAGGAGGAACAGATGATGGTAGAGTATAGGAAAGCAGCATTCCAAATTGCTTCGTGTCTCAGGATTGAAGCAGTGGGAGTACTGCTTCTCAGTGAGGTGGGTGAAAGAAGGATTTCACTAAAATTCAATATTAAAATTCAAAGTGGCTTAGGGACTCAGAAATTTGGTACAATGAACAATGAAGAACTAATATATTGGAGTCAACCAAACTGCTGCATGGGTACTAAAAGCAGTGGCTATTGTGGTGCCAATTCACCACAGAGGGAGGGAGAACAAAGAGAAACACAGCTATTTCGTGAAATAGAAAAAGAGGGAACCCTTCCAGACTCATTCTATGAGGCCAATATCACCCTGATTCCAAAACCAGGCAGAGACAAATCAAAGAAAGAAAACTTCAGACCAATATCTCTAATGAATATAGATGCAAAAATTCTCAATAAAATTCTGGCAAATCGAATACAAAAACATATCAAAAAAAAAAAAAAAAAATAGTGCACCACTATCAAGTGGGGTTCATTCCAGGGATGCAAGGTTGGTTCAACATAAAGAAATCAATAAATGTAATTCACCATATCAATAGACTCAAAGATAAAAATCATATGACCATCTCAGTTTATGCAGAGAAAGCATTTGGCAAGATACAGCACCCTTTTATGTTCAAAATGCTAGAAAAAATAGGGATAACATGAACATAACTTAACATTGTAAAGGCCATCTATGCTAAGCCCCAAGCCAACATCATCCTAAATGGAGAAAAATTGAAAGCATTCCCTCTAAAAACTGGAACAAGACAGGGATGCCCTCTTTTACCACCTCTGTTTAACTCGGGGATTTTACCACTGGGTCACTCTGTTTAACTGAGTTGCTAGTTCTTGCTGAGGCTGGCTTTGAAACCCTCAGCTAGTGCAATTAGTGCAATTGACAATGAAAGAAATAAAAGGGATACAGATAGGAAAAGAAGAACTCAAATTATCACTATTTGCAGATGATATGATTCTATATATAGAAGATCCAAAAAATTCCACCAGAAATCTTCTAGAACTAATAAATGAATTCAGCAAATTGGCTGGATATAAAATCAATACCCATAAATCAAAGGCATTTCTGTACATCAGCGACAAATCCTCAGAAAGAGAAACTAGGAAATCTACCACATTTATTATAACTTCAAAAAAAAAAAAAAAAAAAAAAAAACTTGGGAATCAACTTAACAAAAGAAGTGAAATACCTATACAATGAAAACTACAGCACACTAAAGAAAGAAATTAAAGAAGATCTTAGAAGATGGAACAATTTACCTTGCTCATGGATAGGTAGAATTAATATTGTCAAAATGACCATTCTCCCAAAAGCACTATACAGTTTCAAGGCAATACCAATCAAAATCCTAAAATCATTCCTCATAGAAATAGAAAAATCAATCATGAAATTCATCTGGGAAAATAAGAGGCCCAGAATAGCCAAAACAATTCTTAACAAGAAGAGTGAAGCTGGTGGCATTACTATTCCAGACCTTAAATTGTATTACAAAGCAATTGTAACAAAAACAGCATGGTATTGGCACCAAAATAGACCACTTGACCAATGGTATAGAATAGAAGACACAGAGACTAAACCACATACCTACAGTTATATTATATTAGACAAAGGTGCCAAAAACATTCATTGGAGAAAAGACAGCCTCTTCAACAAATGGTGTTGGGAAAACTGGAAATCCTCATGTAATATAATGAAATTAAACTTTTACCTCTCTCCATGCACAAAACTTAACTCAAAGTGGATCAAGGATCTAGGAATTAAACCAGAGACCTTGCACCTAATAGAAGAAAAAATAGGCCCAAATCTCCATCATGTTGGATTAGGCCCCCACTTTCTCAATAAGACCCCTGTAGCGCATGAATTAAAACAAAGAATTAATAAATGGGATGGATTCAAAGTAAAAAGCTTATTCTCAGCAAAAGAAACAACCAGTGAGGTGAACAGAGAACCTACATAATGGGAGCAAATCTTTACCACAAGCACATCAGACAGAATGCTAACTTCAAAGATATATAAAGATCTCAAAAACCTTGACACCAAAAAAAACAAACAATCCAATCAATAAATGGGCTAAGGAACTGAGCAGACACTTCTCAGAAAATTACATACAATCAATCAACAAATATATGAAAAAATGTTCAACATCTCTAGCAATTCGAGAAATGCAAATCAAAACTACTCTCAGATTTCATCTCACGCCAGTCAGAATGGCAGCTATCAAAAACACAAACAACAATAAATGCTGGCGAGGTTGTGGGGAAAAGGGCAGACTCATACATTGCTGGTGGGACTCAAAATTGATGCAGCCAATCTGGGAAGCAGTATGGAGATTCCTAGGAAAACTTGGAATGGAACCACCATTTGACCCAGCTATCCAACGACTGGGTCTATACTCAAAAGACTTAAAAACAGCTTACTACAGGGACACAGCCACATCAATGTTTATAGCTGCACAATTCACAATAGCTAGATTGTGGAAACAACCCCAATGTCTATCAATAGATGAATGGGTAGGGAAACTTTGGTATAAATACACAATGGAACACTAAAAAATAAAATCATGGCATTTGCAGGTAAATGGATGGAGTTGGAGAAAATAATACTGAGTGAAACTAGTCAATCCAGCTAGTAGTGAAGAGGAATCAAAAAGCGATTCGGAGAGCACAGTCTCCAATAAAAAGAACAAAAAGAAATTAAAAAAGAGAAAAGACCGTCAAATAAATGCCCTCTGATGGAGTTGGAGAAAATAATGCTGAGTGAAACTAGTCAATCTCCGAAAAATCCAAAAGTCAATGATTCCTTTGATATGATGATACTGAATTATAATGGCAATGGAGGAAGGATGATAGGAATGAAGGAATGTTAAATAGAACAAAAGGGGAGGGATGGGTAGGAAGGAGGCAAGGGGATAAGAATAATGGCAGAATGAGTTAGACATCAATCTGCTAAGTACATATATAAAAAACACAAAGGGTAACGAGGTGAAAAATAATTACTGTAAAAACCAGTGACTTGAAAAACTGCTGTTTATATGTAATATGAAATGAATTATACTCTGCAAGCATGTATAACAAATCAAAATAAATAGTCATCATCTCCGTAAATCAAGGAGATCAGAATCGCACAAATAATTTTTAAAAAAAATGCCTGAGGTCAGAAAAGCTGGCTGAAGTTGCCTGATCTGGAGGCTGCACTGTGTGCTGGTTCCTGAAGGGCATGCTCTGTTTCTCAACAGGTCATAGAGAGCTGAGGCAGGAGTCACCTTGAGACAGCCATGCTGAAACTACTGCTATGGAGCTGGGAGATCAGCACAAACACTGCCACAATATCCTGGCAAGCACCTGTCATGTGGACTAGGGTGTTCTTGACAGAACATGAGTGCAATAGACTTGGAGAGAACTATTCTTAGGAGGATCTGAGTTGGAAGGGAGAAGGCCCAACTCATTTCTCCTTTGACTCTGGTGGCTCACATGACCAGCTGAAGCAGGAAGGGAGTCTGAGCAGGCAAGTGCAGGACTAAGCCCAGAAAGGCTGTGCTTATAGGCAGCTGAGTGTGTGGAGGATGGGTTCCCCTGCCACAGAATAAAAATCCTACTCATAATAAAAAAGGCAAAGGACATTTTTTCTAGGGCCACTGAGAAAACAATTTTAAAAATACCATGGCTCTCTAATAAGCCAGTTTGGGTCCCTCAGTGGCCCCTATCCAAAGATTAAAATTCTTGAAAGACTTTGGAGATCCAGACTATTGAAAGATGCGATAGATTTGATTTTGCACAACCACTAATATTGATTATTATTCCTTCACAATACACTCCAACAGGAGTATTTTGGCAACAGGGACCTATATTATGGATACATTTGCCTGTCTCTCCTAAAAGTACAATTGAGTCTTATACCTCCATGGTGGCTAAACTTATTCTTAGACTTAAAACCTCTACTAAAATATTTGGAATTCATTACATTACTCCTTACCATCACAGGTTGAATATTTGTGCTTCAATGATAGACTGGGCTATAGCTAGATGCTCTTTCTGCAAATTTTGTACTGTCCTTTTGTATCAATCATCCTATCATATTCCCACAGGTAATAAAAAATCAACCCATTCCTAAAGCATTTAATGTATTTACAGATGGATCCTCTAATGGTACTGCTGCAGTAGTCACTCAAAATGAAAAAATGATTCATATCACTAATCAAAAATCAGCTCAATTAGTGGAACTCGAAGCTATAATAATAGCTCTTGAAAATTTTAAAGAACAGCCTATGAATATTTTTTCAGACAGCCACTATATTGTACATGCTGTCCCAAAATTGGAGCTAGCAGGTCCAATAGCACCACATACTCCAGCTTTTAAATTGTTTTCTCAAATCCAAAATCTCCTATGGCAACGAAAAGAACCTTTATTTATAGGTCACATAAGAGCTCACACTAATCTGCCTGGTCCTCTCCATGAAGGTAATCAAAAAGCTGACGCCCTCACTAAAACAATATTTATATTTACTACAGTACAACAAGCTACTTTATTTCATTCCCAGTTCCACGTTAACAGCACTACCTTAAGACAAAAATTTAAAATCACAAAAGAACAAGCTCGTAGAATTGTAAAGAATGTCCATCTTGTGTAACACTCTTGCCCAATCCACATTATGGGGTTAACCCACGAGGTTTGATGCCCAATCATTTGTGGCAGATGGATGTCACACATGAGCCAAGTTTTGGAAAATTACGATTTATTCATGTCACCATAGATACATGCTCAGGCATGATTTTTGCTTCTTTACATTCCGGAGAAAAAGTTAAAGATACTATATCTCATTGTCTGCAAGCTTTTGCTGCATTTTCAGGGACAAGGAATAATTGAAAGAGCAAATCGGACACTTAAAAATATGTTACTAAAGCAAAAAGATGGAAACTGGAAAAATCCTAAGGACAGATTGGCAGTTGCCCTGTTTACCCTAAATTTCTTAACTTTAGATTCTAATGGACATTCGGCTGGAGATAGACACTGGAACCCACACCAACAACATAAACCTTTGGTTTACTGGAAGGATGTTCTCTCAGGTACATGGAAGGGTCCAGACCCAGTATTAATTTGGGGGAGAGGATCTGTTTGTGTTTTTCCAAAGCACGAATCCTCTCCAATATGGATACCATCTAGATTGATAAAGCAGGTACAAAGTCAAAGGGATCAAGATGAAGTTATTGAGGAGTCTAGATTGAATAAACAAGTGCAAGGTCAAGAGGACCAAAATGAAGGTATGGAGTAATTCCCTTAAAAGAGTTCTCCATTAAATTTTACAACTTAAATTTCATTCTTCCCGGCCGGGACAAGAAGATCTCTCTTCAGTGTATACACAATTGTATTTTTTTTTTTTTTCTCTTTTATATATGTCTTTATGTCTGTGCATTTGTCTAAATTTCATGTTAATGTGATGTCACAAATATGTTTATATGTGCGTCTGTCTAGTGTGACGTCACAAATAATTAAGCGCTTAAAAAAAAAAAAAAGGTAGATAGATATAGATCCAAATAACAAATAACGTTAATTCATTTAAGCTTAGAATATTCTAATTTGATAATCAATAGATAGATAGATAAATAGATATTTATATAAGTTCAGAATATTTTTAGATAATCAATTATAATGATAATCAATTTTGATTTATAGTTGTCTCCGGGACTTCTCTTCAGCTTGTGAATATGTTTAATGTTGTATAACCTGATATTTTGGTGTTCCGACAGAGGATCATTTATTTGTTATTGACTTCATTTGTTTAGTAGCTGATTAATTTGAATTATTTCAACAGGTATAGGATTGCTGTGTATATAGAGACTCGAGGATTCCAGCTAACAATTATTTTTTTCCAAAATGCCTTTAGCTTTTCTTTATCTTTAATGCAGTAAACACCCTCAGTTTCTCTTTGATTATTTCTGAATGTGATATTTTGCCAGCTTTGTATGGGAGCTTGAGCAGCAATGTGTGTGAGCAGAGATCAACTTTTATTTTCTACTCTAATAGTTCTTTTTTTTTAGTTTGACAGCTCACCTTTTGATCTCAGTGCTGGAATAGCACTGCCTTTCCCTTAATAATGGATGCTTGAGTTTTTAGGTAGCGGGCCCTGAAGATTTGCCGGTGGAAATGTCTGGACATAAAAAAGACGGCTACTGCTACAACTGCAGGGACCGCGGTCGCTGCAAGCATCCCTGCTGCTCAAGCATCAACAACCTCACCAGCAGTGTGGCCTCTGCTCTGCATGTATGGGGCCTCCTGAATCTATGTGTTTATAACTTATGGACATTTTGATTTTCCATTATTTTTGGGACATTACGGGACAATGCCTTGCGGGTATTTGTCTAAGAGAACTCAGTGCGTTACTTGATGAAACTAAGGGCAGCTGATTCGCTTAAAAGAACTTGATACGCTATGGAAACTTGGCTCGTCAGCAGTAGGCTTACCGCCTTAAAGCCGCAGCATCTCCTAAAAATTGGACGGCTGTTAGTCAACACATAGTCGATCCTGAAGGGCTCTATTGGATGGCTGGTTAGCCTATGACGGGTAAGATCCCCAGAAGGGGACAACCTAAGACACGGCACAGTCGCACGGGACAGTCTAATGTGGCCGGCATGTCAACCTAAGCCAGGAGTCAGGACAGCCTAGACTCCCATGATGGGTAAGAATGTCGGTTGCACATGGACATCCTAGAACATCCCCTCTTTTAAAACTAAAAGGGGGAAATGAAGGAGCCTATAATCAAGGAGATAGCTAAAGATTGCGGTTAGCTGAGAGCCATAAAAGATGTTCTAGTTTCCACCTGATAGTAATACATTATTCAAAGAATCTTTTGTATGCCCGTGAACACTGCGTGACGCACCTGTAAGCTCGAGCTGTAAGCACGTGGTAGGTATATAAGGAGGTTCAAGGGGATAAGCAATAATGGAGAGAGGAGAAGAATAAAAGCAGAATTTTCCTGTGGCGTTCGCTGCTGACTTCCGTTTAGACAAACATCAAAATCTGCTAAGTACAATGGAGGAAGGATGATATATAAAAAACACAAAGAATAATGGTGTGAGAAAATCTGCTAAGTATTACTGTAAAACCAGTGACTTGAAAAACTGCTGTTTATATGTAATATGAAATGAATTATACTCTGCAAGCATGTATAACAAATCAAAATAAATAAATAATTTAAAAAAAAAATGCCTGAGGTCAGAAAAGCTGGCTGAAGTTGCCTGATCTGGAGGCTGCACTGTGTGCTGGTTCCTGAAGGGCATGCTCTGTTTCTCAACAGGTCGTAGAGAGCTGAGGCAGGAGTCACCTTGAGACAGCCATGCTGAAACTACTGCTATGGAGCTGGGAGATCAGCGCAAACTCTGCCACAATATCCTGGCAAGCACCTGTCACGTGGACTAGGGTGTTCTTGACAGAACATGAGTGCAATAGACTTGGAGAGAACTATTCTTAGGAGGATCTGAGTTGGAAGGGAGAAGGCCCAACTCATTTCTCCTTTGACTCTGGTGGCTCACATGACCAGCTGAAGCAGGGAGGGAGTCTGAGCAGGCAAGTGCAGGACTAAGCCCAGAAAGGCTGTGCTTATAGGCAGCTGAGTGTGTGGAGGATGGGTTCCCCTGCCACAGGATTAAAATTCTTGAAAGACTTTGGAGATCCAGACTCCCATCAATGATCTGCAATTGCCAAGGCCCTAATCTCTCCAAAGTAGACACCATTCAACACCCTAATTAGTTAATTTTCCTTGTCTTGCCTTTGAGGGTTAGGTATTTTTGGTTTGCATATTTTGGTTTTGTTTTGCATTTTTTTCATTTGTTCATTTCTCTTTCTCTTTTTTCTACCTTCCTAACACATGTTTATCCTAATTTGCTGTATTTTTACATCTTTCAGAATTAATTGGTTTACATAGCTCCTGCCCCCACCATTAATGCTGATGCAGTTATTACTGCAGTGGAGGACATTGCTGCCTGCTGTTTGCTTTAAAACCAGATCTAGTCATGGTTAATTTTTTTTGAGGAATTGCTATAAACAATTAAACATATAACAATATATAACTATGTGTATGTATAACAATATATATAAAATGAATTTCTACTTAACCATGAAAAAGATTGAAATTATGGCCTTTATAGTAAATGGATGGGAGTGGAGAACATCCATGGTAAGTGAAATAAGCCAAACTCAGAAACTTGGATGTTGAATATTTCTCTCATATGTGGAAGCTAAAGGGAAGGAGAAGGGAAGAATAGGTTACAATAAAGCTAAAGGGAAGATCAGTAATACAGATGGAGATTAGGAGATGGTGTGGAGGGATGTGTTAGGGAAGGCAACGAAAAATGAATTCTTGAAAAATCATGTTATGTGCATATAGAAATATACAAGATGAAATTTCACCTTTATGTATAAGTAAAAAGAATCAAATATAAATAAATAGACAAGTGAAAGGAAGTCTACTAGAGGAGAGGAAGGAGAATGGGGGAGTGGAGGGAAAAGGCGGGATCATGAACTGAAATTAAATTCCATGCATGCATGAGTTTGTCAGGATGAACCCAACTACTATGTATAACTATAAAGCTCTAAAAAAAATCCTATAGTTATAAAAGTTGTTTATTAAGCAATGAACCCACTCATTCATGTAACAAATATTTTTTTTTAATTAAGTATCTATCACAGGCTAATCAACAGTTCAGGTACTACAATAACATCAATGGAGAACATAAAGAGAATTCTTGTCTGAAGTCTATTAATAAAGTCATACAAGTAACGCGCAAGTGACCTTATTCTCAAATTCTTGGCATCCCGCAATTCTGTCTCCACCTTTGGAGCAGCCACAGCCACAGGTATTTGCCACCAGGCCCAGGCAATGTGCTGTTTTCTCTAGATATTCAGGGAAGAACTTTTGTATAAGGTCATATGTGGAGCAGAGACACAAAGGAAGTGAGTGAGAGAGGCTGACAGACTAACTGTCCTAGGGAAGAGAATCCCAGGCAGGAAGAATAGCAAGTACAAAGGCCTCCAGGGAAGAATGTCTTTACAGAGGCCAAGGAACTAGAAAGTGGGTCCAAATGAAACAGAATGCACTGAGACAAGGATAAGATGTTGGGTAGTGTGGAGATAACGAGTATATTCTAGAAGAAAGCAAAATCACAAAGACAGAAATTGTAAAGATCATGCAGGTATTTGAAGACCATAGCAGCGTTTTTACTATTATGCTGATTAAGATGAAAAACCAGGGGTGTTATGTAAAGAAAGAACAGTGTCTGATTGATGTTTTAAAATAATCTCTCAGAGCTACACATGTTGACACATACCTATAATCTCAGTGACTTGGAAGTCTGAGATGGGAGGATCTCAAGTAAGACGCCAGTCTCCGTAACTTAGCAAGATCCTGACTCAAAATAAAAACAAAAAAATGGCTGGGAATATGCTGTAGCTCACTTCTAGAGTGAACCTGAGTTCAGTCCCCAGTACCACACAAGTAACAATAATCATCTCTCTGGCTGCCTTGAGAATACAGCAGAGAGAGGAAAGCAAACAACCTGAAGAACAGTTATAAAACTCTTTCAGGTATCCTTGCTAAAGATGTCAATGTCAGTTGATAGAACTGTAGCAGTAAAAATGGTAAGACATGATCAGATTCTTGATATGTTTGATATATAATCATATATTTTCTCAAATATGAATATATACTATTATATTTTCAAAATCATGTTCATCTATCTGTCAGAAATAAATGTAACTCTCTTCATATTCGGCCTACAATTATAGATCAAAAATAGGAAAATATGGAAGTTATACCATCTGTGAAATAAAGAACATGGAACATAGTAGAACATGCCACTGTTTGGGGCAAATGGTTTATACAGAAAAGGAAGAAAAGTAAAGCTGTGAAGCACTGATGGAAGAAATTTCATTTCTGTATCTTAGTATATAGAAGGGGACTCCATTAGAGATAGTCCTTCACAGTTTGTTTTATTTTCTAACTTTTTTTTTTTTTTTTTTTTTTTTTTTTTTTTTTTGGTACCAGGGATTGAACTCAGGGGCACTCGACCACTGGGCCACATCCCTATCCCTAGCCCTTTTTTTGTATTTTATTAGAGACAGGGTCTCACTGAGTTGCTAAGTGCCTCGCCATTGCTAAGGCTGGCTTTGAACTCACGATCCTCGTGCCTCAGCCTCCCAAGTGCTGGGATTACAGGCGAGCACGACTGCGTCTGGCTTTTCTGACTCTTATCTAGGGTGTGTGAACAGTATGACTTTAAAGTCTCATAATCCTTTTATTCCACTGTTTTCAAAAAGTATCCTCAGCTAACCTAGAATAATATGTATCTGTACTGGGGAGATATTTTAATTCATCACACTTCTAAAATCTCATCAGGCTGGGACATCATGAATTGCATCATCTATATTTCCTTGTAATTATATTCAGAATGTCAAAGATCTGTGGTTGTGTAAGCCATATTGACCTATTATCAAGTACAAGAAATACATATTAACATCATATATTAACATCCTTTTTTTTTTTTACTTTTATAATCCAAACCAGGGAGATGACATACACAAAGGAGAGCATTTGATTCCTACTGTAAGTAGAATAAGCAAGGATGTGGGCATTTATTCAGAAAATGTCCTCACCTTTGTCAAATCATACTAATTATTTCCTACAGGGAAATAAAGCATCAAGTAATATTCAAATAAAAAGATCATCCTGACTACAGCAAAAATAATTTTGTCTTCACCTAACTGGTTTTGGATTCATAGTAAGGGCACTTCTCTCACTTGTTAATTTAATATGCTTAATAATATCAGTGTAATCACTGAAATTAGTTTCAGTGCACAGTATTGCTACAGCAAGGACAATGTCTCAGATGTTTATCCAATATATTAACGTTTTCTTCACCTAGATACATGGATTATGACATCAGAGAGGCTATTGATTATATTTTTAAGAAAAGGTATTTTAAGAGAATTGTCAAAAACTTCACTAAGAGTAGGTAGTAGCTGTTGATTTGTTCAATTGTGTTCCAAGATAGGAGAGAGGTGCTGTATGTTACTAGATTGATTCCAGGCCCCATGATATAATAATTGTACTCCGGTGATTATGCAGTGCAGATAGTGTGGGAGTTTCTAAAAGCTTGTCACATTTCAGCCATGATTTTTTTCATATTAATCTAAGGCAACTTTAATTTTAACTATGTCCTAACCATCTTCTCTGATTTTTCAGCTGGTTTATTAAAATATAATTAAACTATTCTGAGGGAAGTATATGAAGTGTTGCCTTACCCCCATAGCATTTCTTCGAGAATACCTGGAGAACCTCTTTAGACTACTGAGTAATATGACTTCAGAGTAATTAGGAGACAAACAGTATAATGATATGACTTGCAACCTAGGTATGTTACCCTCTCTGTGCCCCCATGAAATGTCACCAGCTCCATAGAACAGGCCACTAACAGAGATTTGTTATTTATAATACTGGGATCAAAACTGGAGATTCTTCAAAGTTAGAAAGCATAGAGTGAAAGCAGATGTTGCAAACACAGAAGCTAAAATTGTTCAGACATCAATGAAAAATGCTGAAGGATTGAATCAAACTAGTAATGACCAAAGACAGAGTTAATCTGAGACCAGTAATTAAATAGGCAAATCAAATTCAATTTGGGGAACTTCTGATATTGTAACAGGTGAAAATAAGGAGAAGCAAACAGTTCTCACTATAAATAAAAATTTGTTTTGGAGGCATAAGTCACTCCAATACAGATGTTTCCTCCTCCTCCTCTACCGGTTCAAAGGAATTGAAAAAAACTTCTGATGAAGCACAGAAGTTTCTGATGAAGCACAGACATTACTTCACACTGTGCAAATGAGAAGTCTGATTTATTGAATTAGTTTTCCCCAGCTTATGCTTCAAAAATATCAAGGTTCTCTTTAAGATCCTTTACTACTCTGAAGACAAAATGTCTTGTTTATTTGCTTGTTTTGTTTTGCTATTCCTGGCTTTTTAGAATAAGACCTTTGATGTTTTGACTGAAATCAGTATTTCTAAAAGGTCGGAGACAGCATGAACTGAACTTGCTCTTCCCAATACCTTTTGTGAGGACTGAATTAGAGAGAATTGTTGTTCTCTTTTCCTTGACATTAAAATGCAGCTCCCTCAAAAGTTCTCCCTAATTCCACACTTAAATAACCTCTTGGTTGTTTCACTCTTACTTGATATTTTGTGGCAAATCTTTCTTAATCAAATATTTTTCTCATATTTCCACTCCTAGTTTTTAAATCAACTTTACTTCTCAAGCACTTTTCAGATCATTCAAAATAATTACTATATGATTAGTGTGTGTGTACGTGTATATATACACATATATATATTTTTTTCATCATACAATTAAAATATTAGCCTTCAGAAATAAATCTCTACACTTCAGGAGCAACAGTTACTCTTTCTACCATAATTATTGATTTCTGTGTCCAGGAAAAACAACCAGTTATTATTTATGCTTTGATATGCTCACAGAATAACAAAATCTAATCAGTTTTGGTTTTCAACATCAAATAAATTGATCAGTTATATGCTAATTTCTTTTTACCTATAATCTTGAACATTCTAATTGCCGTGTATGATTAATCATATATAATGCTCTGAGTGTTATTGCTTGAACTTGTTCTCCAAAGTTTATGCGTTGGAAACTTGATCTTTAATGCAGTGATGTTGGCAGTTGGGACCTCTTGGGAGATTGCCTAGATCATGAGAAAACCACTCTCACAAATGGATTAATACCATTTTTGTGAAAATAAGTTCATTATCAAAAGAACATTTTGGCTCTCTCCCACTCTCTCTCACTTACCCTTTGCTCTTTGGTAATGGGATGACATTGCAAGAAGGCCCTTGACAGAATCCAGTTTATCGTTCTTAAACTTCCCAGCTTTTGTAATATTGAACCAATAAACTTATGACTTTTTTTAATATAAATTACTGTTAAGTATTTGTCACTGTGAACAAAATACCTGACCAGAACAACTTAGAAAAGTAGAAGTTTAATTTGAGCTCCTGGTTTCAGAGACAGTCCACAGACAGCTGACTCCATTGCTCTGGGCTCAAGGTGAGGCAGAACACTGTGGCAGAAAGGTGTGAAGGAAGAAAGCTGCTCAACTCATGATGGCCAGGAGAGAAAGGAGGAGGAATTAGGAGGACAAGATGTAAATAACCCTAAAGAGCCCTCCAGCAGTGACCTACCTCCTTCAACCAGCTCTGTCTGCCTACGGTTACCATGCAGTACAGCAGTCTCTTCAAATTATTAATCCATTGAGGAGATTAATCCATTGATTAGGTTGCAGCTCTCATAATCTAATCATAAGCATTTGAGGCCCACCTCATACTCAAATTATAATAATTAGTGCTATTCTGGTAGCACTATGGCAATATAAATGAAGTAAGACATTTAGTTAAGCAGAATCACAAAGAGAGGGTGGTCAAGAGTTTATGATTTGAGGACTAAAGTCATGACTACTAGGAAGTATTCTGTAAAGACTGTCTCTGAGTTTCTTCAAATGCTGTTTCCAGAAAACTATACTTTTGAGTCTAAGCTTCATTTCCAGGAGAGCAAATCAGTATGCTGATTTCTGTTTTTTCCTGGTAAGTCAGTTCTTGGTAGAACTAAAAATCTTCTTGAGAGATGAACAAGATGAATCATAGACTGATAACTATACTTTAACTCTTGCTGAAAAACAAAACAAAACACAAAAAGGATAGATACCCTATGAAGGAATCTTGTGATAAACATCAAAACATTGACAGATAAGTCATTTTTATTTCAATCTACCCACTGAAATTCTCTAATTGCAAATAATTGACATCATATAATGCCATTTATATTTTATTGTTCTCTCTGGTCTCATGCATCTTCACTCTTCATTTCCAACTTGAAATTCTTGATGCACATAATGAAATGATGCTAAGCAAATTCTAGGCCAATATTTCTGGTACATTCCACAAGTACAACTACAAAAGAAAATCTGAAAATCAGTTACCACATTTCTCTGAAATAATATTGAAAAGTGCTAAGGCAGTAAATGATGCTAAAATTCATAAATCATTTTGCCCAGAAATCCAAGTGTAAGCCCTCATTTATTTTGCCTTTCCTACAAGGGTCAAATCAGCCTGATAATCTGTGTTCCAAAGAGTTTTCTAAAACATTAATTTCTCTTTATTGAGTCAACCACCACATTTATTGATTTTTTCATTATCTCTGGTCTTGAATATTTCATTTTTTTCTTAACTTGTCTTACTGCCTCCATTATTTTTAGCAGACCAAAATTTCCTGTCTTTAAATTAATTTTCTAAAATGCAAAGCCAGTGCCTTTACTCCACTAGATGTAGTCTGCAGCTACAAGTATTTCCCAATCCAGGTATAGCCCCATTCTTTCCATAGTCAGCATTGCCTCTTCTCTCTTAAATGGTTAGCTTAATCCATATTGTCTATATCTACATATATATGTCATAATCATATATAATGATATCCATCTCATAATCATATGGATGTAGATTTTTTAAAATGTTTATTTATTTGTTTTAGTTGTACACAATGCTTTTATTCTTATGTGGTGCTGAGAATTGAACCTGGGCCGCACACGTGCTAGGCGAGTGCTCTACCGCTGAGCCACAACCCCAGCCCCTGGATGTAGATATTTTTAAAGTTTTAAGAGAAAAACAGTGTCAGTAAAGACTCCTGTTATCTGGAAGAGCTTACCTTAAAAATAAAGTGGAAATTATGAGGTTTCCAGATAAACAAAATCTAGAGGACTTCATTCTTGCTTGAACAGCTTTGTAACAAACGTTCAAGGACATTATGCAATATGAAATGAATGAACACTAGCAGGCAAACTGAAAGTTTGTGAAGAAATAAACATCTCCAAAAAAGGTAAATTCATGAGTAACAACAGAACTAGTATTATTGCAACACTTGTTTGTAATTCATTTTATTGTTGTGCTCCACACGATTTAAGAGACTAACACATTTAACAAATAACTAATTATTGAAATAAAATAAAAAATCAATAAAAGGGATGGTATCAAATTAAAAAGCTTCTTCACAGAAAAAAAAAGGTATCAAAAGTGAGAAGACAGAGCCTACAGAATGGGAGAAAATCTTTTTTTTTAATTTATTTTTTATTTATAATAATTACAATTCATAGTGCACATATATAGCATCTTTTTACATACAACTGTTTGTATACAAAGTATATTTGTACCATTCAGGTCTTCAATTATGCATTTAGGATAATGATATCCATCTCATTCAACCACCTTTTTTTCTCTTTTCTCCCCCTCCCACCCCCTTTCTCCCTCCCTTCCCCTCCCTTCCCTTTGACCATTCTAGTGTTCCTCTAATCCTCCTCCACTGTTGGATGTACCCCCATCCAACAATACTGTGAACTAGCCTCCTGTCACCCACAGCTCAGAGAAGACATTAATTTCCAGGATATTCTACAAACGCAAGAAGAATAACACCAAAAAATAAACAAATAACCCAAGCAATAAATGGGCAAAGGAGCTGAACAAATGCTTCTCAAAAGAAGAAATACAAAAGGTCAACAAATATATGAAAAAAATGTTCAACATCGCTAGCACTTGGAGAAATACAATTAAAATTGCACTGAGATTCTACTTCAGTCAAAATGGCAATTATCAAGAATATAAGCAACAATAGGTTGATGAGGATATGGAAGGAAGGGTACACTCATACACTGCTGGTGACACTGCAAATTTGTGTAACCACTCTGGAAAGCAGTAAGGAGATTCCTCAAAAAACTAAGAATGCAAACTCCATTTGACCTAGTTATACCACTCCTCTGTATATATGAAATGGAGTCAAAATCAGCATACTATAGTGAGGCAGTCATATAAATGTTTACAGCAGCTCAATTCACAGTAGCTAAGATATGGAACCTAGATGCCTTCAACAGATAAATGGATAATAAAAAATGTGGTTTATATACACAATAGAGTATTAGCCATAAAGAATGACAAACTAACAACAACAAAACTAGTGATGACGGTAATTTTAAAAATTTCTCTATAGTGTCATGTGGAATGTAAAGCCTTCAGTATATGCTAAATAAATACTTGTTTGTAAACAAAAAAATTGGCACATATGCCCAATGGAATATTACTCAAAGAAGAATGAAATTATGGCACTTGCCAGTAAATGGATGGAACTAGAGACTATCATGCTTATTGAATAAACCAGTCCCCAAAAACCAAAGGCTAAATAGTCTCTCAGATATACGGATGCTGCCTCAAAATAGGTGGCGGGTAAGCGAGGTTCACTGGTTTGGACAGGATGAAATAATGGGAATTGGAAAAAAAGTAGAATGAATTGGATATAACTTTCCTACGTTCATATATGAATACATGACCAGTGTAACTCCACATCATGTACAACCACAAAAATGGGAATTTACACTTCACATATATATGATATGTCAAAATACATTCCATTGTCACATGTAACTAAAAAGAACAAATAAAAATAAGTTGGTTCCTCAAAAAGATAAAAAAAATTGACAGTATTTCAGCAAGGTGACCTAAGGGGAAAAAAGAGAAGGATCAAATTAGTAAAATCACTTAAGAAGTGTGACATTATTACTGGTTCTTTGGAAATAAAAAATGGTTATAAGAGAGTAGTATGAATAACTGTACAACAATTTGGATAATCTAGATGAAATAAGCAAATTTCTAGAAACCTAAAACCTATGAAAACTCAGTTGCAAAGGAGAATGTATTCAGTAATTAAAAATCTCCCAACAAAGAAAAATCCTGTGTCTAGTGACATCAGATATAGATTCTATCAGATATTTGAAGGAGTAACACCAATCCTTATGAAACTTTTCCTAAATATTGCAGAGGAAGGATCAACTTCTAATTTAATCTATGAGGTTCACATTACCCTTATACCAGGGGAAAACATAAAACTTCACAATACTCTTATACTATTGTCTGACAAAGATACTATCAGGGGAAAACAAAAACAATAACAACAAAACTATACACCATATCCCTTAGACATGTTAATGTAAAAATCCTCAACAAAATAACTACAAAAACTGATGCCGCAGCAGAATAAAAGGATAATACAACATGACCAAATGGGATCATTTTCCTGGAATGCAAGGAGGATTTTTACATACTGTGAAGTAGTTTCATTCTTTCGTATCTATCAATTTGCCTGAGACTAGTAAGATAGTACTCCAGTACACTGAAGTTACATGAACCATGTTTATTATTTACAGGATTCAAGTACAATACAAGAGTAAGACTCAATGTTAGCTGGTCTTCCAAGGCTCAAGAAAGCTGCCCAGGGTAGATGGAATCTAACATGCATTTTCACTGCAGCTGAGGACTTCAAAAAGCTACATATCCTGGATTTAACATCTGGGGTAACATGCTGGTCTAAAGCTCTGCAGGTCATGCTGTTTCTTGGGAGAAATGGAAACAGTCTGTATTGTTCCAGACAATCCCTCCCAGCACATTCTACAATTAATCTTGAAACTACAAGCAAAAACAGGGAGAAACTTGATTGTATCAAGGCTACCTGGAGAACTAATTTACACATACAAGAATCAATCAGTGTAATATAGCATTTAAACAGAATCAAGGAAAAAATTCACATGATTATTTCAATTCACAAAGAAAAAGCATTTGATATTATTCAAAAAAAATTTTTTATAATTAAAACCCCCCACCAAACTAGGAATAAAAAAAAAAAAAAAGTTACCTTGGCATAATAAAAGCCGTCTATTAAAAATCCATAGTAAGCATCTTATTCAATGATGGTGAAAGACTGAAATATTTTCCTCTTAGATCAAAAACAAGACAATGATGCTTGCTTTCTCCATTTCTATTTGCTATGATACTGGAATTCTAGTTGGAGCATTAGATAAAAAATTTAAGTAGAATACATCCAAAGTGGAAAGAAACAATGCTATTTCTGTTTATAGATGGCATAATTTTATATGTAGAAACACAAAAGTTTTCACTCTCACACACAAACACACACACACACACACACACACACACAAGTTAGAATTAAGAAATGAATTAATCAAAGCAGCAAGTTGGCACATAAAAACAATTGCTTTTCCATATATTAACAATGAACAATCATAAAAGGATATTACAAAATATCAATTTTCAGTACCATAAAATATAACAAAATATTTAAGAATTAACTTAGCCAAGGAGATGAAAAGTTTGTATAATAAACACTATTAAACAATGTAGAAAAAAATAAAAAGGACATAAGTAACTAAAAACATATTCCATAATCATGATTGAAAGACTTGATATTTTTAAGATGCCAATACCATAAAAAGCAATCTATAGATTAAATTTAATCCCTATAAAATCCAAGTGACATTTATTTTTTTACAGAAATAGAAGTACTCATCTTAAAATTCATATGGGGTCTCAACCCAAAAAAAAATCAACACAATTTTTAAGAAGAAGAAATCATCCTGAGGACTCATAATTGCTGATTTCAAAACTCACTAATATGTATAGGAAAAATTCATAACTTTGTACTTAGCATTAATTTATTAGATGTAGCATAAAAAGCACAGGAAACGAAATAAAAACTAGAGAATTAAACTTCATGAAAATGTTTTTTTTTTAATTTTGCATAAAAGACAATATATCAACATAGTAAAAATACAATATATAGAAAGGTAGAAAGTAGTTACAAATAATATATCTGATAAGAACATAACAAGAACAACATACAAAGAACAACTAAAATTCAATAACAAAACTTGGATTAAAAATAGGCAAAGAACATGAATAGATATTTTTCAAAGAAAATTTTTGATGGGAATGTGAGAATGGTATAGATATTATAAAAATAATATGGTGGTTCCTCACAAATTTAAAAATAGGATTATCATACTATAGCAATTGGTACATTACTTTTAGGGATATGTCCCAAAAAATGGAAATCATGATTTTATTTTATTTTATTTTATTTTTGGTACCAGAGATTGAAATCAGAGGCACTCGACCACTGGGCCACATTTCCATCCCTTTTTGTATTTTTATTAGAGACAGGGTCTCACTGAGTTGCTAAATGCTTCACCATTGCTGAGGATGGCTTTGAACTCACAATCCTCCTGCCTCAGCCTCCCAAGTGCTGGGATTACAGGCGTGAGCCACCACTCCCGGCTGAAAACATGATCTTAAAGAGATTATTTGTAAACACATAGTCTTAGCAGCATTATGCAGAAAACTACGTTATAGAAACAACTTAAGTGTCTTTTGACAGATAATCTAAGCAAGATGTGGTTAATACACACACACACACACATACACACATACACATTTATGAATACTATCAAGCTGTAAAAAGAAAAGCAGTTTTAAAACATGCTACAACAGAACCTTGAGGACATTTAGCTAAGTGCAATAATCCAGTTACAAAAGGACAAATGTTTTGTTATTCCACTTTAGGAGGTACTTAAAGTTGTAAAATTCGTAGAGATAGACCATAGAATGGTAGTATATGGACTTTCAGTCTTACAATATAAAAAGAGTTATGGAGGTGAGCGGAGGTGGTGGCTTCAGTACAAAAGGAAGACATTGAAGCCATTCTGCTGTACATGGTTAAGATGGTACATTTTATATTGTGCATAATTTAACAAAAATGATGAGGAAAATAATATACTAAGAGTTTTCAAAAATACATCAATTTATAGATCAGTAATGTAGGATCTTTTATGGTGATGAAGAAGTATTTATAACTCTAAACATTTTTTAAATAAATAAAATCATCTAATATTTTATATGTCTATCACTATAACCTTTCCTCTTCAGTACTTCTTTGTATACATGTTATGGAACTTTATTCCTCCTCAAATTTTCTTATATGTATAAGTATTTTGAATTTTATCTCTGGTTTAGAATTTGGTTTTTAAGTAGATCATACCTTGGTATCTAATGTAATTTCTTGAGCAGAAAAAAAGTCAATGTGTTTTGGCTGAGAGGAAAAAGAAATCCTAGTAATTGGTCCCATTTCAAGAAAGTTCCTTTGGGAGAACTTAATTTTCACAAATCCAGCTGGAAAACCACTGGATTAAGTAATTGGTAAGATCCTTTGAGCTCTATAGTGCTATTTTTCCCTAAGGACATAATCACTCCAGTGATTGATTTATATTTTTACACAAGGTGACTATTCCCAGCAATAATGTCACTCACTGACTATGAAGAGTGGTAACTTACATTAATGAATGAAAATAGCAATATGCAGTCATTTTCTTTTTAAGTCTGAATGATTATACATTGTTATAATTTGTCAGTGAAAATCCTCTAAGTTAAAACTACAACTATGTTGCTTCACTGATTATAGATTAAGCCAATTCAATCAATAAGGATTGATTAATCACTTTGTGTTCTGATGGGCAATATAGTATATTAAGGAAGAAAGAAAACTATACCTATAGAATAGTTAATATGAAGTCATTCTTTCAGGTAATAATTATGTATTAAGACATATTGCTTTTAAAAGGCTTTCATAATTTGATCCAAACAAAGGCATTTAAACTATGGAAAATAAGACTCCTCTAGTGTTCTCTGAACAAAATGGTAAATGGTTTCAAGTTGTAAAATAAATACAGACAACTTACATACAGTCCTGTTTCCACTTGAAATCATTTAACAGCTACCATTCCTGCTAATTTTGATGTTTTTGGTGCTTTTAAACATAAGCTTTTTATAAACTTTGGTCACCAGGATTTATTTTTAAACATCTCAAAGTATTAAAGAAGTGTTCTTGGCATATAAAGAAGAAATGAAACATGATAAAATCATACCATATACTTAAATATAGTTCCAAGTTCACAAGTATACTTTTCTATATATAATTTTGGCATCATGATGTAAAGAAGCAGAAAAAAAAGTGAAGCTCAACAGGCATCACAATTTTTTGAACAGGTAGTATGCAAGAAAAACAATTTAACACTTTTTAAATCACTCTTCATTTGTCTTATTCCACAAACTAATTCTTCCATACTTCTATGAAAACACAGACATGTCTTACATTCTGTTCATTTTGAGATGATAAGAGTTTTTGGTTAACTTCTAGTCAAAAAGACAACCTCAGTTCAGTAACATGCATCTTTATTTTACTTTTTGGTTTCAACTTCTTTGTTCATGATGAAACATTTTGTTGTTGTTGTTGAGGTTTTCTAATCCCCTTAGCATGCAGTCATTGACACTCCTATATCAACCCATGCAAGCTGCTTCCTATTCATAGCTTTTATTTTGTTCAAAAAGTACATATTCTAAGCATCCTCTGCTCTGCACAACTGTAGGATAGAAAGGCAATCCTATCATAACCAACTCTCTTTTCTCCATGGCCATTAAGTTTAGCATTCACATTCTTGAGAGGGATTAGTTTTTTTTTTTTTTTTTAATTTTTATTATTCTAATTTGTTATACATGTTTGCAGAGTACATTTCATTTCATATTACATATAAAGAGCACAATTTTTCAAGTTGCTGGTTTTATATAAAGAATTTTTTATAACAATTGTGTCTTTATACATGTATTTGGGGTTATAATGGATAACTCATTCTACTATTATTCTTATCCCCTTTTCCCATCCCCACCTGTTGTAGCCGGAAAGGGATTGCAGCCCAGAACAGCAGCGCCACGGGAAGGAGTCCAGAGACAGGATGGAGACGAAAAAATTCTTTAATCTTTCTCTCTCTGTCTCTTGTAATTTCTAACACCACATACACACTCTCACAAGAAACCAAGACACCTACTCTTACAAGAAACTACAATACATCTATACAATAGTGATAACCCTGTCCGTTCTCTCTCAGGTCTCATCCCATGCGCCCAAGCAGGAATGGCGCTAGCCCGATCTGCTGAGTTACGGCTCAAATCTCTCGAGATCCCAGGCCAAGTCCCGTGAGACTATGGAAAGCGGAAATGCCCAAAAATGTCTATGGCCCGTAGTCAACTGCAATCTTAGCTATCTCCCCAAACAGGGCTCCTGCATTTACCCCCTTTTGTTTTAAAAGAGGGGATGCTCTAGGATGTCTATGTGCAACCAACATTCTTACCTGTCATCGGATAATCAAGGCTGTGCCCTTGACTCCTGTCTTGAAGGAGCCCTAATTAGGAAGGGCTGTTGCAGCTAGCTGGAAGCCATAAGTTCCACCTGATATGTATGTGACGCACCTGTAGGCACCCGCAAAGCTGAAGGTATATAACCGGGTGAAAGCGGTCCGAGTTAGGAGAATTCAGTCAGCTGGGCAGTCACTCGGTCGGTCAGAAGAATCAGAGCGGCCAGAACGTAGGCAGAGCGGTTACAGAAGAGAAACCAGATAGAAGACAGAAGAGAAACCAGATAGAAGAAGTAATGACTGGTCAGAGTTAGGCCGAGGCTCCCAAGGAAGACAGAAGACAGAAGAAAGAAGAAGGAAGAAAGAAGAGAGAAGAAAGAAGCTTTAATCTTTCTCTAAGCTAAGACAAGAAGAAAAGCTCGCTTTAATCTTTCTCTCTAAAAATCTTTCTTTCCCTCTCTAAGCTCTAAGAAAGTAGAAGTAAAAGTAGTAAAAGCTTAACTCTGCCCCCGAGAGTTTTTATCCCGGTTTACGGTACCAGGCAGCTTACACTGTCTTAGGTTGATATGTCGGCCACATGAGACTGTCCTGTGCGACTGTGCCTGTCTTAGGTTGTCCCCCTCTGGGGATCTTACGCGTCATTGGCTAACCAGCCATCCAATGGAGCCCTTTAGGATCGACTGTGTAAGATGACTAACAGCTGTCCAATTGTGAGGAGATGCTGCGGCTTTAAGGCAACAAGCCTTTTGGTGACGAGCCAAATTGCATAGCATATCAAATTCTTTAAACAAATCAGCTGCCCTAAATTCTATCAAGTAACACAGTGAGTTCTCTAAACAAATACCCGCAAGGTACTGTCCCATGAAGTCCCAAACAATGAAAGATCAAAATGTCCACTTGTTATAACATGTAGATCTAGGAGGCCCCATGCATGCAGAGCAGAGGCCACACTGCTGGTGAGGTTGTTTGATGCTTAAGCAGCAGGGATGCTTGCAGCAACCGCGATCCCTGCAGCTGTAGCAGCAGTTGTCTTTTTTATGTCTAGACAATGCCAACGGCAAATCTTCAGGGCCCGCTACCTAGAGACTCAAGCATCAATTATTAAAGGAAAGGCAGTGCTATTCCAGCACTGAGTCAAGAGGCGAGTTGTCAAACTAAAAATAGAATTATTAGATTAGAAAATTAAAGTTGATTTCTGCTCACACACATTGCAGCCTGAGCTCCCACAAACATAAGCTGGCAAAATATCATATTTAGAATGAAACAAAGAAAGACTGAGGGTAATTACTGCATTAAAGATAGGTTAAAGAAAAACTAAAAGCACTTTGGAGAAATAATTTGTTAGCTGGAACTCTCGAGTTTCTGCATACACAGCAGTCCTTTACCTGTTGAAATAATTGAAATTAATCATTTATTAAACAAATGAAGTTAATAACAAATAAGCAACCTCATGTCAAAACACCAAAATATCAGGTTATACAGCACTAGTCATATTTTTTGCTAAAGAAAAGTCCCTGGGACACCTATAAAACAAAATTGAAGGTACCTTCACTTATTAAATTATTTACCCAATTTGAATACTCTTAAACTTAAATGAATTAGAGTTATTTGGATCCATATATATGGATAACAAGCGCTTTGTTATTTTTGATGTCACACTGGACAGACAGATGCACATACAAACATATATTTGTGACGTCACATTAACATGAAATTTAGACAAATACACAGACATAAACACATATATAAAAAAAAAAAAAAAATACGATTGTGTGCACATTAAAGAGAGATCTCTTCGTCCCAGCCAGGAGGAATGACACTTAAGTTGTGACATATTTTGAAGGACTCTTTTAAGGGACTCATTCCATATCTTCATCATGGTCCTCTTGATTTTGTACCTTTTTTATTAATCTTGATTCCTCAACAACTTCGTCTTGATCCTTTTGATTTGGTACCTGCTTTATTAATCTAGATGGTATCCATATTGGAGAGGATTCATGCTTTGGAAAAACACAAACAGATCCTCTCCCCCAAATTAATACTGGATCTGGACACTTCCATGTACCTGAAAGAACATTTTTCCAGTAAACCAAAGGTTTATGTTTTTGATGTGGGTTCCAATGTCTGTCTCCAGCAGTATAACCATCAGAGTCTAAAGTTAAAAAATTTAAAGTAAACAGGGCAACTGCCAATCTGTCCTTAGGATTTTTCCAGTTTCCTTCTTTCTATTTTAACAACATAACTTTTAGTGTGTGGTTTGCTCTTTCAATAATGCCCTGACCCTGAGGATTGTATGGGATGCCTGTTTTATGGGATATGTTGAATTTTGCGCAAAACTCTTTGAAAGATGAGGACGTATATGTGGGGCCATTATCTGTTTTAAGCATTTTGGGGATGCCCAATGCAGCAAAAGCTTGTAAACAATGAGATGTGACATCTTTAACTTTTTCTCCAGAATGTAAGGAAGCAAAAATCATGCCTGAGCATGTATCTATGGTTACATGAATAAATCGCAATTTTACAAAACTTGGCTCATGAGTAACATCCATCTGCCACAAATGATTGGGCATTAATACTCTAGGGTTAACACCAAAATGAGGATTGGGCAAATGTATCATACAAGATTTACAATCTTTTACAATTGTTCTGGCTTGCCTCTTTGTGATTTTAAACCCTACGTTGCAAGGTGGTACTGTTGACGTGAAACTGGGAATGAAATAAAGTAGCTTGTTGTAGCGCTGAAAGTATAAATATTGTTTTTGTAAGTTCATCAGCCTTTTGATTACCTTCATGGAGGGGGCCAGGCAAATTAGTATGTGCTCTAATATGGCCTACGAATAGAGGTTTTTTCTAGCCCACAAAAGTTTTTGTATTTGATAAAACAATTTAAAGGCTGGAGTATGAGGTGCTATTGGTCCTACTAACTCTAATTTTGGGACGGCTTGTACAATATAGTGGCTATCTGAAAAAACGTTTATGGGCTGGTCTCTAAAATTTTCCAGAGCTCTTACCACAGCTTCCAATTCCACTAGTTGAGCTGATTTGTGTGCCGTTATGTAAGTCATATTTTCTTTTGTAGTGACTACTGCAGTAGTACCATTTGAGGACCCATCTGTAAATACATTAAATGCCTTAGGAATAGGTTGATTTTTTATTACCTGTGGAAATATAATAGGATGATTAATACAAAAAGATAATATAGGAGACTTAGGAAGGTGATTATCAAAATTTGCAGAGGTAGAGCATCTAGCTATAGCCCAGTCATTATCGTTGAAGCACAAATATTCAATCTGTGAAGATGAATAGGGAATAATAATAGTAGCAGGGTGAATGCCAAATATTTTAGTAGAAGTTTTAAGTTCTTGAATAATAAGTTTAGCCACCATGGAGGTATAAGACTCAATTATGCTTTTAGGAGAGACAGGCAAATGTATCCATAATAAAGGCCCTTTTTGCCAAAATACTCCTGTCGGTGTATATTGTGAAGAAATAATAATCAATATCAGCGGTTGAGTTAAATCAAATCTATCATAATGAGCTCCTTTGATGGCTTTTTCTACTACCTTTAAAGCTTTCCTAGCATCAGGAGTCAATGTTCGCGGTGAGGATGGATCAGGGTCCCCTCGAAGGATATCAAATAAAGGTTTTAATTGGCCAGTAGTGAGGTTTAGTGTATGGCGAAGCCAATTAATGTCACCCAGTAGTTTTTGGAAATCATTGAGAGTGGTTAAATGTTCTTTATTTATTAAAATTTTTTTTGGGGGGGTCTAACAAAAGTATCCATGATTTTAAATGCTAAATATAATATGGGAGATCTGGTTTGAACTTTTTCTTCTGCTATATGTAATCCGTATTTTTTAAATTTTCTACCACGTCACTGAATATATTAAATAAGATTTTTTGATTAGGGTGGGCCAGTAAAACATCATCCATGTAATGCAGACACATGAGGTTTGGATATTTATTTTTAATGGGTTGGATAGCCTTGTCCACATATATTTGGCATATGGTGGGGATATTAGCCATTCCCTGTGGCAAAACCTTCCATTGATATCTCTGATCAGGGCCATTATTGTTAATAGAAGGAACTGAAAAAGCAAACCTGGGGGCATCCAGAGGATGTAGGGGAATAGAAAAGAAGCAATCCTTTATATCAAGACTAATAAGATGGAAATTTTTTGGAATAGCTATAGGATTCGGAAGTCCAGGTTGAGTAGGGCCCATGACTTGCATGGTTTTATTAATTTGTCTAAGATCATGTAATAATTGCCATTTTCCTGATTTTTTCTTGATCACAAATATGGGGGAATTCCAGGGAGAGGTGGAAGGTTCTATATGTCCTGCTTCTAATTGTTCCTGAACTAGTAGGCGGGCTGCTTGTAATTTCTCTTTAGATAGGGGCCACTGAGGGACCCACACTGGCTTATCAGAAAGCCATGGTACTTTCAAAATTATTTTCTCAGTGGCCCCGAAGCAAAATGTCTTTTTCCTATATGATAATGATTTATTTTAGGGTTAAGCTTACCCTGTATTTTTTGATGATTTCTTTTAGGGTTAAGATTACCCTGTAGATTTTTACCTTTATCACCTGCAGGTTTGGTTGCAAGGTTACTCCCATTTGTTGTAAAATATCTCTTCCCCATAAAGTAACCGGTAGATTAGGTAAAACATAAGGCTGAAATGTGCCTTTATGTCCTTCATCATCCTCCCATTTTAAAATTGCCGCACTTTTTTCTGGGAGGTTATTATATCCAAAGCCTCTTAAACTGGTTGAAGCTTTTTGCAGAGGCCAGTGTTTGGGCCATTGATGTAAATTAATGATGGAAGAATCAGCTCCAGCATCTATAAGACCCTCCATTTCTATTCCTTGGATTCTTATTTTACACATAGGCCTCCTTGTACAGTCCCGAACCCAGCAAACCATGGGTTTTGAATCAGTGGAACAAAATCCTCTATTGTTCCTATTTAGAGGCATATTCATTTTAAATGAATTATGTAAATTTGGAAGGAGGAGCAGCTGAGCGATTCTATCTCCCTGATTAATAGAACTTATACTTTGGGGTGAGCTAAGCATTATTTTCATTTCCCCTTTGTAGTCTGAATTTATTACACCTGGCGTCACTTGCAAACCTAATAAGCTTTCAGGACTTCGCCCAATAATAAGTCCTACAGTCCCTGAGGGAAGAGGTCCCCTGACTCCTGTGGGAATCAGTTGAACCCCCATTTCAGGTGTTAACACTATTCGGGTCTGAACAGAGGTCTAATCCTGCATTTCCTCCTGTTCCTCTGGCGAGGGAGTGGATGGGTAGTAGAGATTGTGTCAGGGAAGCATCTGAGTGGATGCTTGAGAATACTCCTCCTCCAATGCCTCATACATTTGTGGGCCCTGGGGCATTGGGCCCCGTGCCCCGTTTTTTGAATTCCTGAACAAAGGATTTCCATGGATGTCAAATTTTGAATAGCATTTATTGGCCCAATGATTTCCTTTCTTACACCTGGGGCAGCAACCTGGAGCACGGTATGAATTTGGTCTTATTTCTCTTTTGGGATTTTGCCTAGAATAGCCTGATTGATTGTGATAATTTTGCCTAGAATATCCTGATTGATTATAATGTCTAGGTTGAGCACTTGTGAAATTTTGAGGGGAAGCACCTCTCATTGTGGCTGCAATCACATTCCCTGTGACAAAGGCATCATTTATATCTTTACATAGTTGTATATATATGGAAAGATCCTTTTTATTTTTCCATGGCCTGATGGCTTCCTGGCAATATTTATTAGCATTTTCATATGCTAATTGAACAACTAATGGCATAACTTGATCAATGTCTCCAAAAACTCTACCTGCAGTTCTCAAAAGTCAATCAGCAAATTCAGCATATGGTTCATTAGGTCCTTGAATTAATTTGGACAAGCTACCTTGTAGATCCCCAGGTCCTTGTACAGTTTTCCATGCCTCTAAGGCAGCTGCATTTATCTGAGCATATATTCCTGGGGTATAATATTTTTGATCCTGTACGTATGCGAATTGCCCTTCTCCTGTGAGCATTTCTATATCATGGTCTCCAAACACTGCATCTGCTTTTCTTTTAGCTGTTTCTATAGAAAGTTCTTGAAATTGCGATCGCCAAACCAAGTATTGTCCCCCACTTAATGTTGCTTTACATAGATGTTTCCAGTCTGCGGGGGTTAAGCTAAAGGTGTTAAGGGACTCCAGTATACTCAACGTGAAAGGAGCTTGGGGTCCATAAGTCATTACTGCCTCTTTGAGATTTTTTATTGTTTTGAAATCTACTGGCTGGTGGCCCCTCTGTCCATTTTCATATTCAAATACTGGCAGTTCCCAATGTATCTGAGTTACCCTTGAGAGCGCATAAGCACTCAGAAAGACTTTTTATTTCTATTTCTAGGGTATGCAAGCATCTAGTGATACCTTTCATATTTTCTGTAATCGATTTCACCCATGGGGGACACAAGTTCCTCCACTTGACGATCCCTGTTCTTGGTCTTCCTTAATTTCCTTTTGTTCATTTTCTCAAAATCACCTTTAGTTAATTCTTCCTCACTACTACTACTCTCATTGGTCCTAACTGACTCAGTAACATCCTGAGTCCCAGGTTCAATTGAGAGCATGTATACTTGAAGTATCTCTAATAAATCTTGAATAGCTTTAGCAGCTCGGATCTTTGTCATTTTGGGGACGCTTCTAATACTCTCCTTAGTGGTCTTAGTTGACTCAGTGGAATCTACGCTTTCATGATCACCTTCACTGTTTTCTAAATCCTCCTCACTAACAACAGACTCATCTATATCAAAGAATTCATCAAGAGCCTTGTACACTTGGGTCTTAGTTATTTTCGAACCCATTTTAACTGCTCTGACTAGAGACTCCTGCGAGGTTTCTCAGTTCTTACCTGCCGTGCTGAATGCCCCGAACGGGCCACCAACTGTTGTAGCCGGAAAGGGATTGCAGCCCGGAACGGCGGCGCCGCGGGAAGGAGTCCGGAGACAGGATGGAGACGAAAAAATTCTTTAATCTTTCTCTCTCTGTCTCTTGTAATTTCTAACAGCACATACACATTCTCACAAGAAACCAAGACACCTACTCTTACAAGAAACTACAATATATCTATACAATAGCGATAACCCTGTCTGTTCTCTCTCAGGTCTCATCCCATGCGTCCGAGCAGGAATGGCGCTAGCCCGATCTGCTGAGTCACGGCTCAAATCTCTCGAGATCCTGGGCAAGTCCCGCGAGATCCGAGGCCAAGTCCCGTGAGACTACGGAAGGCGAAAATGCCCAAAAATGTCTATGGCCCGTAGTCAACTGCAAACTTAGCTATCTCCCCAAACAGGGCTCCTGCACCCACCCTACCCCCTCTCAGAGGTAGAATGATCTCTTTGATATGAAGATACTAACTTATAAAGGCAAGGGAGGGGGGGATGAGAGGAATGAAAGAGAGGGATTAGTTCTGAGGAAGACCCATGTTTACCTTGTCTCCCACATTCAGGGAACACAGTTCCTTACTAATGATGATATTTTTCTTAAAACTTTACTAATTATGCACTATGAATTTTATACTTTCAACTGTATAACCAAAATATATTAACATGTATATGGTACAATAATTTGATCATGTAATTTTATTATCTTGACCAGTGTAGTAACACAATTTCATTAGTAAAATTGGGTTATTTAAATATTTAACAATACCTAGAATTAGCTATATCTATATCTCCATAAGTATTATGAGTTTTATAAATAATAACTTTTCATTTTCAACCTACCACAACAAATGTGCTTGAAAAAAAGCAAAAGGTCCATATGGAAAGCGTAGACCCCAAAGGCATTTTGATTTTAGGCTGATGAGACCTGAAAAGAGAACCCGTATCGAACCCAGGCTTCTGATATATTAGTATGGATTTAAATTACTGTTAGTGGTAATTTTTTATACAATAGTAGAAAACCTAATACAGGAATTTCCCTGGAGTGTTACGCTATAATCTAGCCTTCCTGCAAAATCACCTCCTTTACATCATCCAGCTCAATAGAGAATACTTTCTTTTACTCAGAAGTGTTGATTTTAAGTTGTGAATTTTCAGTGACTCCTCCTATTCTCTCTTAACTCATTCTCAAAGAGCAGCCAAACTCTAACATCAACTTGTAATCCTAAACTGACTTGAACCTATTCTTAGCAAGGCTAACAAAATGAGAAACACAAATATTAAATCTAAGCATGTCAGTTCCCATCTGAGTATCTTCTGTTATCTCTCTATATAATTCAGATTAAAAAAAAGAATAAACCTAAGCTCCTTACTAAGATATGTTAAATTTGCATAAGTTTTTAAAGCAAAAAAGGGGAATTTTGTTCATTGAGTCCCTTGGGAATCTGAGCCATTATTCTCCTAATTAAAGAAGTTTTCATGGAAAAGTATGAGAGCCCTCTGTGCTAGGCTGTGCATATTGCACTGTCTATATTCATCACAACTTTATCTACCCTCAATTCTCACCTGGTTCCTATGAGGACTCTAATGCTCAAATCACAAGTACCCTGCCCTAGAAACTTCTTCTGTTCCCCACAGGCTAGAATAGGCACCTGTCTTTTGCCTTCATGGTTATATTCATCACTGTATTTACTCATGTAGAGGCCAGACTCTTAATTTATTCTCTTTCTGTATTCACTGCCTAATAAAATGCCTGTATGCAGATCTTTCTATGTAATGTTCAGTAAGTAAAAGAAAATGAGCAAAAGTGTAATTCCTAAATATATGTTGGATGTGTTTGTTATTTTTGTTTTTTTCTTTTTGTTTGTTTTGTTTTTGTTTTTGTTTTTGTGGTGCTGTGGATTGAACCCAGGGCCTCATGCATGCTAAACATGCACTTTACCAAATGAGCTATATCCCCAGCCCCATATTTGTTCTTTTCTAATTGAATTTTGCACAATGTTTAAATTATAAAGTAGTAATCCTTCCATTTGGATATATTTCTCAGTTATTTTCTCATCTGCCTTTTTATCGGACTTATCACAAGGAGAGTAGGAGATGATGGTGGAATTCACTACTTAAGGAAGAATGTTTGGAAGGATTTGAAGTAATCTCTTTGGTATAAATGAAAATAAAGTCTAGTGATTCAGAACAAAAGAATGGAGCTTTGATATTCTGATACTATTTCAAAATAATAATCTTTTTCTTCTCATGTTAGAGAGACCAAGCATAACACACAGTTTTTCTTGCTTTGTTTTTAAGATAAAGACTGCACATTCTTGATATTACTGTAAAAAATGTTTTGAAGTAATTAATGTATAAATAGTATGGAATGTATCTAATTTAACTAGTGTGGTTTATGTAAACCAACAAGACTGTTCTATTGTACAGACACAAATACACTTCATTCTTTTTTTATACCAAGCCTTAATGCACTATATGGTAATTAATAAATTATATTTATTATATTTATTATAAAATTAAAGAACACAGTGAAATATTAGAAACATGAACGAGGATATTTTACTTATTGGTTAGACTATGTATTTTTCCAAAACTGATGCCCAAATGAATTATCATATAAGCGCCACTGGGCTCTCCCAATCCAAGTTTTCAAAGGGATTTTTGTAAAGAACAGGAATATTGTCAAATCAAGGGAATAAAAAGAGAAATTCTGAAGATGAGACTTGCAAACTCAAATGTTGATGTTTGAACCATAAATGATTTATTCCAATGGGAGTCACTGTGGTATCTCACTGCACTGACTTCTTGATATAAAAACCATTTGATTTCATTGTAAATATATTAGAATATAAGAGTTAAGTGAACACAAATTGAGTTGTCTTATGTACATTTACTCATGCATCAACAAATATTTCTAACTTGCATTTCATTTCTGGATGCTTAACTATGGAGGGTATTTTTATGCCGACTCTACAGTGATAAATTATTCTCCTCAAGAAGAGCAGCACTTTTATCAAGAACATTGTAACAGACTCAGTGCTACAGTTCCTTCATTAAAACTGTTAAGTGAAATTTCCAATACTTGCTTTATTGACAAGAGTAAGAAAGCTGCTAGTTTTCACTTGTAAAGAATTAACATCTGCTTAGAATTTAAAAATATATATTAATACATTGAAATAATGTTGTTATAATTGCTATTCCCATAATACTATTCTAGGACCCTTAGAAATTTAAGAACAATAGGAATTAGCAAACTTGTATTAAAGACCTGACTTTGCAAATTAGGCAAGTCAAATTAGCTCACTAAGCTGAAATGTTCCAAGACTGTAAAACTAAATAAAATTCAATCCAGTAAGTGAATAGTCCATATTTAGGAGGCAGCATGCAGATAATAAAGATTAGATAGAAGTATTTCAGGTATAAAGAATGTTAGTAAGACAAGCTATTTCTAATTTTAATCAATATTTATATAGTAACTATTATAGAAGAAAAATCTATTAAAATTTCAAAACAATATTTGTCATTATGCTGCAAGTTGTTGAAAAATGAAAATAGAATAAACACAGTCCCTGCCTTAAATGTCAATAATTGAAATTCTGTGGTGTAACTGTGAATGTTTTCAATATTATAAATAGTTTATTTAAAAATTTAAATAAGTGGTAAATATTTGTGGCAGAAGCCAGGGATAGATAGATGTCTAAGAGCTCTATCATAAGAGATTTAGTAAAATGAGCAGTTCACAATATAACACCATATTACTTGTACAGATCATGTACTTTTGATCATAAGAAGAAAACTATGAAATTAAGTAATTTTCTCAAGGAATGCACATTAGATGCATCCCTTAGCATATACAGAAAGTAATGTAATTATCCTAATTAAATAAAACAGCATAATATGTATATATCTTAAAATAATATGAGTATGTTACAAATAACATAAAATATATAAAACATGTAATATGTAATGTAAATTGTTTTCAGAAATAGGAAGTCATAACAAAAGATCAAATATGGTAATCCTTATTTTATAATGGTGTTGGAGGAAAATGTGAGCTACCTAGGTTTTAGAAAATTAAGACTAGATGAGATCATTCTTATAGTATACTTTCTAGTGAAATAAAATTAAAACCAATGTAAAAGAAAAAACAAACATAAAATTAAAATATTTGAGGTGGGAGGCTTAGAAACTAATTAGAATGTAAATTTTGAAAAGCTCTCCCTGATGACAATTCTTATACGTGACTTATGTGCAGTTTGACCAACAAGAACATATTTTTCTAAACCTAAGGAACAATTAAGGAAACAATCAGAAATCAGTTTATATGTTCCTTGAAGAAAGAAGGCAAAAAATTAACTTTATACTGAGACAAATTTACAGAATAAAGAAGTTTTCAAGAAGGAAAAATAAATAAAACTAGGTTAGTTAAAAAAAAATTCAAAATTAACTGTAGAAATGAAGGATCAATTATACTGAAGTTTGTTTTTTATTACAAAACAAAACTAATTAAGGAGTGACAACCAAGGACATTCTAACAGAGAAGAACTGTGTCACTTTTTGAAATGTTATTTACAGCTGCCCAGTTAAAATAAACAGGACCACAAATAATAGAAAAATATAATATTAAAGATGCTTGAAAATGCCCGAGCCATATGCAGTGTCCCAAGAATCTGCCTAATGCAGCAGCCACTGTTGGCTGGAATGCAGCTTGCTGATGAGGAAGAGACAGCACATGTCCATAGAACAAGGCAGGGACAAGGTGGAAATGTGTCTGTAGCATACTGAGGGAAGGCATAAGAGTGATTAAGATGAACAATGTCCCTCTACTAACAGAGTAGGATCCAGTGGAGTCAGTTGATATAAAAATTAAATATTTTCTTTCTTGTTTCACTCAGTTTTCTTGCCTTCCTCAAACTAAGGGAGGATAAAACTTGGGGGTGGGGGAAAGTTACTCTTCCTTCTTGATAGGCATTTCTGTCTTGTTAAAATATCCATAATGAAAAGTATTAGAGGCAAGTTCAATAAGACATTCCTATGAGATGGTAAATATCCCCTGATGTCCTAATTTTCTACTTTCAGATATTTTTTAGCTTTCTCTAAAAGAAAAAGATCTACAAGGGCACAATTCAAATTTAATAGAGCAGGAAAAGGTTGTGTATTTTTAGGTCAGATCACCATGCCTAGAAACAGTTTAATGTCCTTAATTAACTTACTTTTATTTAATGACTCCTGATTGGTATCCTGCTATGCCCAATGTACATACTTCTTGTGTAGGTTCTCAGCCTTATGTTTTTAGAAAAAAACGCATCTTAATTAACTTAATTACTGTTCAATTCAGATAGAAAGTAGAAGAATTATTAATTAGAGTCATTTATTGAGGCGGACTGAATGAGGAAGCATGGGATTGGAGTTAAGGAACTTGAATTTAGTTTAAATAAAATCTGTAATCAAGTGTGTAATCTTAGTTGAGGTACTTATCTTGTCTGGATTTAGTTGCAAAGCACAATAGTGTAAGGGTTAAGAGCACAAAGTTTATACACTTTCTCCATAATGAATTAATTACACACATATGGAAAGGTTACTTAAACAATTTTAGCTTTAGGTTCTTATATGTAAAATTGGACTCATAGTAATATTTGCCTTATAGTGTTTTAGGGGGTGTTCAGTACAAATTAAATAAGAACAACTAGACTAATTCATATTTTATTGTGAGAATCAGTTCAATTTCTTCATACAAGTAATTCCTGAAAGTTTTAGCCAATTAGCACCTGCTCAACTTTACTATTTTTGTTAGTGTGATAATACCAAGGGAGTTTTGGATCTCTGCACATGGGCGAACAGTATTTTGGGTGTCAGAGCACTACAATAATAGCTAAAGCACATAGCCTTTTGCAAATAACATGAAACTCATTATAATATCCTTAGTTGCAAAAGGCTATATGCTTTAGCTATTATTGCTGGAAAACAAACTTCTCCAATGAAGTGATATGAAAACATTTCATAACATTCATTCATTCTGTGCATCTTTTTAAAGGGTCCAGTGGATATGGTTTGCATTTGTCCCATAATCCCTGGAGTCCCAGCAGGGAAGATCTGAATGACTGGGGGTAACTAACAGGTTGATCTGGATACTGTTACTATGTAACACCAAGTCCTACTAATCTTAGTGTGTAAAGCGGCACCATTTCTTACTAAGTTCACAGGAATCCAGAAAAGGCTACACATCTAGAAAGACTTAAAAGGCCTTCACATTGCCATTCTGTTGCCTAACAATTCTTTCTCTCCTGAAGTTCATTCTTACCATTCCAGACAAAATCAGGTTCACTTCTTCCAACATTTTCCCTGAACAGGGGAAAGCCAAGGCTGGAGGAGACTATTGCAAGTTACCTTTACTACTTATAAATGTCTTACATGCCATTTATATGCTGGAATGGTGGTAGAATGGGCTCAGCTCAGGAACAACAAACAGAGCCCATTCACAGCTTCTTCATTGACCTCAGCTTCTCATAGGATGGTGGTTATTTCTGTTTGTTTGTTTTCGTTTTGAGGAGCCATATGGAGAAAAAAATATCCTGAAAGAATGAGGTGGAATGGGCTACCCCATAGTGTCATTTTTGTTGTCCTCCATTGGTTAACACAGTCACAAGACAGTCCAGATTCAAGAAGATGGCCATACACTCCACACTTAATGAGATTTTAAGAATTTTGGCTAATGTTTTAAGACCACCACAGAATTTGGTACAAACTTTGCAGAACCACTTTTGTCTCTGCCATTTCTAAGAACTTATTCATAACTGCCTCTTAAGTTTACAGTCAATGGTTAAACATTCAAATCTGTAAGCCATTTTAATTTCCATATAAATTTACTTTCACCTTTAACTTGTTAACATGTTAAGAAGTTAAAATATCAATATTTCCCAACACTTGCTTATTCTCTGGATTTCCTTTTTTCCCTTTCTTTAAGGGCAGGTGGAGAGAAAGAGAGAATCATAATTGCTAGGTAATTAAATTCAATGATACTCTTAACATTTCTGCAATTATCTACCACCCTATTTATTGCATCATCAGATATTTTCAAATCTTCTTTTCTATTCCTATTTCAAAGTGCTCTTCTTTCCATCTGTATTCAACATTTAGTGCAAACCCACATCACATTTCTTGGGGATTAATAAATAATCTGTTAGGCCAGGTTGTGATTATCCCCTTGTCCGCTGACCCTCCATCTTGTAAAACCCATTGAATTAAAACAATGTGATGTAAATATTAACTGCTGATTAAAGGGATTTGATTATTCAAAAGTTTACAGAAGGAATTTAGGGTTCCTTTTTCTTGGTGAGCTTTTGTTGAAAACTTTGTGTCTAACCTTTCAAGTTCTGTTATTAATATATGATGTGAATGATTATTTGAATGGGCATTTGGGAACAGATACAGCTACAGAACCAGAGAAAATATAAGCAATAGCCCCAGGCTCCTGAAGAATCAAATTTACTTCCATTGATGTTTTAAGACTACATTGACATTGACCTTGAGTTGAAAGAGTAGCTGCTCTCAGAACAGCAATATCATGGCCAGTTGGAGCCCAGTTGACAGCAACTTTAAAATCTACTTGTTTAACCTTGTCTAGATTAAAGTCCTACATGTTCTACTTGAGCCAAGTTTGTCTGTATGTTGTTCTTCTTTTACAACAAAAACCATTTGGAATCTTACTCCCCCCTCCACCATACACACACATTTCCAACATACGTGAATTCTCTTCTTTTTCCTTTATTTTATTAAGTCAATAGATCCCACATATGTTTAAACATCAGAACTTTTTTAACCTTGGAAAGTTTATTTAAACACAAATTTTTTCATGCCAACCTCCAGAACTACTAATTTAGTTATGAGATGGAGACCAGCAATCTATACTTGGTTCAACTGAAAGGTTGAGGTTTTTATCAATAGCAGTAATTCTAACAAGGCTGACTAATGCTGAAGAGCTATGCCTCCCCTGAACATGGAATTTAAATATTAATTTTGTAAGACTGTCCCTAATCAAGTAAGATAAAATTGACACTTCACAGACCTTTTTAAATACTTTCTTAGACATCACATCAATCTGAAAGAGCTCTAATGTCAGCTTGGTGTAAACATGGATAGTTAAATTCCTTTCTGAGCATCCTTTTAGAGCCTTTTTTAAAATCAGAAATATAAGAATGATGATATTTCCTGCTTATTTCTTAAATATGCTGAATTAATATAGGTTGCATTAATAAGAAAAGGATAATTTTTTAAGTATTAGGCATATATATAAAACTTATTAAGAAAGTTACAGTCACACTTTTACTACTTAAAATTTATTCTTATCTGTTTGATTATTTTTGTTTCATTTTTAGGTAACTTTTGTGCTGTTTTTTTCATGGTCACCCAAAGGATTCTTAAGTATGTAATGCCGTCAACCTGCAGCATTTTCTCTTTTTCCAGCACATGTTAGCTGTGCTGAAAAAATTAATAATATGGTTGATATTGGCAAAAATAAACATATTTGTGTAGAATTCTTTCTCCCATTTAGGTCCTGGTAGAATGCACATGGCCACACTTCCTGACCAGATTGATGACTTACTTCTTTTTTTTCTTTTCCTTTGTTTTTGTTTTCATTTTTTTTCCTCTAATAGCATTTTTATGAGATTTTCTTTTAAATTAACACACTCTGATTTTAACAAGTCAAACAATACAGAGAGGTATAAGTCAAAAATTAATAACTTTCTTACCATCCCATTTTAATTATATCCCATCAGAAATATTGTTCATCTATTTCCTCTCCTATCTTTCTTTAAGCTTGAAAAATTATTTGAGATATATACATACAACAGAAAAGAGGAAAAAAGTTTTAAAGTAGCATAATACCACCTATCTTGGTACAAACTTAGATATCTATGTAACCAAGCAGGTAACATATATAAGTAAAGTGGATCAGGCATGAGGAAGTAGAAATTCTGGGTACCAGGGCTCAATGCAGAACTTTCCTCTGACTAAAGAGGGTGGTCACCGAGAGGGGATGTGTACTAGTTTGGCCAGCTTTTGAGGCTTGTTCCTAGAAGACCAAGAAAACAACAACAATAAAATTCTGATTTTATGTAAAACATTGTAATTTTAAAAACTCTATGGAGACAAAATAAACACATTTCTAAGTAGACTCAGATGTTGTCAATAACATCTTTGGAATTTTTTGATGTCTACTTTATTACTAAACCATGATTGAGATACTCATTATACCCAAAGGGTATGCAATGGAACATTTGATGACAGATTTTCTTTTGATAAAAATAAGATCTCCTTTTGAGGCAGTGATGATAAAGATTCTGAGAGATATTTATCTTGATCACTTGGTTTAGTTGGTGTACGTCATATTTCCCCATTGTAAAGTAACTATTTCTCCCTGTGTGGTTGGTAAGCATTTTGGGGGAGATGCTGAGATTATGCAAATCTTGTTTGTTTTCAAGACTTTTGCCAGCTAGTCTGCAGTGTAAAGGAAAAAAAAAAAAAAAAACTTTTTTTTTTGTTCAACTTTCTATAATTTTTCAATTAGTTAAAATTAAATATTCTTAAAATGACTATAATTTCTTCTCTCTGCTTCTCATTTGAATTTAAAACTAGTTTGGACTTTGTAACTGAACATATCTACTTGCCCCCTCATCTGCTAACATAATTTCCCTGTTCAAAGTTGTTTTTCTAGACAATATCATTTTCTTTAATGTGTTCTAATATCTTGCTATAATGAAGAACTTCTTTTGTGTCTCTTACATGTATCCATACTTCCTAAAATGCAAGGCAGACACATACATTTTCTAAAATTGAAGTCATCACATGTTGACCCAAATATTAAAATTGGATCTTTGCATGAAAGAATATTTCAGGGTTAATTGGAACCACTAGATTCTTGATCATATTATTTCTTTTCTATATTATGAGACATAGGTAGGTGATTAAGAAATGGCTTAAGGTACATTGGGTTAAAACTTATACTTGTTTCATTATACAGGAAATCAATACCCAGACAGAAATGTTGACACTGGTGCAGACTTATTGAAAACTTATCTTATTGACAATGAAATCACTGTTGCATTATGGATATACCATTATTAATATTTTCCTTTTATGCAAAATGCAGTTACATATTTTCTTCAGTGTGTTATTGCTTTGCCACTCTTGAAATGAATAACAATTTAACCAATTCCTTACGTAACAGATAACACTTAAAAGTAAACAATTTTAAAAATAATGAATAAGTGAACAATTAACCTTCCCTAAAGAATCACTTTGTGACTGTTAATATGGAATTGACAGAATAATGAAGACAGTATATTGCTATTTATATATACATCAACATGCAATTGGCTAATAGAATGCAGTAGATTGTTATTTATGATGTATTTGATGATATCTCAAAGGTAGAATTCCTTTTTCAGTCAGCACCTATCCAATTTGTTTTCTTTCCTTTAGACTTTAAAAGAATAATTGCTGAATACATTTAAAGAACTTTCATCAAGGTGTCGTTGAAAGTAAAAATAAAAAGCAATTCAAAACTTCTCAGAATGGCTTTTTCCCAATTGCTTCAGTAATTCTGAGCCTTTTTATTTTGTGTTGATTTTTTTTTTTTTTTTTTTTTACTTTTCAAAGATCTCCTTTAGGCTACCTTGCAGTGTGCTTTATGGATCAGTGACTCTGCTGATTGTTTTTCTCACCAAGGTCTTTAGTGGGACCCTTCTATCCCCATCTCCAGTTCTCACATAGACTTTGATCTGTTTTACAATATGTAATCTTAATAACTGTATTTCCTGGGATCTACAACTAGAAATTCTGGTACTTTAGAGTTGTCTTTTTTTTAATTGTTTTCTGTCTTATTGATTAGACTAGTTCCCTTTTTATAAAGGTTACTAACAGCTAATATTTATTGAACGTCTATTATGTTCCAGGTACTGTGAAAATTATTTTATAATTCTAGCTTCATAAATTCCTTTTATGAACCCCAAGTTTAAGGGAAAACTACTATTCCCTTTGTATACACAGGAAAATTCAGTATGACCTTTTCAAAATGTACAATTTAATACACATCAGAAATGAGAGTTAAGCAGAAATTTGTTAGAATCCAGAACCTGATTACTAAGTCACTTCTTTTCTTTATACATGGTATTTCTTCTATATGCCTTGTTGAAATGCATGTTATTCAATGAATTTATCAATTTATCTGGTAATGTGCTTAACTGCAAATACTTAAAAGGTAAAGAAACTAAGTGATTCTTGAAAAAGAATTATTAAGATCAAATACATTTATAAATTTGCTTGGTAAAATAGCTAATGAGAAGCAAATAAAGACAAACTGAATAAATACTCTATATTTAATCTAAAGCATGAATAGTTTTACATTTGATCAGCTTTTTTGCTTACTTCATGATATATTTTTGATATCAGAACTGCTAGAAGTTTTATATGTAACATATGAATTTTTAAATATTTTATAAAATTCTTATGGCTTTTCCCTTATAATTTTTCTTTTCTTTATGCCAAAGATGAAAAGAAAAGATGTAATTTACTCATTTATTCACTAATGATTTATACTGAATACTCTCTGCTGTGCTAACAAATTCCATGAAGAAATACAATTTCCCCAGAAGGATAAATACTCATCTTGAGTAAAGATGGGTCCTCAGATACAACCACAGAAGGAAGAATGTTTTAAATTAGCAGGTAAAGATAAGTTGTTTTATCATCTTCCTATGTCATGTATGTAAGAAAAACAAAAGCCCTGTAACGTGTCAGAGATCATCGTAATCTACTTGGGGAGAGTGATCAGTATGTACATCACCAAGGGGGCTACTGGAGGATCACCAGAGTTATTATCACTGAAGTTGTCTCATGTGGATGAGGAACAAGCAGGTAGATAGGAATTAAGGAACAATTTTCTATCCTACAAAAATATTCTACAAAGTTACAGGGATGAGAAAAAGGGCAGTTTGGTTTGCTCAGGTGTTGAGTCTGATGATATTGGTGGGCCTGGGTCAGCTCACAGAAGACTTGGGATTCTTTCAAAGTCACGTTTACCTTACCCTACAGATCAGGGAGTGGCATCATAAAATAGCATCTGCTATAATGTTTCTGGTAGGATAATTAGGAGTGCTATGAAAATGACCAGGGTTTTATCACACACTGCTTTGTGTTTTAATATTTTTAGAATGTAATTTTGGCTACAGATTCTACTGTTTGTTTTACTCTTAACAATATAATTTAGCATGCTTTGCACCCTTAAAATATAAAACACATTCTGTGTGCATGATATTAGGTTCCTTATCAGGACTTTAATTTTTCTGCCCCTCTCTACTTTTAAATATTTTCCATTATTGTCCTGATTCCTCTGGTTTTTTTCTTAGGAAAGTTGAAGACTTTTGTAACATAATATATATGAGAAGTTTTCCCTTCAAAAATTGCTTTATAAAAAATTATAAACATAATCAGATTTTAATGTATCTATAATAATGGTAACATCTCATAAAAATAATGAGAAAGATATCTAAGACCCCAATATATAAAAGGCCTAGTGCCAGTAATAAGAAAAGTCTGTGTATGTATCTCTGAGAGTGTATGGCTATGTTTGTGCATAATTTTTTTGTAGGGAAATATTGAATCTCTAAACAAAGGACTGGGAAGAAAACATGTCTGCAATTTTATTGTTCAATATAGTACAGTAAAACACATACACAAAGGCCACATACATATATAAAAGTCTATAGAAATCTAGAATAACATGATTGATATCTTGTAATTTAGCCTATTAATTACACTTCCACATTATAAATGACTTTGTTCACATATTTTGGTTCTTGATCAGCATCTATAAAATGAATCTTATTTTATGGGCAGAGATAAGCAGAACATTTCATTAGCTCTTATCCCAAGTCCATCCAGATTTTGATAATTTATGCAATATTTGAAAAGAACCTCTTCTTTCATTCTAAGGTGTGTTATCCCAAAATATTTACTGTTTCTGAAGAGTGTTTTATTTCTCCTTAAAGCCATACAGTCCTCATTACACTAGCCTATTCATTCTTGTCCAAAATAAATGCATCTGTAAAAAGAAGAACAATTCAGTTACCAATCACTAAGCAGGTAGTTATTGGTCATAACTGTTCTAAGAAATAAAAGTAACACGTTTAGGGTCCTATCATGGTTAGTGTCCTAAAGATATTCTTACAGTCTTAGCTAAAGCTGTAACAAAAGAGTTACCAAATGTATTACTCAGAAGGATAGAAACTGCACATCCCATTACTCATTTTTTTCAACAAGAGTATGGATTATTTTGAACAAGATGAAAATAAAGTATCGGTTATATTTCTGTATGATGACCTTGAGAAACTAAAAGTTGTGGTACTCAAATGCAAAGGAACTACAATTTCTTGGGCCACCCAGCAAAGGATACCCATTTTAGGATGCTTTATGCAAAAGTATAAATAGATTCTAAAGTTTAACTTTTATTAACATCACAACAAAGCTTCCTATGTTTATTCTTGACTAATTTGTCCCCTACAAACTGTAGTTCTCCTGTATCTTGATTTTGCTGTATCATTTTGAGTGTTTAGAATTAAGCATAATCTCTAGTTCACCATATATCTGTTTTATAAACTTAGACAAATTAATTTTTGAACTTCAATTTCCTTTTCTGTGAATGTAAGTTGGAGCATATGTGTAAGAAACATGAAATAAAAGTATATATGGCAATGCTTTAAATGCTTTAGCTTTGTAGAAAGGGTGTAAAATTAGTGATTTTTCATGTATTTGAGTTCATTTTAGGGATCCTCTTTTATATACACACACACACACACACTCACAAACACACACACCTGCTCATACACACAGAGTTACTTTGCCATATTGTTCAGTTGTAAAAATTAGGTTAGGTCAGTTAATATGTCATGTGTCAAGCATTTGAGGAAAGACTTTGAATAAGTGCAGTTTTTCAAGCATGGTTTGCACATGATGTTTTACAAATGCCCTGCCATTTTTTTCATTCTTATATCCAGCAGACCACATAAACTGAAGAAGTTTAATTTCTTTGGTTTTGTAGTAGTATCATTATAACATGCAAAATAGCAATACTTTCTTCAGAAAATTTCTCTTAAAACTCCATTTACCTTTTAAAAAATTAGCAGATTAGCTATTTTCTGCCCCAATAAATAGGCACATAAATGTAAAAGCACCAAAAGGAAAACACTTCTTTTATACCACCATCTGTTATGTATCACATCCTCTGTGTGTGTTAACTGAAGCAAACTGTGTTTTGCTGAAATGAGCATTGTTTTTCCATACTCTTCAGTGAAACTTCACCTAATTCACTGATTTGCTCAAATAAACAAGTAGAGAAGATGTTTTATAAATCATATGTATGCACTTATTTTTATGCTCCAATTTCTCACACTAAATAATTTAAAATAAAAAGGCAAACATTATAGGATCATTTCCACGTTCTAGAAAAATCTATATTAGTAAAAATGTAAGATTTATGATTTTTTTAGTTAAAAGTCTTTTGAATATTAAACAGCCAATTTATTTTTTCCTGATAATTGTGACACTGGAATTTAATCCTGATAATGTCTGAGAAAATATGGTTCCTATGTTTAGGTACAGAATTTAATGAATATATCATTTTAAGCATCTACTAGTAACACAAAATCATCTTTCTAGTGTAAAGTTTCATATTTGAATATATAAGTAAACACAAGCACAGAATGACAGATTGTTTTCAAATCATTTACATTTTATATAATTACCTAAATGGAAATAAGAGAACTTATGAACCCATCATAGGCAATGGTGGAGAGGGATGTAAACAAACCAGTAATTTCTCTTTGGGAATTGTAAAATTTATTTGTAGAGCAGAAAAATGACTTACCGAATTAAATATAATCAAATCTACTAAGAGAAAGTTTCTTAAAATGTTTAAGCCATCTTTGAGAAAATATTTGTAAAAAGCATGATGGATAAAAATGACTTTGGACTTTGGCCCATTTTTTTATCTTTTCATAGTAAATACACATATATGGGGAAACAAACTGATTTGAGGCATAACCCATTCTTTTCCATTTCTATTCTCTGAAAGTAGCAGAGAAATAAAAAGAATAATATTAGTATATGTCCTGGCTCTGGCACTTATTTGCAGTTATCCTGAAGAAATCAGCTAACTTTATGGTCCTTACATTCCCTAGAATCAAAAGGAAACAATAAAGACCATCCACTCTGTCTCACAGAACTATTATAAAATCACCTAAGATATTTCAAACCAATACTACTTAAACAGTATGGATCATATAATTATAGTGTTTTATTGTATTAGCTAAAACCTGAAAGTTATTATTTAAGTAGATCACTGAAAATGAAGTTGGTGTCTACATAAATATGGTGCATAATCATAACCAACACTATCGCTTCATATTTATGACAGTGCAGGAAAATGGGATCACAGGCAAAGAAAAGGACAGAAAATTTCCTTTTCAGTCTTTCTCTCTGAGATATCTACACTGTATAGAGATGTATGTGTGTGTGTATGTATATGTACATATCTTAGGTAGAAAAAAAAGAAAATATTTCTGTTTCTCAACAATACAATGCATATATATTATATAGATACATATATGTGATATATATGTGTGTATGTATACATGGTATATGTATATGGTGGTTTTAAAATTTCAACACAAATTATTTTAATCTCTTGTATTTTCATGGGTTTGAGACAGCTTTGAACTGCAGAAATATCTTGCAATTCTAAAAGGCCAAGCAAAACCTAAATTTTTGCCAGAATTTTGAACTAGCATAATAGAATTCCAATTACTCTAATGCTACCATTCAGAAGATGTCACATGTAGGCTGCCTTCCAGCTAGTCTCAGCTTCCCATCCAATTCAGCTAGGGTGCCAAAAACAATGATGAAGAAGCAGGTTTGCCAGCACCATTTCAGTGTCCCATTCAAGTCAAGTTACCACTCACACCACATGAGTCTTCCCAGCTTAGGTGTGATTCATCATGAAGCAGAAACTAGTTTTTGTTTTATGCCACTCATTCTGGTGTTAATTTTTATTTAGCAATAACAACGCAAGCTAAATGGTACTGAGGAGTAAGATGTCATAACAAAATACTAAAACATGACATTGATTTTGGGGCAACATGGTAGGCCAAATGTGGTAGGTGTTTTTGTTTGGTTGTTTTAATACATTTATCAGTGCATATAATTATACAAAATTATAGGATTGTAATATATTCATACATGCACTTTACATAATGTGATCAAAGTCCTTATCCAATTTTCCCTTTTTATATTCTGTTCTATGATCATCCTTCTATTTTTTATGAAATTTCTTTATTTTCTCTAACTTCTATATACAAGAGAAAAACTATGACCCTTGACTTTCTGGTGTTCTTCTGTTCTACCCATTTTCCTGCAAATGACATACTTTTGTTCTTCCTTATGGTCATATAGAAGTGAATTGCATATATATATCACATTTTCTTTATCCATTCATCTGTTGAAGGGTACTTAGGCTGGTCCCATCACTTGGAATGTGGTAGAGTTTATAAAACACTGTGAACAGACTGGTTGTTCCCCAGAAAGTTGTAATTAGAACTGTAAGTAGCAAAATTCTTATTGAAAACTGGAGGAAAGGAGAACCTTGTTATGTGTTCTATTACACATAGCAAATGTTCTCCTATGATAAGGTGTAAAGTAGAAGATATATCAATTGATCCATCAGACTAAGGAAAGTGAAAGTGTCATTAGCAAACTGCTTATATTTAGCTGTATGTTATATGGTATAAATAGAGAAATATGGTAAAAACTAAATTCTTCCCTCCTCAAGAATATTTTATAGAAATTATAAAGGGAATTAATAATGCTGGGATAAAAAAGTCTATTTCTTATCTACAGTCTCCCCTGGAAGAATATCCTCCAAATAAGAGAAATCTCAAAATAAAACAGAGTACTATCACAGAAACGTGGTTTGAGGACAATGATTTAGCATAAAGTATGACTATAAATCCCTTTGGTGAGATCACAAAAAGATTCAAGCTTAAACCTTATAAAGTCTTTCAGATAGATAGAAACATTTTTATTTTTTTTCCTTAAGGGCTTGCCTTATAGTCCCTCTCGTTTAAACAAGAGGATTCTAAAATCTTTTAGTTGTTTTCTCAGAGCAAGTTCAGGAGAAGCTGAAGTAAAGCATATTTTAATTTCAAGGAGATTTGTGTGTATGGTTTTATTTAATGAAGTGCATTATAGTAGGTTAATAGGGAACTCGGTTATCCAAAATTATGGCAGCTTGGGACTGGGGTTGTGACTCACCACTTGCCTCGCACATGTGAGGCACTGGGTTCAATCCTTAGCACCATATAAAATTAATAAACGAAAGAAAGGTATTGTGTCCATCTATAACTAAATATAGTGTGTGTATATTAAAAACAATATTTATAAAATTATAGCAGCTTGAACTGTAGAAAAACACAGAGAGTACAATATCACAATGCACTCTCAAAATCATGGGCAGAAAGGAAACTGAAGATATTATTTAGCCAAAGTCATGGTTTTATTTCTCATGGGAAGAGGAAGGACGAGAAAAGATAAGAAACCAAGAGTCATAGATAACCATCCACAAGAAGCAGAATTAGAGCCTAATGAAGAAACTGACCACTTCTGCTTGATTTAATTTCACATTTTTTAGGACCAGTAGCTTCCATGTGCCTTCCTTTCTTCTCTATGGAATGCGGGTGATTCTTGTAGTGATGCAGCTCTTGCTTCCATTTTATGTTGATCATGAGAGGAGCAGATAATTTGTTAGTTCATTGGATTTAAGGCTGATGTAAACTGCATGGAGTAACAAAGTCTGGTGAATCTTAGGTGCATTTCGACCTCACTTACATGAAGATGTTCTAGACTTAAACCTCAGTCTGATGTCCTAAAAAGACTGGAGTTTGGGGAATCAAGTAAGGGAGGATGTTTGTTTAACGTGTAGGAGGCATGTAAATAATTTGTGAGCAGCATGTTTTTAAGAGCTTTAAAAAGACTGCATATTTTGTGACATTGTTTCCCACTGAGCCATAGAGACTATGTTGCTCTACCTTGAATTGGGGTGATTTTATGCCTGTTTTGACAAATAGAGTACAGATGTGGTAATGCTATCTGACATACAAGTCTTGGTCATAAAATGCCATATAGTTTTTCACTTTATTTGCTATAAAATTGAGCTGTGTTCCCTCGTTTGATTCAGAAGCTGTCATACTATACAGGCTGCATTTACCTCTGAACGTTGACCCAGCTGAGTGAAGTCTTCTACTCACCCACACTGAGGTACAAGCCACACTATTGAAAAGCTTTATTGGAAGTGGATCCTCCAGCATTAACTCTGCCACCCCAAGTCACCAAAATTATTTGCTGCTATGCCAAAACATAATAAGGTGGCCTATGGTTCTTCTCAATTTTTATCAGTCTTTCTCTCCATGTTTGTTTACATTGTTGTGGCATCTGTATTTCTATATAAAAAAATTGAGTCAGTCACTTCAATCAGTGTTCTCCACCTTTTCTTCCTATTATTCTCTGACAAAAAAAGTTGAGAATGGCCTAGCTACTATTACAGAAGGAATCTTTGGTAAAACTATTCCTCGTTTTAATATGAGAATACAATACCAACACAACCTATAGTTTCATGGTAAGAAAAAAATATTTAAAGAACATATTTAGGAATAATAATATCATAGTCTTCCTCCATCCCCATACTTTGGTTCACAGAAACATGTACTCTTGACACCAAAGCAAGAAGATAATATGTAAGTTAATAAAGCTTAGCACATTTTATATTTAGCTGAAAAGCATCCCATCTCAATGTGCTGTCATGTTGCTCATCCTATGACTGGATTTTCAAAAGACACACTATCATTGAATAGTAAACAAGAAATTCATTCTACTGATATAGTAAATCTTAGAAAAAGTATATGCTGTGGCACTAGGTCTTCTAACTGTGATGGTCAAGATAAAAACAATGTTGTATGAGAGAAATTAAAAATTTTCAGTGAATTCCCAGATTATGACAATGGGAGAATTATGAGAATAAGAAAAAAGCCAAGCAAGAAAGTAATTCACAAACTATTTGCTCAATGCATGAAAGATAAATCACCATACTCTAGCATTTGGGGAACCCACAGTTAGCGATTACCTGCAAAGAATTAGTGCACTAGCTGTTTAAGCAAAAGCAAGGACATCTATATTGAAAATACTCAATATTGTTGAGCCTATTTGAAGACAGGTGTTTGGTCACAATTCTTGTTTAGTTCATAAGCCCATCAATACCATCATGGGTCACCTTCTCAGGCAGACTTTAAAGACTCTATTCTGTAATGTAAATCTCTTGATAAACTACACAGTTCACAAGTAATCTTAATTTCTGGATAATTTTAAGTGGTGTTTATTCACTTCTTTCCTAAACAACTTCAACACTGCTCATCAACTTTGCTGCAGACAGGTTACCTAACATCTGCCTAGATAATTAGCTGCTCACCAGGAATTTGTTTATTTATTGACCTCACTTTATCTTTTGTTCCAAGGTATGTGAAGAGCAAGATACATTGTTTGAAATATCCATTTCTAGGAAGATAGTGCACTAGAATAATTAAAGTGAAACTCCCACTGAAAACATAAGAAATGCAATTTGAAAAAGTATTTTAAAAACGTGGTTTGTAACAGAGAAATGAATCACAATGTTAAAATTAACAGGAAGCTAAATGACAGAAAATTAAGGAAATGACAGAAAACATTTTCCCTAAGAGCAGCAGTGAATATTTTTAAAAATTACTATCATTTTAGTAGTTTAGTAGAATAAGCATATTAGAAATCAAATTTTGAAGATTGATCAGTGCAAAGAGATCTTTCTAATATTAAGTTTGGACTTCTCAAAGGATTGTTTCTTAGGATGATTGAACCCAGAGTAAATACCTCCCCATCACAATTAGGTCCTTTGCTGCTGTACATTGCAGGAAGGAAGAAACTATATCCAAGAATCAGAAAATATCTTTGGCATTTACACGAATTTACAGCACAAATTTGTGTTCAATGAACTCCCCATTATAAGTCTGAACTGGTCTGAACCCACCGAATTTTCTCTAAAGACTATTTTTATCCCAGGCTTCAGAGATACTCCACAAATAATATCTCAAATACTATATGAAAATCTCATAGTAAAACATACTCAGGCACAAAAGAAGACAAAGCATGATTGGAAAGAAGTTGAGGAAAGAGAGCAGAGACACAAAATATATTGATAATAGAATTATTGAACAAACCAAACAATCTACATTTACTAAGCTGGAAAAAAAATCAAAAAGACATGTGCAGGGTTCAATGAACCCCAATATGTGAACTTTGGTAAGTAAAGCAGTGAAAATGAAATAAGAATAACAGAAATAATAATAGAAATTAAACGCAGGAAAGCTTAGCAACCCATTTGACAACCTTAAGCAGCTAGTGATTTAAGATCCTATTTGTAATAGAATATAGCAAATCATGAAAATGATTCCACCTCAACTCTATAAGGGGGATTATACAAGAGTGCAGATCATCCAAGATCATATTAGAATTATGTACAAATTATACATTATACTGAAGAATCTAGGTCAGGAATGGCTTTCTAATCCACACAGTTATTTGGACCAAGAGCTACAGAGGGCCTACCATCTTCAACATTGTCTTTTTCATTTCCTTGGGCATTATTATTATTGTAGTCAACTGAAAAGTGAAAGAACATGGAGAACAATACACTGGAGAGAATATGGTTCAGGCACAATTCTATGCACATTCCACTGGCTGGAAGTGGTAGAAGTGCAATTTCTAGGAGTCAAGGCAGTTAGAAATGTCTTCTAGCTCTGTGCACAGAATGAAAGAGGAAAAGTTTTTAGATGATTATCTTCTGTTCTGTCAAAAGAGAAAGCCTTTCCAAAGTCATTTTGAAAAAATATATTTTCCAAAGATGGATGTAATATGTCCATTCCCAAGTACTTTTTTGTATGATGACATTGCCACACTTTGATGAAGGAATGTCATTTTATTTCTTCCAGACCCTTGAACATAAGCAGGCTCTGACACTGCTTTAATAAGCAGAATAGAGAAAAAGTGGCACCTTGCCAATTTTGTGGGACTTGGATCTCCAATTAAAGTTGCAGCTTTAATTTTGGAATACTGACTCTTGAGATATTCTTCCTTTGAGACACAAGTGCAATCTTATCTGAAGCCCAGGTCATATAGAGAAGCCATGTGTAGGTACCCTGATTGAAAGCCTTAGCTGAGTCCCTAGCTGGCAATCAGCATCAATTACCATGCCAGTGATCCTTCTTGATGACTTTAGCCCGAGTTGCCAACTGATAGTAATGGATGAGGGATCTAATAAAGAATCACTTAGCTAAGCCCACACAACACACAAAAATTTAAAGATATAAAAACAGAGGATTGTTTTATACTATTACATTTTTTTGTAAGCTCAATATGAAAAAAAAAAATAGATAACTGCAACAGAAATTGGTTCCTAGAATTAAAGAGCTATTATTAAAATGCTCATATTATGTGACATTAATATTAAGACTGGGCTGAGGATAGAAACATGAAAGCATTGAGCAGCATGGAGGAAATGTAAATATATATAAACATATATAAACTTAAAATTGGATGCTTAAACAATATGACTTTATAACATTGGAAAGTTTAAATAACCACTTGTAATGACATGGGAAACAGAAAATACATTTAACAAACTATTGCCTGTAGTTAAGAAAATCGTCAAATATGACCATCTTATATGCTCTTCTGCAATGTGCATTTGTCACTCCATTATCAAAATATGGATTCTGTTTCTCAACCCCCTTGAATACAGAAAGGCCTGTGACTGCCTTGACCAATCAAATATGGTAGAAGTAATGGCATAGTAGTTCTTGGAATAGCCCCTGATTTGCCTAATACCATCAGTTTTCTGCTTTTTGAGACTTCTGTTCTTGGCATGCTTCCACTCAGCACATGGCTGCCATATTTTGAAAGCCCAGTCACACAGAGAGGCCATGTGTAGGAGTTCTAGTTAACAGTTTCTCTAATGGTAAATATCAATTGCCAGACTTTTCAGCAGACCATCTGACATGTCCCGATCAGTCGAGCATTTAGGAGAGTCCAGCTTCAGATTCAAACTACTTATAACTATATAAGAGAAATCAACTGCACCGAGTCAACCCACAGAATCCTTAGATAATGACAAATTGTCGTTTAAGCCACCAAGAAGTAATGTGGTTTGTTTTTGCAGAGTCTGGAACCAATGTTGTTGCCAAAGCTCTGAAGAACATAATATCAAGATACAGATTATTGAAATTATCCAGAATATGAAAACTGACAAAACTGCTTTGCTTATTTCTGAACTTGCTTTAGGGCAGTGATCCCTTATTCCTTTTATTTCTTTCTCTTCTGAGTGGGAATGCCTACTCTTTGCCAGACACACCATTGTACTTTGGAAGCATATTATTTGTGCCCTAATTTTATAAATATCAATATTATATGTAGAATATCACCTATATCTGACTTACATATGAGATTTTTAATATTTTGCATTAATATTTAGGTCCAATTTTGGATTTAGAGTTAAGGCTGGAATGGCTTAAGGATTTTAGGAATGCTGAGATTAGATGATTGTATTTTGCATGTGGAATAGATGTGAATTTTAGAGAACTAGAGGTCAGACTATAGTGGGATGAATAATGCTTTTCAAAAATTCATGTCTTCCTGGAACTTCAGAATTTAACCTTATTTGAAAATAGGATTTTGCAGATATAATTTGTTAAAATGAGATCACAGTGGATTAGAGTAGGCCTTAAATCCAATTATTGGTATCCTTATACAATGTGTAGAGAACACACAGATAAGTACACAGAGAGGAACCCTGCAAAGACCAAGGCAGACATTGAAAGACAGCCACAAGATAAGGGATGCCAAAAATTGCCTGTAGCCACCAGAAGCTACCAAGAGGAAAGGAATGATTCTTTTGTAGAACATTCAGAGTGAGCATAACTATAAGGACCTTTCTATTTCAAATCTACAGTCTCCAGAATTATGTAAGAATAAGTTTACTTTTTTTTTTTTTTTTTTTTTTTTTTTTTGGTAGCTTGGATTGAACTCAGAGTCACTGGACCACTGGACCACATCCTTAGCCCCTTTTTTGCATTTTATTAGAGACAGGATCTCACTGAGTTGCTAAGTGCCTCGCCATTGTTGAGACTGGCTTTGAATTCACGATCCTTCTGCCTCACCCTCCCAAGTTCTGGGATTACAGATGTGTGCCACTACGCCTGGCCAAATTTACATTGTTTTAAGCTACCCACTTTGTGGTCCTTTGTTATAGTTGCCCTAAGAAAGTAATGCAGAATATTATAAGATTGGAGAAAAATTATTTATTGTGCCATTTCCCTTAATTTCAGCAAGGATAATGCTAAAAAGTAATTTTAAAAATGGATTATTACCTCCCAAGTCCTGGTGAAAGTGTAGGAGGGGAATAAGATATGTTGTCAGGTTGTAGTAGGAGTTCTGTTCTATCTTATGCAGCAACACCCCTAACAGAGGATCTTTGCCAGTGTGATATTTTTTTTCTCATCAATTGCACATGTGTTCTGTTCCTTCATAATTTTCTGGAAAGATGATTATATGATTCTTTGTATTTATGGTGTTCACTGACAGTAGTCTTGAATTTTGTGAGTGACTCAGCTGAAACAATCACAACAAAGCAAAAACACAAAAAACAAAAGCAAGTAAGCCTCAAGTTTTTAAAATAATATATATTGCTAAAACAAATCACATGAAACATTTTAAAGAATGTTTTATGTAAATTCAAACTAAGTTATAGCAATATGTTCCAAGTCATAATTTTTCAGTTAATTTAAAAACACTGCACTCGAAAAGTTTGTTTACAAAATGTCATTGATAGTTAACTACTAATCAATAATGTTTATTAATAGCTTCCTCTCTCAAAACTCAATGAAATCCAATAATAAGCTTTTATCCTTTTTCAGTCTCTTCTCCATTGTACTCCAGGTCAGCTGGTATGGTTCTGCTTCAAGTCACAGATCTTCAGGTTAGCTAAAATTTTCATGAACTCAGCTGGCCTCAGCATTGCTCAGCTGGGCTTGACTCCAGGCTTCAGAGGTAGTGGCTATCTGGAATATTTCTTGCACACTGCAGTAGCACAAGAAAAAGGCACTAACCCAAATGTCCACACATATTTTATGCTAATGTTTCCATTTCATTGGTTAGAACAAGTTACATAGCTTAGCTGAAATTCATTGTCTTAGAAAAGTGGTAGTGTACTTCACTCTGATTAAAAGAGTTGCTTCATTTCTCTACCAAAGGAGAATGAAAAATAGGGAATACAATTCAAATAGCCACAATAATGTAAATAAATGTGCTTCAGGATACCAAGGAGACTTGCTCGGAGATGCCCCCCACTAGTTAGGAATCTACAAACCACATATTTTTCAGATTTCATCATTACATTATTATCAGCATGGTAGATGATTGACACATTAAAAAAAATGAACAGATTCAGAGAGTTGCCATATCTCTGATGCAAAATAGAAAGGAGATACAGCTGTCCCTGACAAGAAATATATGTTTTTCTGACTGTGTGCTGGTTTATAATTTGTAATTTGTCAACTTTGCTGAGTTAGAACTACTACAATCTATTTCTCTGATACTTCTGGAGTTTGCAACAAGGAAAACTAAGCAAGATTTGGAGGTAGAAGTGAATGTTTAGTAGTTGTATTATTCAGAAAATAAAAGGTCTGTTTAGAATTGCCCGTTTCTATCATGAAAATTCTCCCATCATAATCAATTTCCACTTAACACCGTGATGTTAACTGTCTTAACAAAAATCTAAAAATTTAAGAACTGTCTCTTATTAACAAATATGAATAAACTCCATATTTCACTGCAGGATGTACATGATGTCCAGGTTTTCCTTCTGTATTGCATATAATCTCTGAGGGTTTTGTATTGTTGTATGCTCTAGTTCTTCCTCGTGGGGTCCAATTTTACTTGTCCTCTGCATTTTCATATCCAGATTTCCCTCCTGACTGAATATTTGAGAAAAAAAATAATTAACCTAGTTTAACCATAGTTACTGAAACTCCAACCAGGTATGCAAATACAGTAGCTTTTTATTTCTTTTTTATTTTTATTTTCATTTACTTTTTGTTTGTGGAACTAAGGATTGAACCCATGAAGAGTTTATCATTGTAGTATATTCCCAGCACTTTTTTTTTGAGACAGAGTCTCACTAAATTGCTCAGGCTGGACTTGAACATGTCCTGACTCATTGAGATTACAAGTGTGCACCACAGCACCCTATCAGGTGAAAGCCTTTTAAAGAATTCATCAATCTCCACAACTGCATAGGCTAATCCTTATCATAAATCCTTTATTTTTATATAACTTGTTCAACTTCTTAGTTCAATTACTAATAATACAGGAAGTATATATTTTTTTTCTTATAATGCAGATAAAAGTATATGCCAAACAACCATGCGCTGGAAGCCAGAGGGAATATTAATATATATATAAAAAATTTCATATATAGAACAGTAGCTATACTTGGAGACTGATTCTCCTCTTCACAAGGCCCACTCCTGAATGTTTCAAGTAGCTGATCCAGGAATGTATGTGGTAAACATTAAGAGACTCAATCATATCAATTTAGACCACAGTCCAAGTAGTTATAATTATATGCTAGGGTTCTTGTAGGAGCTCAGTTTATCTTTTGCTACTGTTATAAAACATGGAGGAAATTGTAACCACTATTCCCTTCTATTCTTCCACAAGGTTGACTATTGATTTCCACAAATAAGTGAGAATATGTGTTACTTGTTTCCACGTCTGGCTACTGTCACTTAACATAGTGATCTCCAGTTATATCCATATAGCTGCAGGAAGGAGGAGGGACAGAAAGATGTTCAATAAGTGTCACCAAAACCACAGAGTGAAAAAATTACTCTTGTTTCTTCTTTTGCATTGAATGTTAACTGCTGTTTAAAGCTATGCATGATACTTCAGAATGACTAGAAGAGTATGGAATTCTCAGCACATAAAATTGACTAATGAATGATGAGATAGAAATCCTCATTACTTTGATTTGATTATTATACAATCAATACATGTATTGAATTATCACAACATGCCCCATAAAATGCACAGAAATTATGTCTCAATTTAAAAAATGGCAGAAATAGCTATGCCTAGGTATAGGATCTTGCCAGAGACCAACTCCGGTAAGGGGGGGGCAAAGGAGTCGGCGAAATGATGAGAGAAAAAACACGCTGCACACAGGTCAGGAGGCTTAATGCTAACTTTACTTTTTTTACTAGAGTTTTTATAGCCCAGAAAGCACAGTCTTTTACATTATAGCTTTTTAAGTTTCATTAAAGAATTTCAGAGTTATACATTCTGAGGGAAACAGGATATTTTTCTAAGTACATATTACTGATTAATCCTATCCAAAGATGTAGGAAAAAGCATACATTGATCAATCTTAAATGTCAAGAACAATCGTATAGTAATACAAAACACGTTTTCACCTAAACCTATTTCCATAACCCCTTAAGTCCACTCATAACTTCTCACAGCTAGATTGCTCCAATATATCATAGCTAAACCTTAACTGAACTCAACTTACTATTGTTTCCTATAATAACTTTGTTTTGAACTAAAAAGAAGGAAGTATAGTTATTATTCAGAAGTCAGGCTAACAGGTGTTTTTCCCTTGATCAAGTATCAGATCTAAAGGGTCTCTACCATGGAAAACTTATATCAATATATCTTAAACTAATATCGTAAACTTACTTAAAATAAAATAATCCTTATCAATCACAAGAAAGCCTTATAACTATAACTTAAAACCTTATAACTATAACTTAGAAAAGTCTGAACTATGGGGCACAGCAAGAGCCACAAGTTTAATCATTACTTAAAAGCCTAATGTCTAATTATAAACTTGTTCTACTGGTGTACTTAAGAATTTGATATTGAGCTCCAGGCTCAGACTCCACAGTGTCAGATTTATGCTTAATAGCTAACTTATGAGCCCCTAGTGGTCACACAGAAAGCACAGTAAGAATAGGGAAATAAAATTGACCATCGCAGCGCCATTTTTGTGTTACATCATTCCTGAGAAGAGAGAAAGATATCTTTCTTTCTTTCCCTATTTTAACAGACAAGGAGCCTTGCTCACTTGTCATAAGGAAGATGTCACAGGATCTCATTATAAAATCAAGCTACATCTGTCATCTGTTCCCCATAATGCCTTACCCTGCCTCATGGACAACAGTGGCATCCAGATTTCTGAAACTATCAAGTAGGCTCATAATAATATCCAATATTTCCTAAAAAGATCTAGATACTCTACTTGGCTCAAAGGTGCAGTCATGTAGGTTAATGATCACAGGACACTTTGTACAAGACTGAGAGGAGAGTTCAAATATGTTCTTGTGATTTTATTGTCCAGATCCTCTTGTAAAGTGCTTATATTTAAATAACTTGGTCTGTGAAGTGACTCAAGTTTGAAAATTATCATTGTAATAATATGTCCCAGTATGTCTCAAATCAGAACTATGTTAACAAGGACAGAATTTCCCTTTTTTTTTAATTGATGTTAGGGAGTCTTATACAAATTATTTATCCATATTTAGAGATTTCTGGAATTTGGAATACTCTTGTATTTGTCATTTTCATATACTTCTAGTTGCCAAGAATAATTTAAATTATTCAATTTTATATTGGTGATTACATGGTTTCATCTAATCTCTGCCATCTTGGTGTTATATACTACTATCTGGAGTATGTGACAAATCACATAGTAATAAACAAAGTTGGACACAATTTTATTTTACATGGAAGAGGCATCTTTATGAACTGTTTGAGTGTGTTCAGGAAGAACTGGGGATGTCTCCAAGTCTCCCTCTAAAGTATCCTTACTCCAGTTGCACATTGTGAATTGATCAACACTTTATGGAACATAAAACATAATCTCTCACAGTCTTTTAACCCTCCACTACATTACTGGATGGATCATCAACATTATCCTATCCATCAATTCTGAAGAGCCATTTTATAGAATTTATATAGAATTAGGATTGATAGTAAGGAATAAGAATTAGAATACCTACTGCAAACATAAAGGAAGTTTTGGGAATTATATAAATGATATAATAGAATTTAAGGGGAAAATGATCCATTCTTAAATTATGTATAAAAATCTAATGAGTAGTGCCTTGAGGATTCTTCTGTAAGAAAAGACTCAACTTTTTCAATCCTATGCACTTTATTACTGATTGCATTTAAGTGACAGAACATCTATTTAGCCAAGTGTTATCAGATGTGCATATTTGGCAGAGAAGAAAGTTATCTAACATCTTGACTAATGGTTCAACAAGAAATATATTCAATGAAAATATGATCATTTTCAAATCAAGATGGAGAGTTATTACTGAAAATTGATAAATGGATGCCAAATAGGTGAAAACAAAAGCTTTCTATGATATAACTAAAGACTGTCATAAAGAGAGCAGAGCTTAACCATAAGAAGAAATATATATTTGTTTATACATCTTATGTGTGATGGACATTTAACTTATCTGATCATTAGCTTCTTTTTTTTTTTTTAATAAGCCTGTTAGAATGATTGATCTTTAAAGATAATTCAAGTTCTAAATTTTACCGTTTAATTTTTAAATCTTATGGTGGAATTATGACTTAATTAATTATCATTCATTTATTTTCCAACCTCTGTAAATACAACTGGTGACAATTTTCCAGAGAGTTTTGAATACTAGATTAGGTACTCTAATTACATATGAATGTACTCACTCTTTTTAGGGAGATTCATTGACAAATGTTAATGGTTAGTCCTAGGAAGATATTCAAATAAATGATCATGATCTTCAGCATCACCTCAACAGTCTTGATCTCATTTAACATCTCATTTGGTGTTCATCTCTGCAGGTTCCTCCTCTGCAGACAATAGCAGACATATTCTGAAAGATAAACATGTTCTGGACCCTTCTCTCCTCTTTTCATTTTGTTATTAGAATGTAATGATTGCATTTTTTCAGACTGATAATTAATAATCACATTCCTACATATTCTATTTGCAGCATAAAATTACCATTTATGCCATCCTGGTATTTTCTCTGTTTTCCTAAGCACTTGGAAACTGGAGTTGTGCTCTAAGACATGGTTGTCAGCAAAATTCTGGTTCATATTTCATCAAAATTATGTACTCACATGGTATTTGGAAGGTGAAAAAGAAAAAAGAAGCTATTATTTTCCTCTGGCCTGAAGGGCAGATGTGTGGACAGATGACAGACCTGAGGTGTGTAGCCATTCCCAGTAAAACTCCTCCAGATCAACACACTCTGCTAAGGTGCTGAAGGCAGACAGATCGCTGACAACAATTTATTGTGCTCCTGTTACTTTCTGATTTCTCAAAAGCCACATTCCCCAGACTAGAAGGTTATGGTTGTTTAAAATGTTTTTTTCTGATGCCAAATCTGAAGGTCTGTATCTAAGTTTTTTAAAAAAAAATCAACAATAAAATCTAAAATAGAAAGGCCCTGGTTTATCTGGAAGAATGTCCTGAGGGTCAGGAAATCTTAACTTCCTTTGATTGTATGAATAAATAAGGAAAGACCCCTCTTCTTTGAAACCATCAAATATTTGCTATTAACTTGTTTTGCAAATAATCTATTTTATATATTTTAAAGATCATTTTATTGGTGCATTACAAGTATACATAATAGTGGACTTCCTTGTTATATTTTCATACAGGTACATAATTTGAACAATTTGTAACTGGCTTTTATGATTGTTTATTGATTATCTCCAGTTATTACTTTCAAAATTTAATCACCTTTGCCTCTGAGACTTTTAGCTGAAATTTAGATCAAAGATCCACTTCTTCACTCAGCAACTTAATTTTCATATCTTCTTTACAGTAGTACAATAATTAGGGAAACCACTTTATGCACTTTGCTCTGTCAACTTCTGTTCTTCCTGAATGTAATTATTTGAATTCTGCTGGTTATTTACTTATTTTTTTTTTAAATTTCTCTGTACTTCACCCTCTGCTTCTACTCTGCTGCCTTCTCATCATCCTTTTGTAGAAAGGGCAATTTTTATTCTCATTTTTTTCTTTGCATTTTGTATGAATTCATATAACTATAAGGATTTTAATGTTCCATATTCTGGTCCTCAAAACTTTCCCACATAAAATTGACAGAGGGAAATATGGAACAGTTTATTTGTGAATTGTTAAAATAACCATGACATACAGGAATGAGATTGATCAAACTATGTTATGCACATGTAGGAATATGGCAGAATGAATCCAGTATTTAGTATAATTGTAATGCACCAATAAAAATATATTAAGTTAAAATAGAGAAAGAAAGATTTGACTGTTTTTATGGTCTTATAAACCCTATTTCCTGGTTAATTGCTTACTGAATAGAAAGAATTTTTCTGTAGAGTTGAATATGTTAAATGGTATTTCTACTTTTTTTTTGTTCTGAACCCTTAATACTCACATTTCTACACAGTCTATTTGCAGTATAAAATTACCATTTATGCCATCTTGGTATTTTCTCTATTTTCCTAAGCACTTGGAAACCAGAGTAGTGCTCGAAGACATGGTTGTCAGCAAAATTCTGGTTCATATTTCATCAAAATAATGTACTCACATGGTATTTGGAAGGTGAAATATAAGATTTACCATTTTAATCATCTTTAGACATGCAGTTTAATGGCATGAAGTACATTTAAATTGTCAATGCAACCATCACCACCATCTACCTCCAGAACTTTCCCATATTACTGGTTGAAATTGCATCCCTGTTAAACAGTAAATTACAATTCCCCCTCTCCCTACAGCCCAATAACCACCTATTCTACTTCCTACTTTCTGTCTCTAGGAATCTGACCACTCATGTAAATGAGGTCAGATGATATCTGTATTGTTATGACAGACTTACTTCACTCTGCATGACATTGTCAAGGCTTACCAATGTATGTGTCAGAATTTCCCTCCTTTAAAAGATGTTTAATATTCCATCATGTATATTAATCAGTTTTTTTTTTTTTATCCCTTCATCCTTTGATGGATTCTTTTTCTTCTTTTCTCCCACTACTGGGAAGTGAATCCAGAGATGTTCTACCACTGAGCTACATCTCCAGCCATTTTTATTTTTTATTTTGATTCATGGTCCCACTAAGGTGCCCAGACTGGCCTTGAACTTTTGATCCTCCTGCCTTAGCCCCCTGACTAGCTGGGTTTACAGTTGAGCCACCATTCCTGGCCTTTAATGGATTCTTGAATTTCTCCTACCTCTTTGCTACAGTGAACAGTGCTTCTAGGAACCTGGGTGTGCAAATGTTTATTTTTGCCCCTATTTTCACTTCCAAACACTTGTATTTTAAGGAATATCAGCATCGACCTCTACATATATGATCAGGGCATGTCTGAGTTTCAGGAACATGGTCCGCACTTTTTTTGTTTAGCAGAGAACTGATACACAGAGTAGAACATCTTCTGAATCACTAAAAGCAGGGCAATCAGACCACAAAATCACATACATTGTGTGACCAACCATATTAAAAACAAAGCAGAAGGAATTTGTAAAGTTGATAATGTGTACTTCTGGAATTGTGGATGATTTCTTTCTTTCTGTGTATTTCCTGTCTTTTCTACCGCAAGCTTTGTACTATTGTTATTACAAAAATATATATATATATATTACTTCTCCCTTTGATCTGATTTCTTTAAGCCTCTGTGGGCTCTGGAATTTGTGTTGCCTTCCGTCCATCTATCCATCCACCCATCCATCCATCCAAACTAATCACAGACATTTTAAAAAGCTGAATAATTAGAATTACTAAATATCAAGAGACCAATAATTTCTTCTCCTCCTTCTTCTTCTTTGCAGAGCTGGAGGTTGAAGGCAAGCACTCTTCCACTGAGCTCCACCCCCAGTGCAGAATCTAGTTATGATATATGCTTGGTTGTCATTCAGGTGGCTCAGCGGTCATCTCACCACTTACCAAATGAGATCATGCACTGTATTTAATGGCTCCACTTGTAGCTAGCACATTTGACTGCATTGAGCCTGAATGAGGGTTTCTATTCTTTCTTTCTTTCCTTTTTTTTTTTTTTTTTTTTTTTTTTTTTCAGTGGTGCTGGGGATTGAACCCAGGGCCTTATGCATGTGAGGCCCAGGCTCCCCTGATTGAGGGTTCATTCTACATCTCTCTCTGTTACCTACTGCTGTCTGGATACTACCTGATCAGACAATAGCAGGCTTCCCATCCCACTCACATGGCCTTAGCTCCTTAGTTCACCTTGGAAAGCGCAGCCCAAGGCAGTGAAAGATGGAGGGGAGGGTGATTCTTTCTCTTTTCCCTGTGTCTGGGTATTTACTATGAACTTGTGTTACAAACATATCATACACCTACCACCTTCCTGGGCCTCCACATTAGTCCTCTGATGGTCCCTGGGGATGGCAACATCTCACCGTGGAAGAAAAATTATCTGATCATTCCCTGGGTATTATTGGTCAATCACCAGAGTGATGCATTTTTCAGCCTCCTTCCCCATTTCTTCTCCTTGTAAACATGAGTCAAGAGGAGAATGAGACCAAAAGAAACAGAAAAAAAAAAAAAAAAAAAAAAAAAAAAAAAAAAAACATTCGATCTCCTCTACAGTATTGCTTAGGGCTAGGTGTGTCTGCCTACTTGTATCTCTACTTCCTTGACACCATATTTCAACTGGAGTGTTTACAAAGCAGAGCTGTTCTCAGGGTTCTCAGAAAACACCCCTGTGAAGAAAACAGAGAAGGTGGTTGTCCAGGCTGTAATCACAGTGTAATCAAAATGCAGAGTCTGAACTGGGTAGTATTTCTACTTTTGAAAGAAGAAATAAATACATATGTGTGATAAGTCAATTTAATAATTTAAACATTAGGATGTTATACAACAATTTATTGTGGGTATTTGGCAAAATCTTAAGTAAATTCAACTCTTAGTTTAATCAGCACTGTAATTCATATTTTGACTAGTTAGTTGATCTTAGGTAATAGACAGATTTTCTAAGTTTATAATACTATTAATAAACACTTCATTTAGGATTTTCTAAAATTAGAATTTATAAAGGATATATACATAAGCATTTCTTTTCCTTCTACTAGGCTCTCCCTGGTCCATGTACCTGCAGAATAACATAAGGATTCAAATACCAGCCACTCCTGGAATATCTACCAGCTCATTCTTATTTAGCATAAACTCATGGAACTTAAAATAAACTTAATATTTGAATTTATTTATTTAAATACCAGGGATCGAACCCATGGGCACTTAACCACATCCCCACCTCTTTTTTTCTGTTTGAGACAGGTTCTAGCTAAATTGCTTAGGGCCTTTTTTACACTGCTGAGGCTGGCTTTGAACTCCTGATACTTTTCCCTCAACTTCCCAAGTTTCTGGGATCACAGGAATGTGCCACCATGCCTGGCATATAATTAACGTTTTACACATCAAATTTAGTGCACAGATTTTAGTTGTGATAGCAAACTATGTATATGTGTAGTAGTGGAGATATGTGTATATGTGTGCACGGATATAGACGTAGGAGTAACATCAAATAAACTGATTAGAATGGGTCAAGTAGTTAAAATAATTTGATAGCATCAACCGGACAGAAATTCCAGGTTTAAATATGTCACAATTTTTAAATTTGTTTATATTTAAGCACCCACATTGCTAACAATAAAATAAAATGCAATTACTTTTGACGTTGACTTAGATGTTCTTTGCATTTACTTTGATATTTGACGGTGGTTGTAGATTATAATAAATTTAATTATATTAATCATTCATATCACAGACCATAATTTCTCTAATCACGTGTCTATAATCATTATTTTACCCTTTCTATTGAGAAAATGAATCTCTTTTATTTTCTTTTTCAGTCTGTGTTCTAAGGTTGGTTTTTAAATATGTTTTTAGAATTTTATTCAAAATGTTAATTTACTATTACTCTTTTTCAAATAATTCAATATTATTTTGAGCTTTTAAATTATTTCTGCTGGAATTGGGTTTCATTCACAAAATAATGTTCAGTGAAAGCCTGGTTAATATAATTTATCCAGCCAGGTTACTTAGAGTATAATTATATAGTATTATTCATGATAGACTACAGAAGAATATTTATGGAAACAATTGAATATATATTGTGCTCCTTTTTGTCTTAGTTATCTTTTATATTATAATTATTATTATTTTCATATAATTATAAATTTTTTTAAATTTCATAATTTTTATTGACAAAAGTTTTTAATTTAAAAATACATAATCATAAATACTGTTATTGCCTCCTGTATTTTCCTAAATGTTTGAGAGCTAATGCACAGCATGATGACTATTGTTAATAATATGTTAATAATATATTTTATATTTTAGAATCCCTAAAAGAGTAGACTTTAAATGTTCTTGTCACACAAAAAATGCATAATTCTAGGAGGTGATACATATGTCAGTTAATTTAATTCTAAAATTTATAAGTTCATCAAAGCAACACATTCAATCTACAAATGTGTGTGTGTATGTGTGTGTGTGTATAATTAATATCTATTAAACATGAAAGAAAAAGAAATAAAATATTTAACTTCTCAGGAAAAGGTTTTCTGTCATCTTTTCTTATAGAGGATCCTCTTTCAGGTTGTAATCATGTCTATTTGAATTAGACCTTGAAATGGTCATTCATGCTTTTGTTATTTTAGGATTAGATTACTGCAGTTCCCCACTGGCTTCTGGCCCAAAAGGAAGCTTCATAAACTCCAGCTGGTGCAGAATGTTGCTGTCAAATTCTTCTGGCAAAAGACATCAATTTAAATATATTTCCATGTTCCTTTCTGATTTTTACCCATATTTCAGGGTAAATAATATATTGATCATAAAAGAACCTCCTTTCCTTAAAAGATTTTAGTGACATTTGGCTCCCTGAGGATTAACAATCCTTTTTCTTTCCTTTTTTTTAATGTACTCCAAAGAAAACTTTTTGTTAGCCTCAAGGTTAGCTTATAATCATCTCATAATAAAGGTAATAAAATTGCTATGCACCTCATTTTAGAATTGCTTCAATAAATGTGTTTCATACGTGTATGTATAATATTAAATACATGCACACACAGTTATATTTTTTGCTTTTGTAAATATGAAAGAATAATTTAAAAATCCTGTCTCAAGGTTTATTCTTATATTGACATTGCTTTCTTTATTGTCAGGAAGAATGTTACTATAATACTACCATACAGTACAGTATTTATTTGATAGTTAAATGTTATGGTTAATTCCAAAACAAAGATCAAATTTTCAATTTTCATTTGGGAAATGTTTTATTTCTGTGAGCCAAATATGCCTCAGGTGAGCTTAGTATCACAATATTATTCTCAGAAAAAATATATGTGTGTATGTGTGTGTGTGTGTGTGTGTGTATGTGTGTATAAATACATACATATATATAAAATATATATTTGAGCTAGGATTATATGGATATAAAATCAGCATTGGGAACTTGATACCATTTGTAATTTAAGAAAGATGATAAGTTTACATAATAAAGAGATTAAGCAATTTGTAATGAGTGCTATATAGGCTAGAAAAAAAAATGAGTGTTAGGAAAAAAATTATATGCAGGACATGGTTGGATCTTACAAGAATGGAAACTTTTATAGGCCAAAGCAGTGGGTAAAAAAAAAATTCAGAATGAGGGAACAATGACAAGAGTAAAGGTGTAGAGGAAGATTATCTGATGTAGAGGTAGTTGGGGTAATATGATTAATATGAGGGCCTAGAAGATGAAATAAATTATGTCACATATGACATTATTGTTTTATCACAAATATTGTTTTATCACATGATAAAAGCATGTGTTAGAGCTAGCACAATGCAAAGGACCAAGAATAGAACTTAAGCAACAATAGCCTATGTGTTTAGAAGTGCACAGTCTCTTAAGGACACAATGCTGATATGGTAAGGGCCTTATGTAAGTTTTTAGTTTACCATTATTAAAAATTATTATTACCTCCATTTTATTAGCTGGGCAAATGGACATCATAAACTTTACAAATAATGTGCCCGCCTTCACTTACCTTAATTACTATTAGTGCCTGCAGTGACTTTCAGGTCAGTCTAACTCCTTAGTCTAAATTGTGTCTATAAAGTCATTCCCCAATTGTGTGAAATGTAAAGATATATAGTATATTCACATGCTTATTCTCAGAAACTATTATTATTTCCCTTAAAGTATCTTTGTTTCTTTCTTAAAATGGGCTTCATGCCAGGTTGTAATTTTGAAATCCTCCAGGAGAAAAGTTCCAGGTACTGAAGAATGTTTGTGAACCTACGGCCTGAGTGCATTGCTCAGCTAATAGCTCTCAGCATTGCACAGACAAAAGGAATCTTTCTAAACACAAGGTGTTCGAAAATACTCATCAATCCTTTTCTGTTTCGTTTCGAAAATAAATTCTCGTCTCATATACTTCTCTGCATGTGTATTATGAACTTTAAAGTGTTTTATAAACATATCATACATCTACCATCAGAGGATATGATTTTATAAGATTACATTTATCCGTTCCTCTATTTCTGAAATGTTTATGTTAAAACTTACTTTTAGAACCCAGACCTCTGGTTAAATTCAGTACATGAAAGGATTTCTTTGCCTCCCCTTTGAATAGCAGCTGCTAATGTCTCTGAGTTGGGGGTAAAGGTTCTACATAATTTATGGACCAAAGATTGAGGATGTGTAGCAGTATAAATCTTGTTTAGCAGGACTAATGAGCTATTGACCGCTTCCTCCATGCTACACAGTGTCTTCATTTTGTGCCCTACACAGGTGATAATGCTAACCACTGGGGATGTTTCTCCTTGGAAAGGTGGGACTAGGCATATCATCTCTGTATTTTGTGGCCATATCAATGTAATATTTACATGACAATAACATTATGGCCTAATAATGTAACAATATATTATTTTTAATAAAAACACAATTGTTTCTAACAAACCACTAATGCTTTCAATTACTTCAAAATGTCAACTAAAATTAACAAATCACTTACATGCAAAAATCATTGTCAGCAATTTAATGATTTAGCTAATGTTAATTAATTTATTACACTTCATTTTGTAGTGAAGAGCAAATGCCTTTTGAGGAGAAACTATTCACATGATTTAAGTTATACTATAAGGTATTTTTAAACAAGGGATGTTTTTAGTAGAATTATTTCAGTGTTAAACAATTTTTTAAAAAAATAGGTTCCAATCTGAAATAGGTTTAATTATATTTTTTATATTCTATAATATATTTTCATTAACCTGATTTCTTTTTTTTTTAATATACTTTATTTATTATTTTTTTTAGTTGTGCACAATGCCTTTATTTTTACGTGGTGCTGAGGATTGAACCCAGGCCGTGCATGTGCTAGGCGAGCACTCTACCACTGAGCCACAACCCCAGCCCCTAACCTGATTTCTTTAAAAATATATATATTATTCAAATGTTTAAAATATTGTAGGGCTGAGGATGCAGCTCAGGGGTAGAGCACTTGCCTAGCATGAATGAAGGCCATTTAATCCCCCATTACCAAAACAAACAAACAACAACAACAACAATAACAAAACCCTAAAAATATTAGTCTGATCTTCTCCTGCATTTATGTGTAGAAGCTACTCATAAAAAGTCCCCTAGACTTTCCCAGTCAGCCCACCACTAAGACGCCATCTCAGCATGGGGGTGGGCAGGGGGAAAAGCCCCGGTCTGCAAGCTTCCTAGGTAGGCCCCCACCTGCAGACTTTCCCAGCCAGCCCACCAAGGAGATGCCATCCCAGTGCAGGACAGCAGGGGATAAAGCCCCGGCCTGCAAGCTTCCCAGATAGGCCCTCCAGGGGACTTTCCCAGCCTGCCCACCAAGGAGATGCCACCTCAGTGCGGGAAGTCAGGGGAAATGCCCAGGTCCGCAAGCTTTCCAGGTTCTCTGTGACTGCCTGGATATGATCTGGGACAACTGGCTTAAACTGGAAGTGGAAAAAGATGGGCTTCACAGGGTGCTGTTTGTCTGAGATTTGTTCCTGAGATTTATTCTTAGATTCAACTTCTTTTTTTCTTGTTTGATTGTGTGTATGTTTGTTTGCTTTTATTCCTCTTTTCTTTCTTTTCTTCCCTCTCACTTTTGTCTCCTTTCTTCGTCCATCATCTTTCCTATTTACACCCTGCCATTGCATTCTCAGCAGAGGTGAAAACAAGTTATATGCAGAAATTGGGATTTCTAGAACTGGGGCAACTAAACTATACAGCAAAATGGTGTTATATATAGTTTATTCTCTATATTTTTGACTCACTTTCGCTTTCCTCTCTTTTACACTAATTCCCACTTCTTTTTCATATTTTTTTTTCTTTTCCTTCTTCTTCTCTCAACTGTTGCATAAGTTTGGTTTATATATAATTCGGTCTTTTCACTAAATTATTCATTCCATTCTCTTTCCTCTCTCATCTGCGGATATTAAACCACTTCCATAGAACTCTCTTTTCTCACTTCCTAAGAAAGAATAACTCAATACCCTCACTTCCTTTTTCCTAAACATATCACCTCTGTGTCCAATACTTGAAACTATAAACCCCATTATAAACATACAGAGTAAATTGGAGACAATATCTGAGATAACTAAATGTGTACATTGTGATAAAACTGTGACTATCTGAATAGAAAATGTCTGGTTTTAAAGTGTAAAGTATTTATAAGGGGATCTGATAGCCTTGTACTGCAGGAACATCATAATGCTTTAAGGTAAAATCAAAATAGTCGAGGTTCCACAGTGCTGGAAGAAAAATCACACAAGCAATATGAAGAAACAAGGGAAGAAATTGACTCAAACAAATCAACATACCTCCTCAGTAGATTCCATGGCAAGCACAGTTGGTGAAATGCCAGAGATGGAATTCAGAAATTGCATATTCTAAATGGTTATGGAACTTAAGAATGAACTCAAAAATGAGATGACGGAGCAAATACAGGTGGTAAAAGATCATTTTGAAAAAGAACTTCAAAAACAAATACAGGAAGCAAAAGATTATTTCAATAGGGAGATAGAAGTTCAAAACAGAAACCAAACAGAAGTTCTGGAAATGAAAGAAACAATAAACCAAACTAAATGTTCAATTGAAAGCATCACCAACAGCTTAGACCACTTGGAAGAAAGGACCTCAGATAATGAAGACAAAATATATATAATGGAGAAAAATGTAGATTCCACATTAAAAAATGGTAAGAAATCAAGAACAGAACATTCAAGAAATATGGTACAAGATAAAAAGACCAAATTTAAGAGTGGTTGGGGTAGAGGAAAGTGCAGAGTTCCAAGCCAAAGGAATGAGTAATTTATTCAATGAAATAATAGCAGAACATTTTCCAAACTTGAGGAATGAATGGGAAAACCAAGTTCAAGAGGCTTACCAAACACCAAATGTACAAAATCACAACAGATCCATGCCAAGGCACATTATAATGAAAATGCCTAATATACTGGGTAAGGAGAGAATATTAAAAGCCACGAGAAAAAGGAAGCAGATTACATATAGGGGGAAACCAATCAGACTATGTTCAGATTTTTCAACCCAGACTTTAAAAGCTAGAAGATCCTGGAATAGCATATTTCAAGCTCTGAAAGAAAAGGGATGTCAACCAAGAATCTTATATCAAGCAAAATTGAGCTTTAGATCCGAAGATGAAATAAAAACCATCCATGACAAACAAAAGTTAAAAGATTTCACAAATTGAAAGCCAGCACTTATGAACATCCTGGGCAAAATATTCCACGAAGAAGAAAAGAAAAATAATAATGAAAATCAACAAAGTGAGATATTAAACTAAAGAAAATACCAACCAGAGGAGAAGCCAAATCAAGTTAAATACCATAAACAAATAAAAATGGATGGGAATACGAATCACATCTCAATAATAACCCTAAATGCTAATGGCGTAAACTCACCATTCAAAAATCACAGACTGTCAGACTGGATTAAAAGAAATGCCCCAACAATTTGCTGTCTCCAAGAAACCCACCTCATAGAAAAAGACATCAATAGACTGAAGGTGAAAGGATAGGAAAAGTCCTATCACTCACAAGGGCTGCGGAAGCAAGCAGGGATTTCCATTCTCATATCAAATAAGGTAGACTTCAAGCCAAAGCAAATCAAAAGGGACAAAGATGGATATTTCTAACTGCTTAAGGGAACCATTCATCAACAAGATATAACAATTATAAATCTATATGCACCAAATAATGGAGCACCTACATTCATCAAACAAACCTTTCTCAAGTTCAAGAGTAAAATAGACCGCAACACAGTTATCCTAGGGGACTTCAACCCACCTCTCTCACCAATGGATAGATCATCCAAACAAAAGCTAAATAAAGAAACTTTAGGCCTCATTAATACAATTAATAATTTAGACCTAACGGACATATATAGAATATTTCATCCCCCAGTAAGCAAATACAATTTTTTCAGCAGCACATGGCTCCTTCTACAAAATAGACCATACATTATGCCACAAGGCAACTCTAAGCAAATATAAAAAAGTAGAGATACTACTCTGCATTCTATCAGACCATAATGCGATGAAATTGAAAATCAATGATAAAACAAGAAATTAAAAAAAAAAAAAAAAACAACTACCCCACCAACTGGAAGCTAAACAACATGCTATTAAATGGACAGGGGGTTGAAGAAGACATCAAGGAGGAGATTAAAACATTCTTAGAGGTAAATGAAAACACAGATACATCGTATAGAAATCTCTGGGACACTATGAAGGCAGTAGTAAGAGGAAAATTTATTGCACTGAGTTCATTCCTTAAAAAAAAAAAAAAACACCAACAAATAAATGACTTAACTTCACACCTCAAAGCACTAGAAAAAGAAGAACTGATTAACACTAAGAGCAGTAGAAGACAGGAAATAATTAAAATCAGAGCTGAAATTAATGAAATTGAGACTAAAGAAACAATTCAAAGTATTGACAAAACTAAAAGTTGGTTCTTTGAAAAAATAAATAAAATTGACAGAACCTTAGCAATGCTAACATAAAGAAGAAGAGGAAAAAACTCAAATTACTAACATCCATGATGAAAAAGGAAATATCACAACACCTCAGATATACAGAGGATAATTAGAAATTACTTTGAAAACTTGTACTCTAATAAAATAGAAAATAGGGAAAACATTGACAGATTTCTAGAGTCTTATGAATTGCCCAAACTGGAACTGGAGGCTATACACAAGTTAAAAAGATCAAACTCAAGAGAGGAAATAGAAGACACAATCAAAAAGATATGAAGTAGAAAGTTCAGGACCTGATAGATTTACAGCCGAGCTCTACAAGAACTAATACCCATGCTCTTCAACTTCTTTCAAGAAATAGGAAAAGAGGGAGCTCTTCCAGACCCTTTCTATGAAGCCAATATTACATTAATTCCAAAGCCAGGCAAAGACACATCCAAGAAAGCAAACTTCAGGCCAATATCTTTAATGAACATATATGCAGAAATCCTCAACAAAATTCAGGCAAATCGAATACAAAAACATACCTAAAAGGATCAAGTGGGGTTTATTCCAGGGATGCAAGGTTGGTTCAACATTCGGAAATCAACAAATATAACACATCACATCAATAGACTTAAAGATAAGAACCATATGGTCATCTCAATAGACGCAGAAAAAGCATTTGACAAAATATAACACCCCTTTATGTTCAAAACACTAGAAAAACTAGGAATAACAAGAACATATCTCAACATTATAAAAGCTATATATGCAAAGCCCCAGGGTAACATTATCTTAAATTGATAAAAATTGAAAGCATTCTCTTTAAAAACTGGAACAAGACAGGATGCCCCCTTTCACTACTGCTATTTAACATAGTACTTGAAACTCTGGCCAGAGCAATTAGACAAACAAAAGAAATTAAAGGCATCCAGACAGGAAAAAAAGAACTCAAATTAGAACTATTTGCTGATGACATAATAATATACCTAGAAGACCCAAAAAAAAACTCTACCACAAAACTTTTACAACTAGTAAATGAATTCGGCAAAGTAGCAGGATACAAAATCAATACCCATAAGTCAAGGTCATGTTTGTACATGAGTGACAAATCCTCTGAAAGTGAAATGATGAAAACTACCCCATTTACAATAGCATCAAAAAATAAAATACCTAGGAATCAACTTAATTAAAGAGGTGAAAGACCTCTACAATGAAAACTATAGAACACCAAAGAAAGAAATTATAGAAGACCTCAGAAGATGGAAAGACCAACCTTGTTCTTGGATAGGCAGAATTAATATTGTCAAAATGTCCATACTACCAAAAGCATTATACAGATTTAATGCAATTCCAATCAAAATTCCAATGACATTCCTCAAAGAAATAGAAAAAGCAGTCATGAAAATCATCTGGAAAAATAAGAGACCCAGAATAGCTAAAGCAATCCTTAGCAAGAGGAGTGAAGCAAGTGGCATCACCATACCAGACTTTAAATTATACTACAGAGCAATAGTAACAAAGACAGCACAGTATTGGCACCAAAACAGACTGGTAGACCAATGGTACAGAATTGAGGACACAGAGACTAATACATATAATTTCAGCTATTTTACATTAGACAAAGGTGCCAAAATGAATGGTGCTGGAAAAACTGGAAATCCATATGAAATAAAATGAAATTAAACCCTTATCTCTCACCATGCACAAAATTCAATTCAAAGTGGATCAAGTACCTAGGAATTAGACCAGAGACAATATGCCTAATAGAAGAAAAAGTAAGCTCCAATTTCCAACATGTTGGATTAAGCCCCAAGTTCCTTCATAAGAATTCTGTAGCACAAGAATTAATATCAAGAATTAATGAATGGGATAGTTTTAAACTAAAAAGCTTCTTCTCAGCAAAAGAAACAATCAGTGAGGTGATACACCTCAATCAGAAGAAGATACACATTTAATCAACAAATACATGAAAAAATGCTCAACATCGCTGGCAATTAGAGAAATGCAAATCAAAACTACTCTAAGATTTCATTTCACTCCAGTCAGAATGGCAGCTATTAAAAACACAAACAACAATAAATGTTGGAGAGGATGTGGGGAAAAAGGCACACTCATACATTGCTGGTGGGAATGCAAAATGGTGCAACTGTTATGGAAAGCAGTATGGAGATTTCTTGAAAAACTGGGAAGGGAACCACCCTATGACCCATCCATCCCACTCCTGGGTCTATTCCCAAAGGACTTTAAAAAAGCATATTACAGTGACATAGCCACTTCAATGTTTATAGCAGCACAATTTAAATAACTAGATTGTGTAATCAACGTAGATGTCCCTCTGTAGATGAGTGGATAAAGAAAATGTGGTATATATACACAATGGGATTTTACTCAGCAATAAAAGATAATAAAATAATGGCATTTGTAGGTAAATGGATGAAGTTGGAGAATATAATGCTAAGTGAAGTTAGTCAAACTCAAAAATCCAAATACCAAATGTTTTCTCTGATATAAGGAGGCTGATTCACAGTGGTGTTGGGTAGGGGTACATAAGAGCATTAGAGGAACACTAGAATGGTCAAAAGGGAGAGAGGGGAAGGGAGGGAGTAAGAGGGAATGGAGGGGAAAAAAGAAAAGGTGGATGAATAGGATGGATATCATTATCCTAAATGCATGACTGAAGGCTTGAATGGTACAAATATATATTGCATACAAACAGTGTTATGTAAAAATATACCCTATATGTTTATTATGAATTATAATGAATACTACTATTATTTTAAAAAAAGAAAAGAAAAGAAAACAAGAAACAAATCAAGGTCATCAATGGCCACCCCCTTGGGACTCTGGGACAGCAGAGAACTGCCCCATGGGTGGGGCATGGGACTTTCTGCTGAATTGCTACACTGGAGCCAGTTTTTATCTTCTCTAATTGCCTTTTTAAAAGTAAAAAGTTAATTGAAAAAAAATTTAAAAATTAAAAAATAAAAATAAAAGGTCCCTTTATCTACCCTGTCTGATTCTTGTTTATAAACTGCTCATTTCAGAAGTTATCCTAGGAGGAAGTAGTGGCACACCAAGAAGCCAAAAACAACCCCTACAGACAAACCTGCTATTTCCTGTTTTCCATCCATTACTACCAGACCCTGCCATTTTTTTTTACAATCACATCAACACAGCTATCCCTGCTTCATCAAATCCAAGCATCAAAATGCATAGTTTCCTCTGGGTCTTGAGTCTTCATCCTGAGTCTCCTATCTCATGGAAAACTTTAACTATATGAACATATCCCATTTTCTGTGGTTAATTCACCTTTGGTTATGGGGAATTCCATCATGACCCTATGAGGAATGAGGAAAGGTATCACACATTTGTGTCCCTTGATATTTATTTTTAATAAAGTTAAAATATTAGATTCAGGTAATTTTTTTACTAGTTTGGGAGGACAATATATCCACCAATGATATTGTTAAAAGATATTATTTATTTATTTTATATTATTTTCCCAGGAAATCTCCATACTGCTTTCCATAGTGGTTGCACCATTTTGTAGTCCCACCAGCAATGTATGAGTATGCCTTTTTCCCCACATCCTCTCCAACATTTATTGTTGTTTGTGTTCTTGATAGCTGCCATTCTGACTGGAGTGAAATGAAATCTTAGAGTAGTTTTGATTTGCATTTCTCTAATTGCCAGCGATGTTGAGCACTTTTTCATGTATTTGTTGATTAAATGTGTATCTTCTTCTGAGAAGTGTCTTTTCAACTCCTTAGCCCATTTATTGATTGGGTTATTTGCTTTTTTGGTGTTAAGTTTTTTGAGTTCTTTATATATTCTAGAAATTAGTGCTCTATCTGATGTGCATATATTAGATATTTGTTCCCAAATTGTTGGCTCTCTATTCACCTCACTGATTGTTTCTTTTGCTGAGAAGAAGCTTTTTAGTTTAAATCTATCCCATTCATTAATTCTTGGTAATAGATTTCTTGGGAAAATGGTAATGGAACCACCCTATGATCCAGCCATCCTACTCCTGGGTCTATTCCCAAAGGACTTAAAAACAGCATATTACAGTGACACAGCCACTTCAATGTTTATAGCAGCACAATTCACAATAGCTAGGTTGTGGAACCAACCTAGATGTCCCTCAGTAGATGAGTGGATAAAGGAAATGTGGTATATATACAAAATGGAATTTTACTCAGCAATAAGAGAGAATAAAATAATGGCATTTGAAGGTAAATGGATGAAGTTGGAGAATATAATGCTAAGTGAAATTAGTCAATCTCAAAAATCCAAATACTGAATGTTTTCTCTGATATAAGGAAGCTAGTTCACAGTGTTGTTGGATGGGGGTACACAGGATTAGAGGAAGACTAGAATGATCAAAGGAAAGGGAGGGGAAAGGAGGGAGCAAGGGGGGAAGGAGGTGGGGGAAAGGAAAAAAAATTGGTGGTGGAATGAGATGGATATCATTATCCTAAATGCATGATTGAAGATCTGAATGGTACTTATATACTTTGTATACAAGCAGTTGTATGTAAAAAGATGCTATACTTGTGCATTATGAATAAGTAAATAAATAATTAAAGTTAAAAAAAGATATATTATTCAGACACATTAAGATTTTAAAGAGATTATTTGAGCAAGTAAGTAGTGTGAGACTACAAATAGCTGGGCTCCTGTGAGAGGTGTGCGGGGGAAAATTCTAAAAGGTATTCATGGAAGCACGTTTGGCTTTAACATGCTTCTTATCCCACATATGTTCTTGCTTATTTTCTGATCCATTTACCTGAATGAGCTACACTCCAGCCTTTACTTCTAGGTTGTATACCAGGCTTCTGGGGATTGGGGGTCTAGACTGCATGAATTGCCCACGGCAAGAGGAATTCTGGTTTCTCTAACACTTAGCAGGAGAATAGGGAGTGACTGACAGGAGCATGGGAGCATGGCAGAAAGACCTTGGTTCTGATGCTGTTGCAGAGTTCTTCCCATGTCCTTTAAATTCAATGTACTCAATGTATTGGTTTTGGAGCCACAAGAGACATGCATATTCATTACAATAACTTAAATGATTTATGGCTGTGAGAGGAAGACTTATATTGGTTTTGTTCATTGTTTATTTAAAATTATGACTATCCAAACTGAGCAATAATTTTAGAGTAGTTTAGTACAAACTCACTGTAGTTACTCCTCTTGAAGTTTTTCCATTTATATCCAGGTTATTTATAAACAATCAGTTTCATAAGTCCAGATAGTACAAAATCCACTTACTGAAAATTCATATCACTGCTTGTGTTCTATGGTGGAGAGAGGAAATATGATGAAACTCACTACTTGGCAACTATGTCACTGGAGTATACTTTGTTCCCAACAGTTTTTATATAAAAAAAGAAACAGTTTTAATAAGTAAAATAAAAAATTCTATGAGAAATATTTAGCATACCTAAGAGAATACTCAAATTCAAGCACTCATTCTTATTAATGTGCAAATAAAGCATTAATGAAGCTTATCTATTTATTAAAGTAGGACCTAAAAGACCTCCACTTGGCAGCACATCGTCAGCATTGTTCAGAATGGATGAACAATGGATGAACAACAATACTGCATTGTCTCTAAAATTCCATAATTCAATTTACATTTTAAATTCAGACAGGCCGACCATGTTCTAATTTGGAGTTTTAGTCTACTAGTCTTTTACAAATAGAGATGTCAGTTACTAGAAATTTATGAAAACAATCAAAACGTATTGTAGTGTGGAATTTGGTTCTAGTATTTTACAGAAATGTGATGAATGTAAATTAAAGAGACTAGGTTGAATAGTAATTGCTGTGGTCACAGACATATTTGCTGTAACAGTTCACGTTAAGTGTCAATGCAGTACAACACCGTAGATAAAATATGTAGGTACACATTTTACTGCAAGAAAGAAATGCAATCCTTCAGCCTTTCCTCTCAAGTAGCCTTGTGTTTTGGTGAATTTCATTGTGGAGCCATCATCTTGCATGACCCTAAGCCTACATAAGTCTTAGATCTCAGACCTTGTTAAGCAGTGAACCTATTTGAGGTACACTAAACTGATGTCACATTGTGATAGTAGTTATTAAGGTAGATTTCCAGTTTCCTTCCATAAGCAATGAATGCCTAACACCTGTTTTAACTGGAAGGCACTTCCTCCTTGTTTTTTATTATACTCTCACACTTATGAGTTGAGGAGGCTCACTAAACTCTCTAGAGCTCTAGGACTCTCCCCATGCATATTGTTATCTTTAGCCACCAAATACAGTACTATTGGAGGTCTTTGCTTCTCCTTTCACAGTAGGTGTTTATATGTTCTATGGATCGGTCCCTACAAAACTGTTGAATACTAATGGGATTGGTCTTTCAGGGTGGGCATATGATACTATGGAAGAAAGAAATATAGTCATAATTTTTCTTACAAAATAATTTGTTCTTTCACCATAGGAAAAATGCAGCTACATTGAAGTCAACTAAAAGAAGCACATTTCTATGTTCATAATCCTGAACAAATATTTTGTGTAAATATTAACCTTGCTCCACCATCATTATTCCAGAAAACAAATTTAAATGACTAAAATTTGTTTACATTGGATTGTGGTACAGCGGGAAGGCACTTTTTTTAAAAAAAAAAATATTTATTTATTTGCTTTAGTTGTACACAATGCGTTTATTTGTATGTGGTGCTGAGGATCGAACCCGGGCCACGCACGCGCTAGGCGAGTGCTTTACCACTGAGCCACAACCCCAGCCCTCCCAGTATCTTTTTTTTTTTTTTAATAATTTTTAATGTGTACAACAACTCATAGTGCATAAATTTAGCATCTTTTTACATTCAACTGTTTGTATACAAAGTATATTTGTACAGTTCAGGTCTTCAATCATGCATTTAGGAAAATGATATCCGTCTCATTCAACCACCTTTTCTTTTTTTTTTTCCTTTTCTCCCCCTCCCTCCCCCTTGCTCCCCCCCTTACCCTCCCTTCTTTTTGACCATTCTAGTGTTCCTCTAGTCCTCCTATGTACCCCCCCGTCCAACAATACTATGAACTAGCCTCCTTATATCAGAGAAAACATTTGGTACTTGGATTTTTGAGACTAAGTTCACTTAGCATTATGTCTTCCAACTTCATCCGTTTGCCTGCAAATGCCATTAATTTATTTTCTTTTATTACTGAGTAAAATTCCATTGTGTGTATATACCACATTTTCTTAATCCACTCATTTATTGAGGGACATCTATGTTGGTTCCACAACCTAGCTATTGTGAATTGCGCAGCTACAAACATTGAGATAGCTGTGTCACTGTAATATGCTGTTTTTAAGTCCTTTGGGAATAGACCCAGGAGTGGGATGGCTGGGTCATAGGGTGGTTACATTCCCAGTTTTCCAAGAAATCTCCATACTGCTTTCCATAACGTTTGCACCATTTTGCAGTCCCACCAGCAATGTATGAGTGTGCCTTTTTCCCCACATCCTCTCCAACATTTATTGTCGCTTGTGTTCTTGATAGCTGCCATTCTGACTGGAGTGAAGTGAAATCTTAGAGTAGTTTTGATTTGCATTTCTCTAATTACCAGCGATGTTGAACATTTTTTCATGTATTTGTTGATTAATCATGTATCTTCTTCTGAGAGGTGTCTTCTCAATTCCTTAGCCCATTTATTGATTGGGTTATTTTTTTTTTTTTTTAGTGTAAAGTTTTTTGAGTTCTTTATATATTCTAGAGATTAGTGCTTTATCTGATGTGCATGTGTTAAATATTTGTTCCCAATTAGTTGGCTCTCTATTCACCTCACTGATTGTTTCTTTTGCTGAAAAGAAGCTTTTTAGTTTAAACCTATCCCATTCATTAATTCTTAGTAGTAATTCTTGCGCTACAGGATTCTTATTAAGGAACTTGGGGCCTAATCCGACATGTTGGAAATTGGAGCTTACATTTTCTTCTATTAGGCTTATTGTCTTTGGTCTAATTCCTAGGTCCTTGATCCACTTTGAATTGAGTTTTGTGCATGGTGAGAGATAAGGATTTAATTTCAATTTGTTGCATATGGGTTTCCAGTTTTCCCAACACCATTTGTTGAAGAGGCTATCCTTTCTCCACTGTACATTTTTGGCGCCTTTGTCTAATATAAGATAGCTGAAATTATATGTATTAGTCTCTGTGTCCTCAATTCTGTACCATTGGTCCACCAGTTTGCTTTGGTGCCAATACCATGCTGTTTTTGTTACTATTGCTCTATAGTATAATTTAAGGTGCGGTATGGTGATGCCCCCTGCTTCACTTTTCTTGCTCAGGATTGCTTTGGCTATTCTGGGTCTCTTATTTTTCCAGATGAATTTTATGACTGCTATTTCTATTTCTTTGAAGAATGACATTGGGATTTTGATTGGAATTGCATTAAATCTGTATAATGCTTTTGGTAGTATGGACATTTTGACAATATTAATTCTATCTATCCAAGAGCAAGGTAGGTCTTTCCATCTTCTGAGTTCATCTATAATTTCTTTCTTTAGTGTTTTATAATTTTCGTTATAGAGGTCTTTCACCTCTTTTGTTAGGTTGTTTCCCAGGTATTTTATTTTTTTTGATGCTATTGTAAATGGGGTAGTTTTCATCATTTCCCTTTCAGAGTCATTGTTGCTGATGTAAAAAAATACCTTTGACTCATGTGTATTGATTTTGTATCCTGCAACTTTGCCAAATTCATTTACTAGTTGTAAAAGTTTTCTGGTAGAGTTTTTTGGGTCTTCTAGGTAGATTATCATGTCATCAGCAAATAGTGCTAATTTGAGCTCTTCTTTTCCTATGTGGATCCCTCTAATTTCTTTTGTCTGTCTAATTGCTCTGGCCAGAGTTTCCAGTACTATGTTAAATAGCAGTGGTGAAAGGGGGCATCCCTGTCTTGTTCCAGTTTTTAGAGGGAATGCTTTCAATTTTTCTCCATTTAAGATAATGTTAGCTCGGGGCCTTGCATAAATAGCTTTTATAATGTTGAGATATGTTCCTGATATTGCTAGTTTTTCCAGTGTTTTGAACATAAAGGTGTGTTGTATTTTGTTTAATGTTTTTTCTGCGTCTATTGAGATGATCATATGATTTTTGTCTTTAAGTCTATTTATGTGGTGTATTATGTTTATTGATTTCCGAATGTTGAACCAGCCTTGCATCCCTGGGATAAACCCCACTTGATCATGGTGCACTATCTTTTTGATATGTTTTTGTATCTGATTTGCCAGGATTTTGTTGAGGATTTTTGCATCTATGTTCATTAAAGATATGGGCCTGAAGTTTTCTTTTTTGGATGTGTCTTTGCCTGGCTTTGGAATTAATGTGATATTGGCCTCATAGAAAGAGTCTGGAAGAGCTCCCTCTTTTTCTATTTCTTGAAATAGTTTGAAGAGCATTGGTATTAGTTCTTCTTTGAAAGTCTTATAGAACTCGGCTGTAAACCCATCAGGTCCTGGACTTTTCCTTGTTGGTAGCTTTTTGATGGCATCTTCTATCTCTTCGCTTGTAATCGATCTGTTTAAGTTGTGTATAGCCTCTGTTTCCATTTTAGGCAAATCATACGACTCAAGAAATCTGTCAATGCTTTCAATATTTTCTGTTTTATTAGAATATAAGCTTTCAAAGTAATTTCTAATTATCTTCTGTATATCTGAGGTGTTTGTTGTGTTATTCCCTTTTTCGTCATGAATGTTAGTAATTTGAGTTTTTTCTCTTCTTTTTGTTGGCATTGCTAAGGGTCTGTCAATTTTGTTTATTTTTTTCAAAGAACCAACTTTTAGTTTTGTCAATTCTTTGAATGGTTTCCTTAGTCTCAATTTCATTAATTTCTGCTCTGATTTTAATTATTTCCTGTCTTCTACTGCTCTTGGTGTTGGTCTGTTCTTCTTTTTCTAGTGCTTTGAAGTGTGATGTTAAGTCATTTATTTGTTAGTTTTTTTTCCTCTTAAGGAATGAACTCAGTGCAATGATTTTTCCTCTTACTACTGCCTTGATAGTGTCCCAGAGATTTCTATACGTTGTATCTGTGTTCTCATTTACCTCTAGGAATTTTTTAATCTCCTCTTTGATGTCTTCTTCAACCCCTTGTTCATTCAGTAGCATGTTGTTTAGCTTCCAGTTGTTGAAGTTGTTTTTCTTAATCCTTGTTTTGTCATTGATTTCCAATTTCATCCCTTTATGGTCTGATAGAATGCAGGGTAGTATCTCTATTTTTTTATATTTGCTGAGAGTTTCCTTATGACCTAATATATGGTCTATTTTGGAGAAGGAGCCATGTGCTGCTGAGAAAAAAGTGTATTCGTTTACTGAGGGATGATATATTCTATATATGTCCATTAGGTCTAAATTGTTAATTGTTTTAAGTAAGCTTAAAGTTTTTTTTTTTTTTTTTTTTTTTTTTTTGGTACTGGGGATTGAACTCAGGGGCCCTTGAATACTGGGCCACATCCCCGGCCCTTTTTTTTTTGTATTTTATTAGAGACAGGGTCTCACTGAGTTGCTAAGTGCCTCGCCATTGCTGAGGCTGGCTCTGAACTCGCGATCCTCCTGCCACAGCCTCCCAAGTGCTGGGATTACAGGCGTGCGCCACTGCACCCGGCAAGCTTAAAGTTTCTTTGTTTAGCTTTTGTTTGGATGATCTATCCATTGGTGAGAGAGGTGTGTTGAAGTCCCCTAGAATAACTGTGTTGTGGTCTATTTTACTCTTGAACTTGAGAAGAGTTTGTTTGATGAAGGTAGGTGCTCCATTATTTGGGGCATATAGATTTATGATTGTTATATCCTGTTGATGAATGTTTACCTTAAGTAGAAAGAAACATCCATCTTTGTCCCTCTTGATTAGTTTTAGTTTGAAGTCTACCTTATTTGATATGAGGATGGAAACCCCTGCTTGTTTCCGCTGGCCATGTGAGTGATAAGACTTTTCCCAGCCTTTCATTTTCAGTCTGTTGATGTCTTTTTCTATGAGGTGTGTTTCTTGGAGACAGCAAAGTGTTGGGTCATTTCTTTTAATCCATTCTGATAATCTGTGTCTTTTGATTGGCGAGTTTAGGCCATTAACATTCAGGGTTATTATTGAGATGTGATTTTTATTCCCTTCCATTTTTATTTGAATTATGGTCTTTTGCTCGATTTGGTTTCTCTTCTGGTTGGTATTTCCCTTAGTTTAATATCTCCGTTTGTTGATTTTCATTGTTATCTTTCTCTTCTTCTTCATGAAAAATGTTGCCCAGGATGTTCAGAAGTGCTGGCTTTTGAGTTGTGAAACCTTTTAACTTTTGCTTGTCGTGGAAGATTTTTATTTCATCTTCAAATCTAAAGCTCAATTTTGCTGGATATAAGATTCTTGGTTGACATCCCTTTTCTTTCAGAGCTTGAAATATGCTATTCCAGGATCTTCTTGCTTTTAAGGTCTGGGTTGAAAAATTTGAACATAGTCTGATTGGTTTCCCCCTATATGTGATCTGCTTCCTTTCTCTTGAGGCTTTTAGTATTCTCTCCTTGCTCAGTATATTAGGCATTTTCACTATAATGTGTCTTGGTGTGGATCTGTTGAGATTTTGTTTGTTTGGTGTTCGGTATGCCTCTTGAACTTGGTTTTCCCATTCATTCCTCAGTTTGGAAAATTTTCTGTAATTATTTCATTAAATAAATTACTCATTCCTTTGGCTTGAAACTCTGCCCCTTCCTCTATGCCAATCACTCTTAAGTTTGGTCTTTTTATGCTGTCCCATAATTCTTGGATGTTATGTTCTTGATTTCCAACGAGTTTTGCCGTATAGTCTAAATTCTTCTCTAGGACATATATTTTGTCTTCATTATCTGAGGTTCTTTCTTCCAAGTTGTCTACTCTGTTGGAGATGCTTTCAATTGAATTTTTATTTTGGTTTATTGCTTCTTTAATTTCTGGAATTTCTATTTGGTTTCTCTTTAGAGCCTCTATTTCCCTATTGAAGTAATCTTTTACTTCCTGTATTTGTTTTTGGAGTTCTTTGTCAAAATGATCTTTTGCCTCCTTTACTTGCTCCCTCATCTCATATTTTAGTTCATTCTTAAGTTCCCTAAATATTTGGCATATGTAATTTCTAAATTCCATCTCTGGCATTTGACCAACTGTTTTTGTCATGAAATCTACTGATGAGGAATCTTGATTTGTTTATGTCATTTTCTTCCCTTGTTTTTTCATGCTGCTTGTGTGTCTTTTCTTCCTGCACTGTGGGACCTTGACTGTTTCGATTTTACCTTAATGCCTTATGTTGTTCCTGTAGTACAATGCTATCAGATCCCCTTATAATTCCTTTACACTTTAAAACCTATCACTTTCTATTCAGAAAATTCATGTTTGATCACAATGTACAGATTTGGTTAACCCAGATATTATTTCCAATTTACTCTGTACGCTTCTGATGGGGTTTTATAGCTTCAAGTATTGGATACAGAGGTATTATGTTTAAGAAGAAGGAAGTGTCTTGAATTGTTCTTTCTTGGAAAGTATGAAAAGAGACTTCTATTGAAGTGATTTATTGGAAGTGGTTTAGTATCAGTAGACGAGAGAAGAAAGAGAATGGAGTAGACAATTAGGTAGAAAGACAAATTTATATATAAAGTAAGATGGAAAAGAAAAAATGTTAAAAGAGTAGAAATTGGTGTAAGAGAGAGGAGAGAGAGAATCAAGAAAATAGAGAGTAAACTATATATAACACCGCTTTGCTATCCAGTTCAATTGCACCGGTTCTAGAAATCCCAAGTTCTGCATAAACTTGGTTTTGCCTCTTTTTAGTATGCACTGGCAGGTTGCAAATATGAAAGATGAAGGAGGAAGAAGAGATCCCAAAGTGAGAAGGAAGAAAAGAAGGAATGAAAAAAGGAGCAGAAGCAAACAAACACACTGACAATTAATGCAAAAAAAAAAAAAAGCAAAACAAAACAAAGCCAAAAAAATAAAAGAAAAACAAACAAACAAAAACCCCAAAAACCAATAAAACAAGCAAACCAACCAAAAAAAAAAAAAAAAAGTCGAACCCCAAGTCTCAAACAAAACGGGCCCTGGGAAGCCCTCCTCTCTTTTCCCTTTCCAGTTTAAGCCAACTGCATCAGACCACGTCCAGACAGTCTGCGACCCTGTCAGTGGAGTCAAGTCTGCTCCCTAGATCAGTGGTCAAATGGCTCAGGGGAAGATTGGCTCCGGGCTGTTGTGTGTCAGCAGATGAATGGCACCAGGAAGGGGACCCTCCAGAAGGCACCCTTTCCCCATGCCCACCCACAGTTGTAGCTTCTTGTGGCCGCTGGGCTGGCCTCAGACACGCCCTCCCCTGCTGGTTACCTGAGCCTCACCCAGGTGTGCGCTGCCTTCAGAGCACTGGGGCTCCCTGGATGTCTGCAGCTGTTTGTCTCCTCAGTCTTTTCCCCTTTGTCTGGGTGAGCCACTGTACTTCTCAAAGAGGGCGGTGTTCTCCTCCCATTCAACAGCAGCTCTGCAGACCATTGTTTCAGTCCAGATCGTGCGGGATCGGCTTGGCAAGCAGTGCAAAATAGCTCCACGTGGACACCGCCCACGCCTCTAGGCCTCTTTCTATCCCTCCTCCCCGATTGGTTTCAAAGCTGCTGGGTGGATCGTCTCCTTGCCGAGATGGTATTGGCCCCTGCGCCTGCAGCGCAGACAGCGCTGCTTTGGACTGTGGACCGCTGTGACTCTGCCCCTGCTTGTTGTGGTTCAGAGAACCTTGTATTTCGCTGTCCAGAGGTGCAGGAATGTCTCGGCTCCCTTTCAGTTGGAATAGAACCGCCAGCAATGCGCTCAAACTTCCCACTCGGCGTCCTTCAGCAACTGTGTCCAGAGAGCACCTCCCTCCTGTCAGCCATCTTCCCAGGATCCTCTCCCAGTTGGGAAGGCACTCTTTTAAGGAAGAAAATGCCTCAATGAAAGTGTAAATCTTGGATCCAAACGCATATGTGAAATGTGAATATATCATGTATGAATTATTGTGAAATTTCCAAAAATATACTAAAAAAGTGATGATATGTTGAGTATTTACAATAAGCCAAATGCAGTTTGAAAAAAAATTTCATGTAGGTTCAAATATATATTTATTGCCATTTCTAAAGAATTGGTAAATTAAAAATAATGCTGAAAAGATTAGAGTTGAAATCAATAAAATTGATAATAAGAAAACAATAAATAGTTGCTCAGGAGGCTGAGGCAGAAAGATTACAAGTTCAAAGCCAGCCTCGGCAATTTATTTTGGAAGCCCTATGCCATTTAGTGATACCATGTCTCAAAATAAAAAATCTAACAAAAATAGCTGGAGTTGTAGCTTAGTAGTTAATTGTTCCTGGGTTCAATCCCTGGTACAAAAAAAAAAAAAAAAAAAAAAAAAAGATAGAAAACAGTAACAGGATCTGCTCCAACCTGCATGGCCATTAATTCAGAACACCAGTGAGGGGCAATGGGGGATGAAGAAAAGAAAATCAAGCACACATAGAGAAAAAACTGGAGCCAGGTGGATCTCCATCCCCTGATGAGGGATGAATGACTCAGAACTAGCTTAGTATGTTTATTGTATAGGTCTTAATATCAAAAGGGTTTTCTGTGAGAGATTTTCTTCAAAGCAAGAAGGCTGAAAATACGAAGCCCAATTATAATTATCTTTTTTCACTCATAATTCTCTACCCCCTGGAAGCTGGTATCTGAACTCAGGGTCAACACTGATAGGGCTGTGCCTAGCACAAACCTCCTTTAAGCAGGGCATCACCATAACAACTGGGCAGTCTTAACTTGCACCTTTGTACATGAAGTTCTCTGTGCACGCATCCTCCTGCTGCTGGACAATCAGAGATTGTGATTCACATCACTGCTCCCAGCAAGGATGAATGTAACCAAGAGCCTGTTCTTTGAAAAGAAATATAAGATTGACAAACCCTTAGGCTAACTCACCAAAAGAAAGAGAGAGAAGACACAAATCAACCATATCAGAGATAAAAAAGGAGATATCACCACAGACCCCTTCAGAAATCCAGAAGATTATCGGAACCTATTTTGAAAATTTTTATTCCAAAAACTGGATAATATGGAAAATATTGAACATTTCTAGACACATATGACAACCCAAATTGAATCCAGAAGATACAGAAAACCTAAACATACCAAAATGAAATAATAAAATTGAAGCATCAATTAAAAGCCTTCCATGAAAGAAAAGCCCAGGTGGATTCTCAACTGAGTTCTATCAGACCCTTACAGAAGATCAAACACAAGTCTTTCCCAAATTATCCCATGATTTGAAAGGAAAGCAATACTCACAAATACATTTTATGAATCCAGTGTAACCTGGTTTCTAAAACTAGACAAAAATGTATCAAGAAAAGAAAAGTGGGGACCAATCTCCCTGATGAACATAGATACAAAAATCCTTAATAAAATATTAGCAAATCTCATTCTAAACTTCATCAAAAAGCTAATACACCATTATCAAGTGGGTTTCATTGCAGGGGTGCAAGTTTTGTTCAACATATACAAATCAATAAATGTAATTCACCACTTAAACTGAATTAAGAACTGGATTAACATGAGGAACAAATGAACCTTTGTTGGAACTCCATGTCTGCCAAGGGGGCAGGCTCTGGCTGCTTACCACGCCCTAGTAGGACCGGGGCTGAGCCAAGGGGTGTGGCTATGACGTAGCGTGAGAGACCCGACCGTCCTGCTGGCTGATTGGCTAGTTCTAGGCCTATTTAAGTTCAGTGCCTTGCCAATAAATCTGAGTTTTCTGGATTCTCGCTTGCTATACAAAAACTCCCTGGGTGTGGCGTGGTTTTCTGTTCATCAGACAGAGGTTCACCCAGCTATTTTTGCCCTTATGTCCACCCTCGCCGGGTAAGTTACATTTTTCCTTCTGCGGGCAGAGGAAAAACTCCCTTTTAGGGCCCAAAAGGGGGTGTAGCTTAGAACTCGGCCCCATTCATAACTCAGCTACCCCGGCAAACCTTAACATTGTAAAGGCCATTTTATGACAGACTCAAAGCCAACATTATACTGAGTGTAGAAACAAATAGCATTACCTCTAAAATCAGTAACAAGGCAAGTCTGTCTATTTTCACCACCCTTATTCAATATAATCTTTGAAACGTTATGCAGAGCAATTAGGCAAGAAAAGAAAATCAAAAGGATACAAATTGGTAAAGAAGAAATCAAACTATCTCTGTTTGCCAGCTATATAATCCTATATCCAGAAAACACCCAAAACTCCATCAAAAGACTTCTGGAGCTTATGAATTAGTTTATCAAAGTAACAGGAAACAAGTTTAACACAGATAAATCAATAGCTTTCCTATACTTCAACAGTGATAAGCTGAGGAAGAAATCAGGAAAAACATCCCATTGGCAATAAACTCACCCACAACAAACAAAGAATCCTTAAGAATTAATATAATCGAGAGATCCAAGATGGCAGGCTATAGGGAGGCTTCATTCTCTGTCACTCTGTAAGCTGGGAGTCAAGTAGTGGGAATACTGTTTCTCTATGAGTTATTAGAGAACCCCAGACAGCTGCTCCTGCACAGGCATCAGCACCCGCACAGAACTCCTGGCCACTGCTTCCATGTAGGACACCCACCGTGCCATTGCCCACACACAGGACTTCTGGCTGCCACTCCTATGTGGACCCCAATCTACAATGTGGGGCTCCCTGATTGCCTCCATCTTGGGACACTGCAACCACTACAATGTCCCCAACACGTGGTGGCCTGCACCTGGGAACACCCCACAGGGTCTGGAGACAGCCGCCAGCCGCAACACTGCTAGCCACAGAAAAGCATTTCTGAGCATGTCGCCCAATGCCACCCTCTACCCCCACCAGACCTGATACCCCATTGCTGAAAGCAGCTGCTTCCATCTTGGGACACCTTTCTTGCCATTTTTGTTTGGGGCAACTTCCAGCTTGGGACACCGGCTGGGGTTGAGAAGCAAAATCAAGGTACTTATAGTCCCTAACTACCCACTCTCCCTGGCAGCTACTAACCCGCCACAGTGCTCGCAGCTACATGGCCAGTCTGTATCTTGCAAAGCCTGGTCCTGAACTGCCCAATACAAAAACAGCTCTCCCAAACAGTTGCACAGCCCCCAGAGCACAGCCCACAGACCTCTGGAGAGAGAGGTTCCTGACTGAGAAGGAGAAAGGGAGGGGGTGATTGAGATACAGTTTAGACACTAAATTAGAGACCAGGAATTGTGTGGTCTATAGGCAATATAAGAAGATAAGATTAGGCACCCACATCACATGAGCTGGCCCCAAAGGAAATCCTTGGCGTGTAGTCTCCCATTAGGGAAAGGCAAATGCTATAACTCACCTTCAGGAGCGCCATCTCCAAGACCAATCCTCCCACCCTAATAACCTTAACCATCCTGAGGGTGGAGATATCAGCAAACAAGAGACAACCCTACCTACTGGATGAGAAGGAAAGCAGGAAGGATACCAATCTCCAATATAAACAATCCTTATATCTTCCTTCAAGATTTTTTTTCTTCTCTCTCTCTCTCTCTCTCTCTACTCCCACCAACACTTTCCCAACATTTGTAAAACCAAGATCTTTTCATGAATTAGGCTACTAAGGACTGGGATGTCTGAATAGTATATTACAGTTGTGTTGAATATTCTTTAATCTTCTATTTTTACATTTTTAAAATTTTTCTCCGTATTTATGTTTGCTATTTGTACTCTCTCTATTGTCTTCCCACTTACATATATCATCCTTTATTGTCTCCTCCAAATCATTCTCTCTTTATTCTCCTGCTACTAACCAATTTCTTTACTCTTTCACACTTCCTAAGATCTAATAACTCTATATCCTCACCTCCTACCCTCTTAACATCTCATCCTACACCTCACCCCTAGTTCTTTGTTCACCATCAGAAACCACAGACCATTTTGCAAACCTACTGTTTATATTGTAGATAATAATTGAACTCACCATTTCTGTTTATTGTGACAAAACTGTAAACATCTTAACAGCAGCTCTTTGGTTTAAGGCTGTATATTGTTTGTGTTGGCATCTGTTAATATTGTTCTCCCCCTTAAAGGAGAGGTATTGGAACCCTGCAGGGAACCTATAAACTTATAGGGTGAAAATAGTAAGGCCTCGGATCTGCAGTGCTAGAAGGTAAAACACATGAACATGTAAAAATAAGGAAAGAAAGTGCCTCAAACAAACCAAGATACTACATTATTATAATCTATGAGCAGCACAACAGAAGAAATAACAGAGAAGGAATTCAGGCAGTACATGATTAAAATGTTTTGTGAATTAAAGGATGATATAAGAGAGCAAATACAGGTAACAAAAGATCATTTCAGTAAAGAGTTACATAAACAAATACAGGAAGCAAAAGATTACTTCAACGAACAGATACTTAAAAAAAAAAAAAAAAAAAAGAACAACCACCACCATGAAATATGGGATAACATAAAATGACCAAATTTAAGAAATACTGAGATAGAGGAAGGCATAGAATTCCAAACCAAAGAAATGAACAATATAATCAATGAAATAATATCAGAAAATTTTCCAAACCTGAAGAATAAATTGGGAAACCAAATACAAGAGGCTCACAGGATTCCAAGTGTACAAAATCACAACAGATCCACAGCAAGACACATTATAATGAAAATGCCTAGTATACAGAATAAGGAGAGACTTTTAAAAGCAACAAAAGAAAGAAATCAGATTACATATAGGGGAAAACCAATTAGGATATCTGCAGATTTTTCAACCCCGACAGTGAAAACTAGAAGATCCTGGGACAACATATACCATGCTCTGAAAGAAAATCTTATATCTAGCAAAATTAAGCTTTAGATTTGATGATGAGATAAAAACCTTCCATGATAAACAATAGTTAAAAGGATTTACAACTAGAAAGCGTGCACTACAGAACATCCTTGGCAAAATATTCCATGATGAGGAAATGAAAAAGAAAAACAATGAAAATCAGCAAAGGGAGGTATTACATTAAAGGAAAAACCAATCAAAGGAGAAACCAAGTCAAGTTAAATACCAAAAATAAACAAAAATGACCAGGAATAGATATCATGTTTCAATACTAATGCTGAATGTTAATGGCATAAACTCACCAATTAAAAGACATAGACTGAGAGATTTGATTAAAAAAGAAAAAGACCCAACAATATGATGCCTTCAAGAGAGTCATCTCATAGGAAAATATGACCACAGACCGAAAGTGAAAGATTGGAGGAAAACATACCACTCATGTGGACTGTGAAAAGAAGCAGGGGTTTCCAACCTCATATTAAATAAAATAGACTTCAAGCCAAAGTTAATTAAAAGGGATAAAGAAGGTAATTTCATACCGCTTAAGGGAACCATGCATCAACAAGACATGACAATTATAAATATATATGCCCCAAATAATGGAGCATCCATGTTCATCAAACAAACTCTTTTTAAGTTCCAGGGTCAAATAGACCACAACACAATAATTCTGGGTGACTTTAACACACCTTTTTCACCACTGGATAGATATTCTACACAAAAGCTAAACGAAGTAACTATAGAACTCAATAATACAATCAATAAATTAAGACTTAGCAGACATATGTAGACTATTTCATCCATCAGTGAATACAGTTTCTTCTCAGCAGCACATGGATGCTTTTCGAAAATAGACCATATATTATGCCACAAAGCAACTCTTAGAAAATACAGAAAGGTAGAGATATTACCCCGCATTCTATCAGATCATAAGAAATGAAATTATAAATCAATAATAAAATAAAAAAATATAAGCTCCTCCAAAACCTGGAGACTAAATAATATGCTATTGAATGAAGAATGGGTTGCAAAAGACAACAAAGAGGAGATTAAAAAATTCTTACAGGTAAATGAGAATATTGATACAACATATCAAAATCTCTGGGACTCTGTGAAGGCAGTACTAAGAGGAAAGTTTATTGCATGGAGCTCATTCCTTAAAAGAAGAAAAAGTCAACAAATAAATGACCTAATACTATATCTAAAAGCCCTGGAAAAAGAAGAACAAATCAACACCAAAAAGTAGAAGAAGACAGGAAATAATTAAAATCAGTGCTGAAATCAAAGAAATTGAAACAAAAGAAACAACTGAAAAATTGACAAAATGAAAAGATGGTTCTTTGAATAAAATAAATATAATTGATAAACACTTAACCATGCCAACAAAGAGAAGGAGAGAGAAAACTTGAATTACTAACATCAGTGATGAAAAAGGAAATATCACCATGTACACTACAGAAATACAGAAGATAATTAGAAATTATTTTGAAAATTTGCATTTCAATAAAATAGAAAATATTGAAGGCATCAACAAATTTCTAGAGTCATATGATTTTCCCAAACTGAATCAGGATGATATACACAAGTTAAACAGATCAATTTGAAGTAAAGAAATAGAAGATGCCATCAGAAGCCTACATACCAAGAAAAGCCCAGGACAAGATGGATACACAGCTGAGTTCTATAAGACCTTCAAAGAACTAATACCAATACTCCTCAAATTATTTCCTGAAATATAAAAAGAGGGAACACTTCCATATTATGAGGCCAGTGTCACTCTGTATTCCAAAACCAGACAAAGACACATCAAAAAAAGAAAACTTCAGATTGTGCTTTTACAATGAGATCTGGAAACAATCAGTGAGGTGAATAGAGAGGCTACAAAATGGGAGTAAATTTTTACCACATGCACATCAGATAGAACACTAATCTCCAGGATATATAAAGAACTCAAAAATCTTAACACCAAATAATAATAATAATAATAATCCATTCAATAAATGGGCCAAGGACCTGAACAGACACTTCTCAGAAGAAGATATACAATAATCAACAAATATATAAAACAATGTTTGACATCTCTAGCAATTAGATAAGTGCAAATCAAAACTACTCTAAGATTTCATCTAACTCCAATCAGAATGGCAGTTATTAAGAATACAAACAACAATAAGTGTTGGTGAGGATGTGGGGGAAAAGGCACACTCATACATTGCTGGTGGGACTGCAAATTGGTGCAAACAATGTGGAAAGCAGTACATAGATTTCTGAGAAAACTTGGAATTGAACCACCATTTGACCCAGCTATCCCACTCCTTGGTTTATAACCAAAGGACTTAAAAATAGCATACTACAGTGACACAGCCACATCAATGTTTATAGCAGCACAATTCACAATAGTTAAATTGTGGAACCAATGCAGAATCTCTTCAATAGATGAATGGATAAAGAAAATGTGGTATATATACACAATAGAATACTACTCAGCATTAAAAGAGAATAAAATCATGGCATTTTTAGGTAAATGGACAGAGTTGGAGAATATTATGCTGAGTGAAGTAAGCCAATCCCAAATAAACAAATACTTTGATATGTGGATGCTGATCCATAATGGGGATGGGCGGGGGAAGCATGGGAGGAACGGGGGAACTCTAGATAGGGCAAAGGGAAAAAGGGGAGGGAAGGAAAGGGAGGGAGCATTGGGGTAGTGAAGATGGTAGAATGAGATAGACATCATCACCCTAAGCACATGTATGAAGACATGAATGGTGTGACTCTACTTTGTATATAACCAAAGACATGAAAAATTGTGCTCTATATGTGTAATATGAATTGAAATACATTCTGCTCTCATGTATATCAAATTAGAATAAATAAATGAATTTTTTAAAAATAATGTGACCAAGGATACAAAGAACTATATAATAAACATTATGGAACACTGAAGAAAGAAAGAATTGAAGAAGACCTTAGCAGATAGAAAGATCTCCCATGTTCTTGGATATAGGGAATCAATATTATCAAAATGGCCATAGTACTAAAGCAATATACCCATTCAATACAGTGCCCATCAAAATGCCAGTGACATTCTTCAAAGGATTAGAGAACATAATTTTTAAATTCATTTGTAAGAATAAGAGACCCAGAATAGCCAAAGCAATATTAAATAAGAAAAGTGAATCAGGAGGCATCACAGTACCTGATCTGAAATTATACTACATAGCTGTAGTAACAAAAACAGCATGGGATCGTCATCAAAATAGACATGAAGACCAATGAAATAGAAGACAGAGAGAAATCCACATACCTATAGCTATCTGATATTTGACAAAGGTGCAAAAAATATATTTTGGAGAAAAAACATCCTTTGAACAAATAGTACTGGGAAAACTGGATAGCTATGTAAGCTGCCTGGTACCGAAAACCGGGAGGAAAAACTCTCGGAGGCAGAGTTAAGCTTTTACTACTTTTACTTCTACTTTTCTTAGAGCTTAGAGAGGGAAAGAAAGATTTTTAGAGAGAAAGATTAAAGCGAGCTTTTCTTCTTGTCTTCTTAGCTTAGAGTTAGAGTCTTAGAGAAAAAGAAAGATAGAGCTTCTTCTTAGCTTAGAGTCATAGTTAGAAAGATAGAAAGATAGAGCTTAGCTTAGAGAAAGATTAGAGCTTCTTTCTTCTCTCTTCTTTCTTCCTTCTTCTTTCTTCTGTCTTCTGTCTTCCTCAGGAGCCTCGGCCTAACTCTGACCAGTCATTACTTCTTCTATCTGGTTTCTCTTCTGTCTTCTATCTGGTTTCTCTTCTGTAACCGCTCTGCCTACGTTCTGGCCGCTCTGATTCTTCTGACCGACCGAGTGACTGCCCGGCTGACTGAATTCTCTGTTCTCCTAACTCGGACCGCTTTCACCCGGTTATATACCTTCAGCTTTGCGGGTGCCTACAGGTGCGTCACATACATATCAGGTGGAACTTATGGCTTCCAGCTAGCTACAACAGCCCTTCCTAATTAGGGCTCCTTCATAGCTACATGTAAAAAAAAAAAAAAAATGAAATTAGTTCCCTATCTCTCACCCTGCACAAAGCTTGAATCTAAATGGATCAAAGGCTTAGGAATTAGACACGAACCTTTAAAACTGCTAAGAGAAAACATAGTGCCAACACTTTATCATATAGGTGCTAACACCAACTTCCTTAATAAGACCTCCAAAATGCAAGAAATAAAACCAAGAATCAACAAGTGGGATAACATCAAATTAAAAAAATGTCTGCACTGCAAATGAAATGATTAAAAGCATGGAAAGAGAGCCTACTGAATGGGGCAAAATCTTGCCCAGCTACTCCTTCAATAAGAGATTAATAACCCACATGTACAAAACCTCAAAAAACTTAACACTAAAAAAAATTTTTTAAAAAATAAGCCATTCAATAAATGGGAAAAAAAACTAAAGTTCTCAAAAGAATAAGCACAATGGCCAACAAACAGATATAGAATTGTTCAGCATCTCTAGGAATCAGGAAAATGTAAATCAAAACTACAATAAGATTTCATCTTATTCTAGTCCAAATGGCAATTATCAAGAATATGAACAACAATAAATGGTTGTGAGAATGTGGGAGAAAGGTACACTTGTACATTGTTTGTGGAACTGCAGACTAGTACAACTACTCTGGAAAACAGTTTGGAAATTTCTCAAAAAACTAGGAATGAAAGCACCATATGACTCAGCTATCTCAGTCCTTTGTCTATATCCAAAAGATCTAAAATCAGTAGCAGTACAACTACTTAAGTGTTTGTAGCGGCACAGTTCACAGTAGCTAAATTTTGGAATCAACCCAAATGCCAGTCAATACATAACGGATTAAGAGTCCTACTCAGCAATAAAGAAGAATGAAATTATGGCATTTGTAGGTAAATTATTAGAAATGGAGAATATCATGCTAAGTGAAATAAGCCAAACTCATAAACTCAAGATCAAATGTTTCCTCTTATATGTGGAAGCTAGATTTAAGACAGGAAATGTTAAAGAAGGATTGGCTAACATAAAGAACCAATCAAATATAAATTAATAGATGAGCAAAAGGAAATTTAATAGAGGAACAAGAATAGAATAGGGGAGGGAAAACTGGAAGAAAAAGTTGGGGAATGGAAGGGAGATAAGGGAGTTCATGAAATGAAATCAATTTCCATCTATGTATGTATTTGAATGAAGCCAAATACTGTGTATAACAATGAAGCTCCAATAAAAAAATTATCTGTAATGCCAAAAAAATATGAAGTAAGTAAGTTCTGTTCAAGAAAACATGTAAATGAAGAACAAAACTGTACAAAGGAAAATGATGAAGTCTTATTCATTTACCTGGAAAATGGGAGTGATATTTTTACATTATCTAAAGTATTAATAGAACATGAAAACAAATTTGGATGCAGTTTTACTAAAATAGCAAAAAAGAAATGAAATCTTATTTGTAGTGAGTAAAGAAATAGGGATGACATGAAATGGTACAACCAATATGAGCCAACAAACTGGAAATGAGAGCCTTAACAAAACAAGTATATAAAAACGTTCAGCCTGAATAGGCATTTTGGTACACACCTATAATCCTAGCAACTCTGGAGGCTAAGATAGGAGTATTGCAAGTTTGAGGTCAAACTCAGCATCTTAGTGAGGCCATAAGTAACCGAGTGAAACCCCAACTCAAAATGAATTTTAAAAAATCACAAAGGACTAGAGAAGTATCTTTGTAGTAAAGTGCCCTGTGTTCAATCCCTAGTATTTCTCACCACCAGAAAAGAGAAATGTTCAGCTTGTGAATGATGTAGTACTATGCACCTGCTGGGACTTGAATAAAGGATATTAGGAGTATTCTGCGGAGAGCAAGGATGCCCTAGCACCTGGTTTTCCAAGAGTTCCCATGTGTTAACAATGCTTCCCGTGTTTATAGACCATATAAATTGAGAAGATATGCTAAAATAAAAAAGCCTGGTTTTGGACAGAGTGGAAGTACAATATCTTATTCACTTACATAATAAAAATATTAATACTAGAAATATTTTAGAACAAACAAAGCAGTACAGGACTTGACACTCCATAGGTGCTCAGCAGATGCTGCATTGAACAGAAAGAGTTTGAATCTTTCTCTGATATAAGGAGGCCAATTCACAGTCGGGTTGGGATGGGGAGCATAGGAGGATTAGAGGAACACTAGAATGGCCAATGGGGACGGAGGGGAAGGGAGGGGACAAAAGGGTGAAGGAAAAAAAAAAAGATGGTAGAATGAGATGGATATCATTACCCTAAGTGCATGTATGAAGTCACGAGTGGTGTGAATATACTTTGCATACAACCAGAGATTTGTAAAAAAGTTCTCTATATGTGTAATATGAAATGTAATGCATATTGCTGTCATTTATAACATCTTAGAATGAAAATAAATTAATTTAAAAAAGAGTTTGAATCTATAGCTCTTTTATATTGTGAGATGGAGAAACTTGAAATCTCTGAACTTCAATTGCTCTATGTGAAGTAAGCATGCAAAGAAATAATTCATATGAACCTGGTTGGTAAATTCTAAAGCAAATCACAAATGAGTGGAATGAAAGATAAGACCTCTTCTGTGTTCATTCTAAAATATTTCCAGATATTAATATTTTCTTTATTAAAGAACAGTGGCCATTTCTCAGCAACATTATTCTATTCAAGAAAATATATCCTCCAAGTTATGAGAATATCTATTATTCATGGAATTCAACAAAACTCTTTGAATTACAGAACAAAAAAAATGCAGGACAGAAACATTTTTTTCTTCAGTTATTTCTCCTGTATAAGTGTTCTTCTTCAAAGATGAAAAGCCCATATAGATTACAGAGCCAAATATTCAGATTTGCATGTGTATTTTCATCATTATAACAAAATATCTGGAAAAAAATACAGCTTATGGGAGGGAAGATTAATTTTGAGTTTTAGAGGTTTCTGTCCACAGTCAGCTGACTGCATTCATTCTGGGCTTAGGTTGAGGCAGTATCTCATGATGGAAGGGCATGGCAGAGCAAAGCTGCTCACCTCATGGGGCTATGAAGCAGAGAGAGATGGGGCCAGGAACAAGATACACCCTTCCTAAGCATGACCCCATGACCTACTTCCTCCAACTAGGCCCACCTCTTAGTGTCTACTACCTCTCTAAAATGCCATTAAATATGAATCCCTCAATGGACAAATTCATTGACACAATGTCAGCCTTCATGATCCAACCCCTTTCCCAATGTCTTGGAAACAATTCAACACAGGAGTCATTGTGGGACACTATATCCAAACTAAAACCACTTACCAAGCAATTTATATTCTGAGCACTGCTTCTCTTCATCTCAATCCCACTTCTCTGCTACACACTATACAACAAGTGTTAGCTTAGATCTGCGGTGAGTCATACTGGCTTCCCTCAAATTGCAATGTTCTATTTTTGCTTAGAAGCAGCACAACACAGACTCTTACCTACTAATCTTTCAATAGTTCAGAATAATGGTGTTTACACCATGAAAATCAAATTTATTTTAGTGCCTTTGAGATCAACAAAGCCATTGTGAATTGTGGCACAAAAGGGATGTACAGGTGTGTATTTAGATCCATACTTGAAACTGTCTTATTTTATCTTGTAGGATTAAAGACTTCAGGAAGAAAAAAAGATTGCAATGTTCCTTCTTAACTATGGTCATCTGAGTGGAGTGAGCAATCCAATCTAGAATATCCTCTCTGTTCTTATGTGACTTAATATCCCTGTACTGTTTCAGGTGATGAAAGACTGCCTTATGATGATCACATATGGTTTTCTATTAACACCATGTACTGCAAAATATCTGTGGTAGAAAGGTAAATGAGGAAACAGTCATTGTGAATACCTAAAATTATTTCACATAGGATTGCATGACAATTTTATGATGATGTTAACCAACAGTGTAGAATTAAAAAAAAAAAAAACACTTTATATATCTAACTATATTCTATGTTCCTTAGAAAAATAGTTTTGTTTAAATAAAAGCAAAGACAAGTCTGTGTCCTTCTTTTCTACATCAGTATTTTCCATATACTGTTCTATAGGATGTTATAGGAGTTGACACTCAAAAAAAAAAAAAAAAAATCTCAAGTCATATGACTAGTAAAGTCTGTGCCAAATGAAAGAATATTTTTAAAATCCATATGATATGTTGATGTACTTTGGGAACTCTAGGAGACATTTTATTAAGCAGTGTTTCTCAAAAAATGTTTAAGTGCCGTATCATGTATGTATAAATAATATCTTTCAGAACTACTGATGGAGTTCTATCAATTCAGTTTTACAGACAAAAGAAGAAAAATGTTTCCAATACTTTTCCTCTATGAAATAATTTCTTAAATAATTCCATTTTTTCAAATATGTACCAATACCTAAAGTCTAATTATAGTTTACAATAGAACCTTCAGCTAATGTTTGTGTTTCTGTTAAATATCATTACTTAAGAGAGTAGGTCCAGTAGATGCCTTACTAATTACACATATGGACTAAAACTGCATCTGAAAGTTAATGTTGAAAATCATGGGATGGTCCATGAAAACCTTAGGCATTTGAGAAAATGCTTTTTCACTAACAACACCAACAAAAATCTGGTAAGAAAAAGAAGGGTCAAACAGCACTATTTCAACATTTTTATAAGGGTCAAAATCCTACACAGTGGAAAATTACACGGGAACTAGCCAGTCTTGCATCACACCTTCCTAAAAAATTGCTATTTGTAATCTGCCTCAAGAATGAAGTCATTTGGAGTTAACCATTATCCAAAATCTATTTACAAGTTAAGAGCTCTCTAAGCCTCCAGCTATGGAATCATGACAGTATAATAGATGGTGTGCATTGCCTTTGGAAAAATGAAGGTTACTTACCTACAAGCCTCTTTTTCTGACGATATATCATTACATATCAGCCATTAGAGAGCCACTCACCGCCCCAGAGCAGTTAACTTGCTGATTGGTTTCTGATTATTATATTTCCGTGGAAATACTGATTGATTCTTAGCATTTTCTTCCCCCTCTCTCAAGATGCCTGAGAATAAATAGTGTATACAGCAGGTAATTTTTGCTGATGCTTCTGCCAGTAGGGGGAGTTTTGTAGTTTTCTTTCAAATACTAACACTATAAAACTCTCTTGCCAGGAGGCCTAAACAGTGCTCCAGTGGTAAAGGCAATAATGATTCGCATGCACATACTTAGAAATGACTCCTGAGTGCCCCTCTCAGATTTTCCGAGAATACCTGAGGCTTTCTTCATTTGCTTACCATGTAGCACAGTGGCAGCTTCACATCCTCACAAGAATGTTCTGACAAGCTTGGCACTATCATTGCAATATCAGTGATAAATATGATATCTTGCAGTAACAATTTTACCTACAAGTACATTCTCTTTTATTTATAAGAATACTGCAGAAGATGTTTTTAGTTAAAAACACCTATTCCTTTGAGCAAAAAGATTAATAGGTGGGACTACTGAATCATATTTTTCTGGTAAATCAAACAAAATCTTCATATGAGTTAGTATAGGCAACTAGAACTCAGATTTAAAACCAGACAAAAATCCAGCTGTTAAGATGCTTTTAATCTATCTGCAAAATTCTATATATTTGCCTGATTGTTTCTATATAAATATGAGTTGAGATAGTATTACTTCCACACATCTACTTTTTATTTTTATTTTTTAATTGACTAGAATTGCATATATTTATCATATATAACATGTTGTTTTGAAATATATTGTATTATTGAATTACTAAGTCAAGCTAATTAATATGTATTAGCACCTATATTTGTTAATTTTTGCAATGATACAACACTGATGAACCTGGAGTATTTTATCTGGTGTAAACAAGCCAGGCACAGAAGGACAAATACTGCATCACCTTACTTAATGTGATATCTGAAAAAGGAAGGAGAGAATAAAATGGTAGTTATAAGGGTCTGGGGTGGGGAGGGGCAGGGTTTGGGGAGATGTTAGTCAAAAGGTATAAAATCTCAGTTACATAGGAGGAGTAAATTCTTCTAGAGATCTAATGTAGAAAACACAACTAAAATTAATAAGTACTGTATTTGTGAAAATTGCTGAGAGTAGATTTTAAGTGTTCTGTCCACATGTCTACTGTCTACTATTAAAATGAAAATATGATGCAGAGGATAATAAAATACACTGTCAGCTTTGTGGGGCTTAATTTATCAGAGCACTTTGCTTAATGACAGCACCTCATAAGTTAGAAAATGGAGCATTGACTGTGGGACTGCAAACAAATAACACAGATCATAGTAAGTGGAGAAGACAATTGTGTGGGGAGATGAAGTGAGTGAGCTGGACATTTGGGGAAGACCATGTGTTAAAAGAGAGAATTTGCAATGAAAAGCTTGGAGAGGAAAAGGCATACTTCTCACCTTACATGCAATGATGAAATTCCAAATACTGCTGGAAACTCTACAATTATCATTCACTGACAGAACACCTTTGTCATCAGTTTCTTGAATATAACTAATAAAAAATCTGTCATGTTTTTGTGCCCTATTGGTAATAAAGATGACATTTCTCTTTTCTTTTCTCAAAGGTTACCTTGTTCTTCATATGTTTTTTTTTTTTTTTTTTTTTTTTGCTGTTGAAAGGCAATATAATTCTAGTCCAAAAGGACAATGAGTTTAAAGCTTTATTGAAAAGGAATTTAGAGTAGTTACTTTATCCTTTATATGATTTCTTGCATAAATGAAGTAAAATGATTGTATTCTATTTTAATAACAAATAATAACTTTTTTAAAAAACTGAATTTGATTTGAGAAAAATTTTAAAGGTATGGTAGTCAAATAGATCAAAAATCTATTAGTTGGCCAGACTTAATTGCAGATTGGTGATCCTTATGAATTGCAGATTGCAAGATTACAAATAATCTAAAATTCCCCCTTCTTTTTTGGTACTGAGAATTGAACCCAGGGGCACTTAATCACTGAGCCACATCACCAGCCCTGTTTTATATTTTATTTAGAGACAAGGTCTCATTAAGTTTCTTAGGGCATCACTAAAATGCTGAGGCTGGTTTTGAACTCACGATCCTCCTGTCTCAGCCTTCCGATCAGCTGGGATTACAGGCAGGTGCCACTGTACCTGGCACCATTTCCCATTTGTTACAGAATGTATCTCTATTTAAGAAAAGTCATATTAAAATTGACTGTTTGTATTAGCCTATAGTGAGATGTAGTACTTTAATTCCAGAAAAAAATACTATTGTTTATTAATATTTTTCATGGAATATTTCATTTAGTAAAAGAGAGTAATGAACTAAACAGATGTGTTCTGTCCTCATGGACCTTACAGTTGACACAAAACAGAAAGAAAAATAATAGAAATTACTTAGCAATTAGCAAAAGTGGTAATATGGTAACTGCAATGTAAAACAATTATGGGAAGTTATTACAGCACTACCTGAGAACTTAATCTACTCTGGGGTTTGCAATAAAGCTACTCTGAGACAAGCTCTGAAACAGCCTGCAGAAATTGATATGTACTTTTCCACAGGTCTTAGGACTTTAAAACTTTGGAAATTATTCATTTACAAAAGGCATATTGTCTGACACATACTCAGTATTTTTCTAGGTGCTGGATATGCACATAGAAACAGTGATGTAGATAGATCAACGTTTGCTTTCATAGAGCCAGTAGTCTAGAGAAATGGAGGAAATAGCATGCCACTATCAGTTTGTCTGTGCTTGGTTCAACAACCACTTTTTCTCTCTGAAAATCTCCTGTTTTGAAACCATACAATAAATCACCTTTTTATCATCCTTAAGTGCTTGATACTTTGACACTAATAACTGTATTGATTATTTATTCCTTCATTTTCTCCTCTATGAATTGTGATTGTGCCACCACTGAATGTATGTGTTGTCAGCACAGAGATACCTACACATACAAAGGAAGAGAGGAGAAGAGATATTTGAATATTCCATAACACACCAATTACATAATATTTTAAGTGTTAACAGACATTTACATATCTCCTTCTAATCATGAACAGATTTATAGAGTCTATGGCACATTAATACTAAGAATATATTAGTATAGGAAATCCTTTCTTAGAAAGTTCACTACAATGTGTACACACAACAGTAATTAAGTAAAACTATTTTGAGCAACTTGAATGTGGCAAATGTTGTAGTAATTACAATGCAAAAGAATAAGGCCACTTCTTAATAGGTAGAATCCTATGGATTTTTTTTATTTAAACAGGGAGAAATGATATATTTTTATTTGCTAATTTACACATTCTATACCATAAGTTTTTTGATGTCAGGAATTTTGTCTCATTCATATTTATCACATTAGTATCAAGAAGATTTATGATATATAATTTGTGTGAAATAAATTTTGTTTGGGTATTTGATGGGGAAAAGAGTAGGGGTGGGATAGGGATACAGAAAGAGGATGGAAAGAGAAAGGAAATAATTTTTTTTCACTTACATCTTTTTCTTCACCATTGTATTAGCTATTTTGCTGCTGTAAGCAAAAGACATGACAAGAGCAATTTTAGAGGAGGAAAATTTTATTTGGGGTTCATCGTTACAAAAGTCTCAGTCCATTGACAGTGGATTCTTTTGATCTGGGCATGAGGTAAGGCAGAGCATCATGCTGGAAGGGTGTGGAGGAGGAAGGTAGCTCAGTACATGACATCCAGGAAGCAGAGAGACAGCTGTCCTCCCTATGACAAAATATGAACTCCAAAAGCACACCCTTAAGGCTAACCTCCAGCCACACCCTACTTGCCTATGGTTAATCCCTATCAGTGTATTAATATACTAATTAGACTAAGCTTCTCATAACCCAATCATTTCACCTGTAAACTTTCTTGTATTATTTAACACAGAAGTTTTTGTGGGACACCTCATATCTAAATCATAACAATCATCCTTTATCAATTAAAGTCAAAAGACTGTATTTTACTGTATTGAATTTTAATAGACAGCTTTCTCCTCTATTTTTGAGTTGTAAACTTTGATGCTAACTTAAGAAAAACTGAATATAATTTAAAACCATAGTAGTAAAAGAAGCTTACTATAAAACTGATTGCTTAGTAATATAGATTTTTATATCTATGTCATTTACACCCACAATAAATGCCCTTCTTCTTCAAGACAATGACCATTCATTTCTTTAGTGTATTCTATGACCATGTTTCAAAGCTTTATATTTTTATATCACATAAAATAACATGCTACCTGTAACTGCTTTCCCCTTGTAATCAGTATGTTTTACAACATTGCTATCATAATTATGCACCATAAAACTCAGGCCATAAAAGATGGCTGACTTTCTCTAAGATTTTAGTCATAAATGTCCAGCTCATGATAAAGGACTGATCTATGTGTTAGATGGATCTACCTCAACTTTCCATTTTTAAATTAGAACATTATAAATATACATAGTATTTGGGTTGATTTTGACAAAATTGTATAAGCAAGGAATTTGATTTTAATCACCATTACCCCCACTGTCCTCCCTTCCTCCCTCACCCATTTCTCTCTCCTATACACTACTAAATTTCCTTTCTTCTACATATACATAAACGTGAAATTCCTTTTACCAGTGAATATTACATTTTTTGTTAAATTCATTCCATATTTCTGTTTCATTTTATTCTTTCCCTTCCCTCATTCTTCTTCTTCTAACTCACAGATCTTCCTTTTATCTATGATATCTGATCCTCTCCCCAATCACCTTCTTTCTCTAATTGCTCTATTTTCCACATATGAGAGAAAACATTTGATCCCTGATTTTCTTAGTCTGGTTTCTTTCAATTAGCATGATTTTCTCCATTTCCAGCCATTTACTGGCAAATGCCATCATTTTATTCTTCTTTATAGTGGAATAAAACTCCATTTTCTTAATCTTTTCATCTATTAATGGGCATCTTGATTAATTCCATAATAAAGTGTGAATTGTGCTTCTATAAACATTGAAGAGGCTGTAACACTATAGTATGCAGATTTCAGATGGTTTAAATAAATGCCAAGGAGTAGGATAACCGAGTCATATGGTGATTCCATTTCTAGTGTTTTGAGGAATTTCCATATGCTTTCCAGAGTGGTTGTACTAATCTTTGGTCCCACCAACACTGTAAGATTGTATCTTTTTTTCCCCACATCCTCACCAGCATTCATTATTTTCCTATTCTTTTTCATTACCATTCTTACTGGAGTGAGATGAAATCTTAGCATAGTTTTGACTTGCATCGCCATTTTTGCTAGATATGATGTACATATTTGTTGGCCTTTCACATTTCTTCTTTTGAGAAGTTTATGCTTAGTTTTTTCCCATTTATTGACTGAGATATGTGTTTATTTATCATCTTTTTTCTTTTGGCATTGAGTTTTTTGAGTTCTTTATATATTCTGAATATTAATTTCCTTTCAGAGCAATGGCTGGCAAATATTTTCTCTGATTTTATGTAGGATCTCTTTTCACTCTCTTAATCATTTCTTTGCTGTGCAGAAGCTTTTTAATTTAATAACATTCCACTTATTGATTCCTGGTTTTATTTATTGCCTTTTAGATGTCTTGTTGAGAAAATTAGTGGAGCACATATATGGTGGAGCATTGACCGTATGTATACTTATAGCAGTTGCAAGGTTTCTGAATCTAATTTCTAAGTCTTTGATCCATTTTGATTTGGTGTTTTTACATGGTTAAAGATAGGGATCGAAATGCATTTTCTACATAAGGCTATTAGTTTTCCCAGCACCTTTATAGAAAGGTTCTCCAATGTATGTTTTTGGCACCTTTGTAAAGTATCATAGGGTTGTAAAAATTTGGGTTAGTTTCTATGTCTTTATTCCATTGGTCTTCATGTCTATTTTTATGGCAGTATCTTGCTGTTTTTGCTGCTATAGCTCTGTAGTATAACGAGATCAGATCAGATATTATAATGTCTCCTGCATCGTTCTTTAGAATTGTTTTGCCTATTCTGGGTCTCTTTTACTTCCAAATGAATTTTAGGACTGTTATTTCTAGTTTTGTGAGGAATGTCATTGGCATTTTGATGGAGATTGCATTGAATATGTATATCGCTTTTGGTACTATGGCTATTTTGACAATATTAATTCTGCCTATCCTAGATGATGGGATATCATTCTGTCTTTTAATGTCCTCTACAATTTCTTTATTGAGTGTTCTATTGTTGTCATGGTAGAGATCTTTCACCTCCTTGGTTAGATTAATTCCCAAGTATATATTTTTGAGTTTATTTTAATGGTGATAGCTTTCTTAATTTCTTTCCTAGCTTAATCTTTGTCAGAGCATAGAAAAATTACTGATTTGTGAGTGTTGATCTTGTATCATGCTACTTTGCTAAATTAATTTATCAAATCTACAAGTCTTCTGGTAGAATTTTTGTGTCTTCTAGATATAGGATCATGTCATCAGCAAACAGAAATAGTTCAACTTCTTTTCCTGTTAGTATCCCTTTGATTTCCTTTTTTTGCCTGATTGCCCTGGATAGAGTTTCAAGAACTATATTGAATAGAAATGATGAGAGGGACATTGTTGTCTTGATCCCGATTTTATAAAAAAAGTTTTCTGTTTTTCTCTATTCAGTATGATGTTAGTTATAGGTTTGTAATATATGTCTTTATAATTCAACTATTCATTTTTAATATATAAGAGTATGTTAACACATGTTCAATAATATTACTTTAAAACATTCTTTATATATTATGCAAGCTTAAATCATATCTAGACTCAATAAATTAAAAAGATTTATATTGGATTAAGGCAAGCTATGATGTAAAATAGTCAACCAAATTCAAAACAGACACTGTTGCACATGTAGCTAAATTTTTCTCTAGTTAGTTTAGAAAGTAGGTATCAGTTAGGTATTTATGTAATATACAGTGAATTTTCTCATTAGAGCTAGGTACAAATATTGATGGTGAGCTTTGTGATCACATGTTATTTCAAGAAATCAGTAGTTTAACAATCTCATTTTCTCAAGAGATGGAGAACAAGTTAATTATGCTTATGTCACAACAGAATTGTGGATAGATTTTATCTTATATTTAAATAATAATTCTATTAAAATTGAAAGAATTCCAGATATTGTCTTCTTTCATCAGGTAATCCAACATTATATTTACCTTGAATTGATCTCTGGATCCTATTATTTTTTAACATTCTAAACCAGACCTTTTCTGCCAAAAGAAGCTAATTAAAGAGTATCTGGATACTACATATACACGGAAGAGAACTGAATAAAACATGAAGATTGAAGTCAATTTCTTTATATTTTTGTCTTTATTCATGAGGGAATTTTTAAAAGAAAAGGAAGAGGAAATAGAGAAATAAATCTCATAAGCCTTGCAGTGATTTGCTGTGTAGCTTCAGAAGCTGTGAAAAAGCACTAGCTTAAGAAGGACATCTGAATTGTGAAACACAGGCCACTACACAATCTTATTTGCTATTCTTATGTAACTGTGTTCTACAGGATTCCTGTGATTCATTTGTCACTGCCTACTTAAAACATGTGCACTTACCTATACATTTATTATATTTGTCATTAGAAATGATATGTATTAGTGGTGGTAGTATTACTATTAATATTTTTCTACAGTAAAGTTTTGTTTATCTTATCTCAAATTTCTTCCATTTTCTCAGAAAATAATATTAGATATTGAATATATACCAAACTGTTGGAGATACTGGGAATATAGCAATAAATACAACCAATACAAACCTGTGCTCTCATAAAGCAACCAATGGAGGGTTCAAGGAATGTGCAAAACATAAAATATATAATATGTATGTTATGGTAGTAAGCAATAACAATCAGTGTAAAATAAAAGAAAAAGAGAAAATGGGAAAGACTAGAGATGGAATATTTTTATGTTTATCAATTAATAATTAAAACTGGGATATAGGAAAATAAAGTTTAAATAATGGGATGAGTTTTTATTTGATTCTTTATATCTGTTTACTTAACAAATTCAACATGTATTGGATGGGTAACACATTCATAACAATGAGTTTTACTAGTACCACCACCAAAAACAAAAACAAAATAACAACAAAGACAAAAGAGAAGCACGATCATTTCAGAGAATAATTAAACACAAGCTGTATTTTTCCCTCTCAAGAGGCAAACTTTACATAGTAGAAAGAGAGAAGAGACAATTAGTAGAAAATGTGGGTGTAATTTCTCTTCTAGAACTGTGTTTCTCCAAACAAATCACAATTTCTCAGATCCTCAGTTGCCTTAGTGAGCTGAAATGTTTGGATATTATCTTACATGAAATGTTAGAAGACTTTATTCTGTGGATTCCCTTCCTACTCACAACTTTTCTTATGACCTGTACTTCTGTCCCCTACCCCTACCCCCTGCCTATAAGGGCTTCTGAGTGCCATCTGACTTCAATGTGATTGATGATGTGGTAATTTCAGGGATGATCTGGCTGATCTGGACAGTGAAAAGAACTTTCACTTATGTAGGGATCATAATTTCATGAAAGTAAATACTTACCTATCATGGAAAATAGTTAATTTGCATGGCTCTAGAAGGCAGTGCCCACTCTGAGGCTCCAAGCCAGCTCCCTAAGAGCCTTTGTGAAAGATACAAGCATCATACTTCCAAGTACTAATTGAAAACTAAAGTTAAAGCCCAAGAGATATTTCTAAAGATAAATTTCTCAGGTACTGGGAAAAGTAATGAGAGACATATTTTAAGTAAAGATAATTTTCCAATTTTTCCAAATCTTAAGACATATTCATCTGCCTACTCTGACTCTTCATAAGACCTACTCATGGATAAACCTTGACAACTGGATATAAGAATGCCACATTTGATTGCAGTTTTCATGATTACAGATATCAAAATAAGTCATATATATAAATTTGCCCTATTTTAAGAATTCACAAGCAAATGGAAACTTACAAAATGTATCTGTTAAGAAAGTTTTCATAATAAATATTTTCATGGTTAAAATTACTCTAAGTATATTAACTTATTTTTTGATTCTTGTTTCAAATGTTTTTAAATTGTTTTAATTATCTAAATAAAAAAACAAATGCACTTGATCTCAACAATCCTAAATATGTAAAAATACATGAATACTTAGGGGGACTTATTAAGGGTATAGTTTATTAGGTGGTGTTAATATTCTATATATTTCACAATCCATTGTTTTAAATTGTTTTACTCATAAGAAATTTTTCTGGAGAAAATGGGGGTTAGTTTTCCAAATTATAATATCTAAAAATTTACACTATGTATTTGAACAATGAAACACAAGTGAAAATGAAGTAGCAAAGTCAATGTTTACTATCATATTTTTAGTCATGCAATTTCAATAAGAAATGAGAAAATGAAAGAAAAATAAACAAGTATAAGAGCAGTCATTCTTTCATTAATTTATAGATGTTTTCTTACTCTGTCTACCCACTCCACTGTTGTAGATCAAGATGCAATGATGAGAAACAGAAACATGATCTTGCTGATGCATGGAATTTACAGGATGAGAAATAGGAAAAATATATAAAATTTTTCAAAGTAATAAACAAGCTAATGTGATAACTAGTGAACAGTAAAGTGGGAAATTATGGAAGGTTTCATTGAAGAAGCAGCATCAGAATCCATACATGAATGACAATTTTTTAATAAAGAAATAGGAAGTATATTTCTCTCCAGATTTTTCAAGTTTCTCTTAACCCAAGTCATTTCAGAAGATTCTAGCATATTTTTTTCTGCTGAATGCAATTTATAAATATTAGCTTATATGTCCTGCCAATCATTCTGAAGAATATAGGCTACATTTTTGCATGACAAAAGAAAACAGCATTGAAGTTTCTCTTCTGCAAGCAAAACATGATTTCTGGAGATGAAGTTTTTCTTGAGGTCATCAATATTGTTGATGGACAGAGTGACACTTTTATATAAAGAAGCATATGGGATTCTATATCTAATTAAGCTCAGCACTTATTTAAAAAACAATCAAAATTATCAAAGATATTTCCAAGTTGGTAAGAAACTATTACTAAATAAGAGTATAAAAATAACCTATAAAATGCACTACTGGTTGAATACAATACTAATGATGTAAATATCAATGCAATTTGTTTTTTTCTCTCTCTTATTTATTTATTTATTCTAATTTGTTACATATAAAAGCAGAATGCATTTCAATTCATATTACACATATAGAGCAAAATTTTTCATGTCTCTGGTTGTACACAAAGTAGAGTCATACAAATCGTGTCTTCATACATGTTCTTGGGGTAGCGATGTTCATCTTATTCCATGGTCTTTCCTACCATCATGCCCCTTCCCTTCCCATCCTTCCTCTTTGCCCTATCTAAAGTTCCTCCATTCCTCCTATGCACTTCCCACAACCCCATTATGGATTAGCATCCTCATATTAGAGATAATATTCATCATTTGGTTTTTGGGACTGGCTTACTTCTATGACTGACAATTTATTAGAAATATCCCCCAAATTTTCTGCAATATTTACCAGAGCACATAATCTCAAACCTGATTATACATTTAAATTAAATAGATTAATTTCTATTTTATGCCCTGACATTTTGCAAAATTGAACAACTTTCAAACAATCTACAAAGAAAATGTATATATAGCATATTATGGTGTAATGCAATATAATAAATTGGAAGCACATATATCCATGTTTAAATGGACCTGGGGTACTATAAATAGAAAAATTTCCTAGGAATGTATTGAAAACTAAAGAATAATGATACTTACTTACATTTTCATTATATTCAACTGCTAGTTAACATAGAGATATGATCACAGTCATTTGCTGACTACCTGGGATACATGTCAAGCCTTTCTTATACCAATGAATTTTTTCTGGGAAAGGTATTTGAATTTCCCAGACATTGTGAAAAGACAATAAAAGCAACAAGGTTCATCATCTTAAACCTTTATTAAAATGTTTTGTGTGAAGAATTCAAGATGACTGTCCTGGAAAAGAATAAGAAGTTTAAAGATTGCATAACATAGCAATTTGCAATCTATTATGGGCTAGATGAGGAAAGTAAATCAAAGGATTGAGTGGGAGTGCAGTTATGAATGCTTGTATAATCATATCGGTAAGGTTGCTATTGTTTTTGTTAGATCTGTAGTTGTATAGCTTTTACATTATAAAAAGAAGGCTAAGCTCATTAATGTCTTTATCCCATAAAAGTTATTATTTTTAATGTATGAATTACAAGTATGTGAGTTTTATTTAAAGAATCTATGTATTGATATTGCTTTAATGCATTTACTTACTATAATTGCTAGTTTGGATCTTAGTTTAGTTTGTTTCTCTGGATAATATTATGAAAGAATGTGGGACTAGTAGTTTTAGGTTTAAAAGAGAAAGCCAGATCATCACAATGTGCCTCCTCTTCATATCTAAAGTAGGCACAAAAATTACTATTCACTTGGATTGTGTCCCACTGAATGAGGACTATTTTTGTTATCCTTGACTTAAAAGTTGGCTCTGTCCTATATAAGAAAAACTTCTTGTTATTAGAAATAATAACAAAATAACTATGCTATTTTCTAGTATTTCAATTCCACTTTAAATTCCATAATTTAATATAAAAGCATCTCCAGCATCCACAGTATGAATATAATTTTAACTTTTTTATTTAAAGAATCTCTCAACCAATTTGTTGTGAGGCATTACAATGTATTAGTGAATTAGACAGTTATTACACTAATGAATCTATAACAAAAATTATCAGGATACATTACCCCTACCCTAAACATCATTGCTGACAAGAGAAACTTCAAGAATAAGGATGATAGATAAACTGAGATCAAAAGAAGAGGTTTACCAAACAAAATTAATATTTATGGATTCAAATAAGACATTTTCTGAATTATTGACAAGGACATTAAAATACAAACATTACAAACAACAGAATATTTGGCACAAATAATTCTGGGAATATACAACTAGAAAAAATATTCCTAATAGTATTTATTTATTGTTTACTATATAGCAGAAGATGGCCTAATATTATGAAATTTATAGTGTTGTTTAATACTCATAGGATTGGTATATTTATATAACAATTTGTATTGTTAGTTATTATTATGTATTATTAGAAATTATTAACCAAACCTGCTTAATTAATGAGAAAATACCTGCAAAGTATTTAAAAAAATCTGACACATAGTATTTTCTTAATAAAAACAAATTTTCCTCCACAGGAATACTGATTAAGAATATCAATTTTGTACTTAGACTCTTCACTTTGTGGTTTGGGACAAGTGGCTCTATCAACATGTGCCTCTACCACTTCATCAACAAATGAGTGTAATCATTATTGTAATTTCTAAGATTGTGAGGGTGAAGGAAAACAATGCAAACAAAGTTCTTAGACTTTTATTATGTGTAAATAAGAACCTAGTATGAATGGATTAAATGCTTATAAGACTTTGGTATTATTAATGGTACAACTATTATTTATTGTTAATTTTTAATATTTTCTATTCTTTAAGAATGAGAAATAAGCCGGGCACGGTGGCGCACGCCTGTAATCCCAGAACTTTGGGAGGCTGAGGCAGGAGGATCACGAGTTCAAAGCCAGCCTCAGCAATGGCTAGGCACTTAGCAACTCAGTGAGACCCTGTCTCTAAATAAAATACAAAAAAAGGGCTGGGGATGTGACCCAGTGGTCGAGTGCCCCTGAGTTCAATCCCTGGTAGCACAAAAAAAAAAAAAAAAAAAAAATAAGAATGAGAAATAATCTTAACACATATTTAATCAGTATTATTTTTGAATGTGGCTTTTAAAAATGGTTTTAGTAAAATTTCCACAAGACTTACCATTTTAACCAAATTTTAGGTATGTCATTTAGTGGCATTAACAACAATCATGATGTTGTACAACCCTCATCACTGCCCATATCCAGGATGTTTTTTGTCTTCCCAAATTAAAACTTCATATACATGAAGCAGCAACTCCCACTTCCTCCTTCTTGCCAGCCTCTGGCAACTGCCATTTTACTTTATTTTTCAAAAAATTTTATTGATCTAGGTACCTTATATAATTGGGACTTATTCTTTTTGAAAAGCTTTTCTTAATATGTAGGTTGCATAATTTTTGTTCCTGTTAATTTAATTAATTTAATTTCAAATTAGCTTAAAGAGAATAGAATAATTAATGGAGTTGAGCATACAATCTACAAGTCACACATCTGTGTTTATATCTCCATTCTTACATTTATTCCCCTTAATATCCTACATTCTACTTTTTTACTAGGTCCTTCTTTAGACATAATAAAAGCTCATTACTGGATTTTTAGGATCTGGTTAAACACCAAGATGTTTAACACTTGATTTCCTCGGAAATATTTCTGATACTAATGAAACCCAGAAAACTCCATAAATATATTAACATTGACAGAGGAAACAAATAAGGGCAAACTCCTGAATTGTGCATTATTAATAAATATAGTTTATCATTGTAACAAATATTTTTCAAAGCTATTATTTATAGAAGCATATATAAAAGGACAACATGGCAGTATTTTTTTTTTTTTTTTTTTTTGGATGTGGGCTTGAAACATATATCCTAACTCCAATAATGCTGATAAATAAGATAAATAAAATGAGTTGATTGAGAGACAACAGACAGAATATTCATTCAAAAATCTCACCTAAAGAATATAAAGAGAATGTGTTTGTGAAGACAGCATGGTGAGATGATTTGGCCTTGATACAAGGGTTTTCCCCAAAGCTCCTGTGTTAATACAGGAATATTCAGAGGTAAAAAGATAATTGGATTGTGAGAGCTGTATTTTAATCATCCCATCACAGTTTAAATTAATTAACTGGTTGTTAACTGTAGGCAGGTGGGGCATGGCTGGGGAGGTGGTCACTGAGGCATACCTCTGAAAGATTCATTTTTCCTGTGGCCCTGCCTCTTTCCCATGCTTCTCGGCCACCATGTTCTTAGCAGCTTTTCTCAAAGATGCCCTTCCACCAAGAGGTGCTGTCTTACCTGGGGCAGATAGCTATGGACTCAACCAAATATAAATTGAATCTCTAAAACATTAACCCAAAATAAATACTTCCTTTTCTGTTTTTTTTTTTTTAATTTATTTTTAATTCTAATTTGTTATACATGCTTGTAGAGAAAAATTCATTTCATATTACATATAAAACACACAATTTTTCAAGTCACTGGTTTTACATAAAGTATTTTTCACAACAATTGTGTCTTCATACATGTACTTAGGGTAATGATGTCTAACTCATATTGGTCACAGTGATGAAACATTGACTAACAGAAGTCAAAGGAATCCAGGAACATTGGTTTGTTACCTTGTCTGATCCCAGTGTGTAACCATCAAAGAAATTGGAGATGAGAGCTAGGGTTGTGGCTCAGCAATAGAGAGCTTGCTTAGCACATGTGGGACTCTGGGTTTGAACCTGAGCACCACATAAAAACATATAAATAAAATAAAGTTATTGCATCCAACTACAACTAAAAAATATTAAAAAATAGAAACTGGAGATGAATAGCACTAAATTTCTTAGCTCAGGGAAGACTGGTATCATACCAATTCAAGGTAGCACTTTATTGGAAGTCTGCTGCTAAGCAACATAAAGTATGTAAGGAAGAGTGTTGCTAGGAAGCATGTCTCATTTATTCTACTCCTAAAGAGATATTGTGTTAGTGCAATAAAAAAAGCATAATATTAATCTCTCATATTTTCTTTGTATTAATAAGTTTATACAAAACAGATTCAGTTTAAGCATGAAATAGAGCTATTTGAAAATGGGTAAAAGTCTAACACAGGTTAGAGACTTGAAATATTATGTGGTTGACTGATTCAATTCATTTTAGTAATTGTGAAAAATAAATCACAATTGACAAAACATAATTAAAACAATGAGAAATGATTAGGGTATGATGTATTTAATATATGAAGATTTGGTAGATAGGAGAAACTTTAACACTCTGTAGGGAAACAAATCACAGGATCAGATGTTCTAGGAAAAATTTAAAATAATCATATTGTAATATGACCATTTTTTCTACGTCCACACTGATCTCATTTGGTTTTGTTGTAGTGCCTCTTCTCTGCCTGCTCATTTCATCATCTCTTCTGAAATACAATACGGTCAAAACGCTAGCTACCTACTCTGCATATTCTCTCAGATAATCTTATAGACACGACACTTCAAAGGTCTTATGTTCTGAAATGAACTCTAATATTTTGTTCTTTCCTCTTTTCTCTCTCCCATTTACCACCCAACACAAAATCCATCACCAAATGTCTTTCAAGATATTTATTTCTTTTCATTTCTCTGCTCCATTTATAGTTATTTTTAATCATTTTCTCTTGTCAAGATAATCATGGCCATCCTTCTTCCTTCTCTGCATAATTCTACCTGGGAACATGTAGAGAGAATGACCTTCCTGATAGCTAAGACTTATAACCATATTTCCCTTTATAAATATAACTAGATAAGAAGAATGAAACTCTTTTCAGAATGAACTCTCCCATTTAAATTGAATTTATTCCTTATGTTTTTGCTTTTTATTATTTTGTTCCTTCACAGTCATACTATGCCACTCCTTCACAGTTGATGCTGTTAGCTTTCTAAGTGAACTTAAGTTACTTCTACTTTGCTTTCACATTGCCAAGTTTTTGTGCTGTTTCTCCTCTTTCTGGAATAATCTCCCTATTCTTCCCTTCACTGGTATAGTTGCTCAGCTTTCATGCTAGATGTTATTTCTCCCAGAAGAAACTGGTAAATATGAGTTTGGACTTTCCATATTATGTCTTCCATAGCATCTTCTGTACTTCACAGATTTTCCTAACTAGCTTTTAATTGTTTCATTAGTTTTTCTTTCTCCCATTTCAAGTTTTTAGAGAGAAGGAATTTGTTTGATTTTTTTAACATTGTATTACCAATTGTATTAGCAAAACCTCAACACATATAAAACACATTAGTAAATTAAAGCAATTAATGTCACAGATTTTCAAACTAATGCAAGATGAAAGATCTTTTGTTTTTCTTATTCGGTAATATTCTTGGAATTGTTATCATTGGATGAGAGTTTAAAATGACATTATCTTACATTATTAGTAGATAAATATTTCTAGAAAAATATCAATATGTTTTAAGACACTCAAAAGGTCTATCCTTCCAGGAATATCCTTTTGAGGAAATACATCCTGAAAAAAAATACAAAATTTCAACAAATTATTAAATTCTATCATTATTTCTAACAACAACAAAAAAAAGTGGTTTATATGTTAAACCATAGAAAAATGTAATGGCAATAGTTACTTAGACTGGAATACTGTAAAAGATCAGAAATTCAGTGTTTACTATTCTTGATGAAGTGTAAAGTAAACAGGATACAAACTTTAATTCATTTACATAGGATTTGATTTGGGAAAGTAAAAGTGACTTATAGGTATGTAAGTGTGTATAAATGGAATATATATGCAAACATATTCCTGATAATCAAAATAGAAGCAAAATCACCAAAATACAACATTAATAGTTGTATTATATTAATATCCACATTATGGATTTATTATATTTTCTTTGTTATTTTATGTTTCCTAGTTCTCTGAAGCATAATAAACCTGTATTAATCTGTCATTAATTTTTTTAAAAAAATCAATAATAATGTAAAATAAGAAGAAGCTGTTTGGAATTATAGACACTTGTATTTCTGGAATATTTCTGAGCATGAATAGGAGTATTAATTTAGGGCAGTGTCTTTCTGTGAAGACCTCCACATCTCATTCTGGAATGCTCATGGTTTTGATGCACTTCCTGTCTCTACATAATACAGGCTTGAACATTGAACACAACCTAAACTTGGCCAATTGATTGCACTTAATGTGAACTTACAATCAGTAGACAAAGATGAAAAGATAATAATAATTGCCAACCAACTCCTATTTGTGCCAAGACTGTGTAATCAGGTGCTTTCTGGTGGTGTCACTGTGGGATAGATGTAGATTTCCTGGCAACAACTTGCACAAGTGAGCATGACAGGATCTAGATTATGGTTTATATTTAATCACCATCTCTTGTTGCATTATATTTTTAGTATTCAATTTCTATATCTGATTTCCCTTTGTTTTCATTATTTCTTTCTAACAATTACAATTTCTTCCTATGAATTTACATGTAGTTTCATCTATATTACATATATCCAGAATTTGAATTTCTAACCAAAAATGCTGATTATTAACCTGGTTTTGATTATTTGAAAGAAATATACACCCACATAGGATGAAATACAGAAAATCCAACTGAATTCTTAATATAAAAAAAATCCACTGAAAGCGTTTTCAACATCTTATTTAAATCATATAAATACAATTTTAATCAGAAACGACTTTTCAACACAATCATTTCACATTAATCAAATGAGCTAAAATACAACATTTGCATGTTTTTAAAGTTTACAAAAATTATTCACTAAAAATATATGACATATCTGTTTCAGACATTCTACTTCTGACCTAAAATATTAAGAAAACCTAACTGGGGCATATTTACACTATTCAGTTTGGTAACATTGTACTTGAATTTAAAATTGTCTAATACTTTAAAATGTGTCCTAATTATTCCACCAATTCTATTGGTCATAGGTATTTGAACTCTTAACAACAAAGTTGACAATTATGTATCTGAACAAAAAAAGCTACTTGAGAAATACATCAAGATAAATAGTCAATCAAAGTTAAGTCAAAAGATACATAAAAAGAAAAAAAAGAAGTTTACTGGTTTACCATATCATTTTGCTTTAAATGTTTAAATTCAGATGTTCCAATCCCCTTTCTAAAGGCACATGAATGGCAGATCTTAAATTTAAGAACCAATGGATTTCTTGACAGTAACATTTTGTAGGGTGTGTTATTGTTTGAATTATTCTTTTATATATCTTTTTATTAGAAGCTCTATACAATTGTCAAATTTATCATTTATCAGATGTGGGAAAATTAATGGAAGATATATTAATTAGTCCACATAATTTAACTGAATTTATGAAAGTAAAAATTAAAGTGAGAAAGAAAAACAACTGAAAATCATATTGATTCAAGCATAATAACAGCATATCATCAAATGATGGATAAGGTAAAACACAAATAGAAATTTTATTTTTTTAACTAAATTATTCACTAAAATCTGACCATTACAGGTATTAGCCTTCATATATTCACAATAGTATATTACATGCTTTTGAAATGTTTTAACATTTGGTATTTTCATGTTTTTTCCAATGGGCATTGCAAGAGGATATAGGTAAAAATTCAACCCATTGTTTCCATCTTCATATAGTTTTAAAGGTGGATAATTATGCTGTCACTGTGAATAAAATAGCTGAAAACATAGTATTATTTAGGATGAGAGAAGTTTATGATACACATATTGGAGAACTGCTGCATAATAAGCACCATGCAAAGCACTTTTTATTCAGTATTATCTTTATCCAGAAATCCTGTGAGGTAAATAATGTGTGCATTAAAGAGGAAAAAATTAGAGTACAAATTCGATTTTTTTCTAAACCAAAGTAGAGATTTTCATCTAGTTTTGGCTAAGTTTAAAAAGTTATATTCTATTCACAGTACAGAATGACCTCACCATGGACCTCTAACTACTAAAAACAATTTTTGATAAAATAAAAAAGATAATAAATGTAAATGCAGCTTAATGTGTTCTTTATAGTCATCTTGTAATGATTTAAGTATAATGTTACTTTCATTTTGAACAAACTTTCTTTAAAAGAAGGCAAAAGTTCACCAAGTTTATATATAGAGTTTGAGCTTACTAATGAAGTGAATAGTTTGCAGTCTTCAGGGTCAAGTTGGTAAATCCTTATAAATAAAATAAATAAGAAGTTTCTTTTCTATTTTCTGCATTTTTTCACTGAGAGTCCAGTCTCGAAAGTAATAATGATATGAAGTTCCTATTAATTTCATTTATTGTCCAAATGACACGGTTTATATTTATTGTGTGATCTTGTTTACACTCCTTTACATTCATCTCAAATATCAAGAATGCTTTTAAAATGAAATACCCAAAATGGAGAGAGAATTTCAGATGTTGTCTAATGAATAGAGAGCACAATTGAATGCTGACCAAGTGTATCCTTGAAACTCCTATGAAAGCTTACAGATACTGGAATACATTTGAAGGTTTTGCTTTGTTTTATTCTCTAAAGGCATTTCTATTATATTACAGGTTCATGAAGAATAATTTACAGCAAACTCTCTATTTTATTAATTGTGTTAAGTCTTCCATATTGTATTTTATGTGTAGATTAATTTGAAGTAAAATCTAAAGTCTTTATTTCTCTTAAATATCATCTAAGTCATCACTTTTTCTCTAATATGCAAAGGTCATTGGATTTTTACATCCAGTTGCTTTTACGACAGCAAGTTTGAGAAACATGTAATTTAGGTGTAATCCAAGCCACTGCTTATTTGGACAGTGCTATGAAAAGATCCCTGAAGGATCCATGCTTAGCCACTATATCTATAAACAATAATTAGGTTTTACCTCTTAATTAGTCATTGTTTTAGTCAGCTATTTCACTGCTATGACTAAAATATCTGACCATAGCAATTCTGGGAGGAAAAGTTTATTTGGGGGCTCACAGTTTCAGAGGTCTCAATCCACAGACAGCAGGCTTCATTCCTCAGGCCTCAAGGTGAGGCAGAACGTTATGGCAGAAGAGTGTGGCAGAGGGAAGCAGCTCACATGGTGATCAGAAAGCACAGAGACTCCACTGTCCAGATACAAATATATACCCCCGTAACCTCGCCCCAATTCCCAACTCCTCCAGCCAAACCCTACCACTTCAGTTACCACTCAGTTAATTCCTATGGGAGATTAATTCATTGATTGGGCTAAGACTCTTACAACTAATTCATTTATCCTCTGAACATTCTTGCATTGTCTTACACATGATCTTTTGGGGGATATCACATCTAAACCATAACAGTCATGAGAGGCAATGTGATCAAGAATATATTTCCCAATTTCAGTTGCAAAAAAGATAAAGATTATTTATTGTTTCCTTTCTATATTTAAATCACTATGGCATTCCTACAATAAGTAAACTATTAAAGGTCCAAATAAAGATTCCCCATTCTGTCTATAAAGCAATTTACTGAGAAATGATACCAATAATCATGAATCATTGGTCTACGGTTAATAGAATATGACTTATTGGTGTGTTATCTCAAAGATTCAACTTGTGTCTCTATTTTACTGTTTCCCATTTTGGATCATTTCCTCATTTTTCACAGTTTTCAGAATCTTCAAACTATAGTTCAACAATGTTTAAATATGCTCTCATCTAATGAGAACATAAAAAATAATCCATGTAAATAATTTTTAAAAAGAAGAAAATCTGTATTACCTTCCTCGGAAAGGCTTTTGCCTTAATTAATGAAATAGGGTTAGCACTTTAAGATGAATCAATTCACCTGCTTAGATTGACTGCAAGTTATCTCTTCTGTAAAGAAAAAAACCTACTTATTTACCTTTTCCTTATCTTTGCTGTCAACCCTTTGGCCATTTCATTGCCCATGAACTCTACAATTAGGCAGCTCAAATGAAGTACAATTAAAAAAAAGGACAAGAAATTTCAAAGCTCTGACTACTTTGAAAAGTGAGCAAGATGAGTGAAATTTTTCTATGTGAATAATTTATTTAGAAATACTGGAGCTGTGATGCATAATTTTTCTTAAGATTAGGGATAATGTACTCTAAAATCATATACATACTTATTTCAACCATACAGAATATAGGTTTTGTATTTAATTGTGTAATAAAGCATATCTTCAGCTATTGTGTAATTGTAGTATACTGTGGACTCTGATTACCTTTCATTTTACATTGTGCATGGTGATTGTTGCTATTAATGTAAATATGAGCATTAAATTTGTGGGGGGGGGCACAGGGGATTGAACCTAAGGGTCTTAAATACTGAGCTACATCCCCAGCTTTTTTTGAAGATATTTTATTTAGAGACAGGGTCTTGCTAGGTTGCTTAGGACCTCACTAAATTGTTTAGGCTGGCTTTGACTAGCAATCCTCATGCCTCAGTCTCCTTAACTGCTGGGATCATGAGTATGCACCACCACAGCCAGCCTCTTAATAAGAAATTGATATTCATGTTCTTAATAAGAAATTGATATTTATGTGCTCCTGATAACAAATTTTTACTTGCTTTACACAAATGTTTGCTTAAGTCCTCCCTCTTTTGCTAGCACATGCATATTTTTAAGGAAATGTTGATGGGAAGGATTTCTTTTTTTTTTTTTTTGAGAGAACTTCAGATGATAGCGTTTCAATCAATGGATAATATAATATACTTTTTAACATAGTAACTTCAGCTATTTTGTCATTATCCTTTTGATAACTATATTTATGTTTCTGAAAATTAAATCATGGAAAACAAAGAGTGTGGGTAGACAGATCTTTACAATTGTGCTGAAGTTTTGAGAGGGAAAAACTTTGTTAATAAACTTTGCTAATGAATTTCATAATTTCCAATAACAAAGCTTCTCCAGGAAAGATATGAAGAATAAAAAAGGACATTTTTCTTTTATAAAATTTCTTATATCATAATTATTACTATTGAGTGTTTTCTGCATAGCAAAAAAATTGTACTATGTTCCAGAACACAGTTGCTTTTCTAAGGTCTTGCCATAAGTTACAAATAAAGTAAAATGTGAACATAAAATATAACAATTGAGAAGTAGGTTTAAATCTCAGAGGCATGGAATACTTAAATCTCTTCTAAGTTATAGAACCCGGTTGCAATTTCCAAATGTGAGCTTTTTATTGATCAAATAATTTTCTGCATTTTCTTTCAGTTTTATTAAAGAAAAAAAAAGGATAAAATTTTGATGAACACCTTAGAAGACACGGAACAGAAAAAGTACACTATTAACAGCTTTTAAGAAAATATACATGTGTATTTTTATTTAAGGAAATACATGTTTTGTATGTATTGAGAACTTTGTTTTTTAAAAGTTCTATTTCCTTGTCTATGAAACTACATGTGAAACTGTCTATTGAATCTCTGTTTCACATATTCTTTTAATACCTGAACATTAACCACTATCGTGAATTCTGAAACATCTTGGAATTTACCATATTTGCAACCAAATAAATCAGTCTCTTATTGCTTCATGGGTAGGGTTGGTGACTCCTGGTTCAAAGACAAAGGACTTTATTAATCAAGACAGAAGAGGTAGTCAGAGCTTCCAGTTTGCACCAGCTCTCCATGACCCCTAAATTTTATGGAACAATGCAGATCAGCAATAGCTGGATACCTGCAAACCCAGGTAGTTGTGTCAGAACTGAAGGACTCTGAGTTTGAAGATTTACCACTTCTATAATGAGTGTTAAGGAATTCTGCTCTAAGTCTGACATGAGGTATTATGTCATTTCTAGCACTGCTTTCTGCAAGCACAATTATGAGGCATAAGGTAGAAGACCTCTCTCAATGACCACCACATCCATCCAGTTAATCACCAACTCTGATTGACTCTAATTTTTAAATGGTTTTAAATTTATCTGTCTTGTTCTGCATCATCACTACCCTAATCCAGGACACGTCTGATATTCTGATTAAAATTACTAAAACAATTTCTTACAATTATCATTATTTATTGTGACCCTATATCAACACCAAACCCCACATTTCTGCTCTGGAGCCAAAATCTCATAATAAATATTAATTCCAATCATGCTCTTTTGTTTTTTCTCTTTGTTTTCAGGAAACATTGACAACTCCTTCAACAAAGTAAAATTAATGAACTTAATAATCTGGCCTCTACTTACATTTATAGATTAATTCATATCACTATTTCTCCTTTACCATCCCCTTTTCTACTTGCCAATAATTCCCACACATTAACTTCTTTCATTTCCACTGCCACCTGTTAAACTAAGTACATATAATTTCTATCTCAACTCTAAGCCATTGTATGTGAATTTTCATTTATTGAATATTACAGCTCAGTTGTGCCAGAGTAGTGGGGCAGGTTTCCAAAAGAAGAAGAAGAAGAACAACAACAACAACAAAACAAAAAAAAAAATAAAAAAAAATAAAAAAAAAGAAGAAGGAGGAGGGGGGGGGAGGGAAAGGAAGAAGGGAGAAAAACACCCATAGATGGGATAGGAGACAAAAGATTTACTAAATCATGCCTATGGGGGAGAATCAGTGGCAGCAGGCTGGACAGATGCTTCTCCAGAAAGTCCAGTGGTGATAGGCTGGACAGGTGCACCTCCAGTTTCCACAGTGTCTTCAATTCTTTGCCTGAAAGTAGCATCCCCATTCCTCATGACCCTTTGTCCAGTGCCTGCATGAAAGCAACTATTTTACTGTCTACCACGCTCTGTTCTGCACCCATTACCACAGAGAGAATTTAGTCTACAAAAGCAGTGACACCATTAAGTTAGCTTGCTCTGTCTCATTGTATGACCAGTATTCCAAATAACTTGACATGCATACAAGAAAGAAACTTCCTACAGATAACACATCTTGCTCTGATTCTGAGCATGTGTGAGAGAAAGCCAAGGTCTTTTGAAATAATAGGTATCTGGACATTCCAGCCCAGACTTGTTTCCATCAATCCTTTAACTTGGCTAGATTCTTGGAAACACCAAATGGCATTTCAGGGACATGGTGTTTTACTGTCCTCCTTTTGTCAAAGGATGACACACATCACTCAATTTCTACTTGATAATTTTTTTAAAATTCTCATCTTTAAAGTTTTAGCTTTAAGGCATATCCATTAGTACATTATTCACCTGCCAAACTACGTTGGATGCCTCTTTAATGTGTTCCAGTGGCATTTTGGACTTGCCAATTTACAACATCGCACTACTACCCCTTTTGCTTGTCCTTATGTGTCAGTCAATAGGATCTTTGTGGTAGCCAAGGACTGCACGTTTTTGTTTGTTTGTTTGTTTTGGTAAAAACATAATTCATACATAATCAACACTTAGTAAATATCTGTGGAAAGAATGAAGATATTAAGCTAGAAGAAAATAAGCTATAAAACACATGTGACTTTCAAGGTTTCCCACATATTTTACCAAAAAATTTAAGGTCTTTATAGGAATAGATTAGGGTTTTATTTGACTTTGTCTCAGCAGTAGTTAGGATAGTAACAGACACAAACAGTAAATCATAATTATATGAATATTTCTGCATTTGTAAATTGAACTACTTGTTAAAAGTTATTTTAAACCCTAAATTCACCTGTGGTATTTTCCAAGTCATTTGTGGGCATGCATATCTTCAGATCAGCAAAACCTTTGCAATATTGGATGTACATGTTACCACCTCAAGTCAGTGGTGACAGTTATGCTTTGTTTTCTTATTTAAGTTCTCATACTGTTGACAAGTATCCTTTTCATGGTCTATTGGTTTCATGTTTGGTGCATTTTATGGTTTCCTTGTTGATCTCACTTTTTAACATGACCTCCAAGAGTAATGTCTAAGTTCTCTGTAGGGTTTTTATTTTGCAAGGAAGTTGAGATGTGCCTAACCAAGAAAATACCTGCATTAGATAGTTTTCCTTCAAACTTGAGTTAGAGCACTGTTGGCAGTGAGTTCAACAGAACTTCATCCACAATATATGCTTAATGAGGTTCTTTAAAACAGAAACACATATAATACAATGTTTTGTATTGATTGGCTGATGGCAATACTGTGACCAAAGGCTCACAGGAAACTAGTCCTGTACTTTCCTTAAGTATAACAATTAAACCAGGCAAGGTGGCTCATCTCTGTAATTCCAACAGCTCAGGAGGCTGAGGCAGAAGGATCATAAGTTCAAAGCCAGCCTCAGCAATGATGAGGTGCTAAGCAACTCATTGAGACTGTGTCTCTAAATAAAATACAGAATAGGACTGGGGATGTGGCTCAGTGGCTGAGTGCCCTTGAGTTCAATCCCTAGTACCCCAGCCCCCCAAAAGAAAGAATAATGATTAAGTATTTGCTATTTAGCTTTCACCTGGATTTTTAGAACAAAGCTACTCTAAATAATAAAAAGTATCTATAATTATCTCTTTATAATTAACTTATAATTAATAATTAAATGAAAGGAAGCAAAGGAAGAGGTACTTACTAAAGTCATATCTGAAATTGTATTATAATCTATATAACTAGTTCTGTGTTTTCTTTAATGGAATGGGTAAGGTTCAAAACAAATATTTTTATAATTGTGTATGTATGTAAGTCTGAGAAATAATTATGCACAATTCAAAATAATTTTGAGGACTAGAAAAAATTATTGGAAACTAACAAAGAAGTCAAGTAGGCCAATTTTTACCATTTAAGTCCCTTTGATCAATTACCTAAGAAGATAAATAAAAGTCCTGACTGGTTTTTATACAAAATTACCTAAAAATTTAATTTTACTTAATCACAGGAAAGATACAAGGAAAATGTGTTAAATATCACATAATGCCAAAAATTAAAATTTAGGATCAGAATAGAGGACATGCATAGGAATTGTGGCTTAGTTTTATTGGTGTAACTGCAAATTGGACACCTAGATATGCTGATAGTGTTCTAGAATTACAAATTTTTAAAATAAATACAAAGGAATATAGTCAGTTAATTAACCACACCTCTCTTTTATGATGGGATGAATATCTTTTTATGTTATTAATCTCAAATCCTTCTGTCTGTTATTAAATTTCTCATCTCTGTTTACACAGTACTAAACTCTGCATAGAATACTTCAAATAGTGAAAAATGATGTATTAATCAGAAATGCTGTTTAAAGACAGCTCCAAAACACACCTAATTGTAAAAATAATATTATCTTTGTAGATATTATCTTATGTGGATATATTCTAAGGTAATTAATAAGTTGATCATAAAACCATAATACATGAGTATTATAAAATTTATAGTCATATCCTAAGTTTATTTCTGCAGAATATACAAGCTGTGTCTTAACTGGCCATGATTATATATATCTTTGTGAAAACTTCACTGCATTTATTGAAGTTATATTGGTAAGATTATTGTGGCTGATGATGTGGTCAGGTTCTAACAAAAAGATTGTAACGAAATGCACTACTTGCCCTAATAATCAAAACCTTTCAAGTTTATCTAAATTTTTACTGATCACAGACACTTTGATATTAGATTTTATTACACTATTAATACCATTCATGTTTTGCTTCAAAGTTAGTACAACCCTGAAAATATTCCACTTGCCCTCCCACTTCCAGGCCTCCTGTTGGACTATTTTAAACTTCTAAGTCTCTTTAACAAAGTTAAAACTTTAAAGCAGTCTGACTGTCTCTGAGGTCATGCTGAGAGTAGAGAAGGAATACATCACTTACTTTAAATTTCAACCTCTTGAGGAGCATGCTCGGGAATCTTTAAAAGAAACTTCAGCTTCTCTGTTCTCAGACTAACACCATATTTTATTTCAGAGAAGTCCAGCCATTTCATAAAAGCTAGGACTCCTTTAGAGCACTTTGGGCATGCTCTTTAAACAGCTGGATCATTTAAGCTTTTGAACTACAGATTATTTCTACCTCCAGAGAGACTAAGTAACTCCTACAGTGGAATTCATCTTCCTTTAGAGAATGTGTCATTCTTTAGAGAATTTGGCCAGTATCCAAATATATGCAATATTCACAAAATTGACTATAAGTATTATTAATTGACAAATACTCTTAAAATTCAGTAGTGTCACCTGTCAATGCATCCATAGTATTTTTCTTTAAAGTAGATTAAGTTGGTTGTTAAGTATTCTTAATATTATCCTTTAGAATCTACCTGGATATTATGCTTCAAATGAATATGATGGACATATAATATAAATAATATCTCTAATATATAAAAAATATGATTTGAAAATTTGAAGAATTTTTATTCAGTGTGAAAATACTTTTACATTTACAAATGATTCATTGCATCATCAATTTCTTTCATGAAAATTTTTACAAAATTTTGTAAGACATGTAGAGTACACATTTTTTTGGAGAATAAATTGATATAGATCATCCCAGAACTATATATTTGGGTATTTTCATCCTTTAGAAAAAAATTCTACTAAAGTAATTTTCGTCTGAAGTTTGGGGAGTACAAATAATCATTATAAGCACCAAATTTATTTAAACATATTACACAGGTCTACTCTGGGGATTACTATTAAATATGCCTCTTACATTTATTTCTAATTACAGTAAGTTTCCATTCTGCTTCCTTTTTCTACCATAATATGATTAACTCTGATTATTAAAATCATATTTAATGAAATTCATCTTATTTTGAACTTTATTTTTCAAAAGTAAGTTGTCAAAAATAAGAACAATGTAAAGGTTTTTCAAAATGAGTAAATGCCTGAAAAATATTTAACAATATAGAATCTCCATGTTAATCTTTTATAAATAAGTTCAATGAAGTTTTGAAATTGCATTAAGATCCTATATTTTAATGTTATATGTGTAATTAAAATATTAGACAAAAGTAAAATATTCTAATTGAATATATTTTATATGTGCTATTTTGAAATTCTGACATAGAATGTGCTGATAAAAGCATACATTTCTAATGTTTCTAATATAAACTCCAATATAAAATGGGCATGGACAAATTTGTTTCAAATATAGTCATTGTGAAAAGCTGTTCCTCATCTATTACTGTGTTCATTCACAAGCATACTGAAAAGAAGTATTGTAAAGTTATCCTTTGTTTTATCAGCTTTTTTGCTGCTGTGATTAAAGGATCTGACCAGAACAACTGTAAGGAGGAAAAGTTTATTTGAGGGCTCATGGTTTCAGAGGTCTTAGTCCATAGAAGGCCGGCTCCATTCCTTGGGGCTCTAGATGAAGCTGAACATCATGGGGGGAGATTGTGGCAGAGGGAAGCAGCTTATATCAGGAAGCAGAGAGAGAGAGACTCCAGGTCCAGATACAAAATATATACCCCATAGTCACACTCCAAATTAACCACTTCCTCCAGCCGCACCCCACCTGCCTCTAGTTACCACCCAGTTAATCCCATTAGGTATTAATTCACTATTTGGGTTAAGACTCTCACAATTCAATCATTTCTCCTCTAAACCTTCTTGTATTGTCTCACACATGCGCTTTTAGGGGACAGCTCATATCCAAATCATAACATCCTTTTAATGATTTGTGTACTTAACACATACAAAGCATTGAACTTTAGGTAAAAATATAAACACCAAAGATATTGCTTTGTAAGTTAGAAGTATAAAAACTCAGATATTATTTCAGTTTATTGAATAGTATGGCGATTTAGAAAAGGAGAGTATTATTTGTAACCTTCCCCTATTGTTAATTTCCTGAGACAAAACAAAATCTAAATAATTGTAACAAATCTGCTATTATGATCTAGAAGTAGCATGGAGGAGGAGAATTAATAGAAACAGCACACACATACAAGAATGAAGGTTGAATTTGTTCGGCCAATGATCTAACGAGAGATAAGAAATTTAATGTTGGCAAATAAAAATAAATGCAGAGTCTAAACTTCATATAGTCATGCACAAAATAATTTCAATTGAAATCATGCAGAAGTCTGAAAGTGACCTTGGAGCAATTGAAACACCTCTTTAAATGTGTCTAGACAGAGAAAAGGAGCTCTTAAAATGCTGAGAGAAGGTTACAATGGAGACAGTGGTGGAATATGAGCTCTAATCACTACCCACCACCACTGTACTAGTCCCCACTAACATAACCTTTCATTTAAAAACCACTTACTGAACTGCAGAATTTTTAGGCTCAGTTTGGGTTATTATAATCATATATTCACATTATCATATGAATAAAGGTGATGAAGTATCAATGTAGTACATCTGCTTAATGTAATTAAAAGTTCCAACATTAAAATTCAAACCATATATTATTTTATTTTCATGAGTGTTTTTCAGAATCCACCGAAACACGTTAAAGTTCTTAATAAGTTCTTATTGCAATGTGCCTTAGGAAAATAATGTATTTCAACGCTAATTTTCTTGAGGAACATAAATTTAACTTTAAAGGTAAAGTTGGAAGAGAATAAAAGTTGAATAGACTGGTTATCTTTAGCAAGGAAGAAGAAAGGAAAAGAGGTGCATGAACAAGATAAGGAATAAGAAATTGCAATATCCTGCTTTCATGTTTTTCTTCTCAACACAATAGTTATAACTTCATTGAGTTTCAATTTCCTTACCTTTAAAATAAGGAGGTGAAATATGACATCTCTTTCCAAGAATATATTCAATGAAACTCCAGTCTTACATAGCTGCATGCTATAATGCTGTTTATTCACTCTCATAAGAGAAGGGAAAATATTTCTGAAATGACACTAAGCAGAATGAACACACCTTCCACTGTGTCTTCATGCCCATTATCCAAGGCCATTTGGTGTTAAAAGGCACATAAAATAATATCTCAGACAATCATCTTTACTTTATGTGAGAAGTTTTTGTTTGTTTGTTTGTTTGTTTGTTTTGCTATTAACAGAAATCACAATCTGCAATTGATTACAATAAATTTAGCTCTTAACTAAGCGGAAAGTTATTATTGTTTAATAGGTCCTCTCACCTTAAAAAAGTATTCATTTTCTATTGTATATTGTTTATAAGCAATCAATAGGTAACTTTTTCTTTTATTATTAATCAGTTAAATGATTTACTCTGACTTTACAGGTGCTGCTTGGGAATAAAGAGTATGTTCTGGAGGCTTGGAAAGAGCACCTGTAGTCTGTGAACCTTCTCCCATTCCATTTTTTCCCTTGTTCAGCTAAATCCACCTCTACAAGTTCTGACAGACTTGTAGCTTCTACAACAAACAAACTGACACAGGACACCAAAAATTTTCCAATTTTTTCCTTCCCATATAGCAATGTCAACTAATTAGGTGAATGAATACAGTCATGTGGAAATGTAACTATATGGCATCTCATCATATTGGCTCAAGCTAATGGTGAAGCAGCTCCTGTGGGTTCCAAAAGTCTCCAAACACTTTTTTATTGCATTTACAATTGTGTTCAAAACACATCCTATCTTGTTTCCTTATTTACTTCAACCAGGTATCTATCATTTCCTCTCTGGAAGGTCAGTAGTTGTTTAAATTCCATCATCAAGTCCATCTCTATTGCAGAATTCTGCACATGGCTTACACCTAAACATTCACACCCTTGTTACTGGAATGCTGTGTTATGAAAAGTGTTTTTCACGTTTTGAGTTATCCTGATGTTTTACCTGTGTATTTCTTTATAACCTAGTGTTTATTGGCTTTTCTCTCAACTATATACAAAATGCTCCTGTGACTAAACTTATGCAAAGAACCAGGTATTACTTTCTTTTGATCCTATAGTTCACAAGTCAATGTAAAATGTGTTTTTTTATATATATATATTTTTTTTCTCAAATCTAGAAAATACTAATTTTTAAATACTGTTTGTTTTTGAACACACTAACATACTTTTGTCACTTTATACCCTGTAATGTACTCCCCAACAAGAGAGTTTGAAGTGGCTCTTGAAAGGTAAGTTTTTATAATGTCATAATCATATGATGGAAAACCCAACCAGTGAGGAAGGAATGTTCAAAAACAAATAATATTAAAAAATTAAATATTAGAAAGAGTAGAGTACCATGTCTGATATATTCACCTACCCCAATTGGTTGGTATTGCCTAATAAGTAAATAACTGTAATGTTGTGCTTTTTAATAAATGAAATAATTAAAAAGAAAGCATGTTATCCACATCAATCCTCACCTGTAATAGATATTTTTCTATGATTTCAAAACCATGACCCTATTGTTTCAGTGTTGATTTTTAAAACTCATCTTCATATTTATTAGGCTATAGGAAATTTATAATCTTTACAACAGAATCATACTGTTTCAGAGACAGAAATGTCTACTGTTCTGCAAGCCACAGGACGATCAATTGAAAAACCACACTGAGTGTTTCACTGGCTATTTGCCAATCCCTTAGAGGGAGAAAAAGTTACTGATATGCAGTGTGATATCAGTTTCCTTTTCTAAGAAATATGATAAGCTCTACTCCAACCATCATTGACAAAAGACTCAGACATCTCATGATCTAAGTTTATAGTACACTCTCTCCTGGGGCACTAGGAAACTTTATCAAACAAAACTTGAGAACAGAGAATTAATGGTAGATCAAAAAATCAAACTAGATATGAGTGCTAAAATGAACAATGTAACTTTACATGAGTGCAACATGGACTTTTTTGTACAAAATAATTACAGGATGAACTTCTGAGTAATCAAAAGATTGAATAAAATCATACACACACACACATACATACACACACAAACACACATATACATACTCACATATATTTAAGAATCGTGTTTGTTTGAAGTTCTGAGCTATTTACAAAGAGAGCGATTTGGTGTTTTCCAAAAGTTCTGCCACAACACACATAGACAAAGGGGACAAATTATTCAAGAATATTCTCTGCTTTCTCATTTAATTTTACAAAATATTACACACCAAACTTAAATGCAAACTTATATTTTTAATATTCTGAAATCAAATTTTGTTTTTAAAATTTGCCATTTATGAAGTACTTTGTTAAGAAGTAATGTGCTACTTTTAGTTTGTTATGACATATGACACTATGACAAGCCACAGTGCAATCTGCTTTGACTACTATAATTCACATGTTATATAGAGTTTTTCAGAAGAAAAAAACCCACTCTGATATGCCAACATTTCTCTAGTTTCCCAGGAGACTGAATTCCTTGTGTTTTCTCTGTCCTAAGTCTGCTTCATTCCACGATTTCAGTTATTTAACATTCTATGTGCATTTTCTCCCTCCTCTAGAGAAATAGCCAGGTATAAACAATGTATGTATTAGTAAAACTTATTTTTGAACTTCAGTTTAAACCTGAACTTTAGTTATTTGACTTTATATTTAATTTTAAATTTTAAGCATAATGTTTAATTGTATGATTATGAATCTTCTCATACAACTAAATTCCTTTACCAACTATGTCATGCATGAAACTTTCTGGTAAATTGTTAGCAGAATTTTCATGCTCAAATATAGAATGAAAATATTTAAAATATCTACTGTTAAAACATGTTTTGCAAAGAAAAACATGAGTTTTCGTTATGTTTTCACCTCACCTGTGTTTGTTTCTAGTGATAAATATATATATTTATCACTAGAAACATATATAGATATATATGTTTGCATATATATAGATATATGTATGCATATATATATGTATATTGTAGGTACCATATTTATAGATACCATATATATAGATATATGTATGCATATATATATGTATATTGTAGGTACCATATTTTTATGAATAATATAATATATATAATTATATAATATATATATATAATACATATATATATATCTATGTATGCATATATATGTATATTGTAGGTACCATATTTTTATGAATAATATCATCCCAGTGGTTTTTCTTAAGCACAGTAGTTTTATAATGGGGACTATTGTATCCCTCTGGGAAAATTTGGCTGAGGTGTTTTTAGATAGAGGCCAGAGATGCTGCTAAACATCTGGGGAAAATATACAAGATGGCCCTTCATTAAAAAAATAATGATAATAATTTGGAAACAAATGGCAAGAGTGTTGATGTTGAGAAACTCTATGCATCACATCAGTGAATATTAAAAAATAGTTTACAATGCTTTAAAATAACAAGACATTGTTGAAAATTGAAATAAAAGCATAATAAAATGGGGTCCTATAAAATGTGGTATATCTCTTGATAACATTTCATTACATTGAAATTGATGTCTACTCCTATAAGGCCATCAACCAAATACAAGCACACTGGAATTTAAATCTTCTCTTCCACCGTACTTATTCACCTTGTACTCAAATCCCTCTGGAGAGCTTGATCATTCTTAATCTCATGCATACTATTAACTGTGTGCTCTATCTCTTTCTTCTTCCCATGACTAGAGGAGCCTTTATGACTGTTCATCTTCATACTACTACAATACAAGTAATTATTAAAAATCTTAAATAAAATTATCTCCTTTAGGTAAATTCTTTCTCTTCTATGGAAAGATTCCAACCCCTCTCCTCTATGTTCTCATCAATACTTTTAATAGTTTAATTATAAGCATTTATTTTGCATATCAGATAGCTCTTTATGCACCTGTCTATTCTGCTAGATTTTATACTTGTGTATTACACTCTTTTTGACAACTGTCTTTTAGAAAACAAAGACTTAAAATCATAGTAAAAACTTGAATTTTTTCTGTGAGATTTTGATGTGCTTCTTTATATAAGTTTTTTAGTATGTTTTCACCATGTGCTTGGTCTTTTATAGTCATGACTTGACTAATTTATTTAAAAAATAATATGAAAAAAATACTGTGATCATTTTCATTTAACACATGATTAATGCGGGAGATAATTGAGATTTGGCAAGCTAAAATTTTTTCAAAGTTAGCATTTCAATCACACATTTTGAATCAAAATACCAAAGTCAGATATGTTAGGTTGTAATACTAACCTAAGCTATTTGAAGTTAGGTAAGGCAAAAGACCATATGTTATTGCCAAAAGTGTTATGTGATGAAGCTAAATGTGCTTTTGACTGTTGAGGGAACAATGACTGCTAGCTTCTCAGAGAAAGATGTGTGCTTACTCTGGGTTTTGCAAAAATGTAGTAACAGTGGGGAAATGTACATTTTACTATTCTCAATATTGCTAACAACTATTATAATGTAGGCATATATTACACCTTTAAAAGAAATAGTAGTTGCTAATCCTTACTATATTGCCAGAAAACTATTAGGTATTTTATATAATTGATACATTTTTTAAGTGACAGGAACATATTAAAAATAATAGACATAGATAACGGATAATGTAATAAAATAATTCTCAGGGAATGATATATATTGGTGTGGTTAGACTAGAAAAAGAAAAGTATATATCACTAATTAAAGTTATATACAACTAAGAATTTTCTATAAGCCCTCACCACTTGAAGGTTCTGCAGCAACTCCCAGGTGTGCCACCTGAAGGACACTTGTACTTTGGGGGGCTTTCAATACTGAATCTATAGCACATCTTATTTCTTTCTTTAGCTATTACACATTTAACAATAAAATTCCTGTTTTTTTCTCACCCCAATAATCACTTAAAATAAAATAAAACATTAATTCCCAGAGCTGATAATCCTTACAGATTTCTTTTGCTTTTGCTTATGTCATGCTTCTTTTCTTCCTGAGGCTGAATTGTGTATAGAGGGATCAATTACAGAGAAAAGCTGGAATGACAGTCTAAGTCTTCTGTGGCTTGATTATGTCTAAAGTTTCTTAGTTAAGTCAGCGAGACACTCCCTACAGGCATGGATCAGTGTGTTAGGAACATCATTGAAACAGAGAAAGAGAGAAGAAGGAGAGTGAATGAATGAGAAGGAGCAATTATATTTTAATTAATGTAATTTTTTACCTTTACAAATAGTGGACACTTGATCATTTTTAAGTGTGTTGTACATTGTTTACATAAACATGTAGATGAAGAGAACTTTAATGTAATGATCCATGTATATCATGCTCAACTTTTTCAGGTTATTAGCTAAAAGATAAGGTTTATGTATGTGTATAGTGACATAACCAAATGTGCTCTAATCATTATCAAGGGTTTCAGGAAATTTCACTCTAAAATAAATGAATAATTTGCTGCTTGAATTTTTCCAGGTCTTTCTATTTAAATAGCATTTGATTGAATTTTACTCTAGTTCCCAAGTATTTTATATATTTTTAAAAGTCTTATATTGTGGCATATCTAAAGTCATTTTTGCATGAAACCACTTTAGTGTAGTCTTTTTCTAAAAGATAAGTGAGGCATAAAGAAATACAACAAAGTATCACAAACAAACATTAAAATAAATGACTGAATTGATTATAATGGAAAAAAATGTAAACTGTTGAAATGCAGATAAGCTGTTGATTTCTAATTCTTTGCATCATAAGAAAGCTTTTAACAAAGTACACTTTTTCCTGAACCTGCCAAAAACCTTATTCACAAAATGAGAAACTACAGCTGCCAGTTTATGTCAATCAGAATGAGAAAAAAGGGAAAGAAAATCTCCAGCTGTTGTATATATTATATTTGCAAGGAGATAATTTGTTATGGCTTATTCTTTACCACAGCAGTCACCTAATTCAGACAATGGCTAATGGATGTCAGAAATTTGGTAACAGATTCAAAGACTCAAGTAACATGAAAATTGAATTCTGTTAGTTTATTAGACTCTGAAATGATAAAAGGTATTTTAAAAGGCTTATGAATGATTGAGGTTATCCAAACAGTGTCAGCCTATTAATGCTGCAAGTCTTCTATAACAAAAAGCTTTGGATCTATAATACTGTATTTTTGATACCACCTGGGATCTGAAATTTGCAGAAAGAATTACATCTAGAAATTCCAAATGCAATTGACTTCAGTGATTGCACCTAAAATGAACTTGAAATCTTCAGCTAACTGGATAATTTGTTCCACTTCCTTTCCTCTGATGCTTGAAAAAAAACGCAATATTTTAAAATATATTAGTCTTTAAAGCTCAATTTAAAAACTGTTTTCCCACAACTAAGATGACAGTCTAGAGGATTCAAATGTGAAGTTTAGCCATTTGGTTATAAAAGATACAAAAGAGAATTTTTCCTTTTCCTTCCTTTCTTTCATTCTTTTTTTTTTTTTTTTTTTTTTCCAAGTACCTCAGGGTTGAATCAAAGTAAAAGTAATTGACCAATGGAGACCAATTCAATCCAATGAGACAGAAATAGCTATAAACTCAAGACTTATACAAAATTCATGTATGTTAATTATGAAAAACATGGTAATATATCAACAAAGTAATTTGCTTAGTGTATTAACAAATGTATAAAATTCTTTCCTGTGTACTTATTAAAATTTTGTTAGTTAAAATTATCAAACTTACAGAACAAATTGTTGAATTATTTTATCATATTAGAAATATTTTCATTGGTAAATCTTTGCTTCTTATTTGGTATGACCCACCATAGCATTTGAGGACATGTGAATATTCTCCTGCAGTCTTGGGGTACTTACCGAAGGTTCACAGAACATTAACACAGTCTGATATATTTTTAAAATAATAATAATAATTACTATTATTTTATTCTTTTTATTTATTTTCATTTTATTATTATTATTATGTGTGTGTGCATGTGTGTACAGGAACTGAGCACAGTCCTCATGCATTGATCTTTAATTAGAATGTTTTTAAAAAATAACTGTCTCAGTTCATAGACAGTTGGCTCAATTGCTCTGGGCCCAGATAAGGCAGAAGAGTGTGATAGAGGAAAGCAGCTGAGAACATGGCCATCAGGAAGCAAAGAGAGACAAAATAAATACCCAAAAGCACACCCTCAGTGACTTCCCTCCTCCAGTCACACCCTACCTACCTACAGTAACCACCCAGTTAACCCCTGTCAGTGGATTAATTCACTGATTAGGTTACAGTTCTCACTACATAATCATTTCACCTCTAAACTTTCTTTAGAAAATTTTCTCACACATGGGCTTTTGGAAGACACATAATATATAAACGATAACATCATCTTCTGTAGGAACATGTTGAAGATATATTTTAAGAAAAGACTATAATTGTTTGTGTAAATTCTAGTTTTGTCAATGTATTTAAGACCTTGGCAGCCAATTTGTTTTTTTGCAAACTTTATGAATACTAGATATAAAGTACTATAAATGAAATTGGACAATAACATTATATTCTTGGTATGGAAGAGAGACCTTAGGTATCCCGATGGCACACACTGCACTTGTCAACACAGGGAACAGCCTCTGTATTCAAAGCATGAGCTGAGCATGGCCCATGAAAAAACAATCAGATAAACTAAATATTGAAATGAAGCTTATCTGTAAGGTAATCCAAGCAGCTTAAAATTCAAAGAAAAAAATTTGATCACATGAAAAAAATTTAATGACACCAGAAAAAATTAATTACATTAAAAATTTAATCTTGAAATTTTATGTCTTATTCTTCCCTTCCAAAGTTCTATCCCATCAAACCTTAAAAAGTAGTTTGATTTTGCTTATCTTTTTTTATACTTTATACTTACAATTATTACTATATCCCCTATTCAAATTGCACATTCTCAGAAATTCCTTCCCTGACTGTCTAAATTAAAGTTGTCCCTACTTTTACTTACATAATTTTTATTTTTAATAGTGTGCATCACATGAGTTTGCAAAGACTTCGTAAAACTATTTTACTTGTTTATTGTCTGTTTCTCCTCCCTTTCCCCAAGTACAATGAGAGTAGCACCCTGTGGGTCTAATTTACCCAACATCCATATTCATATTTTGAGACTATTTTTTGCCCAAAATTGGATTCAATAAATTATTGTTGAATGAATGAATAAATAAAACTTAAACAGCTTTTAACTAATGGGATTTGCTTCTGTGTTAATTGTTTTAGTAAAAAAAAAAAATCAAGATTACTTACTCCAAAATTCTTATATGGTTAAGATCCATAAGAAATTTACTTTAGAAATGCTCATGCAACACATATAATGGGGTTCTAATAAAGTTACAAAGAATGTCTATTGGGGTTGACTGTAGACTCAAAATTATTCCTCATTATGTACCCTGTAATATCCAACATAAACATTTCTGCTACAACTCAATGTGTACTACTGAATAACTCGCAATCTGTAAATTGAGGGTCTAAAAGAATCAAGGCTAATGACTAAAATGGTTTTGGAAAAGTACAACAAAAAACTATATGATTTCATAACCATAATAGTAACAAAAAAACAAAACTATCCTATAAGAAGTATGAGCATAGTTAACACATGTTAAATTGCTAATAGATATAAAAACATTCAGTAAACATAAGATTGAACACATTAAAAATCTACTAAAATAAGAGCTTTTGATGAGAGCTAAAGCAGGTTAGTAATTAAATGGAAGAAAGAGAGAAAAGGAATCCCTCTAGCAGTCTAAGATATGGAGGGGCCATGCAGCACTTACAGAAGAAATGCAATATAAATGGGTTTTGTGTGTGGTATAGCCTTCCTGGGAATCTAAGTTTAGTGTTGTAAGTGTATCTGGATTCAAATACTTTGCCCTTGTTTGTGCAAAGTGTTAATGCATGGGAATGCTGTATATGAATCAATATGGCATGTTGCCGACTGTAGTGATTGCCGCTTGCAGGAATGACGCCGAGCGAGAAAATTCGGAGGCAGGATGGAAATGAAAAAGTTCTTTTATTCTTCTCTCTTCTAACTTCTCTCTCTGGCTCCAACAACCTCTCCAACTCCAACTCCAACCACACCTCTAACTAACCCTCACCAGGTTAAATATTTTTTGCCTTAACAAGGACATGTGCTAACAGCTCGAGCTTACAGGTGCGTCACGCAGTGTTCATGGGCATAAAAAGATTCTTAGATAAATGCATGAATATTAGGTGAAAATACTTGAACACCTTTATGGCTCTCAGCTAGCCGCCATCTTAGCTATCTTCTCAATTAGGGCTCTTACAATGGCATATGTATTAAGGAGGTTACTGGTCAACCTTTGTATACAAAAGTTACTTCACACTGCTACTCAGTGTAGCATTTCTTTAAAGCATATAAATAAGTATTTGCTGATTCTTTCCCTGAATGATAGTACTGGAATAGAGAAAAACATCTTTAAATGTTTATATATCTTTACATATAAAGTGGAATAAAGCAAAGTTTTAATTTTATATTTATTATTGTATCACAACCTTATTATTCCAATAAAACAATTCGACTCTTACAGTCAAAAACCTTAGAAAAGATTTCCAGAATATTGAACTGAATGGAATAAAAATATAATTTTAATGTTGTACTTGTGCTAAAACAAGTTGTTCATCCATTTTAAATCATTATCTCATGAAAATGATGAGATATCTAGGATAGCTATATGTTATCTTGAGACATTTTATATTCATCTGACAAGACATTTTAGAATAAAAAATCATATGAGCATGGCCTTCAGTGACAGGTACACAGCTAACTGAGAGAGAAAGGTTCTGGGAAGATATTGACATAATTTTTTTTTTTTTTATGTTTTATAATGACAAGGTTTTATAAGATTTCTTTCTCTATTACTACCATAAAGTAGTTCTGTTTTCTATTACATCTTCCCTTTGTACATGAAGTCACCCCTTGGCATCTGTGGAGAATTGACTACAGGCTCCCTCATGAAGACCTAAATCCTTGGAAGCTCAAGCCCTTTAGTTAAAACAGCAGTGCTTGCACATAACCTATGTACATCCTCTCATGTACTTCAAATAATCTCCAGATTGTAAGAGCCTTAATAAGGAGGTAGCTAAAATGGCGGCTGGCTGAGAGCCAAAGAGGAGGCGTTTAATTGTTTTCTCCTGACCTTAATGTAATCAACTAAGAATCTTTCTGTGCCTGTGAACACCGTGTGATGCACCTGTAAGTTGAGCTTGTGACACGTGTATACTTGTTAAGGTGAAGAGTATTTAACCAGGTAGGGCTGGAGATAGGGTTGGTGGGAGTTGGAGTTGGAGTGGTTGTTGGAGTTGAAGAGAGAAGTCAGCAGAAGAAAGCAAGAATAAAGAACCTACTTATTCCCAGTCTGCCTCCGAATTCTTTCCCGCGGTATGGTTGCTGCAGGAGGCAGGAGCTGCAGGTGGCAACACCAGATTATTTATAATATGTAACACATTGTAAATGCTATGTCAATAGTTGTTGTAATATATTCTTTGGGGAAATAATCACAAGAAAAAAAGTTTTATGCTCAGTACAATCAGTTTATTTTTTCCTGAATATTTTCAAGCTATGGTTGGCTGAATCTGCAGACACAGAAACTGGATATGGAGAAATGATGGTGTTCTATTTGTCAGTCCCTCAATATGCCCATCTCACTACCTTTCGTTCTTAATTTATAAACCAATTACTCTAATCATTGTGAGTGTATCTGCTGGGGATAGAAACAGGTATTCAGTTAAATATGAAGGGTAGAAGAAAAACAATTTTTTTTCATTGTTTGAAAAAATCCCTCTCAATTTAAAAATAATAATGAACATAAACTCTTAATTGACTAATATTATATAAAAGTTCATTCATTTTTAATAATATTGGACCATTATTGTTTTATATAGAATTGTTTTCATATAGTAGAGAAAATCTTCAATGAAATTTTTATTAATTTGCTATTTTTAGCAGTGTTTAGTAATAAATGTCTTTACATTAAATCATCACCATTTAATAAATATATGAGTGGTAAAATTGGATTTGCCCTGAATCTATAATGTAAGTTTTTTTTTTTTTTTTTTTTTTTTTTTGTGGTACCGGGGATTGAACTCAGGGGCACTCGACCACTGGGCCACATCACCAGCCCTTTTTTGTATTTTATTTAGAGACAGGGTCTCACTCAGTTGCTAAGTGCCTTGCCATTGCTGAGGCTGGCTTTGAACTCGCGATCCTCCTGTCTCAGCCTCCCAAAGTGCTGGGATTACAGGTGTGCACCACCGCGCCTGGCATATAATGTAAGTTTTTTTATATGTACTTATTTTCATGATGAAAAAATGGTTTATTTCTTTATTCTATTATTTTTATTCTTCTGGCTCCACCAAATTTTATTTTAGTTGGTATACATTTATAAAGTTATACAAGTAAATTGTTTTCCAAAGGCATATAAGTATTTCCTTAAGATTTTCCTTTAATATAAGCTTGGGTGTATTTTGTATGTCTACTTACATATATGTAAGTGGCATAAGTATCTGAATTTTTTCCAAATTGAGAATTTATCCTTAAATGCCAAGTGGATAGGCCATAGTCACAATGCAGTCTGTAATTGTCATCAAGAACAATACATGGGTCAGGAATAACAAACAGGCAAACTGACAACAATTCAAACTGTGAAATCAAAGAAGATATGGAAAACAACCAATTTTTTTTCTCAAATAAATTAGAGAAATATTGGTGCAGTGGCCTTGATTGTTCAACTTCTTTGAAAAAGTTTTATTGATTAGGCTGCATATTCAGGGATAAAGCCAAGAAAGTGGCCATCAATTTTGTAAGTATTACTACGAAGAGTGAGTCAAAACTTTGGCTGAGGGTTAGTCAATACAGGATGATGCAAATACTTAAGAGGTAGGAGGTCTGTCATGTGAGGAACTGAAACTTTAATTCTTCTTATGAAAAACCCTGAAATAATTATTTTTTGTTTCTTAAATATGCAGTATTTTTAAAGTGACAACAGATATATTAAATTTCCTCAAATTTCTTCACACGTAATATGTTAATTCCTTCATCAATAGGTAATTTGACCACATCTGCAAATAAATCCTATTAGTAAATGGCAAATGAATATGGGCTCATTTGACAGCTTCCATTCATGAGCATGCACTTTACATTCTTATATTCAAACTTAAGGCTTCACATCCAATTATTATTTGAATTTTCATTATATACTTATCTCCAAGTTTTCTAATTAGAACAGTAAAAATAGTGCTAAAGATAATTGCTACATATATTTGTTTTTGAGAATAAAATATCTCAATAGTAATAAAAACAATCACCTTTATAATTGCATAATATTTGTCAGAAACTGATGTATGTGCACATACGTATTTAATATTTATAACAACCCTGTAGGTAGATAGTATTACTTTTCCCCAAACATAGATGTTCAAATTGATAAATACAATTTTTGCACTGACCACTGCAGAGTTAATTTTAACAAGGATCCTGCCTTGATCTGACAAGTGGTAAATACTTTATGAATGCTGAGTCCAAGTATCAGCATAAGACAAGGGACTCTGAACAAAGTGACTTGACTATACTCTCTTCTCCATTTCCATCATCAATACATTTTTCATTACTGATGCAAAGGACTTTTGGGCCTTGAGAAAACAAGGAAGACCTTGGGATTTGCAGAATTTGATGCCAACACATAACTGGGTATGTGTTCTACATAGTGTCCTGACCCAGTGGTTGATACAGGAAGGCAGGGGGTCTTGAGAACTCTGCCTGTCAGATTTTATCTTTTATTATTAGTAGTAGCATTTATAAGTATTATTTTATTTTGAGGTTATTTGTAGTGTGTGTGTGCACATGTGCACTTTAGTGCACTTTACAGGGTTTTTTTTTGTTTTTTTTGTTTTTTTTTTTTTTTTTTTTTTTTTTTTTTTTTTTTTACCTCCTCAAGTTTTTCTTTATTTGTCCTAATTGATATTCCTCCTTGGAACCTGAGTTATTTAGGTCATTTTCAGTAGTTGCAGTTTTTCTTAGTTGACTGACTCAGACTCACTTAGGTCTGATGGACAATCTGAGTGAAACAAGGGATGGAGGCAAACTGTTTCTATGTTTGTGCTTGAAGAAGGTTCCCTTCCAGTCCCTTCTGAACCTCAAGAAGCTTCCTTGACTCTCAATACCTGATGTTTATATATACTGATTCACCTTAGGAATTGGGGTAAATGCATTTTTTTTTCTCTTCCTGGGGTCAGAAAGACCAGGACACTAATTAAATTACAATACAAATAATTTAATTAGGTAAATATTTTGGTGAAAAAATGATGCAAGAGACAAGATACTGTTATCCTACATAAAGATAAGGTAATCTACTATAAGATATATGTTAAAGACCTGAGAAATAATATCAATAGATACATATTTTTAAATAAAGGGATAAGGTAGATGAAGAAGATGCAGTCACTAAACATAATAGATAAGAATTTTATTCAGTCTGCAAATTAGAAGGAATTAATGAAATTAAAGGGATTAGGAATCAAAGATGTTAAAGTTTTTTAATCTTCTTAAAGAAATAAAAAATATCATAATAGACCAAGATTTAAAAAAAGGTAAAAAAAAGAAAACTTTAGAAGACCCATCTATCAATAGAGCATCCAGATTACCATCAGATTAATGTACACAACAATATCATATAGGAAACAGTGAGATCATGCATCCAGATAACAGGAGAATTCTATTCTCATTAAGATGTTGAATATTAAATTGGCAGAGACAAAAAGGAAAATAATTTGAGGATGTAACTAACTCAGAGAAGATCATACAAAGAACCCCACTAGAACAAACAAACAAACAAACAAAAGAAAAAAAACAAAAATCATAACTACCTTTAACTCTTGAACCTGTCCCCTCCTGGATTTGGAGAACAAGGATTTAACACAAGTTTACATTGCTAATGAGCCTGGTCTGTTTGGTTTCTCAATATCACATATTAAGTAGGTAGAATTCCTTTATTCTAGCACTGTGGTAAGCAGAATGATGATCCTATCTTCACAGAAACACATGTTCTAATCCCTGAAAACATTGAATATGCTATTTTACATAGCAAAATAAATTTTGAGATTTTGTGAAATAATGGCATATTTGAAGGGGCTTGATGGTATATTTACATTTCAGGCAATGAAAAAAAAGAGACCTGTGGTGAGTATAAGTTGACTTTATTTCCCTTTATTACGGTTTCTGAGAACTTCCTATTCATATTTATTTTCATGGCTTTATTTTGAATTGAGTTGTGCTATCATAGTGCAATCTTTATAGAACTTGCCTAATTTAAAATTTTACACACATTATTTTCATTTTAAATATTTTCATAAGATCTATGACATCTTTGATAAATCTGATGGTACATTTTACTGCAAACATTTCATTATATGTTTTAATATATCTGCTTCCCCCCCACACCCCTTATAGCTTCTGGGTTTCTGGTATGGGTTAAGATGCCTGCCTTATACTAAAAAAGTAGTCTTCTTGAGTTTCTGGTACTATACTTTTTCTATTTTTAATATTAATTTTATTCATCAGCAACACATATTATATGAGAAATAAGCACACTACTATCTTTATCTACATAGACAACGCCATTGTTAAATGGTTTATACCTTTCTTACTGAAATGGGATTTCACATTTTTTATTATATCAAATAAATGCATGTTTCATAAAATTTACTCCTTAGCTGTCCTTTTGTTATGCCAATTTCTTTGGCTATTTCTAGACAAAAGATATAATTATATTTTAAATCCCTTTATATAAAATTAGATCTTGAAATGTGCATTTAAAAGTAGAAATGTGTAAAATTGTATATGTTCTGTGTTAGATCATATTTTTGAATCAGGAATTTACATGTATTCCTCAAAAGTTGCATGCAGCCCTATTTTGCTCAGTTCAGTTTTGTCTTATTGTAATCAATCTCAGTCTTTAAATTGTAAAATCTGACGTATACGTGTTTGTTGCAAATTATTTTATAATTTTTTATATATTTATGCCTGTAGAGATTTACTTTGTACTGCCATTCTCTCTTAAAATATACATGGTGATGAGGTCAAATTGTTGTATTTTGAACTGTTCTTTGTTTGACAGTAGTTCACAGCACAACTCAATTCAATATAAAGCCATCCAAAAAATATGCCTCCTTATAGTTTCCCCATCACTTTAGCATTTACTTTCTTTTTCTGTTACTTCTACATGTAATGTGTTACCTCAAAATGAGATAATTATTTGCAATTAAGATGCATTTTCACTATTCATTTGTTCTTGTTCCTTGAACTAAAAAGTCTTTAGAAAGTTTCCATTCTTACCTCCTTTTTAAATATCTATTGACTTCTCAAATGTGACTTTTGAAAAATGTGCCCTATTTTCATTGTCCTACCCATAAACACCTAAGTTATTCTGCAATCAATTAATTCATATAAGGTTCCTGTTATCAAATTCTACTTTATTATTTCATATTTTTCTCATGTTAATTCCTTTGAAATTGTAATGAACAACTTCTGAGCTGTGAAAAATTACTCTCTCCTATTGTGCCTATCTCACTGGCTGAATACATTGGTGGCATCCTAAATCGTAAAATCACAATGCTTGGAGCACACCGAGACTAACTACATCAGAATTTCCAGGTCACAAAATAAGCATCATATGTTAACATGCCTCCAAATTTGAAACCTAACACTCTTGCTCTTGAAATAAGTGGAATCATCCAATCTCTTACCAACATGTTCACCTTCTTAGCTCTTCCACCACTAATGCAGACATTTATTTTTTTTCAAAAGTGCAGAGATAGATATCATTACCCTAAGTGCATGTATGAAGTCACAAATGATGTGAATACACTTTGTATATAACCAGAGATATGTAAAAATGTGCTCTATAAGTATAATATTAAATGTAATACATTTTGCTGTCATTTCTAACAACTTAGAATAATAAATAAATACATTTAATAAAAAAAGTGCAGATTGATTACTGTTCTTGGCTATACCTGATTTATTGTTACTATTATTACCAGTATACTACAAATAACACTTAATGTAATAAGAAAATTAGATGACTGGATAGTCAGTGATTTTTGTATTTTTTGAATACCAGAATATATCAAAACAGCCACAGTGAGGACACATTAAGTCTAGTGTGAGACATAGCTGGGCAGTGTCTAGTGTCAATCACCTTCATCTTGTGCATGTTCCCAAAAGACAATGTAGGTAATGATCCAATAGAATAACAGATACTGAATTGGAAATAATAAAATTAATCAGGAATTCATGAATTTACCTGATGTGTAGATTATTTTCTCTTTTGCTTTTTAAACTGTTTTCTAAATATTAAATAAAGTATACTATTTTGTTTTAAATTAAAACAGTATAGAAAGAAGTTATTTATATAACTGAGAATTGAAAATAAAATAAAGGTAAAACTATCCTTGTGTATTGAAATTTTTGTGAAAATTTCTATTTCTGAATGGTAATAATTTCTTGTAGTAACAGTAGTGCAAAAAATTGTTTCTATTTGGCAGTAAAATTTGCCAATGCAAATTATTCTTGAAATAATAGTTGTCAAACTAATTATGTTAAAAATGCTAAAGCTATGCATCAGCGATTTTTATTTAACATAGATTTAGTGTTTCTGAAAAGATTGTTCTTTCAAAAGTTATGTGCCTAATCAACTATCCACTAGAACAATTACTTTTGCTTACAATTACTTTGGGTTAAACTGATCAGTTATGACTCATTTTGTTTTTAATACAATTTCCTATTATTTTATGTTACATTTATCCTTGATAATTATTTCATCACTGTCATTATGAAAAGCAGGCTATTGTAATACTAAGCTATTTAACTGAGTTTTACTTTGTCTAATTTTTTTCCCAAGTATACCTTTTCAATTAATATCAAGCAGGTGGATGTGATCATCAGTATTCATAAGATGCAGGTGCTGAAGTAAAAACATGTTATCAACTTATCAGAGAGGCCACAATTAGCACTATTTCTCTGAATTCTTAATTTCTTTCTTTAACTTTGCTAGGAGATACTGCCAGGCATTTAACATTTAGAGTTTTGTTAGATACATAATTAGATTACAAACAGTGAAATTAAGTATATGATTTTTTTTATTTATTCTTTAGTCTTCTTTTGACAATTGACTTCATGCTGTGAAAATTGAACTGGTCAAGTAATATTAATGTTAATTGCAATTCACTGCCCAATTTATGACACAGTTGTATTTCAACACACTGATTTAATTAGAACCCAGAACTTTTTATACAGAAATAATATTAAAACCGATATATCAGTTTTATTTAGACATAAAATGTCTCAGAAATGGACTAATTATTCATTATATTTTTGCTAAATTAGTTTTGTTTTCAATGATTTCCATTTCTTTGTACCAATTCAACATAATACCAATTCTATTCCTACTATTGTTTCAAAATAAAAACTTAAGGCTACCTTATAACAGAATCTTTCTCAGAGATAAAGACTACAGGGCCACACAACTCTCTCTCTCTCTCTCTCTCTCTCTCTCTTTCTTTTTTTCTCCATATTATTCACTTATCAGAGAGGCCCATGATGGAAGTCTGTACATAAGGAATAAATCACATAAATACTATTTGTATTGAATAGATAAATGGTCCATGATGTACTTGAAGTCTACTCACTAATGTTGGAAGACGCTGTTGACCCCAGTGTGCCTCTTGAAGTGTATTACGTTATAAAGTCACTCTTAGACTATTTTGGCTATGATATGCACTTCCTGACAAGCTACTTGAGAACATGCTTGCTATGTTTCTGAACAACATCCTGAGCTAAACTTCTAATGATATTTACAGTAGTACCTGCTTTTACCAGGAAATCAGAAACTTAACCTGAATAGGAATTAACTGCTAAAGCAATATGTTTACTTTGTAGGCACAGGAGCAGAGAAAGGGGGATGAGAAGTCTTAAGAACAAGCTGTTTTACTGTCTCTGGCAGAGTATTACACAGTGTACTACCTTAAGTTTTACTGTCTGTAGTGGTTGCCACAGGGACACCTGGAGCCTATACCTGCACTGAGACTGATTTCCTTTTCCATTCTCACTGTATCTATGCACACACTTGGCTATCCTAGTGGGAGAAACTTGATGGGGAGGCTCACTGTTTTTTTTTATAAAATCAATAGCATTGCTCCTATGTGAATTCTCTCCAAAAGTTTGTTATAATTCATATGTGAATACAGGATTTTAGTTTGTCAGAAATCTCAGTCAAATGAATCTGCAGGGACTTGACCCATACATGTAGTACCAATTCAATAACATAATCTCTATGGTGCCATTGGCTAGAGGTGGGGATTTGCATACATCAAGATAATGTCCTAATAGCATTACCCTGGAGAATTTTAGCCAAAATTCAATAAAAATGCCCTGACACTAACCACTGTTTCTTGTGTGAAACAATAGTTCGATATTCTGGTTTTCTAAGAGGTCATATAATTTTTTCTCAAAAAAAAAAAAAAAAAAAAAACAACTTTGTGTTCTCTACTTAAGATAATAATAAAGAGCTGTTGCTTGTTGCCCTCTGCTTATAAGGTGAGTTATTTTTACCTAGTTGAAGAAAAATTAAAAAACATTCCATATTTTAGAATGTCAGTAAATTTCATCTAGCGCTGAACTTACTAGAAGTGACCTTGGCACTTCTCTCTCCCCAAGAGGCCTGCCTTACTTCATACCTACAGTGAAGATATCAAATGATATATTTTCCTTATTTTGAGGTACTGAGAGGATGGCTTTCTTCACCTGCTAACAGAAATCCTGCATAGCTGAAAAAAAATAGGAAACTGTCAATAAATTTTGAACCATACAAAGTATGAAGAGACTCTCAGGTTAGTTATTCCCCCACACGGGTATAGAGACATCTCATCTTTCCTAAGCCATGCTTCCTGGTCACATTTATGAAGATCATGTGTTTGGATGAGGAAGAACTTCCAATTTGCAAATATAATAGAAGACTCCTTGACCTGGTGAAGCAGGTAAAGCCAAGTTCCTCTGGCACCTAATTTTACCTTTACTATGTTTCCCCAGAACATTTAGATCAAAATTCCATTTTTCAAAGATTAAAATTCTTGGAAAATGTCAGAGAAATGCCTTATGAATATTCACATGTGTTAAATTTAGTTGTCCATATTTGGTTCTTCCATCGTGTGTCTGTGTTTCAGGCTTGTCTTTGTTCTTTTTCCTAATTAAAGTAGCTCAGGGCAGTTGTAGGTAATATGTAGCACACTGTGGTGCAGTGGTCCACAACCCTGCTCCTTGGAAGCCATGAGTCCTATGGAAATGAACCAAGGGTTCCAAAACATTCCTTGGTAATATTAACATTTATAGTGTAGTAATTAAAGAAAACAGTGTGCTGTCAAATTGTAACACTTTGGAAACCACTGATGAGCTACCTTAAACTGTAAGGTTAATTTGCTTTTGTGCATTCCTCTATACATTTGCCTTGCCATCTGGGTAAATATATTTGAAGGTCTTGTAATTGTTACTGATTAGCAAAGTTGTATCTCTGCCCTGATCTTTTTTAATTCCCACATGAGCATTTTATCTCCTTTAAAATTAGCCAACAAGTCCTTTATTAAAGTGTTCACCTAATGCACCCAATTAAACAGTAAATACAGCTGGGGGACATCAGCTTGTTGCTTACTCTATTCAACAAGCAATGGTCAGTATATAAGTAACAAATTAGGAAGAGGTTGTTTATATGAATAAAAATGATTTAAGCAGTTTTTGTTTTTCTAATTCATTGACTTTGGGAGAAAAAATTATAAATTTTAATGTACAAAATAAGTTTGTTTTAAATTATTGTCTTCATAACTTTTATGTATTAAGAATCTAAAAAATTTTGTTTGCAAAATTCAGTACCAGCTATTTGGCGGGGTTGGTTACCTATGGCATAGTCAAAAGAAAACGTGAAGATCTGGAAACAGGGAGTCCTTGACCGACCTGTAATATGTCAGCTTTTGTGGCAAGTCACGTTTTTAGAACAGCTACTATTAGAATAACAGATGTAATCTGACCTTGCAATTTAGGTAAGGATTTGGTTACTCAATTCAAGTGAGGCAACATTCTAAATCATTTTACTAAGGAAATTATTTCAGTTCTGTCATTGAATTATCTCCCAATTTTATTAGTAATAAGGTAGATTCCATCTAAGTTTGGTATTTACCCTGAAATAACTCTGGAAGAAGAACTTCAAAGTTACTAGTAAAGCCCAAACTCTTCATAGATGACAGATAGTTAAGGAAGACAGCAGTTTTAATAAGACCTGAGCATATGCAAGTCATCTTACCCAGGGGAGAGAGGAAAGGTATGTTTGTAGCCACAGTTATCAAGGTGATTTATTTTGGTCCCTTTGGCTTTTTTCCACACCTCATTGCCATCCTGAAATATAAAAATGATTAATTAAAAATAAAAGAAAACTGAAGAGATTATGCAATATTTTGTTAAAAGGTCATATTGAAACAATCAGTCAGGGTCAAGATTCCTGTCTTCCGTGTAGTCCATTGATGACAAAATTCTTCATGTTGTGTCGATGTACATGGATATAGCCTCAAAGTGTAAAGGATTAAAGATGTGTAGCTAAGCAATTCTAGCACTCAAAAAAGAACTCTCTTTATAGGCACTCTGTTTATCTCTACTGAAGTTTTTAGTTAAAAATAATAAACATACAAAGGCTATGATCTTAAATAAAAGAACATCTTATAAGAACATTTCTGAAATTGAATTCTCTACTACATATTGTAATATTAATTAAATGTAAATTACTCATTGCCAATGGAACATTTGGAAAATGTTTTCTCCTTTTATTTTATTTAAAATATCTGGTATGGTACTGTGTGCTGTGATCCCAGTGACTCAGAAGGCTGAGGCAGAATGATTGCAAGTCTGAGGCCAGCCTCATCAAATTAGTGAGGCCCTAAGCAACTTAGTGGGATCCTATTTCAAAATTAAATAATTAAATAAATAAAAAATAAAAAGGACTGGGGGTGTGAATTAGTGGTAAAGCATCCCTGAGTTATGTCCCCAGTTCCCTAAAATAAAAATTAATAAAATATCTTATCTGTAATTTAAAAGAATAATTGATGATCATAATAAATATGAATATTGAAACCTATCATAATTGGATGCTTTGTGCTAGTTTAAAGATTTTCGTAATTCTTTATTAATGCCAACCTATCAACAATATCAGTTCTTTTTTTTTTTTTTTTTTCTTGTAATTTGTACCTTAAAGTCCTAGTACTCAGTCCCTTCTCCTTTAAATGAGTTCCATTAGAAGCCCAACTTCTAATTTATGCTGGGCAAAAAAATCATATAGACAAAGTTGTTGCTCTGCTCTAAATATAGAATTAAAAAAAAGAATTCAAGTAAATGATAGAAAGTGTATTTTAGTGATAAACTGCATAGAATAAAAAATATTTCAATTTTTTATTGTTTGTTCTGAAGCATTTTTGAAGGAACAGAAGTGACTTGTAACTGTCACAAAATGTGACAGAATATTTTAGATGCCCTGGGTGACCTTTCTTCCACACACTTGTATTTTTCTTCCACCTCCAGACTGCTAACCAGAGTCCTGATTTTGCCAGAGTCAGAATGAAGGGGAAGAAATAAAGGGTGAGAAAATATTTTACTTTGGTGGTATTGCCTCAAAATGGCAAGTGTTTAGAGCTGACTCACTCTCCTGACATTTTGGTAAATTGTGCATTTTCTATAAACGCTGATGATGTATTTTTCTCTCTCTGACTACTCCTTTTTCAGCTACTGGTTTTTCCCATGATTCTCCCCAAACCAAGTCTCTCTTGTATTCCCCAAGTGAATCCTTTGGCCATATTTAAAATATCTCAACCTAGGTCTCTCTGTATACTGATCTCTCTGTATCTTTTCTTGGACATTTCAAAATTTTAATGCAACAAACTCTGAAAGAGTTAGGTAACACAGCAAACTACTATAGTTCAACTTCTAAAATACCTAGAAGAAGGGTGTTTTCTTTATCTTCTACAACAGGGTTTGGCAAAATAAGGTTCAGAAATAGTCTAGTCCACTGCTGGTTTGTTTATTTGTTGTCCATGGCTGCTTTTGCATTATAGAAACAGTGTTGACAGATCAGTTGTGACAGAGATCACATGGCCTGGAAAAGCCTAGAATACTTACTATTAGCTGTTTACAGAAAATGTTTGCTAACTTCTACTCTAGACACCTGGACTTGAAGCTAATCTCCAGTCTGCCATGCTCAGAAAGACCCAGAGAAACATAATATGCTGTATACGTGGGCCTACTAAAAACCTATTCAGAATAGTGTGGACACTATCTACCCTTCTTCAAAAATTGTCTTGTCATATTTACTCTCTCCAGTATTTATCACTGAGTCTTGTACATTTTAGAGAGGGTTTTGCTTTCACTATACAGTGAGTTATCTGTGCTAGTTCTTGATCTGACATCTAATATTTAGTAATTTTACACTTTAGTAAAAATCTCCAGGTTGACATCCTGTTCTAATAAAAAGTATTTAGAAAGATGTACCACCTCTTACTTCTCACTTTGTTCCTTTTCAATCCTATTACTGTAACTGCTTTTTTAAAGTTATCTATGCTGTGTTTGAAATTTTGAAAATAGAGTTCCAAGTTCTTCAAATTCTCGCCAACAGGGATTAAGGAGCGACTTACCTATTGGGACAATTTGGCAAACAAAATTATTAAATAATAGCTCAGTTGGGTTCATTTCTTTTTCTATATTGTGTCTTTCTGTTTTATCCCCATCTTGTTCCAATTTTGAGGACATGTGACCACAGCATAGGTTTATATTCTAGATTCTAAGCATATATTATACATTCTAGTTCCTAGATATACCTGATGTATTCTAGAACTAGATCCTCTCTTCTTCCACAGGTAAGGATTCTGTGTGAGGCAATATTTTGAACATATGTCTATAGGGGCATTTCCAACCATTCTAATATTGATTTGAGAGAAAATATTATGGGTTTTGGTTATGTCATCATAGCTAGGCTGTTATCTAATATACTACTATTAAAAATAAAGCTGGTCTTTAAATTTAATTATGGACTTTTTGTGTCCTTGAAAACGTCATACATTGAAACCTAACCCAAGAAGCGATGGTATTATGTCTTCACTAACTCTGTCTTTAACTTTTTGCTTAATACTTTAAAGTAATTTTAGGAGGTTGAATAGGTCTTGGGCAATCTTTGATGTTTCAGGCTATAATTTGACATATAAACAAATACAATATAAATAAGTAAATGTGTGTGTATGTTTTTTATATCACATAATAATTTTAGTGAAAGAGTAAAAGTTGTCTTTATAAACATTTACCATATATATATGTGTGTATATATATAATGTGTGTATATATATATATAATGTGTATATATATATATATATAGAGAGAGAGAGAGAGAGAGAGAAAGAGGAAGGATATACAACTGTAAAATAGATTGAACCACAAGTTCCTAATGGACATGAATTTCATTATTTTACCACTACACATACCATGCCATAAATAACAATACTTTAACCAATTTTTCACATTGCAAAATATTTTTTCAAATATTTTTTCATAAATTTAGAGTTAAATCAAGATATATATTAGTGTTTTGGAAAGTTGGAACTATATTCTTATAAATGACTGACCTTTGTGCTTATCTCAAATAAAATAGATTTAATAATCTCTTGATTGCTTGGAAATCTCTAAATCTAGTCACTGCAGAAAAAAAGTGTACAATCAATATTTTTTCCAATATGACTGACAATGACATTAAATTTTATCTAGTGGAAAAAAGTAAAACAGTTAATGTTTTACTGAGTTGAAATAAAATCTAAACTACTTTATTCACAGCCAGCATCTCTCCTTTGGGATGCTTTCTATTTTACCAAACTTCCTTAAATATTGTCTAGAACAAAGTGAAACACACATACACACACGCAATATGACTCAAAGTCATATCTATTTCCACAAAAAATGAATAAAGTAAGGAATAAAAGACTACCTCTAACAACTTTATTCCACACAAAGGAGACTCTTCAAAGAGTAATGTCATGATAAAAAGAATGAGCAATGTGTGTCCCAGTTTCCAAACTTCATGTTGATATCTTAAGGTTTATTTGAAGGGGTTCTTTCACTATCACTTGAACATTTTTTGGAAGTAGAACAAGAGTTGCATAATTAAACTACAAAACAAAATACATTGAATCATATCATGTGGATCCAAAGGTTTTTGTTAAGTGACCCTATTTTAACTCCTTACTTAACACTGAAAACAAATTCTGTGTTGTGATTTTACCAAACTCAGAGCCCCAGGCTTTTAGACATGTGAGACTGTTTTTCCACTACTTAGTTCCTACAAAAAGTCAAGGAATACAGTGGGGAACTGATGATATTTATATCAATTACATCATTATTTCCAGATTTCTTCATTAGCATTTCCTAATGTTTTATTCAACTATTTTCCTTCCATCTTTCCCTTAAATAAAATCATCTCCTTGGCCAATAAAACATGGAATAAGTACCCTTGGGTCTGTTGCTGGCATTTCTGGCAATTGACATTTTAAGAAAAGCAACAAACAGAAGAGATGGCTTTGTGACAAGATAGCGTGGCAACACTCAATTGTTTTCTCATCAAAGGAACACTGTTTTTTTCCAGAATGCTGTACTACAATATAAAATTAGGTCATTTGTGAAAGGCTTCTTTTATGTCACGACAAATGATATTTCAAAAATGAATATTTTATATTTTTTCCTCTACATTTCTGTCCAAAACTATAGCTTGAAAAACACTGTGAAGAAAGTAGCCAGAGAATAGCTTAAGTATCTAGAGAGGGTTTATTTAAATATTTCTAACAGACAAAACTTAACAACTATATAAGCACAACATTTAAATGCATATCAATGCCTCACCTAATTCATGATACAACTCCACATGTATTTTTAGTTTATTATGTTAGTACAAATAAATACCTAACAATATTTTCCTTCCTTTCTCCTTCCCTCCCTCCCTCTGACATATAATTGTTACTAAGTAAAAATAAATCTAAATTTTGAGTGCCAAATATAATTTATCATCCTTGTTTTTCTTCATATTCTACCATGATCACACTGACAGAATATAATGAAACAAAGATGTTGAAGATGATTTGCTAAAAAAAAAAAAAAAAAAAAAAAAAAGCATTTTGACTTTTTATCCAAATATTTGGTGATTTTGAATCAAATATAACATTTATTTCCTACCAATAATGGAAATTGATCAGAACCTTGCTTAGATAAATTGTTGTAGATATATTTTCTTCTTGAACTAGAATGAAAATAGTTTTTCAATTTCACACAGTTATTCTATTTTATAACTTTTCCCCTTCATTACCCCTTTCTCAGGTTGTTCTTTAAGAGAACAGATCTCTGAAACTGATAATTTTATGAGGACAAAAACATCACTACAGCTATCGACTTTCCAGAAAAGTATTAATAGGTGAGCTACTTCAAGTTTAGTCAGAATTGTACCACTGAATTTTGCTTAAGCTTTGATATAAGAAAATCAACCTTCTGTTTAGTTATTGCTTCAAATATACTAGCTCACTACAATGGTTTGTCCTAACAGAGAATGTTATAGAAACCTGTGCTACCTTCTACCAAGTGTGTAAATTATATGACAGCAAAGGAAAGAAAATCTGTAGAATTCACAACACACTCAGAATATGAAAAGCATTTTCTTAGAAGTAATTTTTACTTTTTAATTTGTGTATCAATTCTTTATTATTAATAGGAAAGAGAGTGTTCTCAGAAAATTTAAGGGGGCTATTCACACAGAATTTGAATTATCGTATATCCAGATGAGCAAACTACTTGCAAGAATAAAGTTTTCCAATACATTAACAAATGAAACAGAGAAGTTATTTATGAAGTGCTTCACTGCCCGCTGGGCAACAACTTCCTTAAGCAAGTTGTATGTTTTGTGCTGGAGCTAGTGGGCCACATTCTCACTCACTGCCTTGTCAACATCTAATGTGAGCTGAATTCAATCAGCATTTTCATTCCATTGTCAAAACCAGGGTCAAGGGTACTTAAATTGGTGCAGGAGAACAGACTCTGTTACAAGGTGAAGGAAATAGAACTAAATATAAATATTAGCCAAGTGCCCTAATTTAAGTATTTATTTTTTACTTTCTTTAATCTTTTTCTTACTATCAAAGATCATAGGAAGTTCTGGAACAGAAGTATTACTTTCTCCCACTAAGATGACACATTCTCTAAGTAGCAAATTACACAGGGGATGTTCAGTACTAGTCCTCTGTTCGATTTGATGAAACTTTTAGAACAAATGTTCTCTGGACTAATGATTGTCCCTGGCTTCTTGGTCATTAGCTGATCTATAGAATGTAGAATTGTCCTCACTGTCTGAGCCCTTTGTAAAAAGTGACATGAAGAGCTTTGAATAGGGTTCAGAATTCCTTTCAGTTGGTTTAGTTTTAGGGTCATAAATTGAATACAAGATTTTCACTTGCTTGAACAAATTTCTCAAGTAATCCTTCTCCCTGTATTTTTGAAAGATGAAATTAATATGAAAACACCTTGGGTTCATTTGCATATGAGATTTTCAGGAAAGCAAGCAACAGTGGACCAAATGGGTCTCTGCCCATTTTGCTTTAATAACCTATAGGCGTGGTACTTCAAATTAAATACCAGTTATTGGCAATCACCTAATTATCATTTGTATTAAATATATTCATTTATTTTAATTAGTTATACGTTACAGCAGAATGCATTTTGATTCATAGTGCATAAATGGAGCACAATTTTTCATTTCTCTGGTTGTACACAAAGTAGTCACCATTCATGGCTTCATACATGTATCTATGGTAATGATGTCCATCTTATTCCACCATCTTTCATACCCCCATGGCCCTCCCTTATCCTCTCTCCCATTTGCCCTTTCCAAAGTTCCTCCATCCCTCCATACTCCCTGCCAACCCCACTTATGGATCAACACCCACTTATCAGAGAAAACATCTCCATTTGATTTTGGGGGATTGGATTACTTCACTTAGCTTGATATTCTCCAACTCTATCTATTTTACCTGCAAATGCCATAATTTTATTCTCTTTAATGCTGAGTATTATTGCATTATGTGTGTGTGTGTGTGTGTGTGTGTGTGTACACACCACAGTTTCTTTATCCATTCATCTATTGAAGGCCATCTAGATTGGTTCCAAAATTTAGCTAATGTGAATTGTGCTGCTATAAACATTGATGTCGTTGTGTCACTGTAATATTCTGTTTTTAAGTGCTTTGGTAATAAAACAAGAAGTGGAATAGCTGGGTCAAATGTGGTTCCATTCCAAGTTTTCTAAGGAATCTCCATACTGCTTTCCAGAGTGGTTGCACCAATTTGCAGTCCCACCAGCAATGTATGAGTGTGTCTTTTTCCCTACATCCTTACCAACACTTATTGTTGCTTGTATTCAACTGCTATTCTGACTGGAGTAGGAGTAGTTTTGATTTGCATTTCTCTAATTGCTAGAAATGTTGAACATTTTTTCATATATTTGTTGATCAATTGTATTTCTTCTATGAAGTGTCTGCTCATTACCTTAATCCATTTATTGACTGGGTTGTTTGTTTCTTTGGTGTTGTTTGAGTTCTTTATACATCCTGGAGATTAGTACTCTATCTGATGTGCATGTGCTAAGAATTTGTTCCCATTCTGTAGGCTCTCTATTTCTCTCACTGATTGTTGCTTTTGCTGAGAAGAAGCTTTTCAGTTTGAATCCATCCCATTAATTGATTCTTTTTTTTTTTTTTTTTTTTTTTTTTTTTTTGTATCGGGGATTGAACTCAGGGGCACTCAATCACTGGGCCACATCCCCAGCCCTGTTTTGTCTTTTATGAAAGACAGGGTCTCACTGAGTTGCTAAGTGCCTCGCCAATGTTGAGGTTGGCTTTGAACTCTCAATCCTCCTGCCTTGGTCTCCCAAGTGCTGGGATTACAGGCATGCACCATCTCGCCCGGTCCATTAATTGATTCTTGATTTTATTTCTTGAACTTTAGGAGTCTTGTTGAGGAAGTAGGGGCTTAATTCAACATGAAAAAGATTTGGTTCTATGTTTTCTGCTATTAGGCACAGGGTCACTGCTCTAATTCCTAGGTACTTGACCCACTTTGAGTTGACTTTTGTACATGATGAGAGGTAAGGCCTTAATTTCATTTTGCTGCATATGGATTTCCAGTTTTCCATGATCTATTTGTTGATGTGTCTATCTTTTCACCAATGTATGTTTTTCACACCTTTGTCTAGTATGATATAACTGTATTTATGTGGGTTTGTCTCTGTGTCCTCTATTCTGTACCATTGGTCTACAAGTCTATTTTGGTGCCAATACCATGCTGTTTTTGTTACTGTTGCTCTGTAGTATAGATTAAGGGCTGGTATTGTGATGCCACCTGCCTCACTCTTCTTGCTAAGTATTGCTTTGGCTATTCTGTGTCTCTTATTTTTCCAAATGAATTTTATGATTACGTTTTATATTTCTATGAAAAATGTCATTGGGATTTTGATTTGAATTGCTTTAAATCTGTATAGTGCTTTTGGCAGTATTGTCATTTTGACAATATTAATTCTGCCTATCCAAGAACAAGGGAGATCTTTCCATCTTCTTCCATCTTTTTTTTTTTTTTTTAGCATTCTGTAGTTTCTATTGTAGAGGTCTTTCACCTCTTTCATTAAGTTGATTCCCAAAGTTTTTTTTTTTTTTTTTTTTTTTTTTTTTTGAGGTTATTGTGAATGGGGTAGTTTTTCTAATTTATCTTTCATAGGATTTGTCACTGATGTACAGAAATAAATTGGATTTATTGGTGTTGATTTTATTTCCTGCTACTTTGCTGAATCCGTTTATTAGTTTTAGAAGTTTTCTGGTGGAATTTTTCAGATCCTCTAAGTATAGAATCATGTTTTTGGCAAATAGTGATAATTTGCGTTCTTCTTTTCCTATCTGTATCCCTTTAATTTCTTTAGTCTAATTGCTATGGCTAGAGTTTCAAGGACTATGTAAAATAGAAGTGGTGATAGAGAGCATCCCTGTCTTGTTCCAGTTTTTAGAGGGAATGCTTTCAGTTTTTCTCCAGTTAAAATGATGTTGGCATGGGCCTTAGCATAGATAGCTTTTACAATGCTGAGATATGTTGCTGTATTCCCTACTTTTTCTAGTGTTTTGAACATGAATGGATGCTGTATTTTGTTGAATGCTTTTTGTGCATCATTGAAATGATCATATGATTCTTCTCTTTAAGTCTATTGATATGATGAATTACATCTATTGAATTTCATATGTTGAACCAACCTTGCATCCCTGGGATGAATTCCACTTGATCATGGTGCACTATAAGTTTAATATGTTTTTGTATTCGATTTGCTGGAATTTTATTGAGAATTTTTGCATGTATATTCATTAGAGATATTGGTCTGAAGTTTTCTTTCTTTGTTGTATCTCTGTCTGGTTTTGGAATAAAGAGTGATATTGTCCTCATAGAATGAGTTTGAAAGTGTTCCCTCTTTTTCTGTTTCATGAAAGAATTTGAGGAATATTGGTATTAGTTCTTCTTTCAAGGTCTTGTAGAATTCATCTCTGACTCTGTCTGGTCTTGAGCTTTTATTGATTGGTAGGCTTTTGATGTCATCTTCTATTTCATTCCTTGGAACTGATCTGTTTAACTTGTGTATATTGTCCTGATTCAGTTTGGGTAAATCATATGAGTCTATAAATTTGTTGATGTTTTTGATATTTTCTATTTTATTAGAGTACACATTTTTAAACTAGTTTCAAATTATCTTCTGCATTTCTGAAGTGTCTGTCATGATATTTCCTTTTTCATCATCATGGATTTTCATAATTTGAATTTTCTTTCTCCTTCTCTTCATTACCATGGCTAAGGGTTTATCAATTTTATTTATTTTTTCAAAGAACCATCTTTTTGTTTTGTCAATTTCTTTTCAATTGTTTCAATTTCATTGATTTCAGCCTTGATTTAATTATTTTCTCTCTTCTATTTTTGGTGCTGATTTGTTCTTCGATTCTTAGGGCTTAGAGATACAATATAAGGCCATTTATTTGTTGACTTTTTCTTCTTTTAAGGAATGGATTCCATGCAATAAATTTTCCTCTTAGTACTGCATTCATAGAATCCCAGAGATTTTGATACATTGTATCATTGTTCTCCTTTACCTCTAAGAATTTTTTAATCTCCTCTTTGATGTCTTCTGCAATTCATTGTTCATTCATTCAAATAGTATATCATTTAGTCTCAAAGTGTTGGAGTATCTTTTACTTTTTAAAATTTTATCATTGATTTCTAATTTCATTTCATTATGATTGATAGAATGCAGGGTAGTATATCTAATTTTTTGTATTTGCTAAGATTTGCTTTGTGGCATAATATAATGTCTGTTTTAGAGAAGGATCCATGTGCTGCTGAGAAGAAAATGTATTCACTTACTGATGGATGAAATATTCTATATATGTCTTTAAGTCTAAGGTATTAATTATATTATTGTGTTCTATAGTTTCTTGTTTATCTTTTGTTTGAAAAACTTATCCAGTGGTGAAAGAGGTGTGTTAAAGTCACCCAGTATTACTATGTTGTGGTTTATTTGACTCTTGAAATTGAAAAGAGTTTGTTTGATGAACACAGATGCTCCATTATTTGGGGCATATATATTTATAATTGTTATGGCTTGTTGATGTATGGTTCCCTTAAGAAGTATGAAATGACCTTCTTTATCCCTTTTGATTAACTTTGGCATGAAGTCTACTTTATTTGATATGAGGATGGAAACCCCTGCTTGTTTACTTAGTCCATGTAAGTGGTATGATTTTCCCCAACCTTTCACCTTCAGTCTGTGGATGTTTCTATGAGATGAGTCTCTTGTAGGCAGCATATTGCTGGATCTTTTTTTTTTTAAATCCAATCTTCCAGTCTATGTCTTTTGATTGATGAGAATAGGCCATTAACATCCAGGGGTATTATTGAGACATTGTTTGTATTCCAGGTCATTTTTGTTTATTTTTGGTTTTTAACTTGACTTGGTTAAACTTTGATTTGTTTTTCCTTTAGTTATTTCCCTTTGCTGATTTTCATTGTTATTTTTCATTTTCTCCTTATGGAATATTTTGCCAAGGATGCTCTGGAGTGCTGGCTTTCTTGTTGTAAATTCTTTTAACTTTTGTTCATAATGGAAGGTTTTTATTTCATCATGAAATCTGAAACTTAATTTTGCTGGATTTAAGATTCTTGGTTGGCATCCACTTTCCTTTCAGCTTGGTATATGTAATCCCAGGATTTAAGGGTCTGTGTTGAGAAATCTGAAGAGATCCTAATTGCTTTCCTCCTATATATAATCTGATTCCTTTCTGTTGTGGATTTTACAACTCTTTCCTCATTGTTTATGCTAAGCATTTTTATTATAATGTGCTTTGGCTTTGATCTGTTGTGATTTTATACATTTGGTGTCCTATAAACCTCTTATATTTGATTTTCCAATTTATTTTTCAGGTTTGAAAATTTTTCTGATATTATTTTCTTGAATAGATTATTCATTCCTTTGGTTTGTAACTCTTTGCCTTCCTCTATTCCAATAATTCTTAAATTTGGTCTTTTGCAGTTATCTCATAATTATTGGATATTCTTCTTATGGTTTTTTACCATCTTCAAAATAAAATGTGGTCAATTTTATTTTGAAGATTATATATTTTGTCTTCATTGTCTGAGGTTCTGTCTTCTAAGTGATCTAATCAGTTGGTGATACTTTCTATTGAGTATTTAATTTGGTTTATTGTTTCTTTCACTTCAAGGATTTCTGTTTGTTGCTGTGTTGTTGTTTTTGTTTTTGTTTGTTTCAGAATCTCTGGCTCCTTATTGAAGTAATCTTTTGCTTCCTGTATTTGCTTATGTAGTTCTTTACCAAAATGATCTTTTCCTGCCTGTGTTTGCTCTCTTACATCCTCCTTTAATTCACAGAAAATTTTAATTTTGTACATCCTGAATTCCTTCTCTGAAGTTTCTTCTGCTATGCTAGCCATGGATTCTAATATGTAGTATTTTGGTTTGTTTGGGGCACTTTCTTCTCTTCTTTTTTTTTCATGTTGTTCATGTGTCTCCCTTCTAGCAATGTAGATCCAAGGTGTTACAGTATTTACCCTATAGACTTATAGTGCCCTTGCAAGGTTCCAATATCTCTCCTTTCAGGGGTATATCAATATCAATAGATGCCAATACAAACAATATACAGCCTTAAACCAAATAGTTCATATTGAGACATTTACAGTTTTGCCACAATAGACAGAAATGGTGAGTTCAATTATTATCTGCAATATAAAATGTACGTTTGCAAAAGTGTCTACAGTTTATAATGGTAGACAAAGAGAGAATGGGGGTGTAGATTAAGATGTTAAGGAAGTAGGAGGTGCGGGTAGAGAGTTATTAGATCTTATGACGCATAAAAGAGGAATCAAAAAGAGCTGCCTAGTAGGAGGAGAAAAGAGAGAAAGAGATTTGGGGGAGACAAGTAAGTGGGAAAAAATAATAGAGACTAAAACAAACAAACATAAAAATTAAGAAAAAAATGTAAAAAAAAAAAATACAACACAACTGTAATATACTATTCAGACATCCCAATCCTCAGTAGCCTAATGCATGAAAAGTACATGGTTTCACAAATGTTGGAGATGTGAGTGTGGGAAAGGAGAGAGAGGGAAAATAAAACAAAAATCTCAAAGGAGTATTAAGAGATTGTTTTTGTTTGGAGTTCAGTATCCTTTCTGCTTCTCTTCTCATCCAGTAGATGGGGTTGGCTATTGTTTGCTGCTATCTCCACCCTCAGGATGGTGAAGTTTATTAGGGTAGGTGGGTTTGCCTTGGAGTAGGAACTCCTAGAGGTGGGGATAGCACTTGCTGGTCCCATTGGAAGACTGTACCCCAAGGATCTCCTTTGGGGCCTGCTTGTGTGTTGTGGGCACCTGGCCTTATCTCCTTATATCACCTGCACACTGCACAATTCCTGGTCTCTAGTCTCTAATCTGTATCTCACTCACCTCCTCCCTTTCTACTTCCCAATCAGGAACCTCTCTCTCTGGAGGTCTTGTGTGCTGAGCTGTGGGGCCTGAGCACCTGTTATGGAGGGCTGTTTTGTATCAGGTAGATCAGGACCAGGCTTTGCAAGCTAGGCACTGGCCACATAGCTGTAAGCACTGTGGTGGGTTAGTGGCTATGGGTATGTGTCAGGGGGACTATAGGTACCTTGATAGTTTCCTCAACTAAATATGGTCATGGAGCTAGTGAGGATAGCCCAAGAGGTGACAAAGGTGTTCCAAGATGAAGGCGACCACTTTCAGAGATGGGGCATTGGGATGAGCTGTGTGGTGGTGTTGGGTGGCATGTCCGGAGACGCAGTTCAGTATTGTACTTTGCTGTGGTGGTCAGCTGTCTCCAGACCCTGTATGGTGTCCTCATGTGCAGGTTATGGTGTCGAGGAAACTATGGCAGGGGTTGCAGTGTCCCAAGATGGAGGTGAAGGGAAGCCCCATGTTGGTAGGTGGTGATCCACACAGGAGCAGTGGCCAGGGGTCCTGCACAGATGCTGGGGTAGGGGGACCTGACCAGGTACAGCAGCTGGGATTCCTGTGCGGGAGCAGCCATCAGGGGTTCTTTAATAACTTGCAGAGAAATAGTATTCCTACTGATTGAATCCCAGGTCATGAAGCGACAAGGAATGCAGCCTCTCTCCAGCCTGCCATCTTCCCTTGGCTTATTATTTCTTTTTAAATCACAAATACTATTAAAAGTAGCTGACTGTTATTCAATAAAATCAGTCAGTAAAAGGTCATCTGCTGGACTCTGATTCAGAAATATCAAAATTCAAAAATTTTTGAAGTCTATTAAAGTGATAGATACTGATAGATATTGTCTACATATTACATGTATAAGTATATACTGATATACATACATAATATATCAGTGTACATATGTATATAAACACAAAATTTTCTACAATTTCTTACAAAGCACTATATTTATAAAACTTGTTTACAAGAGAAGCTTCTAAAAAAGTTTCCTAGGTCTTTATCTATGTGAAATGTTAGAGGGAGATTTTCACATTGACCTGTCTTTTTGTGATATTTACCTTCTAAAATGTTGCCTCCTTGTTGAGAACATTAAACATGAAACTCTTAGTTCCATTAAAGTGGATCAGGTTTCCACCAAAGAATGTGAATAAAGACCTAATAGCTAATCTAATTTTAGACTTTAATTAAATAATAAACAAACTGAAGCTAGACATTGGACTATACTAAGGAGTAACTAGGAATGTAGCAAGCAATACTAAGCAGAAAGGATTCATGGGCACCACAGTTATGAGTTAATTAATGTCTGTTACAAATCAGCAACTTAAACCAATAAAGATAAATTATTTAAAAAATAAAGAACTTCAACATGCATGACAACATATTGTTTGTTGGTTTTGTCTTCTGAATCTTATTTTCTGGGTTTTTCTTCTGGCAGAAAGTACATTGGATAGTCATATGTATGAACTTGAAGAAAGAATATCTAAGAATTCTCAGCTTGAAGACTCTAGCCAATGCATACTTCCCCTGATATGAGAAAAGCTAAGTCTCCTAAACCATCACCTCTGACTCCAAAGACAAACCTCTGGGAGTCTTGGTCATGTACTTTGTTCCCTCTCTATATGATTTTATAAGTTGTCCTTTTCTGAATTTTTTCCATAATATAAGATATGCAATTTTTAAGTCATGCGAGTGTTTTTAAAAACAATTTTGAGGAAGGGTCAATTGTAGTTTCTGATGACAAGAATAGATATTTTGTTTGATTCCTTTGAAGTATGTGCCATGCCTATTTGAAATAGGGTAGAGCCCATAATCAGCATCCTATCATTAAGTCAGTGAGTTGACCTGTTACTAAATTATAAGCTTAAGAGTAAGAATAGATGGAGTAGAGAAAGACTTGATTTCTTTATGATTACAACCAGTGACACTATTTCAGACCATCAAAAATCATTGCCTTGCAAATTTTAGTCTCTAGATTGTATTTGTAATTTCTTACTTCCTAAAGGTTGATCATAATTTGAACAGTGAGATTTCTGAGAAATTAGCAAGTTTTTACAATTCGTGATATCAATCATACTAAACTGGGGCTCTTTCTACTAAGAAACTACTAGAATTCTTCAGATGGGAAATGAAGCAATATTTTTGTTAGCATTAAATAAAGAAACTTCCATCAAGCAAAAGCTTCAATGCATCATGGGAAGAGGCAAGCATTGACCAAAAAATATTTAAAATTCATTTCAAGGAGTACCTTATGAAACTCATTTGAATGTGTTCAAAGGCACCTAAGACTGGGCTTCTTGTGCATACCCCATCTTTACAGGTTTACTTAGGACTAGAGTGATGACAGATGAGAACAAGCTGAGATTCCCCTGCAATTCCAGTAAATCCTCCCATTCCAACAGTGATTGAATATAGCACCTTTACTGTGTCCTTCTTGAAATGAAAAAATGTTTATATGAAATTGTTATACGTCTATTTAGTTGACAGTAAGTGGCTGATCAGGAAGTACCAAAGGATATTTTCATGTACATACTGCCAGATTTTTCTCAATATTATATTTATTTATTATTTTATTTAAAATATAGTATCAGTCACTGACATCCCAAGAGTTTCTTTAAACTTATTTTTATTTAAAAAGCTTATATTGAAGTGTTAAAAGGGAAAAATCTGAACTAAAACTTATCTTTCATAATAATTACTTAAAACCTTCCCCTTTGCTTTAAGTAATCTCTCTCTCTCTCTCTGTGTGTGTGTGTGTGTGTGTGTGTGTGTGTGTGTGTGTTTGTGTTAGTGTATACACTCCTAATTTTCAGGGTTTCAAGACCACTTTATTCTGTTCAATATTCTACATTTGAATTCCTGGTGATATCAAGAAATATTAATATTTCCAAAGTGTTCCAAAATCACATATTGCATGCAGAATATATATGTGTAAAAATAACTTTAGCTCTCTTATTTCTACTTGATTGTCAAAGTCCAGGGTGGGTACTGTGCTCTGCCATCTGAGCTGATCTGGTCATATACTACAAATAAGTTGAATTCTGTTTTGATATATCCTAATACTTACCTGTTCTGTTAAAACAGAATCCCTCAAGAAATAATATTATATCTATATTTTCTCTAGGAGTTTTTCCAGTAAACATGTTTGGGGCACAGATAATTCTTGTCAGAATATAATCAGTCATTCCTTCTCTCTTTCTGTATTATGGAAATAATGGGTCATAATTTGAAAAATAATACTGAAGCTTGAGTATGTTGGCAGGAATAATAGAATTTTATAGGAGATAAACCAACATTTTCTCAACAAGAAGATAAATTCATTTGTTTATAAACCTAGTTCTTCAGTATTTCAAATGAAGAAATCACAAAGATTTCTTAGCATAAGGAAACATCAAGTTTAAAATTGAAACATCCAAGTCCAAATTCATAGTCTTACATGATTTGAGCCAAAGCTGCTATTGAACTTCAATAGGCCAAATAGGCTTTTACCACAGGTGATGAGTCATAATAATTTGCTGGTGTCTGATGTGTTCTATGAAGTTGAAAACAACCCACCAAGTGGTTGTTCAGATCACATGTATATAGGAGGTTGGGATGTTATGAACAATTTAAATAATGAAATATTCTTTTCTTATTTAGTTGTTTACCAGCTAAGAGGACATTAGAAAATAAAGGCATAGCACAGATATACAATTACAAAAATATGTGGGCTTGGATGGTATTGAAGTTAAAATAGTGCTCAGATTTTCCTATTTTTATCTCTTGGTGCTGGGATACCAAATAAATCAATCTTTTTCCTGTTGTGTTTTGTGCTTTTGTACTAGGAGAATAAGTATTAAGAATGGTGCAAGTGGGATGAGACTTTTTTCTACCAGACATTCACTTATTGTTGATCCACTGGCTTGTTATTTTAAAGGATAATGTACAAGTTGGGCAGATGTATATATGAAACAAACTTTGATATATTCAACTCTGACAAATCTGCCAATAATACCAGAAAGTTTGGACCAAACAAATGACAATATTCAGTTAGTACTTTATTAACATACAACTTAAATAACAGGTAGAGATTTAAATTACCTGTTGCCCAATTATGAAAAGAAGAGCCCTTCTTCAAGGAAAAGGGAAGGAGCTGTCAGGAAAAATTACAAAAGATATTTCTATTTACAGAATAAATGCATTCTTTTTAGTTAGAAAATATAATAGAAAAATATATACTTAGGTTGGCTGTAGGCTGGTGAGATTCATTGACTGATGCTTGGTATCTGAGTTTGTTACACAAATTTCTACCACTTAAGTAGTCATGTTTCTAATGTTAAAACTATATCATAATGACAAGATTTAAGGATAATAGAATAGCACATATCATTAATAAATTTTGTGAATATTATTCTTTAATATATAGGGAAATTTCTTTCAAAGAGTTTAATAGAAAATTCAATTAAGTGTTTTTTTTCTTTCAAGAGTCCCTATATTTACCCATGTTATTTTTCTGTCCTTTACCTTCATAAGTAACATAGGACAATATTACAAGTCAGAGTTCTCCAAAATACAGAACCAATAGGACGTGTGTATGCATACAAAGATGTTTATTTTAACTAGCTGATTTATGTTATCATGGAATCTATCAAGTTCAAAATCTCCACAGTGACCCACATCCTGGAAAGTCAGCCAAGAGGCGATGTTACAGCTCAAGTCTGAAGTGTATCCTTTACAGAGTTTACTCTTGCTCAGCAAAGTTCATTTTCTTTTTTCTTTCTTTCTTTTGGAGGTCTGTTCAGGCCTTCTACAAATTGGACAGTACCCAACCATGCTATGGAGGTCAATCTGCTTTGCTCAAAGTCCACTGATTTAAATATTTATTTCATTTAAATACACTTTATAGAAACATTCAGAATCATGTTTGTTTACGTATCTGGGTACAATGGCATCTTGACACATAAACTAAACATGACAGGGTCTAAAACAATAAGGGTGTTGAATTTTATACATTTTTCATTTTTCTCTTCCCATGTTAACCTTTACAGAATAGTTTCATAATTTCAGTCCCTTTTCCAAATTTCCTGATGAAAATGTTTTTAAAAGCAAACCATTTTATATTTTAAACTTTAAGTTTTATCAAGACAACTCTCTATTGAAAAATTGTGTCCACATAAAAAGTTTAATTTTGGTGAAAATTTTTCATTTAGAAAGATAGGTAAAACTTATAGTATTAAGATACCAGTTGGACAAGATCTTAGTAACTTGTTGGCTCCTGGCACTCAATTAAGAGACAGATTTATTTTATCTACACTTATCTTCAAATCTATGAAACTGCTCTTACAAGCTCACCAGAGGATGTTGAAAGAAGTAAACAAGAGATCAATGATGATGTTGTTAGGCAAAGGAGTGGTTTATACTGACCTAAGGACAAGACAATACTTTTAGAAACTGATAAGCTAAAGATTTGTTACAAAGTATTGCTTTTATTTCCAGGAGAAACAAATTATCTCAGCATTAAGCATTCAGATGCAAAGTGGGACCTACTTTATCATGACAGTCAGAGAAACACTCCAAGCAAAAAACTCAGGGGTGTTCAAGTAATGCAGCTTTCCAAGGGCCTTAATCCTTGATGATCAAATTAGCAAGACCTCCATGGCTGTCTACTGTTGACTACAAAGTAATTAAGTTATAGGGGAAAGAACTATTTATCAAGCAATGTTTAATTTGTTACTCACAGAATCAAGTGGAACTATATCCTGTCAGAGTCTTCATAGTGATTCAAAATATAAAATTCAGGAAAAGATGGGTTTGGGATATGTGTTCAGTGGATTGAACATAGGTCATCCAAGGCAAGGAAGCTGATCTGTGACACAATAGATTATAATCAACATGAAAAAAATGCAGCTAAAATATAATTTTTAAAAAATGTTGGTCTGACAATTTAAGTTTTTTGTCCAAGTGAAAGAACAATTATCTTGATGAGACAACTATTTGACCAAATAAACAAATTGTTTGCTAAGATAAATTGTTTGTGAAAATTACCTGAAAGAATGAGTGTAGATATTGGATGTTTTTCAGTCTTAGTGGCAATAAATCTGTGGAGCAAATAGTTATGACAAAGCTGATCTCAGTTTTCAGTCAAAATAATTAAATTGTATTGCTGTAAGTGGTTTTAGTTATCACTACTAATTTGTGCTCTACTTTATCTTTCATGGCTTTATATCCTCTATGGAGCCTACTGCAGTTGGTACTGTTTAAATATTAGGTGTCCCCAAATGCTCATGTGTGAGACAGTGCAAGATATTGTAGAGATGAAATGATTAGGTTATCAGAGTCTTAAACTAATTGAATCTTTAATCCCCTGATAGGGGATAACCGGGTGGCAACTATAGGCAGGTAGGGTATGGCTGGAGGAGGGGGGTCCCTGCAGTAATACCTTTGGGGTATATATTTTATTGGTGGTAAGGGAAGTTTCTCTCTGCTTCTTGGTGCCATGTTCCCAGCTGTCTTCTTCTGACATGCTTTTCGCCCATGATATCCATTGCCTGGAGGAATGGAGTCAACCATCTATGGACTGAGACTTCTGAAACCATGAGCCCCAAAATAAACTTTTCTTCCTCTAATTGTTTTCCTCAGGTCTTTTTGGTCATAGTGGCAAAAAAAGTTGACTGAAACAATAGTATTATTATAAATATATAATAAATCTAATCTTATTTTTTGTTCAAATTGCCTAGTTAACCAAAATGAGATTAGTTTGGTTAAAGTTCCTATAGAACATTTACATAAAAAACAATTTATTACAATCCATTTTAATTTTATTAAACTTAAATCTCTCATATTAGAGCATTAACATTTTATTCAGTCAAGCCCTACTAAAATTGATAGTATAGTAAAAGTGTAGTTTTATAGAAATTGAATAGCAAAGTTGGCTTATTGAAAAAGTATTTTATAGCTTATTGTTTCTTAAAATAAATAAAGAAAAGGAAAGAAAAACCTTTGGGAAAGAGGCAACATACTAGTAATACATAAGCTGACTGAGACTATTTGACTCACATTAGTTCCTGATCCTCAATGTCAAAATAAATAATGTGGATTTCAAGAAAACACTCTCTGTAACCTAAATTTCTCTCACAATTAAATTTTCATGTGTTTATTTGAGGATAACAGGTCAAATAAAACTTGAGCTTAATCTTAAGAATGATAGAATGAGACTAAAAATTTCAAGGCAAAGTACTGAGATTTGAAAGTAGTCATAGAATGTTTGGATCAGGGTAGGGTTAATTATACATGAAATTACTTGTGTGAATGAAACATCTCAAACTCTTGGAGATATAATTTAAGTGTAATATTAAACAATGATGAGTTTGTTTTATTATTTTTGGTGTTAATCTGAAAAGTCAAGGGTACTCTACTGAATTTTGCATTAGCTTTAATTATGAGCAATAGCATGCAGTTCCACATTTATTGCTTTGTTAGGAAAAATTTTATTCATGTCAGTTCTATACCATCTTAAGAAAAAGAAGGCACATCTGCCACATTTAGATAATATTATAATCATTAAATACAAGTCTCTTCATTCTTGGATTTGAGCTTGTTTCTAATTTTTACATGTTCCAATTGAAATGGAAGGTTTTTAAAATCTCTTCTTAAAATATTATGTTGACTCATCATGGACTTTCTTTCCTCATAAGATTATGTAATCATAATAGTAAATTCTTTCCCCAGTTAAAATGTGAAAACTATGTATCAGTAGGAAACAACAGCATTAATCTCAGCAAAATGTGATAAAGCTCAGTGTAGTAGCACATACCTGTAATCCTAGATATTTGGGAGGCTAAGGCAGAAGAATTGCAAGTTCCAGGCCAACCTCAGTAGCTTAGTGAGGCCCTAGACAACTTAGTGAGACCCTGTCTCAAAATAAAAAAACAAAAAGGGCTTGAGATGTGGCTCAGTGGTTAAGAACCCTGGCTTTGATTTCCAGTACTAAAAAAATAATCCCATAGTGGATAAAACAACAGTATATTTTTCCATATACATTTATGAAATTATTAATGCTATTTTATTTATATGAATTCATCTGTTCATTCAATCTCATGGTTGCCTGAACTTTTGTAAAAGTAAAATATGACAAATTATCAATTTGTGCAGCTTGACTCTAACATATGACTTTTATAATCAGTAAACATCCATTGAATGCTCCAATAATTTACTTTAATTAGTTGATCATCATAATGAATTTCTATTGAAACTTCTTTCAATTTCAGCATCAACTAACAAGAGTTAATTTTTGTATTATATTTTTTATGACATTTTCAAGGGAATAGAATGGCTGTTGCTTCTTAATAAGTCATGACATTCTCCTTCTTTCTCCTAATTTGTTTTAAAGGACACTTGAACATATTTCTTTTTTGTCTTGAAAAGGTAGATGCATTACTATATATATATATATAGCTTTAGATTTTATATTATCAAAAATGCTTCTGACTTCTTGTCTGATTTAATAAGTCTTGGTTAGTCAATATATGAATAAGCATTCAAATAATATTTGAATAATTTGCACTCTGTCCTGTCCTTGTGCCCCACATCTCTGTAATGCTTCAAATACTGATATATATTCCCTTGACTGCTACACAGTTGACATTTCAGATTTCTATGAGATCAATGTGTCACAAGAAATTTGATGGTAAATGAAAAGCAGACTATCCACAGAAAATATCTAAAATAATTTCTCTACTTTGTAATGCCACACATTATTACACTTCTGAAAGCATCGAACTCCATAAAATTTTATATAATTATATTGTCATTACTATTTACATGGTTTTCTTGGGAAAAAAAACACATTACCATATAATTTTAAAAGTTTTGCAATACAAAAATTTGTGAATTTTGTATATGAGTGTCATATTTTTCATCTGAATTATAAAATTGCATAAGAGAACTTAGATCTAAGTTTTATTTGCCTGTCTGTGTTATCACAGTTTTAAATATGTATGGTGACATTTTGTTCTTATCTTTATTATAAATAATGGTCACAAGTAACATAAATTTTCTATTTTGAATGTTAATAATTGAATATCTAAAGAAAATTTCAGTTAATGTCATAACCAAATGTTCTCATTATTTGTTTTACAAGACAATTTTTAAAAATAAAATAAACTTTTAGCAATACAAAAAGGAAAAAAAAAAATGCTGCTAGAAATACTTCATTTTGCTATTGCTTGCTTCATGCTTATAATCCCATGGCTTTTTAAAAACGAAAGTGATGAATTACTATCAGTCTATGACAGCTCTTTGATATGTCCCCTTGTACATGAGAAACTGAGTTGAGACCACCTGAGCTCATTTCTCTTGGGATTTTTGAACAACTATAAAAAATGGTTTTGTTTTGGACTTTGTAGGGCTCAGAAATGAAAATGACATTATGTCGAGGACAACACATCAATCTAATTTGCTACCTGGATCCCCATCTCATCCTTTTCCAGTTGAAGCTATTCTATAATATGCAAGAAAATGTCAGTCTTACTTCACACCTTACTAATATTTTTAAGTGACTATCTTATATTTATATTAACATGATTAGAACATAACAGAGTTTATTAATATAATTTGTTACTAATAACTTCTCTTAAGTTTATTAAAATGAGATGATTAAAATATATGAATGCTGTGAATTTTCAGAGTACAGTAGATATACCAGCCAAGAACACACCAAGGGACATTTCCAGATAAGGCAAGTATGTAGGTGGGGGAAAAATACGCTCATTGTGCAGCAGTTTTATGCAGAAATGGGACACAAAAATATTATTCTCCTATTTTCTATTGACATTATAATAAAAAATGAATTTTATAGTTCAAAAAATAACAAAATATTGATAAAATAGTCTACCATCATTGTTTTTTTCTTAAAGAACTTAAGAAATGTATTAATTCAGCAAAAATTACAGCCTGAGAAATTTGTACACAAAATTCTCATTAAATGAGAAATCTCACACTTGACAAGAGGTGCACCATGATCTCTTTTTTCATTCATCCAATCATTTCTTAAATGTCTGTTATATGTGTAACTAAATATGTCTTAACATATTTGTTTAAATATATACAATCAATCTGATAACAGTAAATAAAATTAAATACAATCTAATGTATATTATTCTAACAGCATTTTCTCTGCTGGATGTCTGCATTTTAGGCAAGAGTTCTGTTTAATGTGGTATACATAAAGCCTTCAAGAGTTCATACAAAGTTCTTCATGTGTGTATTTGTATAGTATAGAAGATATGTGATCATGTTCTTCATATAAAGGTTAATAATCCAAAAAGTGTCAAAAAGTCAATAATCTCTAAAGTAATTTTGTTATTCAAAGCCACCATTATTAAAATTACTGGGCTGGCCACACTAGATGTGAAGAGAAAACAATTCCTTTAAATTTACTGAACTATACACAGCCATCTTTGTGAACACTTCCTAGAGAATAGAATGCAAGGACAACATACGATCTCATTTTCTTTTATCAAACATGATTCTATCAAAAGGCATCAAATTGTGCCTCTATTTTTAAAAACTTTTATTGAAGTAATTATTTAATTATTTTAGATGATATCAAGTGATTAATAGGAAGTTGCAAGCTACTGATGGACTAATAACAACAGGAAACCATTTTCAACAGGGACTCTCAGTGACAACTTAGTCATCTGGGAGAAGCTGTAGTTCTAGGGATGTGTACACTTTTTCACACAAACACACCACACACACACACACACACACCCACACACACACACACACACAGAGCAGTAAGAGATTGGTAACCTGAACTCACTTATACTCTGCATTTTACTTTCTACTATGTCTTCATTGGATGGAGCCAACCAGAAGCCAGACAGGAAGGGAGGCTGGACTTATAAAATCTATGTAGCATTCAATCTCCCAGGACTCAGAGAAGAAGAGAAAAAGAATGAAACATTATCATTAATAAGGCAAAGGAGAAATACCAGCCCATAGGTACCATGTTTTTCAGCTGATTAAAACCAAGTTTGAACTGAACTACTCAACCAAAATTCAAACTACAAATTTGCTTTCTAGAAATAGGGCTGAGATAAATTTCTGCATACCAATGCTTGAAAAGTTGAAGAGAATTACTTGAAATATGTACCAAAAACTCAACTATATTTTACATATCATTGCTTAATCAAAAATATTTTAACAAAGTTATTCCATACAAATGAGCTCCTTACTCCTAAGAGAAATTGCACAGCCTTCTTAGAAAATTGTTTCATGCTGCCGATAGATTTTTAAACAGACAGGGTTTCTTTCTGTTATATTTGTAATTTATATAAGAAAAATATCAGTTTAGCACATTGTTAAATTTTGTCTCTGTAAAAAAGCTTAAAAGCTATGATAGCTATGTCAAATTGATTGTGTGTGTGTGTTAAAGTCAATATACATACAAGTGTTCAATGTCTTTTTCAGGATTACACTTTGCAGAGGTAATTAAGTATTATTTATAAACCACTCCAAAGGAAACTATGACAATCTTTTCATTCAATGCATTTCCAATCAATACAAAGTTTTTATCAATTAACATAAATAATATTAGAAATGAATTATTGTTAACAAAGTGAATGATATTCAGACTAAGTATATTAATTAGATGTGTTGTATAAACATGCCTGTCCTTACCCGAGCAGTGTATTAGGACCAGATTATTCAGTGTCTTTAATCTTTGAAGAGAGTCTTGACACATGAACCTGACATAATATTTCACTTACCACTGGTTTATAGAATTATTGATATGTACCTTTCTACATCATCCCTTTTCAAACATTCCCTCATATTCTGGGAAAGAGCAGGTCATCTCTGCGTTTCAGACACTCAAATGTTTTTGCTCTAATGTCTTTAATCAGGTTTTTGCACATGGCCTAAAATAGTCTGCTTCCATTCATTTTGCTGGCAGACTCCCCTATATAAATTAACCAGAATATATCAGTGGTCTAGAAGGCTTAACCTTAACCATCCCACCATCCCGGTAAAACAGCCTTCACCTTATCACTCTTCATCACATTACTCTGCACATTTTTAAATTGAAATTTAAGCTTTATGACTTTTGTGACATTTTGTTTTTATATGTCCCTGCATCATACTACCTAGATTATAGATAACATTGAGCATTATATATTCATTTAATGAAGAAATGATAATTACATATTTTATAGATAACTTGGGTGGAAAATTACAGTGTCATAGTTATTTTAGGAAGTTGCAATAGGTGTAGTGTTCAAATTATTATGGCATAGAGAATTTTAAGTTAGACTCATTAAAAACATTACAATAATTGAAGCCTAAAGTGATGAGAGTCCTGTACGCAGTAAATAAATAAGGCAAAAAAAAAAAAAAAAAAAAAGATTTAATTCCAAAAATATGATTGACCATGAAAGTTCAGTTTAGATTATGGTCATCTAGATTTTAAAAATAATAATGTTAACTTGTTACTAAGGGATGAAACTTTGTAGTTTTAGACAGGTCCTTTTCTTTACATGCTCTTTTGAAACGAAAGCTTATGTTCTTGGTACCAGGTGGGGATAAGATGAGGAAAGCATTTTATGTGTGCATTAATGATGTAAAACAAAGCCCGTGCTGTTTCTTTTTCTCATAGAAAGCCTATAGAGTTAAAACAATTCAAGTCTGCATGCCTTTGCTTTGAACTGTGCAGACATCAGATGTGCACTGCCATTTAGAAGAGTCATTTTTTTTATTTGAAGAGGTAAACCAGAAGGTTTAAGTGCAGGTATGCAACTAAAATGTGGAGGACATAAAGGTTATTTAAATTAAAGAGTTCAAAGAATCACTGTACAAAGCTGTTTCGTGGAATTGGTGAACAGTGATAACACAAAAGCCTATAAGAAAAGTTAGAAAAAAGGAATTGAAAACAAAACGTTTTCATGGGAGGTTTGGAGTGCTCTAGTGACTGGTAAATAGGTTTGCTCAGGAGAGGGAGGCATAAGTGTGTATCTTGAAATGCAGAAGACCAGTCATTGATAATTCATACTGAGGAACAGTTTCCAACTACCTCTACTTTAAATTAGAAAAAGTATGTGGCCTATGCAGAGTATTCAGAGAATAATCATGGAATCATTGGAGAATACACAAAAAATGTTTGCTCAAAGAAAATTTTTTAAAAAAATGAAAAAGAGGGAACACTCAATATTCAGAAGACCTAGAGAGCATGATGTTGAGGTGTGCTGTAGTACAACATAGGGCACATCTTTGACACTTAGATCCTAGACTCTGCTCATGTCCAATATAATTCTCATGTCCTATTTTCTTTCTCTCAGTCTATCCCTGGACTCATTCTGATTTGTCTCTTTTTAGTACTGTGTGACACAGTCTTTCAAATTTTTACTTCTTTCTTACTGCTACTGGGGAAAAAAATGCAGATGTCTTTTCTTTAAAAATTAACTGATTCTTTTACCACTTTTGTTCAACAAAGTCCTTGAAACTCTAGGCAGAGCAATTAGACAATAGAAATTAAAGGGATACAAATAGGAAAAGAAGAACTCAAACTATCATTATTCACTGATGATATGATTCTGTACTTAGAGTATCCAAAAAACTCCACCAGAAAACTTCTAGAATTAATGAATTTAGCAGAGTAGCAGGATGTAAAATCAACACCCATAAATCAAATGCATTTCTATACATCAGTGATGAATCCTGTGAAAGAGAAATTAGGACAACTATCCAATTCACAATATCCTCAAAAAAGAAAACAACAACACAGGAATCAACAAAAGAAGTGAAAGACCTCTACAATGAAAACTACAGAACCCTAAAGAATGAAATTGAAGACCTTAGAAGTTGGAAAGATCTCCCATGTTCTTGGATAGCCAAAATTAATATTGTCAAAATGGCCATACTACCCAAAGCACTATACAGATTCAATGTGATTCCAATTAAAATCTGCCGTTCCTTATAGAAATAGAAAAAAGCAATCATGAAATTCATTTGGAAAAATAAGAGACACAGACTAGGCAAAGCAATCCTTAGTAAGAAGAGAGAAGCAGGAGGCATCACAATACCAGACCTTAATCTATGCTACAAAGCTATAGTAACAAAAACGGGATGGTATTGGCACCAAAATAGATGTGGAGACCAATGGTACAGAATAGAGGACTCAGAGACAAACCTATATAAATACAGTTACCTCATACTATACAAAGGCACCAAAAACATACATTGCAGAAAAGATAGCCTCTTCAACAAATGGTGCTGGGAGAACTGGAAATCCATATGCAGCAAAATGAAACTAAACCTCTACCTCTCACCATGCACAAAAGTCAGCTCAAAGTGGATCAAGAACCTGGGAATTAGACCAGTGACCCTGTCCCTAATAGAGGAAAAAGTAGGCCCAAATCTTCATCATGTTGGATTAAGCCCTGACTTCCTAAACAAGACCCCTAAAGCACAAGTAATAAAATCCAGAATCAATAAATGGGATGGATTCAAACTAAAAAGCTTCTTCTCAGCAAAAGAAATAATCGATCAGGTGAAGAGAGAGCCTACATTTTAGGAGTACATTTTTGCCACATGCACATCAGATAAAGCACTAATCTCCAGGATATATAAAGAACTCAAAAAACTTAACACCATAAAAATAACCAACCCAATCAATAAATGGGCTCAGGAGCTAAACAGACATTTCTCAGAAGAAGATGTACAATTGATCAACAAATATATGAAAAAAATGTTCAACATCCCCCAAAATTAGAGAAATGAAAATCAAAACTGCTCTAAGATTTCATCTCATTCCAGTCAGAATGTCAGCTATCAAGCATACAAACATCAATAAGTGTTAGTAAGGATGTGGGGGAAAAGGCACATTCGTACATTGCTGGTGGGACTGCAAATTTGTGCAACCACTCTGGAAAGCAGTAGGGAGATAGCTTAGAAAACTTGGAATGGAACCACCATTTGACGTAGCTATTCCACTCCTCAGTCTATAACCAAAGGGCTTAAAATCATCATTCTATAGTAACACAGCCACATCAATGTTTATAGCAGCTCAATTCACAATAGCTAAACTGTGGAAGCAACCTAAATGCCTAGATGAATGGTTAAAGAAACTGTGGTATATATACACAATGGAATATTACTCAGTATTAAAAGAGAATAAAGTTCTGGCATTTGCAGGTAAATGGATGGAGTTGGAGAATATCATGCTAAGTGAAGTAAGCCAATCCCACAATAACCAAAGGCTGGGGACTGGGGTTGTGGCTCAGCGGTAGAGCACTCGCCTAGCACATGCGCACCCTGGGTTCAATCCTAAGTACCACATAAAAATAAATAAAGGCAGGGCTGGGATTGTGGCTCAGTGGTAGAGCGCTCGCCTAGCACGTGTGCGCCTGGGTTCGATCCTCAGCACCACGTAAACATAAAACGCATTGTGTACAACTAAAGCAAATAAATAAATATCAAAAATAAATAAATAAATAAAGGCATTGTGTACAACTAAATAAATAAACATTTTTTTAAAAGGCTGCATGTTGTCTCTGATAAGTGGATGCTGATCCATTATGGGGGGAGATGCATGAGAAAAATGGAGGAACTTTGATTAGGCAAGTGGAGGGAGGGAAAGGGAGGAATATAAGGGCAGGAAAGATGGTGGGATCTCATGGAAATTATTACCCTAGGTACATGTAAGATTGCACATATGATTCAGGGCTACATCGCATATAATCAGAGAAATGAAAAGTTGTGTTGTAATTGTGTAAATTTAATCAAAATTCATTCTGCTGTCATGTATACCTAAGTAAAAGATTAACTGACTCTGTGAAAACATCTGTTTTATTTCCAGGTCAATATCTCAACATTTTTTTCTCACTCCCATCAATCTCAGTACTTTCTCCAAAACACAAATACATATATCCAAACCTGGATACTATTTTAGCTAAATTTGTGAAGTTTCCTTGAGTAATTTGCCTTTTTCAAAACTGAAGGTGTAATCCAGGCAGAAACATAAAAAATTTCAAATCTCAGATAATTATTCCCTATTTTAGGTTATCTGTACTTGGTGTAATCTCTCCTAGATATAGGAATAGTAGTGGCTAATGTTCAGTGAAGCACATAGAAAATTGAGGACACTGTAAATGATGCATTACATAAACTTATTTTTAAAATATTTTAGGGTCCCTATAAGGTAGATTCAGTTAACACCCCTTTTACTCATGAGCAAATTAATTAATTAAAGTTAAATCACATGGTGGAGGCAAGATATAAATACAGGCACAAATGTTTAGAGAATTTTTTTTAATTATGCCATATTATATATATACATATATATATTGGTTCTTCACACTCGAAGAAAGTTGCATAAAAATGGAATCTATACAAATTAAGGAAGGAAGTGAGGGTAGATGAAATTTTTTGAGAAAGTTAACATGGATATATTAGAAACAAGAAGAATGGCAGGATTTTTCCATTTATCCCAACATTATTACACAATAAATTATTTTCTGTGACAAAAATTTGAGCAATATATGAGAAAAGAAGCTAGGCATGGTGGCACACACCTGTAATCTCAGAGACCTGGGAGGCTAAGACAGGAGGATTGCAAGTTCAATGCCAGCCTCACCAATTAAGAGAGGTACTGAGCAACTTAGCAAGACCCTGTCTCAAAACAAAAAATGAAAAGTCAGGGAATGTGACTCAGTGACAAAGTTCCCCTGGATTCAGTCCTCAGCACAAACAAACAAACAAAAACTTCAAGTAATTTATTTTAGTAAATTTGGATTGGGGAAATATCAGTAAGAGTTTAATTTGTTTAATACCAAAGAACAAGTCACAATGACCACCACCATGACTTGCACTAAATCACATTGAATCACATACATGAGAAAAATTGTTTCATAATGGACATATTTCATTTGGAAATAATTTATTTGCTTTCATTTGAGAAACTAAATATCCAAAGTTAAGTACCTCCAACTTTCAAAGTACTCAGAAATGGGAAATAAAATTCATGATTTTTTTTTTTTTAATTTTTTTGCTACCAGAGATTGAACTCAGGGGCGCTTGACCACTGGGCCACATCCCCAGCCCTTTTTTGTATTTTATTAGAGACAGGGTCTCACTGAGTTGCTAAGTGCCTTGCCATTCCTGAGGCTGGCTTTGAACTTAAGATCCTGATCCTCCTGCCTCAGCCTCTCAATTGCTGGGATCACAGGCATGCGCCACCACGCTTGGCTGAAATTCATGATTCTTTTGTTGCTGATAGCAAAACAGGATTTGGGTATGTGAGCCAGAGTTCTACCACCTGCTTCTGAAATCTTAACTGCTATAGATTTCATGTATCACTGACAATGTCTGTCTCTGTGTTTTTATTTGTATATGTTACTGCCCCAAATATAATGATGGTCTACTTCATGCTTTGAATATAGCCCTTGTTAAAATAAAAAAATTTAAAGAATCTTATTTTTTTTCTCTTTTCCTTCTTCCCCTCCCTAACCTCAGATGAAACAGGATTACACTTCTTCCTAGTGCTAGGCTGAATAATCTGTCATTGAGCACATACCCATCACAAGAATGAAGTAATTCAGACTTCTGATTGTTCCAGGAGATCAGAGAAATTGCCATCACCCTAATTAAAAAGAGGGCATATGTAGAATGTACTTTTGAGTCATCTCTTTAAAAACCCTCTGTTCCCTGTGATGGGCAGAATCACAGACTCTGGGACAGGAGACCCTTGTATTTCTCCTTTGCTAGCAGAGCAGGAAAACGTTTTCCTTTTTTTCTCAAAACCATGTCCTCTTTATTGGATTGGCAACAGAGATAAGGACCAAGCTTTTGGTGACAAGAAAGTAAGGTATGTGTCTTTCTGTGTTTGGCTTATTGCACTTAGTATAATGTTCTTCAGGACCATGCATGTTGCTGAAAATGAAAGAATTTCATTCTGTTATGAGGTTGAATAATATTACATTGTTTACATAGAAATTCCTTCATTATCCACGGATGATATGTTCCAAGACCCCCTGTGTATGTCTGAAACCTCAGATAGCTGTATATATATATACAAATCCTGTATATATATATATATATATATATATATATATATATATATATATATTATATGTATATATCTGTGATAAAATTTCACATATACACTGAGCATAGTAAGAGAATAACAATATCTAATAATAACATAGAACAATTAATAACAAATATTATAATAAAAATAATGTGCATGAGGTCTTCATCTCTCTCTCTCTCTCTCTCTCTCTCTCTCTCTCTCTCACACACACACACACACACACACACACACACACATACACACACACAAAATATCTTATTGAACTGTATTTACCCTTCCTCTTGATAGGGAACAGAAATGAAGTTAAGGGAATAATTTCATAAAATGGGTCCACTATGCCCTTCTAATAAACTCATGATGAGATGAAATTAGGTGAATAATGTAGACAGATGATAGGGTATCAAGCAATTGTTTACTCTCTGTTAATATACCAGGAAGGGCATCATGTGCACTGAGTGGTGCTTCAATATGGAGCCATGATGATAACAGCAATTGGACACCAGGAGAAGATTTAGATGGTCATAGATTCTCAATAGATGAAAGCATACTTTTCCAAAATTCTTGGAAGAATGTTACAATTGAAAATCTTGTCTGTTTTTACCTCATCGAAGTATTGTTATTGAGGTTGAAATCCTTTAATGATCACACAGATAACTTTAATGCTATAGTCCATCTGAGGATCATATTCCATAATTTTGTCCTTTAATGCTTGTACAATTCTAAATAATTCAGAAAATTTTAATGGTGTCTCCATTTTGGGTTCTGTCCTTTGATTCTTCTTTGACTTCCTCTTTCTCTATAGATAACTCAAAAAAGATGTTCTAGTTCCTAATTTTTTAAATGTCTTGATGGCCTTCAATGTGTCCTTCCACATCTTTATTAAGCATGTTAGCAAATACTCCTCCACCAACTTGTCTTACTGCCTGAATTATCTTTCTAAGTTCTTCATTTATCATTAGGAAGTTTGTAAAATCATTCACAACCTCACTCTTGAAGTCCTCTCAGTAGGCATTTATACTTTCTGGTTTTAAGTCATTTTTTGCAGCCTTGATATATATTACTGCATCAGCAATGGCGAATGATTACCAGCACTGCTTTAAGTCCAATATTAAGGTGTGCATCAATAGTTGATCAAATGTATCCAAGTACCACATGGGTGTAAGTGGACTTGACCAAATAAGTAAGTAAGTAAGTAAATATTGCCTTGATCAAGGGACTAAAACAAAGAGGTTGTATTTGGAAGGGGAAATGCAATCATGGCATTTGTATTTTAATACAGACTGATTTAGAATGGTCAGGTGTTTTATTCATTATTAACAGTATTTACAATTCCAACTCTTACTTTTCTTAATGTTGTTTCACTCCTTGGATAAAGCATTCGTGGAGCCATTCTATATAAAAGATCGCTGTCAACCTCATTTTCTGATTATGTTGTCAGATCTTAGATTAGTTTTGTTTTTGAAAGTGTAGGGAGTCTTCACTCTACACTATGCTAGGCTTTATCACATTCCTCAATGGTATTACAATATAATACCAGAGTTAACCTATTTTTCCATATTTTATGCCTTTCTGCTTCCTTTGCACTTTTATGAATGTGGATTTGGGCATCTTCTTCCAGAAAAGCTGAATTCTAGTGAAATTTTTTACTTACTTGGGATGGTAGCCTATCTCCATAATCAATTTCCTCAACTCTGCTGGAAATGTGGCATCAGCTTCTTCATTAGCATATAGAACCCCTGCCATATTTTTTATATATTTTTACTTCGAATTATTCTTGAATTTGGGTAACCATTCTTTATTTGCAGTAATGCTTGGTGTAACTTGTTTCAGGGGATTCTTTAGTAAAATCTCTGTGTAGGATCAAATCTTTGGATGTAACACATTGTCATCCATCAGAAAATGTTTTCTGTCTGCATCTTCTACACTCAAATTTAATGTCTATTTCATTGTAATTAAGCATTAGTGCACAGTAGACATAACTTTTGTAGTCTGAAGAACAACAGGAATTTTTTTTAAAATATTTATTTATTTACTTTAGTTGTACACAATGCAATGCATTTATGTTTATATGGTGCTGAGGATCGAACACGGGCCGCGCACGTGCGAGGTGAGCGCTCTGCCGCTGAGCCACAACCCCAGCCCGAACAACAGGAAAATTTGTAAATTTATTTTTCCTTCTACACCATTAAACAAATAGTACATTCACTTTTACTGTAGACCTTTGCAACTTCAGCATAGAATATTTTTACACTTCCTGTGAAGTCTAGAACATTGACCTCTTCACTTAAAGGAAGCACTTTACAACTTCTCTTTGGAATATCCAAATTGGTAGCATCACTATTACACTTGGAACTGTTGGTAAGTAAATAAGTGTTTCTTTGGTGCAAGTTCTGTAATACTGTTGACTTGATTTCATCACCAAGATGCCCACTTAAATGACCAACATGTGTGTAATGTGTAGCCCGGATACATTAAATAAAGCAATAATTTATGCTCTGGGATAACAAAGTATTACATTGACATTTCACCATACTACTCAGAACAGCACAAAATTAAAAATTTAAAAATTGTTTATTTCTGAGATTTTTAATACATTTTGAGTAGTTTTTTTGTATACTGTGAAATAAGTGTCCAATATCATTTCTTTGAATATAAGTGTCTGATTTTCACATCAAAATTTATTGAAAAGGCTATCATTTTTCCTTTGTATATTCTTGGCACCTTAGTAAAAAAATCACCTTGGAGTTAAATCCTTGATTCATGGCCCATTCCTTCCTCTTCAAAGACAGAAAAAATGGTTGTTTCTTCTCACATTGCCTAATTTCTCACTTTATTCTTGCCTGTTAAACTTTTAAGTATTCTTCTGATTATGTGAGGTCTCTCTGAATAATCCACAATGGTCTAGATGTTTTCAGCTCAGCAAATTAGTAAACTTACTTCCATCTGCAACCTGATTATTCTTTTTATATACGATAACACATTCATTTATTTTGAGGATTGAGATACATACATCTTTGAAAGGGAGAGTCTTTTTCTTTGTAGCATCATAACCAAAATTATGAGGATGAATAATTAACTTCTACAAAATAAAATTATATTAGGGGTGTATTTTTGATAAAAAGCTGATATTTATTCACTTACTCATTATTTATTCATCAATAGTCCATGTAATTATAATAGAAAAACACAGTGTATGATACTTGTGAAGAAGGAAAAACAGTTTGCATCCAACCTTATTTCTTACCAGATAAGTAGTAGTAGGGAAAGCTTTATTTTCTTTGAGGCTCCATTTTTCATTAGAAAAAAAAAAAAAAAAGTAAAGAAGCATACCTCATGTGTTGTTCTGAGGCCTGATTATGATAATATAAAGTACTCATTAGGTGCCAAAAATTAATCACAACAATATTGGAAGTTATACTTGTAGCACAGTGCCTACACAAAATAGATTTTCAGTAAGTGGTATCTATTCATTTAATTAAATAAATTGTTATTTCAATAGTCTTTTAATCTCCTGTCTTTACTATGCAATACCAAAACACACACAACCAAAACACATACAAGAAATAACACATTATTTCTAAAATATCATAATTATCAACATCTCATTTTACAGATTTAAGGAATTAATCACAGAGAGATTAATGAACATTAGCAGGGTCTTATAGAAAAGTTAAGAAGTGTTAAAATTAAAGATCTATAATTTACAGAATTCTTAATGCCTTATGAGGACAGTATTACATTAGGTCTATTGTGACTTTTTAAAAAATGAGTTGCTATGGAATCATGAATCTTCAAATACTTTATAGTTTTAACACCTCCTACCTTGTATCCATAAATTAACCTCAACTATGACTTTTCTATGTTGTCTGTACTGCCTTTTAATATCAAGCATTCATATAACTACAGGTATTATAAATTTACTTGTGAAAAGTAGACCTCCTTTTATATGATATAGATGATTTGAAATTTTAAATATACATTTAAATCTTAAGGCACATATATGTGTACTAAGTTTAAATTATTACATTGTAATATAAAATTTTATTCAATTTCAAAATTTACAACCTTAATACTTAAATTTTTATTTCTAAAAGTTTAATGCTATATTATTGTTTTTATTATTTAATATACAGAATAAATGAAATTTTTTACACATCCTCAAAATAAACTATTGTCTCTAGGAAAGCTATTTCTCTAAAAGTCAATGTCCAAATTCTTAAAACACTTTAAACAATTTTTGTTCAATATTTTAAATAATATTGCCTTATTTATACAGAGCATACTTCCAAGATGATTTCTTTTTTTATGAATAAACCATGGTATACCATAGTACACTGTTATTCCATTTAATTCTTGGGGAATTTCTGAAAATATTAATTGTACAAATTTATTTTTTTATTTTTCAAGTTGCTGGTTTAATATAAAGTATTTTTACAATAATTGTATCTTCATACATGTATTTAGGGTAGTCATGGATAACTCAGTCTGCCATTATTCCTATTTATGACATATCATGTGTCATTCAATATATGTATATAATGTGTAACAATCAAATCAGGGTAGTTAACATTTCCATATCATTGTCTATTTTAAAAGTTTTGATTAACATATAATACTGTACATATTTCTAGGGTTCAGTGTGACATCATAATACATGTATGCAATATGTACTGATTTAATCAGGGTAATTAACATTTCCCTTTTCTTATCATTAAAATGTGCTTAGAGACATTGAGCTTCTGTTGCCTCACATGCACCAGCACCACAAAAAACAAAACAAACACACAAACAAACAAAAACAGAAAAGCAAAAGAGACATTGAGCTTCTGTTTCCTAGTTATTTGTAAAATATATATTAGGTTTTTGCAAAATGGATGGAACTGGTTTGGTTATATGGTGTCTCCCAAAAGCTGATGTTTGAGACAATGCAAGAATTTTCAGAGGTGAAATAATTAGATCATGAGAGGTGAAGACTAATCAGTGGATTAATGCACTGATATGGATTAACTGGGTGGTAATTATAGGCAGGCAGGGTATGAATGAAGGAAGTGTATCACTGGAGGTATGCCTTCTGGGTTCATATTTTGTCCCTGATGAGTAGAGTTCTCTCCTTGGTTGCTCTGTTCTGAGCTGCTTTCCTTCCACCATTCCCTTCTGCCATGAAGTTCTACTTCACTTGGGCATGAAGTGATAAAGTCTGTTGAACATCTGAAACCTTGCTCAAAATTAGCTTTTCTTCCTCTACATTGTTCTTGTCAGTTCTTTTGGTCATAGCAGTGCAAAAAGCTGAAACTCTGTACTCCCTATTTCTCTAGTAATCCCTATTATTCATTCAGATTGATTTTGTTAAGACATCCACATATGAGAGGGAACACGTCATATTTGTCTTTTTATATGCCTTACTTATTTCACTTAACATTATGTCTTCCAGTTCATCCATTTTGCAAAAATGATAGGACGTTGCAGGAGCCCTGTTTGGGAAAATGGCTAAGATTGCAGTTGACTATGGGCCATGGAGATGTTTGGGCATTGCCGCCTTCTGTAGTCTCATGGGACTTGGCCTGGGATCTCGAAAGACTTGAGCCAAGATTGCTGATCGGGTCTGCACCATTTGGTGTGTTGATTTGGGTGGTGTGTGTGGTGCGTGTTAAAGTCGTTGTTAGAGCCAGAGAGAAAAGTTATCAGAATAAAAAGCCTATTTCCAGTTCTCCTCTGAACTTCTTTCTGCGGCTTCGTTGCTCCAAGCGGCCATCGCTTCAGGCGGCAACAGGTGGTGGCCTATACGGGGACTTCGGAGTGGACAGGTAAGAACTGAAAGGTCTCTAAAGATGGGTTCGAATATAACTGAATCCCAAGTGATAGAGGCTATGGAAAGACTCCTTGATATACCAGACTCCGTTCTCAATGAGGAGGATTTAGAAAAAAGTGAAAGTGATCAAAAAAGCGTAGCTTCCACTGGGTCAACTAAGCCCAGTAAAGAGAATATTAGAAGAGTCCCAAAAATGACAAAAATTCAAGCTATTAGAGCTATTCGGGAGTTATTGGTGATAGCTGAAGGATACTTGCTCTTAATGGAACCTGGGCCTCAGGATATTGCTGTCAGTGAAATTAGCAGTGGTGAGAAATCTAGTAAAAGTGATCCTGAGAAAACGAGGAAAAAGAAACTAAAAAAGACCAAGAAAAAGGACCATCAAGTAGAAGAACCACTTGTGTCCTCTACTCCCCCATGAGTGGAATTCATTACAGAAAATATGAAGGGTATTACTAGGCATTTGCATACCTTAAAAATAGAAATAAAAAGTCTTTCTGAGCGCTTATGCGCTCTCGAGGGTAACTCACAGATACATTGGGAACCGCCAGCATTTGAAAAGAAAAATGGACAGAGGGTCCATCAGTCAGTAGATTTCAAAACAATAAAAAATCTCAAAGAGGCAGTAATGACTATGGGCCCCAAGCTCCTTTCACGTTGAGTATGCTGGAGTCCCTTAACACCTTTAGCTTAACCCCCTCAGACTGGAAAAGTCTATGTAAAGCAGCATTAAGCGGAGGGCAACACTTGGTTTGGCGATCGCAATTCCAAGAACTTCATATAGAAACAGCTAAAAGAAATGCAGCTGCAGTGTTTGGAGACTATAATATAGAAATGCTCACAGGAGAAGGGCAATTCGCAGACTTACAGGCTCAAAAAGATTATGACCCAGGTGTATATGCTCAGATAAACGCAGCTGCCTTAGAGGCATGGAAAACTGTACAAGGACCTGGGGATCTACAATGTAGCTTGTCAAAAGTGATTCAAGGACCTAATGAGCCATATGCTGACTTTGCTGATTGACTTTTGAGAACTGCAGGTAGAGTGTTTACAGATGTTGATCAAGCTATGCCATTAGTTGTTCAATTAGCATAAGAAAATGCTAATAAATACTGCCAGGAAGTCATCAGGCCATGGAGAACTAAAAAGGATCTTTCCGTATATATACAACTATGTAAAGATATAAATGATGCCTTTGTCACAGGAAATGTGATTGCAGCCTCAATGAGAGGTGCTTCCCCTCGAAATTTCACAAAGGCTAAACCTAGACATTATATTCAGTCAGGATATTCCAGGCAAAATTATCATAATCAATCAGGCTATTCTAGGCAAAATCCCAAAAGAGAAATAAGACCAAGCTCATACCGTGCCCCAGGCCGCTGCCCCAGGTGTAAAAAGGGAAATCATTGGGCCAATAAATGCCATTCAAAATTTGACATCCATGGAAATCTTTGTTCAGAAATTCAAAAAACTGGGCACGGGGCCCAATGCCCCGGGGCCCACAAATGTACAGGGCATTGGAGGAGGAGTATCCTCAAGCGTCCACTCAGATGCTTCCCTGACAAAATCCCTACTACCCATCCACTCCCACACCAGAGGAACAGGAGGAAATGCAGGATTAGACCTCTGTTCCACCGCCCGAATAGTGTTAACACCTGAAATGGGGTTCAACTGATTCCCACAGGAATCAGGGGACCTCATCCCTCAGGGACTGTAGGACTTATTCTTGGGTGAGGTCCTGAAAGCTTAATAGGTTGGCAAGTGACCCCAGGTGTAATAAACTCAGACTACAAAGGGGAAATAAAAATAATGCTTAGCTCACCCCAAACTATATGTTCTGTTAACCAAGGAGATAGAATTGCTCATTTGCTTCTCCTTCCCAATTTACATAATTCATTTAAAATGAGTATGCTTCAAAAAAGGGAACAATAGAGGATTTTTTTCCACTGACTCAAGACCCATGGCTTGCTGGGTTCGAGACTCTTCAAGGAAGCCTATGTGTAAAATAAAAATCCAAGGAATAGAAATGGAGGGATTAATAGATACTGGAGCTGACTCTTCCATTATTAATTTACGCCAATGGCCCAAGCACTGGCCTGTACAGAAAGCTTCAACCAGTTTAAGAGGCTTGGGATACAATAACCTCCCAGAAAAAAGTGTGGTAATTTTAAAATGTGAGGATGATGAAGGACATAAAGTAATGTTTCAGCCTTATGTTTTACCTAACCTACTGGTTAGTTTATGGGGAAGAGATATTTTACAACAAATGGGAGTACACCTTGCAACCAAGCCTGCAGATGTTAAATGTGAAAATCTACAGGGTAATCTTTAACCATCAAAAAAAAGAAATCACCCTTAATCATATAAAGGAAAAAGACATTTTTCTTTGGGGCCACTGAGAAAATAATTTTAAAAATAACTTGGCTTTCTGATAAGCCAGTGTGGGTCTCTCAGTGGCCCCTATCTAAAGAAAAATTACAAGTGGCCCACCTACTAGTTCAGGAACAATTAGAAGCAGGACATATAGAACCTTCCACCTTTCCCTGGAATTCCCCCATATTTGTGATCAAGAAAAAGTCAGGAAAATGGTGATTGTTACATGATCTTAGAAAATTAATAAAACCATTCAACTTATGGGCCCTACTCAGCCTGGACTTCCTAGTCCTGTAGCTATTCCAAAAAATTTCCATCTTATTACTCTTGATATAAAAGATTGCTTCTTTTCTATTCCCCTACATCCTCTGGATGCCCCAAGGTTTGCTTTTTCAGTTCCTTCTATTAACAATAATGGCCCTGATCAGTGATATCAATGGAAGGTTTTGCTGCAGGGAATGGCTAATAGCCCCACCATATGCCAAATATATGTGGACAAGGCTGTCCGACCCATTAAAAATAAATATCCAAACCTCATGTGTCTACATTACATGGATAATATTTTACTGGCCCACCCTAATCAAAAAATCTTATTTAATATAATCAGTGACATGGTAGAAAATTTTAAAAAAATATGGATTATATATAGCAGAAGAAAAAGTTCAAACCAGATCTCCTATATTATATTTAGGATTTAAAATCATGGATACTTTTGTTAGACCCCCCAAAATTTTAATAAATAAAGAACATTTAACCACCCTCAATGATTTCCAAAAACTACTGGGAGACATTAATTGGCTTCGCCCTACACTAAACCTTACTACTGGCCAATTAAAACCTCTATTTAACGTCCTTCGCGGTGACCCTGATCCATCTTCACCACGAACATTGACTCCTGATGCTAGGAAAGCTTTAAAGTTAGTAGAAAAAGCCATCGAAGGAGCTCATTGTGATAGATTTGATTTAACTCAACCGCTGATGTTGATTATTATTTCTTCACAATATACACCCACAGGAGTATTTTGGCAACAAGGGCCTTTATTATGGATACATTTGCCCGTCTCTCCTAAAAGTATAATTGAGTCTTATACCTCCATGGTGGCTAAACTTATTTTTCAAGGACTTAAGACTTCTACTAAAATATTTGGCGTTCACCCTGCTACTATTATTACTCCCTATTCATCATCACAGATTGAATATTTATGCTTCAATGATAGTGATTAGACTATAGCTAAATGCTCTACTTCTGCAAATTTTGATAATCATTTTCCCAAGTCTCCTATATTATCTTTTTGTATTAATCATCCTATTATATTTCCACAGGTAATAAAAAATCAACCTATACCTAAGGCATTTAATGTATTTACAGATGGGTACTCAAATGGTACTGCTGCAGTAGTCACTAGAAAAGAAAATATGACTTACATAACTACACACAAATCAGCTCACCTAGTGGAATTGGAAGCTGTGGTAAGAGCTCTGGAAAATTTTAGGGACCAACCCCGTAAACATTTTTTCAGATAGCCACTATATTGTACAAGCCGTCCCAAAATTAGAGTTAGCAGGGCCAATAGCACCTCATACTCCAGCCTTTAAATTGTTTTATCAAATACAAAAACTTTTGTGGGCAAGAAAAGAACCTCTATTCGTAGGCCATATTAGAGCACATACTAATTTGCCTGGTCCCCTCCATGAAGGTAATCAAAAGGCTGATGAACTTACAAAAACAGTATTTATACTTTCAGCGCTACAACAAGCTACTTTATTTCATTCCCAGTTTCATGTCAACAGCACCACCTTGCAACCTAGGTTTAAAATCACAAAGGAGCAAGCCAGAACATTGTAAAAGATTGTAAATCTTGTATGACACATTTGCCCAATCCTCATTTTGGCGTTAACCCTAGAGGATTAATGCCCAATCATTTGTGGCAGATGGATGTTACTCATGAGCCAAGTTTTGGAAAATTGCAATTTATTTATGTGACCATAGATACATGCTCAGGCATGATTTTTGCTTCCTTACATTCTGGAGAAAAAGTTAAAGATGTTACTTCCATTGTTTGCAAGCTTTTGCTGCATTGGGCATCCCCAAAATGCTTAAAACAGATAATGGCCCTGCATACACGTCCTCATCTTTCAAACAGTTTTGTGCAAAATTCAATATATCCCATAAAACCGGCATCCCATACAATCCTCAGGGTCAGGGCATTATTGAAAGAGCAAACCGCACACTGAAAGTTATGTTATTAAAACAGAAAGAAGGAAACTGGAAAAATCCTAAGGACAGATTGGCAGTTGCCTTGTTTACTTTAAATTTTTTAACTTTAGACTCTAATGGTTATTCTGCTGGTGACAGACATTGGAATCCACAACAACAACATAAACCTTTGGTTTACTGGAAAAATGTTCTTTCAGGTACATGGAAGGGTCCAGATCCAGTATTAATTTGGGGGAGAGGATCTGTTTGTGTTTTTCCAAAACACAAATTTTCTCCAATATGCATACCATCCAGATTAATAAAACAGGTACAAAATCAAAATGATAAAAATGAAGTTGTTGAACAATCAAAATTAATAAAAAAGACACAAAATCAAGAAGACCAAGATGAAGACATGGAATGATTCCCTTATAAGAGTCCTTCAAAATATTTCACAGCTTAAGTCTTTTTCCTCCCGGCCGAGAAAAAGAGATCTATCCTTAGTGTGCACACAATTGTATTTTTTTTTTTTCTTTTTATGTATGTGTTTATGTCTGTGTATTTGTCTAAATTTCATGTTAATGTGAGTCAAAATATATATGTTTGTATGTTCGTCTGTCCAGTGTGACATCAAAAATAACAAAGTGCTTATGAAAAAAAAATATATATATGTATGGATCCAAATAACTCTAATTCATTTAAGTTTAAGAGTATTCAATTTGGGTAAATAATTTTATAAGTGAAGGTACCTTCAATTTTGATTTATAGGTGTCCCAGAGACTTCTCTTTAGTGAAAAATATGACTAGTGCTGTATAACCTGATATTTTCGTGTTTTGACATAAGATTGTTTATTTGTTATTAACTTCATTTGTTTAATAGCTGATTAATTTCAATTATCTCAACAGGTAAAAGATTGCTGTGTATACAGAGACTCGAGGGTTCCAGCTAACAAATTATTTCTCCAAAGTGCCTTTACCTTTTCTTTAATCTATCTTTAATGCAGTAAATACCCTCGGTCTTTCTTTGTTTTGTTCTAAATATGATATTTTGCCAACTTATGTTTGTGGAAGCTCAACCAGCAATGTGTGTGAACAAAAATCAACTTTAATTTTCTAATTGAATTATTCTATTAGTTTGACAACTCGCCTCTTGACTCAGTGCTGCAATAGCTCTGCCTTTCCTTTAATAATTGATTCTTGAGTTTCTAGGTAGCTTTGGGATCCCCTGCCTCAAAATTTGCCAGGCGTGACATTGTCTAGACATAAAATTGAAGTTTCTAGGTACGGCTGAAAATTTGCCGGTGACATTGTCTAGACATAAAAAGACGGCTTCAACCATTCCTGCTGCTCAAGCATCAAACAACCTCACCAACAGTGTGGCCTCTGCTCTACATGCATGGGGCCTCCTAGATCAACGTGTTATAACAAGTGGACATTTTGATCTTTCATTGTTTGAAACTTTACAGGACAATGCTTTGCGGGTATTTGTCTAGAGAATTCAGTGTGTTACTTGATAGAACTTAGGCCAGCTGATTTGTTTAAACAATTTGATATGCTATGCAATTTGGCTCATCACCAAAAAGCTTGTCACCTTAAAGCGGTAACATCTCCTCACAATTGGACGGCTGCTAGTCATCATACACAGTCGATCCTAAAGGGCTCCATTGGATGGCTGTTTAGCCAATGACGGGTAAGATCCCCAGAGGGGACAACCTAAGACAGGCACAGTCGCACGGGACAGTCTCATGTGGCGACATATCAACCTAAGACAGGAGTCAAGGGCACAGCCTTGATTATCCGATGACGTGTAATAATGTTGGTTGCACAAAGATGTCCTAGAACATTCCCCTCTTTTAAAACAAAAGGGGGAAATGCAGGAGCCCTGTTTGGGGAGATGGCTAAGATTGCGGTTGACTACGGGCCATGGAGATGTTTGGGCACTGCCGCCTTCCGTAGTCTCACGGGACTTGGCCTGGGATCTCGAGAGACTTGAGCCGAGATTGCTGATCGGGTCTGCGCCATTTGGTGTGTTGGTTTTGGTGGTGTGTGTGGTGCGTGTTAAAGTCATTGTTAGAGCCAGAGAGAAAAATTATCAGAATAAAAAGCCTATTTCCAGTTCGCCTCTGAACTTCTTTCTGCGGCTTCGTTGCTCCAAGCGGCCATCACTTCAGGCGGCAACAGGACATCATTTTATAACTGAATAATACCCCATTATGTATATGATCATACTTTCTTTATCCATTCATTCATTGATGGACATCTAATTTCATCACATATCTTATTATTTTAAATGGTACTGCAATAAACATGAGAGTGAAGCTATTTCTTTGATGCCTTTCCTTTATGTTCCCTATAGTGGGACTGCTGGATCACAATGAAGATCTATTTCATTTTCTTGAGAAATTTCCACACTGTTCTCCATAGTGTCTCTATTCATTTAGTGTTTCACCAAAAGTGTATGAGAATTTCCTTTCCTCCACATTCTTTATAGAGTGTGATATTTTGTCTTTTTAATAATAGCTATCCCAACTGGTGAAAGATGTCTCATTGTGAGTTTTTGTTGTTTTCCTGATGGCTAATTGAACATTTTTTATAAATTTGTTGGTAATTTGAATTCCTTCTTTTAATATTGTCTACTCTTGTCTTTTTACCAGATTTACTTAGAGTATTTGTTTCTTATTTAGTTTTTAAAGCTTATTCTATATTCTGGATATTATTCCACCTATTACTTCTTAAACTATGCAAAAATATTTTCCTCTGTAGAGGAATCCATTAATGTTTTCAATTGTCTCAAAGACTTTTTGATTTAGGTGAAATGATACTAGACATTTGCCTAAATTGTTCAATAATAATTGTGTAACTTAAGAAAACCTATGAAAAATTTTATATCTAAATTTATTATATAAAATTTAAAATCAATTATCTCTACTATCTGGGTAGTAAGTGCAATCCATTTTCAAGAAATGCATCCAATCAACTTCAGTGTTTCCCAACTTTAGAACTGACAACATTCTTCACATCTATCAATCAAGATTTCCAGTACATTTATCTCTTTAATAGAGCAGGGAATTCTTCAAACATTTCATCCACAAGCTGTTCATGGTGGTATATTTCAATAATCTCAGCTACTTGGGAAGCTAAATGAGAAGGACAGCAATTTCAAGTCCAGCATGGACAACTTAAGAAATCTCTGTCAGATGGATGGGAATGGGAGAGAAGGGGAGTGGAAGGGAGGGAAGAAAAAGGAGGAAGAGGGGAAGGGAGGGGGAAAAGGGGAGAGGAGGGAATGGAAGGTAGAGAATGGAAGGGAAAGAGTTTTATACAGATTGATAGAGATCTCACATAAATTGTTTGCTATGTACTCCAGGTTAGATTAACCTGGGATTATTTCTACTTCATTCAGGCCTGGAGTTATGGGGTCTGCTGCCTGACCATCGACTGAACCTCTGAAACTATGACTAAAAATTAGCTATTCTACAACTGTTAGATGTCTGGAACATTGTGATAAGTAAGATGTCAAGTTATTTCATCCTAAAAGATATTATATGAGACAATCAATCAAATTAATTGAGATAGATAAATAGTTCTCTTATTGAAAAATGTTAAATGATTTTGCTTCCTTTCTATCTCATATATACCATATTCAGGGATATGAACATTTTCCTGATTATAAAGCAGAATGGTTCTCAATGAGTAGGAATTTTGCCCTCAGTAGGGGCAATTGGATACATTTTTGTTTTTCAAGACTGTGGGTGGTTATACTACTGATATCAAATGGGTAGAAATCAGTGATGTTGTTAAACATCATACAATGTATAAGAGTCCCCACAACTAATAATTACCTAGTCCAAAATGTCTATAGTACCACTTTGAAAAATGTTTATCAGATCAAATTAGAAAATATATATATTAGAAATATATTAAGCCTGCCCCTTCCCATGAAACATTATTTTCATCTACTCTGTTAGTGATTATTACTATATGTTGCAATTGGCATTGGCACAAATAATTTTCAGGGCATCAGATAAGGAATCCAAGCTGGAGTTTTTATTTGGGCCTAATTAAAGAGTTCAGAAGGTTGAACTTTTGATTTTTCCATTAAATTAATGTTGGTAAAGACAATTGTGTTCCACCTTTCTCAGAGACTGTTCATTTCAATTTTTTTCTTTCTGTTATTCCAATTGAGTAATAGTTATTGATGTATGTTCAATTGAACAGATTCTGACTTTTTTCCATATCTCAGGTATTCATCCCTAGCAGCTAATTTTAAATGATTATATAATCATTGTAGTTTTCAACTCCAGGATTTTCAACTATTTACAAAAATTTCCCTTTCATTGTTATTTCCTATCTGATAATATGATCATAACCTTTTTGTTTCCTTTCTATCTTTAAGCATGATTTTCTTTAACTCTTTGAACTAATATTTGCATTACTGCTTAAGAGTCTTTGTGTGTTAAGTCCATCATCAACATACTCGCAGGGTGGCGGTCTCTGTTGTTTGGGTCTGCTGTTGCTGTTGTTATTGTTAGGTTTGTTGTGTGTTTTCTCTTGCTTGTGGCTACAGTTTCTCATCCCTTTGCATGACTCAATTATTTTTTCTTATATATGGTCATATTTGATTTCAACCCCTTTAGATACTGATTACCCTAACTCCACAGTTTTCTATAATGCTTAATTTTTTTTTTTTCTTTAGTAAACTTGCTGGGTTGTTTTAGAGAAAACAATATCCTTAGTAAATTAAATTTCTTCTGTTATTCTGCAGATAAATTTTGCATGTGCACACTTGTCCAAGGAGATGACTATCTTTGTATCAGGGTTCCCTTTGACTTTATTTTTTACTGATTTCTCTGTTAAGCCATCTATCTTTTTTGGAATCACAAATGACTCTCAGGCTCTACTAATTGCCAATGGATTGTTCTATTGTTTTATTGTTTGACAGTGGATGAGGGTATAAATTATTCCAGGGTCTGATTCAATTAAAGTCAAACCACCTGTATTACCCATACAAATTACCTTCTGTGGTAATTTTTTGACTTTTCATTGAAGTTTTTTCTAACTACAGGAGTAACTCTCTTAGCTCTTCCCCTTGTTCTCTTTTTAAATTAATGGGGCTATATTTAGGCTTCTCACTTTCATTAAGCTACTCATCGTCTCTTACCTTCTATGAACAAAATATGCATTGTTTTGAGTTCATCCTAAGGCTTAAGTTTACAACATTCACTTTATTTTAAATAAAGTGAATACCTTTGAAGAAATCTTCTGAGTTCTCTATTCTTTTATGGATATTCTCTGTTTTAAGGCAAAACCTCTGAGCTCAAAATCTTAAATGGAGAGCAAGAACAGTGGCCTATCAGACACACACCTGTTTCACAAATAGGGTACTGAGCTAGGGAAACAAAATCTGGTCTTATCAGTCTGTCTCTCTCTACATCACAACTTTAGTTTATGAGGAAATAGGGCAAGAAAATTTGTGCCCATTTATGTGTAGACCAGCATGCTAGCACATAAATCCTGCCCCACCAGGGGACTGAGTGAAGAAAGGCATTCCCATGCTTCTTTGCATTATCCTGGAAATTAACCTTTAAAACATACAGCTGCAGCAGATAAGAAATATAGTAAGCCTGACCCTTCACATGAGACATTGTAGCACTGAACCTAGTACTTAGGGCAGATACATTCACATCTTCTTGGCCACATCCACCCAAAGTTGATCTTTTTCAAAGAAAAGATAGAGTGGTGAGTGGATTGACTCAAAGGCACAGTGCCCAACTCTTATAAACTGTACTCTTGATGTTTGTCCTCAACACAATTTTCAGAAGTTTCAAGTGATGGATTTTGTCTTTATTTTCATAACATGAACCAGTTTTATTTTTATTTTTTATTTTATTTTAGGGAGTCCAAATTTCAGGATTTATTTTATTGTGATGAACATGTTTTAAAATTAGATTATACTTTGGTACTTTGTTCTAAAATGAGTAAAAATAAATTGATATGTAAATTATTAGTTTCCTTAGAATTAAAAACATTAATCTATACTTGCCATATTTGGTTCAAATTCTTTTGGTAAAAAATTCATTCTTTAATATATATACATGCATTTTATATAAAAAATATATATTATATAATATAATATATATAACTATATATATATATATATATATATAACTATGTATATATATATATATAGTTAGATTTCTGTTGCTGTGACAAAATTCCTGAAAAAATCAGTTTAGAGGAGAAAATATATATTTTTGTTTTGGATCATGTTTAGAGGCTTCTGTCCATGGTCACTCGGCTCCACTGGTTGTGTATCTATGGTGAGTTAGGTTATTATGGTATGATGAGAGCAGTGAAGCAAATCTGTTTACTTCATGGTATCCAAGAAGCAGAGAGAGAAAGAGGAGAAAGGGAGTAAAAGGTGGGTAACAAAATGTACCTTATAGAAACATACTCCCAGTGACCTATATCCCTAAGTATCTCCTTAAGTTTCTACCACTTGGCATTAACCACTGGCTGGAGACCAAGACTTAAGTACATGAGCCTTTGGGATACATTTTAGAACTAAACTATAATAAACTATTTTTACTATTCAGATTTCCTTGCTCATATTTTGATATATAATTAAAATGTATTTTTCAGTTTCTTTGTTATATGCATGAAAATGTATAGGTAGAGTATATATATCTATACTCTACCTATAGATATATATGCATATACATATATATGCATATACATATATATACATATACATATACATACATATATACATATACATATACATATATATATATATATATATATATATGTAATGTTAATTGTCTCTAGTGCTAAAACCAATGATTTGGTTTACACCACACAAGTTGTTTTTCTATCTACAACATTAGTAAATTTTAGTGTATGTTCTCAAGTACTATGTACATATATATGCAAACACACACAAAAATATATAGAAAAACATGATGATTAAACAATGAAGTTTTATGTATACAACTCAATCTTATATAAACAATAATTAAATGCATAAATTAAAGGCATACACTATTAACTATATGCATTGTTTACCTACACATTACTTCTAACTTAATGTAAACTTTGTTTTAAACTCATTTTGTACTCAATTTACAGTTCTGAAGGTGAAAGTTTTTCTAAATTGTTGTAAACATGTCTCTTCTGCTTAAGTCCTGTTTCTACTAAAATTGAAGATTATTAATTGTACAGGGATTTTATACATTTTGTCTAAAAATCATTCAAAGACTGTTATATCCTCCACAAATTTTCTGCAATCTTATTTTTCATCATTTTATAAAAATTCAAGTAATTTCAAAATAGTTTAAGATTTTTTAAGTAGCAAATGTAGTACATAGACTTAGTACATACTCTACAACCAGTTTTCCCCAATGATATTATCTTGAGTAAGCAAAATAAATTGTCAGTTTTATCTAGCTCAGGTTTCTGCAATCATTTACAAGCTCTTGGTTATAGAAATAAACAGTTACAAGTAGTGTTTTGTCTGTGTGCATGCCTGTTGGTTTCAGTTGAAGCTTAATACTGTTCTTAAAATAAAATTGGAGCAATTTCAATTCACCTTTCAACATATCAATATTTTCTTCGGTTGATTGGGGCACAGCAATAGCAGAACAGAATTGAGCAATAAACTGAGAGAAGAAAGTGACCTAACTACTAATTTTGTTACTTTTGAATGAATGTTTAATTTTCTTCAGCAATAAAATAAGCAAAACTTTGCTTGCCAAGTCTGCTAAACAGGGTTGTCTGGTGGATAAAACTTCTTCGGGGCTGGGGATGTGGCTCAGTGGTAGAGTGCTCACCTAAGCAAGTGCGCGGCCTGGGTTCGATCCTCAGCACCACGTAAAAACAAAAGCATTGTGTACAACTAAAAACAAATAAATAATATTTAAAAAAAAAACCCTTCTTCGTTGACATATTTGAAAGTATTTGTAAATTCTAAGATAACCTTGAAAGGTAAGGGACATTGATCATTTGATATACCTTTCTTCGTTTCTTTTTACTATATTAGTAAATTTAATTAAAATAGTTAATAATATTTATAAAACACTTTATATGTTGCTAATTAAATTTCCACAACTATGTTATTCTGAGATGAAATAATTGAAGCCTAGTAAGTTACATGAGTCTCTTGTGCTCATTAAATCATTGAGTGATTGTTCAGACATTTCAATCAGTTTCCTTCATTCCTGCAGTGCCAATGACAGTGAATGTGTCACAAGCCAAGTCAAGGGTTGGACAAGTGAAGTGAATAAGACATGTGCCTTGGGCACAAAATTTGATGATGTGTTAAACACAGTAATCAAGATAAATATTTTAGTGCAGTATTTTTGAAAGTATAAATCAATAAAAATATTTGTGATAAATAAAATATCAAAAATGTAATTGAAGACACATCTCATTACTAATTTTTTCTTCTGCCTCAGGCTATTCCATGCCTCTTCATGGCATTGGTTGTGCATATGAGCATACTGGAGGTCCAGAGCTGAATAGCTTGGCCACAAATTCCGGAACACAATTCTGATATGGTAATCACATTTACATTTGCATGCTTAAGTTTCCTCATCTATAAAATGTTTATAGCATCAGTGCCTTTTTGATAGGGTTTATTACAAGATCAAAGAGATGAAGAACTTGATATTGTGGCAATTTATAAGTATTTTATGTATGATATGTAGTTATAATATTAGTTCTTATGTATAGTAATAGTTAAGTATAGTCATATGTAACATGTGTGAACATACATGTATTTGCAAGCAAACAAAAAAAATCCAGAAAATGATAATCAACCAATGAAGCAATGTTTATTCAATGTGTTACATCTGGGTAAAGACTACATTTATAGAATCTCAGAAAATTTTTAAAGTAGGAAAATATTATTTTATTTTTTTAAGGATAATCCTGAGAAGAGTTATTTGAGGTGGTGGGAGTTTGAATATCTTTGGATTGGAGACCTAAAACGAGTCTGTACAAACCATTTACTCTAAGCATTCAGTTGTTTTACATGTCTTCTAGAAGTAGTTATGTCCAGGCAATGTAGATAGTTATTTTTATTTTTATTAGCATTTTTTAAACAAAGAGACAGACTTTATTATGTTGCTTGCATTTTTTTCTCTTTTTCTTTATGCATAACACAGGTATCATGCATACACAAGTAACAAATAGAACAAACTTTTCAGTTACATTGTAAAGTAATTTAAATTGGAGATTTACTAAAATGCTTGCTGCTCCAGATAAATAAGAAATCATCATCCCATTGCCAGGAAACTCTATTACAGACACTACTTCAGTCTTTCTTGGATTGGGTCCCAGTTTCAGCATCTCTATTACCAATACAATGCGACATTTACTGTGTATCTTGTTAATATTAACATAAGTTCAGTTCACTATTATCTGTAATAACTGAGATCCATTTTTTAAATTCATTAAAAAATATGTATCTATAAATCCTATCAACAAGTAATGACTATCCTTGAAAGACAGTTTGCAGAATCATTACAAAAGTGTTTATATGTGTGTTTTTTCTATTTAGCCTGCATATTTTTAGAACCTACTGCTCTTATTATGTTATTTCTAGGGATGTTCCTTAAACTGTATTCACCTAAGATTTTTGTAAATGCTGGCAGCCATCTAAATTAAACAGCAAGTCAAGTGACAGGTAGTAGAGATACACTGTGATGAAGCTTGAAACCCAAGAGACCATGTTTCAGTTCTTTGAAAAACCTATTTTCAACAGGGACTAATATGTACCTTGTTGCTGTTGAGCTGTATAATAAAGAGATTCAAATATATCACTATTCATGCTATTCTATGCTTTGGCTATAACAATTTTTAATTTAAAATATTTTATTATTACCTGTTATTGAACTACAGTAAAAAAAAGGAATTAATAAAATTAGATTACATTTTTGGAGATACTTTTTTGAAATCACTGTGCACCTTTTTTTTTTGTTGTTGTTGTTAAATCTTAGTGCCCTAAAGGTATGGAAAAAAATTGCAAAAATTTTCATATTACTGAGACTTTCTTTTAAAGTTGCAATTTATAACTTGCCCATATTTGGTAAACATAGGTACCTGGAGATATAAAAATCTTCACCATATCATATATAATTATATGAAAGTAAGAAACAGAATTCCCAATATGTCCTAAAGTACTGATACTTAAAGTACCCAAAGTAAGCTGTCATATTAATTCTGAGTTTTGTATTTGTGGTCATCCTGAGGAAAAAATGACATTTTATTGACAACATGTAAAGCATAGATTTAAAAAATTCCAGTAAAGTGATGAATTTATTACTGTGTTATTCCTAAATAATAATGTATACCCAATAGTCAGTTTCTCAATATAAGCATTTCATAGACCAATTTAATTTTCTAGTGAGGTGTTAAATAGTAGTCACTAATTATACTATATAGGAAACATGATTTATTAAAACAAAGATATTCTAAATGTATTTGGGTTGTTCACTAATATTATGTAGGCTTATATTTTTAGGTTCTATAATTTTTTATTTGTATTTATTTGGGGTGGGTAAAATGCAACCAATTCACTCTAATGCTAAACTAATGAAATTACATAACATCATCAAAGAACTAAGTGTGAAGAAAGGATAAAGGAGGATAAAAGAGAATCTGTGTGACAGGAAAAAAAAATCAGAGAGAAAGGAAAATTTAGCCTGGAATCCCACTTATATTTAGTTTACCTGATTTTTTAATGACTCACTGTATAGTCCAAACCTCTTCCATCTTGTCAAAATCTGATACATTACAGAGATGTTGACTTGATGATCATTTATGAACTATTAAATTCATCAATAGGCATCATTTGACCTCTTGCTTCTTACTGTCTCCCCACCTCACCGTTCTTGAAGGCAGCACCCTTTATTCCCCTCTGTGTGGCAACACTTGAACCTTATAGTGCAGCGCTTTCAGTGAGATTTTATCAGTGTCACACTAATGAACCATGTTTCATTCATGAGGCAGTTACCCTCAACCAATGCAGTGGAATGTGTGGGGTTCCAGAGAGGGTAACATTTATGGTTTCTGGAACCCAAGGCAGTCAAAATCCACACTGTTTTTTTATTAAAGATTACTCCTGGTTACAGTACTATGACTGGCAATTGAGATGAATTTCTTTTCCAAAGACAGGGTATTATGCATATTTGAGATTTCTTTTTAAAGAGAAATCCTATGGGTTTGTGAAACTTTCCAAAAGCTATGATTAATTAATTTCCACAGATAGATTTTGGAGGAGGGGGTTCTCTTTTTCACCTATACCCCTGAGAAGTGGAACTCTTTGTAGCTATGTAGCTGAGGCAGCGGGTGCTGAGATATTTTTTTTTTCTTGCTAATCTCCTGTCCTGAGATTTAGTTCTCATTTTTTTTTTTTTTTCTTGCTAATCTCCTGTCCTGTGTTTCTTTTTTTCAAACAAAGTTCTCATTTTTCTCTGGTAGCTGATTAGTTATTTGATGTCCTTCAAATGGGTAACAAAATTTGAAAACAGATCTTTGGAAATAGAAAATTCAGGTGGAAATAAAGAAAAATGAAACAGAAGAGAGCATTCCCAAATCTTTGAGACACCACTGAAATGCACCTCTATGTAAGGGCATAGAAACTTATTTTTTTTTTTTTTTTTTTTTTAGAACTCCAAATAACCATGACCAGAAAATATCCCCCCCCACAGCATATTATAGTAAGACAATTAGAATGATATAAGTGCCAAAGGGAACATAGATAAACAGGGAATGAAAAAATTAGGAAAAACAACACGGGATATGAATAGGAAAAAAAATTCAACCTTAAAAGTAAAGTCTTACACCAAAAAATGAAAAATTAACTATTATAATAATAATTTTATGATTTCACTAAGAAAAGACATAAAATCATCATCAAATACATGAGTCATCAAATCACAAAAATAAAAAAGAGGAATAAATGAGCAAATAATATTCAAAACACCTAGAAGAAAATGACAAACACACATCTATAACTTCCAAAAATCACTCTGTATATAAAATATCTAAATTCTTCCATTAAAAGGTACAGACTTGGCTGAATGGACTAAGAAATAAGACCCAATAGTATACTGTCTATAAGAAAGTCATATCACCAGTAAGACACGAACTAACTGAAACTTCAAGTTGAAAATGTTTTTCCAAACAAATGGAATCTCAAAGGAAATAGAATTATCTACATTTATAGCTGATGAAATAAACTTTACTGTATGTATATATGACTACATGACTAATATGATTCTGCAACATGTACACTTTGAAAATGAGAAATTATATCCCATCTATGTATGATATATCACAATGCATAAATGCATTCTATAGTCATGTATAACTAATTGAAACAAATTTAAAAATTTTTAAAAAGCAATAGAAGTGACAAACAAGATCACTGTTTCAGTCAGTTTCCATCTCTGTGTGTAAACTGTCTGGAAAGAAACAGCACAGAGTTTATTTTGGGCTTATAGTTTCAGAGGTCTCAGTTCATGGTCAGCTGACCTCATTGATCTGGGCTCTAGGTGAGACAGAATATTATGGTGAAAGGAAATAGCAAAGGAAAGGTGCTCATGGAGCCAGGGACAAAATATGTAATCCACAGACATGTAAGTATCCTACTTCTTCCATATATGCCCTTGCTTGCCTACATTTAGCAGCAATTAATCCATTCAAATGATTACTATATCAAGTGTATTAATTCACAGATTAGCTGATAGTTCTCATAATCTAATTATTTCACCCCTGAACGTTCCTACATTGACACAGGAACTTTTTTGGGAACACATAGTATCCAAACCATAACAGTAATTCTACAATGATCAACAGGTCAATTCATCAAGAAATTACAACAATTACAAATCTATGTGTACCTAATGTCAAGCACCCAATTTTATAAAACAAATACCAGTAGAATTAAGGGGACAGAAAGACTCCAACACAATGATGAAGGGGTATTATAATACTCCACTCACCATTAGAGAGATGATACAGACAAAATTTAGTAAAAAAAAAAAAAAAAAAAAAAAAAAAAAAAAAAATTAGCATTAAACCACACTAGAGATGACATGGACTTAACAGACATCTCCTGATTATTCTACCCCAAAACATCATTATACACATTTTTTTTTCTTGAGCATATGGAACTTGTGCTAGCATTTTTATAGTTTAGATGTGGAAAATTCCACAAAGGTTCATGTCTTTAAGGCTTGGTACCCAATACAGAATGTTCATAGGAGAACTTTTGGAGGTGATTGGATCATAAGAACTCTGACCTCACTGATGAATTTATCAATTGATAGAGTCAGAGCTGAAGGCATGAGAGGAGGTGGAAAACTTAGAAGATAGGACCTGATTGGAGGAAGTGGGTCACTGAGTACATATCCTAGAAGGGGGGGGATATATTTTTATGCCTGACCCCTTTCTGTTTCTCTCCCCCCACCCCAACTCTTTCCCAGTTGCCATGAGGTGAGCTGCCTTCCTCCTCCATGACTTTCTGCCATGGTGTTTTGCCTCACCTCAGACCAAAAGCAATGGATTCAGTCAACTATGGTAAAAACCTCCCAAATCATAAGCCAAAATAAACCTTTGTGCCTTTAAGTTGTTTTTCTCAGGTATTTGTCACAATTTTTTTATTGTGACAAATTAATACAAACATAGACAATATAATAGGCTAGAAAAAAGTTTAACAATCAATCTGCATTTCTAAAGAAAATATGATATATACATACATACACACACACATACACACACACATATATGTATACACATACATACACAATGGAGTTTTACTCCACCATAAAGAAGAATGGAATTATGGTATTTGCTTCTAAATGGATGGAACTAGAGAACATCCTGCTAAGTGAAATAAGTCAGACTCAGAAAATCAAGGGTCCTCCAGGTACAGTGGTGCATGCCTATAATCCCAGTGACGTGGTAGGCTAAGGCAGGAGGATCAAAGTTTCAAAGCCAGGCTTGCAACTTATCAAGGCCCTGAGCAATTTAGAAAAACCCTGTCTCAAAATTAAAAATAAAAAGGGCTGAGGATGGGCTTTTAATGATTATGTAATCCTGGATTCAACCACAGGTATACCCCCCAAAAAAAGTTGAGGGTCAGATGTTTTTTGTCATATGCAGAAGGTAGACTAAAATAAGGGGGGGGGGGAGGCAGTGGTAGGAATCCTAGGAAAATAGAAGAGAGATCAATGAAGCAGCAGAAGGGGATTGTTGGGGAGGAATGAAGAATTGGAAAAGAAAGGAACATGGGAATAAAATCAATCAAATTATGCTATATACATATATTATGCTATGTACACATATATTAATATGCCACAGTGAATTTCACTTTTATGTATATCTATAAAGTATTTTTTTTAAAGAAATCTATAAATATAAATAAATATAAACTATAAATAAATAGGAGGAAGATCAGTAGAGAAGAGAAAAGGGAAAGGATGAGGGAAGGGAAAGGAAAAGTATTGAGGACTGAATTGGAGGAAATTATATTCTGTAATTGTGTAATTATGTCAGTATAAATCCCAATATTCTGTATAACTGTAATGCACTAATTAAAACATTAAAAAATAATTAAATAAACAAAATTTGTGGAATTTGTGAAGAAACAGGAACACTATGCACTGTTGATGGGAATATAAATTAGTATAGCCACTTTGGTAAACAATATGAGGTTCCTCAACAAACTAAAAATTAAACTACCAAATGATTCAGCTTTCTGATCCTTGGCTATATATACAAAGGAAATGAAGTCAACACAGAAAAGAGATACCTTTATAAATGTGATAATTATGGTACTATTCACAAAGGTTAAAATATGGAGTCAGCCTAGGTTCCGCAAGGGATGAATGGATTAAAAAAATGTATATATACACAGTGGAGTATTATTCAGCATAATAAAGAGTGGAGTCCTGTCAGTTACAGCAAAGTGGTTGGAATTGGAGGACATCTTTTTAAGCAAAATAAGCCAGACACAAAAAAGGTAAGTATTGTGTATTGTGTCTCATATGTGGGAGAAAGAAGAGTGGATCTGAAAGTAGAATAGTTATTAACAGGGAATGGAAAAAGGGAAGAAGAATGGAGGGACAAAGAAGAAAGGTAGATGGATATGAACAATATATGGTGTACACAAGTGAAAATATCAGTGAATCCCATTAATTGTCATGTTAATATGTGTCAATAATAATAAATTGTACAGTAAACTTTTGATAAAATACATACGCTATATATTTGTAAATATATGAAAATTTTATAAGAAAAATACAATCACATATCAAAATATTTATGGTGCTTATTCTCATATAATATGCATTTGGGGCTAGTAACAAGTGGTAAATTAATTGGATTTTGGTTTCTTGCTTTATAAAGTTTTTAATTTATTTTATGATGTCTCACTTTTAAAATTAATTTAAGTAAAACAATAAAATAATTGAGGCTTATAATGACATTATATTGATAATTTTATCAGTATATTGAAAGTTAAAGGTTGCAGAAATAGAGGCCTTAACAGCATGTGAATTAAAGCTAAATTATTTTAGCCACATAACCTAAATGGATCAACAGAGAGAATTAATGGTACACCAACACAGGCCTCTATGAGAGTGGTCAAAATTAATCTATTCAGCTCTACTTCCTGTTCCTCCTAGATCACATTTGACAACATTTTATTTTTAAATTTTTTTTGGTACCAGGGATTGACAAATAGTAGAGTAACTGTTCCCTTCCATAGATTTTTTTTCTTATATAAATATCCTGTTATGTCATGTCTGCAGGTATCAATCTCATATATAATAAACATGATCTGGACATGGAGTTAATAAGATAGTGTAAATTTTGGCATCGCCCTAACATATGCACTCCATCGAAACATAAAAGACAGTTCACAATGGAGTGTTGAACTCAGGTCAAGAATTAATAGACTGATACTTAAAAATATCATCAATTGTGTTTAAAGGTTCTTAAGATATCTCATAAGAAGGACAGGTAATCCAACTAATGCCAGATTCTGGTATCCCTGGCAATTTGATCTTGGTACATTATATGACACATTATCAACCAATAATATTAATTTTAATACTTAGAATCATTGTTATTTGTCAATTTCTGTGTGGTCAATTTGTGTGAGATTATGGATGTATCAATCCAACTGAAAGATGTGGCTGAGATAACAGTAGGTAGAGCTGGCCTGACCATAATTGCAATGTAAAGGTAAAATTTTTTTTGTCTTGCTTCACTTAGATATCTGAGAGTACAGATCTGTAGAGTAATAAAAGGATAATTCTTGACTTTTGATTGTTGTGTGCTAAATTTTCCCAAGTCCACTTAAAAGAGAACTGATATAGACAAATAGATGAGTTACCTGGGCAGAAGAAAAAATTCTAAAATATGAAATAGCGATAGATTTTTAAGTAACAAAATTAAAATCTGACTAAAGTTTCCCAGCTTTTTTGTAATTAAAATGATCAAAACCTATGCTGAAGTCATGCTCCTGGCGAACTTTCCTTGCCCATGTCCCCTTCCATACCAACTCATGTCACCCTCTCCATATTTCTCTAATGTCTGGCCACATTGATCTTTTTGCAATTTTCAAGCACATACATCTTCTCATGTTTTAGTATAATACTCATATTTGTTTTTGTTGTGTATTAGATCTCAGTACTTAATACATTCCACCTTTTTTTAAGGGAAAGATTTCCTTAACTTCTATACAGCTTCTTCTTGTCTTTTGGGTTCCCTTTAATACATTCTTTCTGGTTTTATGTCTTCTGTCCGCTTTTTTTCATAGCAAAAACTGTCATTTGTAAATAGGTTATATAACTTTGTGGGTGCCTACAGGTGCGTAAAACCTTTGCTAACAAACTTCTCTCAATTGACTCTAACAAATTATGAAAAGTCATGTATATGATTGCTGTGTTCACTACCATTCAGTTAATTAATGAACTCATGGAAAGATTGCTACTTTGCAAATATTCAATAAATGTCTACTCAGTGACTAAATATTCTGTTATTTACATAAATACCATATCCATCTTAGAAGTATCTGTTTATGTTTAGTTTACAGAATTCCTAATGTATTCAGTATATTGTTCTAAATATGTGAAAATCAATAACTTTTTCATAACAAAATATTTATGATAACATTGGCCTGAGTTAACTATTATATATATTTATTTTATTATATTATATATTTTACATTATATTATATATTTATTATGTATATTATTTTAATATATTATTTTTAACATATACATATATATACATAAATATATATATATATATTTTTTTTTGTTGTTGTTGTTGTTGTTGTTGTTGTTTTTAGTACCCGGGCCCTCAACCACTGAGCCACATCCCCATCCCTACTTTGTATTTTCCTTGGAGACTAGATCTCACTGAGTTTCCTTAGTGTCTTTCCATGCTGAGGCTGGCTTTGAACTCATGATTCTCCCATCTCAGCATTTTGAGCCACTGGAATTACAGATGTGTGCCACAGCACTTGGCTAATTATTATATTATTTTTGTAGCTCAGTTTTCTATTATGTAATATTAAAGTGTGTTAGATGATATTGAAATCTTTGAGGAAATAATTATCCTGTATTTTCAAATATTCTGCCAGCCATTCAATGCTAGACCTTTTAACTTAGGGGAAAACAATTGTTTTTAACAACAATTTAACAAACTTTTTATAGAACAGTTATATAGTTCAAGACAATCTCAATTTTATGAAAAGAGCTGCAAAATTTTTCAGTAAAAAGGAGAAATATAACTGGATAATAATAAGAATATATGTGTGATATTGAAGATAAATATTATCTTTTGACTAGACTTCAGAGAACCTTGTTAAAATTGAAACTGGTAAGCTGATACATGAATGTCAAGAGATTTCTTAAATAACCAAGCCCATATTCTGGTTAAGTAGGAAAGGGATCTGATTGAAAAGCTCGTATTTCCCTAAAAGTATTTGACTCATACCGATTTCATACCAGATAGAAATGTGCTTGATGATTTGAGCTTTCATTTACACACCTTTTGTCACTAAAATTTTAAGCTGATACTCCATACTTTTATTCTAAAATTATCCTAATAGAAAGCACCAAAAATTATATGTTGAGGAATAATGACCTATTATTCTTTCAGATTAAAAGTAATAGACCATTCCTAAAATAAGAAAGAGACAAAATTAATAAAATACATTTTGACATATTTTATTCAAAATTAAGTGTCTTCACACATCTGCATTCATAATGATATTCCAAAGGGGAAAAATCTTACTTGAAGGTCAAAATAAAAGATAAGAGAAACTCAGGCTCATTAACATCTCAGAACATTTCTAGTGCTGATTTAATTAAAGATCATGGAATAAATTGTTCAGTGTTCCTAAAAGATACACTTTTTTAAAACCTAACTTGTACTGTGAGCCTTCTTTGTTACATGCAAGTTCAATTCTGTATGTGTTAAATTTTTTACATGAAAAAAAAACAATGCCATATGTACAAATAAAATTATTTAAAATATGAAATCAAATATTATATTTGTATAATGTATCTATATAAATATAAACTTGTAACTCAAGATTTTCAAGATCTCATATTTAGAAACATGCCCTACAGTGGAAAAATAAAATTTTAGTAGCCCTTCCAAAGTATGTAATTTGACTACATAGATTGATCTGGCTGATTTTAATAAGTTGGAAGAAAGAAAGGTCTTTCTTCTATCATCATATTTCATATTGTCCTTATAGGAGATTCTATATGGAAAGTTCTATCTAAAGATAAATATCAACCCTAATTTTTAAGATCATATAAACAAGCATAATATACTTAAATTTTAATTAGGTCTGTCTTATTCTACTTTCTTAATGTTTATTCTTTACTTTGATAGGGATAGGCATTCCAGGTGATGAATATAATAATATAGGGACATGTATATGATTTACTATTGTTTCTAAGAAATCCTGCCCAATAATTTTCCTTATGGACCTGAAGTTGCTGCTACTTTTTATTCTCCTGCTTGAGGTTATTTCAAGTAGTGGACAGGCATAGGGCAGATGGAAATGAGGTAGAGAAAGAAATTACTATTGCTCTGTAGTATAGGTTAAGGTCTGGTATTGTAATGTCTCCTACTTCACTCTTCTTGCTGAGGATTGCTTTGGCTATTTTGGGTCTCTTATTTCTCCAAATGAATTTATGATTGTCTTTTCTAGTTCTATGAAAAATGTCATTGAGATTTTAATAGGAATTGTATTAAAGCTGTATAAGGCTTTTGGCAGTATGGCCACTTTGACAATATTAAGTTTGCCTATCCAAAAGCATGGGAGACCATGAACTACATTTGGAGAAATAAGAGACCTAAGGGCCAAAAGCAATCCTTAGCAAGAATAGTGAAGCAGGAGGCATCATAATACCAGAATTTAAATTATACTACAGAGCCATAGTAACAAAAATGGCATGGAATTGGCACCAAAACAGACACAGAGCAATGATACAGAATAGAAGACATAGAGACAAACCCACATAAATACAGTTATCTCATACTAGACAAAGGGGCCAAAAACATTCATTGGTGAAAAGATGGCCTCTTCATCAAACAAATGGTTCAGGGAATACTGGAAATCCATATGTAGCAGAATGAAATTAAATCCCTGTCATGCTGCATGAAACTTAAATCAAAGTGAATCAAGGACTTAGACACTAGAACAGAGACCCTGTGCCTAATACTAGCAAAAGTGGGCCCAAATCTTCACCATGTCAGCTTAGGAACTGAGTTCCTTAACAAGACACCTGAAGTGCAAGTAAAATCAAGAATACATAAATGGGGCCAGGCGAAATGGCACATGCCTGTAATCCCAGCAGCTCTGGTGGCTGAGGCAGGCGATCACAAGTTTAAAGACAGCCTTAGCAAAAGTGGGGTACTAAGCAATTCAGTGAGACCCTGTATCTAAATAAAATACAAAAACAGATCTGGAGCTTGGGCTCAGTGGTTGAGTGCCCCTGAGTACAATTCCCTGAGTTCAATCAAATAATAAAATAATAATAATAATAATAATAAAATGATAATAATAAATGAAATGGATTAAATTAAAAGTCTTCTTCTCAGCAAAGTAAACAATCAAAAATGTGATGAGAGAGTCTACAGAATGGGAGAAAATCTTTACTCATGCACTTCAGATAGAGCACTAATCTACAGGTTATATAAAGAACACAAAAAAACTTAACACCAAAGAAACAAATAACCCAATCAATAAATGGGTAAAGGAAATGTCAAACAGTTCACAGAAGAAAAAATACAATTAATTGATCAATAAATATATGAAAAAAGTTTGACATCTCTAGCAATTAGAGAAATGCAAATCAAAACTACACTAAGATTTCATCTTACTCTAGTCAGAATGGCAATTATCAAAAATATAAGGAACTATAAATGTTGGTAAGGATATGGGGAAAAAGGTACACTCATACATGCTGGTGGAACTGCAAATTGGTGCAACCACTGTGGAAAGCAGTATGGCGATTCCTCAGAAAGGAACCACCATTTTACTTAGCTATCCCACTCCTCAGTTTATAGCCAAAGAACTTGAAATGAGCATATTACAATGATGCAGCCACATCAATGTTTATAGTAGTTCAATTCACAATAACCAAACTATGGAACCAAACTAGGTGCCCTTTAACAGGCAATTGGTTAAAGAAAATGTGATATATATATATTATATATATATATATATATATATATATGCAATGAAATATTACTCAGCCTTAAAGAAGAATGAAATTATGGAATTTGCTGGTAAATAGATGGAGCTGGAGAATATCAGGCTAAGTGAAATAAGCCAATCCCAAAAAATCAAAGGCCTAATATTTTCTCTCATATGCAGATACTAATTCACAATAAGGGTGTTGGGGCTAGGGAAGAATAGTGCTACATTGTATTTGACAGAGGGAAGTGAAGGAAGGGGAGGGGATTAGGGGTAGGAAGAATAGTAGAATGAATGAGACATTCTTACCTATATGCATATATGATTACACAAGCAGTGTGGTCCTACATTGTGTACAACTAGAAGAGTGAGAAGTTGCACTCCATTTATGTATGATGTGTCAAAATGCATTCTACTGTTGCATATAACTAATTAGAACAAATAAAAATAATAAAAAAGAGAAATTTCTAATCTTTGGTTGATGTCTTCAGGCCTAGCTTTCTTTACTCTTAAGAACTAGGTTACAGGGCTGGGTTTGTGGTTTAGTGGTAGAATGCTTACCTAGCACATGTGAGGCACTGGGTTTGATCCTCAGCACCACATAAAAATAAAGGTATTGTGTCCATCTACAACTAAAACCAAAATATTAAATGAAAAAGAACTAGGTTACATATTGTCAACAGTGACATGCCTATGTACTGTGTTCAGGTAACCAATAAAATACTTTCATTTTTCTGAGATCATGGTTACCTAAGCAATTACAGTTCTGCAACTTTACAAACTTGTTCTTATTTTCTTAGGAGGTACAATCTCACCTCTGCCACAGGTATTTCCTATGAGTTCAACCCTTACTTCCTAAGGAGACTTTCATATTTAGAGCTCACAGGATTTCAACAGTTGAAAAATCCATGCTGTATGGAGAAAGTGATGCCAGATCATGTATGATCTAAATATACCTTGCATATATGTTTGATAAGAAACAAAATTGTTTTGACTTATTGTGTTCCTTAGAGATATGAAATCGCTATTTTATTGCAGTAAAAGACCACATCAATGAAACCAAGCACACTGTTGCTTAGGGATAAAACACAGTCCTAATGTTGGATGAGCCCTAAAAGAAGGTGGTAGTGTGAAGGGGCCAAATTTTGGAGAATGAAAGTAATTATCATCAAGGTTTCAAACGGAAGCATTGTTCTTAGAAGCTGGACATGAAAAATCTACCTATTTATAGTGTCAACATCTTAGGACCAAAAAAAAAAAAAAAAAATCACTATTTCTTTTTGTTCTGTTACACAGGAATCATGAAAATTTACAAATAGAAAATAAGTCTTGAGACTCAACAAAAACATGCATGGAATACTGGCTGTTTCATTCTTGTTGATACTAGAAGGCATAGCATTTTCTTGCTTTTGGAAATAAGCGGCTATTCCCAAGTATTATTTCTATATCATAGCTTATGTTAGAATGTCTATTTTTAATTTGAATAAAACTTGATTATGTTTTGTTAATTCTTAAGAGAATAACATTCAGAGGACCCAGAGAAGATAAAACAGATGTAAGAAGACATACTCAGTTAAGAGCACCTACTCTATACTCTATTAGGGGAGTCATCTTATCTTACCATTACAAACACTCTAAGAAAGACAATATTATTTCTATTTCAAGAATCAGAGAGATTCAAGAATAACAGAAATTCAAACATTTATCCACATACTTACCATAGAGACAAAGTAGGAATCAAACTTTAGTCTTAATATTTTGAAAATCAAACTCTATTGATGCTAGTATGCTGCCGTTCTGGGGCAGCTACATAATTTTCAGGACACAGTATGAAATGGATATGTGCAGTATTTTTTTTCAAAAAGCAGGAATAATATCATTATGAATATTAAACTTTAAAATTTTATTTTATTCTATGGTCTTTTTTTAACTTATGATAATGTTTTTATTTATGATTTCAAGTTATTCTCAGCAAAAAAATTAAAACTATATTTATTAGCATGAATTATCTGGTCATCTTTATATTACACAATGCAAACTTAAAAGACAAATATAAAAACACTTAATTTTTATGAAAAATTACCACAAAGATACAGTTTATATTGTATTATGCAAGTATTTCCACTTTATTTTTACCAAAAGACAGAAATGCTCCACAAAAGAAGCTGAACAATTCTTATATCATTTCAGGATATATGGATATTCTACCAACATTCTACTTCAAGTTAATTGATGATTAGGAAAAGATTAAAACAAAATAATGAGTTTCCTTATCTTTTCTTTTCCTTGTCATTATTTTTAACACAGATAGTTTGTTGTTACAGGGAAGTAATGTAACAAAAGACATGGTTAGGTCCTTGTTTCCTTCCTGTTACATGTTTGTTAAAATACCATCATTTTTTGTATTTACAAGTATCATGGCTTACATGGAAAGAGTAGCTTCTCTTGTACCTCATACTGCTCCAAGACTCACTGAGTTTCCACACATTTTAAATGCCATCTATTTCTAGTCTCATAAGTTGCCACAAGCACTTTAGGTGAAAGTTTTTTCAAGAAATGACAGAGATATTGCATGCATTTTCTCTGCTCAATATATTGTCTTTATTTATAAAAACATATTTTATAGTTATTTTTTATTGTTGTGGCCAAAACACCCAACAAGAATAACTTACAGAAGGATAAAATTTTTGGAGCTCATGGTTTCAGAGGTTTCAATTCATAGACAGTAGATTCCATTGCTCTGGGTCCAGGGTGAGGCAGAACATTCTGGGGGAATTGCTCAACTCATGACAGGATCAGATAGCAGACAGAGAGAAGGGGGAAGGCACTATAGATAAGACACACCCTTCTAGGGGATGCCCCAAATGACCAACCTCCTCCAGCCATGCTCCCACCTGCCTACAGTCACCACCCAGTCAGTTCATTCAAACCAGGATGGAGTGATTAGGTTATAGATCTCATAATCTAATCATTTCACCTAAAAATATTCTTGCATGAACATAGAAACTTTTAGGGGACACCTCATTTCCAAACCAAGACACAAATTGAAGAAAAGGAAGATACTGGATTGAAATTCAATTACTAAATTCAGAACAGCAAGAACACATTATAAGATAAGTACCATATAATTAGATGGGTCATATATCACTGAAGCCACCCAGGTAGTATTTTTTTTAAAGATTCTGAGTAATGAGGCTATATAGGACAAGTACAGCCAACAGAGGAGAGTAAACAAATTTTATAGTAACGTACCCTCTTGGAGAGGGTTTGTAACCAATTTGATGGAAGAAGCAATTTGTATCCTGAAGGTTCAGTGAATAGGCAAGTGTGATTACGTATTTGAATAGACTGATAGTGATTAAATAAAATTAGGTAGATCCTGGAATTAAATAATCATTTCTTAAAGAACTGTGAATGATAGTAAAGGAATTTAGTGGTTATAGTGGTCAATAAGCAGAGGATGGGTACAGGAACTTATATAATTATGATTCGCCCATTATTAACTCCATGTTTAAAATAAAGTTTTGAAATGGAAACATAAAAGGGGATTTAGATCCATTAAATATAGGTACTTTGGTCTATCAGAGCCAATCAATTTATGTGCTTTTAAGTAATGTAGATAAAATTGATTGACTATTGTGAGCATTCAGAAAGTTAATACAAACAGTTATTTTACCAAAACACAGTTGCAAGTCAAAGTTTGTCTTCTTAGTGAAATTTCCTGTATTTCTCTTAGACAAGAACAAATAATAAAATGGGCTAGATTAAACAAATTGTATTTAATAAAGAACCCTAAATTTTATTCCAACTTTGCATTAAACCGGTTATAATTTTATATGTTAACAAAAGTAACTGCTTAAATATTTGTATATGAAAAAAGAAAGACAATAATGATAAAAAACAATTTGTGTTCCCCAGGTTTGATGAGTATATTAATAATACCTCCCTGTGCTCAATCATTCCTCAAAATCTGTTAGTGAATATGTACATGTGTGTGTATATGTGCATGCACATGATTGTGTGAATACAATTTAAGGAGTTCAGCATATCATAGCAGGTAATGCATCATGTTTGTCTCTAATTCCACTGACCTACTGAATTTCTTCTAAAATAATATAGAATTATTCTCTTCATAGGCAAAGGAAATATAATCTTGACATGGTTCCATTAAAAAAAAAAGATGGTGATGTAATAACTGCCATGCTGCCATTTTCTGAATGCATTTAAAAATCATGCAATATAAAATGTTAAAAGTATGAAAGAGAGAATACTGTATGTATAGGCAGTACCATAAAGTGAATGGTTGTGTACCCCCAGAATTTGTGCATTGGGAATTTGGGCCTTTAAGGGTTTGTTAGGTCATGAGGGTGAAGCCCTCATGGAGGAGATTGAGTCCTTTATGAAAGAGACCACATAGTGCTCCCTTGCACCATCCATGATTTGAGTTTACATAGCACTTTCAATTACAGAAGAAGACAGCCCTCTGTGAATTAGGAAGCGAGCCTTCACTGAGTCTTCTGCTATCTTGAGCTGGAAATCATAACGTCCAGAACTGTGAAAAGTAAGTCTCCATTGTTTATAAGCCACACAGTTTATGGTATCTTCTTATAGATATTCCAAAGAACTAAGGCAGGAGGGTGACAGAAATGAAAGAGAAAGATTTGGAGGGAGTTGCCAAAGCAGAGAGAAAAGTAGTGATAAAGTGGGACCTGAGTCATACAATCTAGTAAGGTTCTTGTTATTTTATTTTTCTGATTTTACAGTTTGTGAATAACAATAATTTATGAAAGATTTGTGATAAATGATCACAATAAAAATTAATGCATGTTGCATATGAACTACATAAGAGCATACTTTGGGGGCAGAATAAAACCAATTAAGTTGAAAGTAAATTCTGCTTATGTAAATGTATTTGGAGAAAAACCCAGTCAACCAACTGAAAGCATTGAATTGGGAAAAAAAATATATGATGGTTAATATTAACTCATGGCTTTTCCTCATGCTGCATACAGATTTTCAGTATGAGTATTATAAGTAAGTCAGCAAAAATAATAGCATTCTTATTTATAAAGTATGTATAGAAAAATGAAGTACAAATAAAGATGCAGTGTTAGGGAAGTTATTTTATTTAATATCATAGTGTACACTTAATACATACACACTTGTGTGTGTGTGTGTGTGTGTGTGTGTGTGTATCTACCCCCCAAGAAAGGAAAAGCACTGGTTTAACATCATGACTTCCAGTTTGTATTTCATTTGTTTCAATTCAGGCATAGTTGACAAATATGTCATTAAAATTGTTTCTAAACTATATAACTGTAAGCTCTATCTGTTTCTTGTTCACACTGTGTACAAAATCAAAAACAACAGCTAAGGGTCTGCTCTGTACAAGCCACATGGAAAGATGAAGATAAAGCAAAGGTAATCTCTTTATTCCAGAGCTACCAGCAATTTATAGAGAAAAGACATTAACCTTTCTAAAGCAGTGGACATTAGAAAATATTGCAGACTTTAATGATTGAATGTAAGGTGTTCAGTTAGTGTTCTATTGCTGCTCTAACAGTATCAAAAACTTTGTTTCTTAAAATAAAACAAATTGTTAAGCTTATAGCTCTGTGAGGCAAATGTGTGTAATGGATTTTGCTAGGCTGAGACTTGGCCTTAGGAGGGCTGTGTTCCTTTTGGAGGGTCTAGGAAAGAATCCATTTCCTAGCCCTTTCCAGTTTTCGGAGATCACATCCATTCACACTGCTCTTTCATCCCCAAAGCCAGATACACTGAGTCATTTTTCTTTTTCTCACATTATATCACTATCACCTCCTCTTCTACCTTCTACTTTTAAAGTCCATTTGTTTATATCGTGTCTAAATAGATAATTCAAATTAATCTCTCATTTTAAAGAATGGCTAAAAACTTTTATTCTCCTTGCCACATAATGTAAGATGCTCACAGTCTCTAGGGATTAGGTCTGGGCATCTTTGAGGGTTAATATTTTACCTAACAATGTATATTTTGTAAAATTTTGATAGCAGAGGTGATAATAACTTGACATCTGAAATAATAGGAATGAGATATGCAAAAGTCATGATACATAAACTATGCTCTGATGTATATGTAAAATACAGGACAGTAGCTATGTGAACTGAAAATACTAGATAGCACATTCCTTTAGTCCATATTATTAATTAATAAAAATTCAGAACTAGCAGCTACTCTACGAACTATTAAGATAAAACTTACATTATATGTGTATGTATTTTCATCTATCACATCTGAATCAAATAGTTATTGAAGACAGTAGTTTCAGGGTAAGCACAGATTTTGGAAGATCTAACATCAGGCTGTCAAATGGCACATGCTTTTTTTTTTAATGGTACAATGAGACTAAAGCATATTCAGAAGGGTATATGAGTCACTATGATTTCAACTATTTTCAATGTAATCCCATTATTTCAATTCATTCTACAGTACTTTAATTCCTGATATTGACAATATTCAATAAAATAATAAAATTTCAATTAATTTATTCAAGAAATTATTTTTAAAATATAAATACCCCAAATCAAAAATGAATACTGAATTTTTTAAATGTTTCTAAATTTTGATGTATCTGAATTGATGTTCACTTTTTCCTCAGTTTAATCCAGATGTTTGGTGTTCATCATGAAAAAAAAAAAAAAAAAAACATTAGTCCTTATATTCTGAACACCTGAGCAGATCTCAAATCTAGATGAATGACACAATTACTTGGATAGATAATCCATTTTTCTAGAGTGACAATCTGCCCTAATGTTTCAATAGTGCTGTTTTCAAAATGTTATATAAGATGCCCAAATCTATACTTTAGTCCCTGTAGCAACAGTTAAAGAAAGGGTATCATGTTATAAGTATTTAACGTAGAACAAATATAACTCATAAAAATCAATTATCATTTTTAGTGCACTTAAATGACATAAATTAATGAGAACATATTCTTATTTAATGTATTTATGATATATAAAACAATGACATTTTTATCTCTTTTCCCCTAACTATATTTAGAATCTTTGATGAAAATGTCTTCAATATAACACGTATTTTCAACCAAAGGTAAGCAGTGACAGAACTTAATTTTCATTTATCATGCCAAACAATTGATATATGTATGTGTTTCCAGGGGCATTATATTACATGTTTTAGTTGGTAATCTGAGACTCTTTTCTATATACATATTACTATATAACAGATTGACAATCATAAATGCAATAGGATTTTAATTAAATAAATATGATACTTTAATTTTAATTAAATTAACAATATACTTTAATCCAAGTATGGATAGACAAATGAAAAATTGCATGTGATACTGATACCTCAAAGACTTTAAGGAAATTGACACGGATCTTTGGGCTTTTAGTGAATTTCCAGAAGGTCAGAAACAGATACTTTGTAACTAGATTTCTTTAAAAATCTGTACTATATTAACTCCTTTTATATTTTCATTATTAGCCATAATTATTCATTCAATTTTATAAAAACAAAAAATAATTTCCCAAAATGTAATCTTATTTTGTTTTCTGGATACAGATTCAAGCTTATAGCTACCTTTCCTTTCAGCATCACAGATGTTTATTGACGTTTATTTTATCTTAGTTTTGCTGACAATTCTTTTGGTTTTAGACGGTAGAAAATTATTTGTTTTTACTTTGAAGGTAATCTCTCTTTGTTATAGCTTCTAGGTAGACTTTTTATTGTGGTTTCTTTCATCAGTTAAAAACAAATGGTATTTCATTTTCTTCTTGTCTCCATTATTTGGATTGAGAAACCAACTATCTTCTTACCTAACATAGTTTTAGTCTTTGGCAGCTTTTGTGTTATTTTTCAACAATTTTACTGTGACGTGTCTATTTCTTGTTGTATTTGTTTTATTTTGTAGTAGGTTTTTGAGCTCCCTGATTCTGTGAGTTGATATGTCTTAGAAATTTGAGATATTTTTGGTTACTATCTCTTCAGATATTTTCCCCTGTTATCTCTTGGAGTTCATTTTGAATCATTTCCATTGAAATAGCCTCAAAGTCATTAAAACTTTTTCATCTTCACCCTTCAAGTGATCCTCTAATCCTCCTATGCTCCCGTCCCAACCCCACTGTGAATCGGCCTCCTTATATCAGAGAAAACATTCGTTACCTTGTTTTTTTTTTGTCTTTTTTATCTTTTTTTTTTTTTTTAAACCTTTTTTTTTTTTTTTTTTCATTTTTTTCCAGGGCTGAGGACCGAACTCAGGGCCTTGCACGTGCTAGGCAAGCTCTCTGCCACTGAGTGGCATTTGGCTTTTTGGGATTGGCTAACTTCACTTAGCATTATATTCTCCAACTTCATCCATTTATCTGCAAATGCCATGATTTTATTCTCTTTTATTGCTGAGTAATACTCCATTGTGTACATATACAACATTTTCTTTATCCATTCATTTATTGAAGGGCATCTAGGTCGGTTCCACAGTTTAGCTATTGTGAATTGTGCTGCTATAAACATTGATGTGGCTGTGTCCCTGTAAGAGGAAAAAAAAAAAAATGGTAGAATCAGATGGATATCATTACCCTGAGTGCATGTATGAAGTCATGAATGGTGTGAATATACTTTGTATACAACCAGAGATATGTAAAAATATCCTCTATAAGTATAATATGAAATGTAATGTATTCTGCTGTCACTTCCAACAACTTAGAATAAAAATTAAATTAATTAAAAAAAAAAAAAAACGGTTTCAAATGGGCCCAGGTTACCCTTATGATCTCAAATGGATTCCTCACTTTTATTTATTTTAATGAATACTTTTATCTTCTCTTCTACCCTTCTCAAATTATGTGGACACCACTACTCTGTAAGAATCAGGTATTCTTGCCTGCACCCACAAGCAGATAATGTATCATACTTTGTGAAGTCCTTGGTAACTTGGATATAAATATGAATGAACTATTTTGTTCTTTAGTAAATTATTTCCATAAACTTATTAATGGACTGCGGGTTATATTTGGTGGATTGCACTTAGAACCCTTCAGAATTCTAATCCTTAACAATTATTAAAATGTCAGTTATTCCTCCTTACCCTCAATTTTGTTTGATCTGTTGGATTTAACCTGTCATCCAGGCAACAAACTAAGTATTGATTTAGTTTTCTGGGGTTCTTAATTGTCTAATATGTTTTAAAATTAAGTTTTCCATTTACCTAGGCTTGCTCTACTTAGAAAATCTCACGTGAATTTCTATAATTTCAACTTGAAAATATCCAATGTACGTGTAATTTTAGTAACTTAAAATGTGTGTAAATTTCCTTTAATTCATTAAATTTTCTATAATAATTGCATGCTATTGAATACAATTTTCAAAATGGATATATAGACTACAAGAGACAATATGGTATTTCTTACATACAAAAAATATACAAAAAATATATGAGGGGCTGGGGTTGTGGCTCAGCGGCAGAGCGCTCGCCTCGCACTTGTGCGGCCCGGGTTCGATCCTCAGCACCACGTAAACATAAATGCATTGCATTGTGTACAACTAAAGTAAATAAATAAATATATAAAAAAATGAAATATGAGTTAAGAAAAAAAAAACAAATACAAGAAGAATGATAATAATATTGGGCAGTGATAAATTGTGTGAAACAGATAAATTCCTACAGGCATTAAGACAAGCTTATTCAGACTTCTCATTACGTTTTAGCCATCATGTAGGAGAGAAGATTTAAGTTGAATTTTGAATGCCTTTGTAAAACAAAGAAGGATTTAATAACATAATAATATAAAAAAATGTCTCATGTTATGGTCTCAAGTCATAAATTTCCATCCATATACAAATGTGATGTGGGAGGCAATAGCCTCAATATTATGAACTGGATCTATGCATGTACAACATCAAAGTATTCAGTCCAAAGGACAAATAGTTTTGGGAGAACCAGGAACTAAAGATTAAGTGAGCCAAGTATTCTTAGAATAAAATAATAGATGAGAACAACTAAAGAAGACATATTTCCATAGTAAATAAAACTAAATTTCAACTACTTTGATGGTTTAAAATTATACAATGAAAATAAGAGTCTGCAGTTGTCAAAAGACTAAAAAAGGAATAAGAAATCTGTATTTAAAAAGCCACTGTGTATGTCCGGCACAGTGGTTGCACACCTGTAATCCCAGCAGCTCTGGAGGCTGAGGCAGGAGGATGGGAAGTTCAAGGCTAGCCTCAGCAATGGCAAGGTGCTAAGCAATTCAGTAAGACCCTGTCTCTAAATAAAAATATAAAATCAGGCTAGGGATGTGGCTCCGTGACCCTGAGTTCAATCCCCAGTATTCCTCCCCCCACCCAGAAAAGCCACTGTGTGATCTTGATATTAAAGCAAACATTGAGTCTTTGAGTTCTGTGTATATTCTCTGTTCTCTACCTTGGTATAAGTGTGACAGGATCAAGATATCAGAAAAGAAAATAAGGAAACAAGGAAGGGAATAGATTTGACTATTTAAACTAATTATATGATAAAGGAGATGAGAGTATCTTTGTATCAAGGATATAAAATGTATGTAATTAAAGTTCGTATTCAAGAATTATAATTTTAAAGTATGTCTAAATTAGATATATGTTGTCATAGTTATTAAATTTACAAAATTATTGAAAATATTTCATATAGTCAAGCAGTATAAAGGTCATAAATATTGTTTGCAAAACAGGGAATTAAAGCAGATTGGAAATCAGTGAATGAAAATAAGTTCATTCAAGGTGAAACATTATTTTTCTTATCTGATATCTATATGAAAATAAGAGGTATGATTATTTAAGTAAATTATACAATTCCATTGTGTGGGAACTGGGTATGATTTCTTATTTCAGTTTTTTTTTTTTAACACTACAGGTTATTTTCAGTCATTAACTTAATATAAAGCATTTATGCCATATGTGTGTGTGTGTGTATATATATATATACACACACACACATATAATGTATGTGTATATGTTATATATGTATAAATATGTACATAGTAGACAAAAGGAAAAAATAACTCTTGAAATACAGGGCATATAAGGGCATATAAACAAAGTATCTTTATTTTTCTTCTAAAGTAGTTTACAAAGAAGAACTCTTATTTTAATTTTCCAAATAATTACTTAATTTGATATGCAGTTTTAACTGCAGAAACTTTGCTATGGAGAATGTAGTAAAACCATTAGTAACTTATCATTATGGCCCTCTAATTAAAACTGCATTCATAACAATAAAAACTCATTATTATTGCAATTATCAGTGGCTAAATCTGTACTTGTAAAATATTAATGGAAACTATATTCCAATATTTAGCTGATGACACTTTTGCAACTGTATTAAAATGAATTTCAACAACACAATGATCCAGGATGCAACCATATAGTAAAAATTTTTATTTTAAGAAATATGTTAAAGGCAATAAATTAGAATTAAAATTAGTATAATTTCAAAATATTGTAATATTAAATTTAATATCAATCTAATGTTATATTTTTTATTAAAATAGTATTTAAGGATAACCTCAGTTTTCTGCATCTTTACTGGAAGATAAATAGGGAATTTATTTTTAAATTATGTTCATAATAGTGATTTCCAAAAACATATATTTTGTTCTTAATTACTTTAGAAATTAGTTTCCTAAAATTTACTTTGATACTATGTAAATCTATTTTTATATTTTCTGTTTTCCTTTTCACTAGAATTATACTTTAGATGCCAAACTACTATCATTTGACCAATTTGTTTAATGGTGTTCAATGATAATAAAATGCATATTTAAAAAAAAAACTAAATGTATTTTACTTATTTTTTTTCTTTTTAGATATACATTACAGTAGAGTATATTTTGATATATTGTACATATATGGAGTATAAATTCACATTCTTGATATTGTACATGTTGTGGAATTACACTGGTTATGTATTCATATGTGCACATAGGAAAGATATGTTCAATTCATTCTTCTGTCTTTCTTATTCCCATCCCTCCTCCATTCCCTTCATTCCCCTTTGTATAATTCAATGAAATTTTGTTCTCCATCCCCTCCTTGGATTATTGTATGTAAGCATCCACATAACAGAGAGAACATTTGGCCTTTGGTTTTTTGGGATTGGTTTATTTCACTTAGCATGTTGGTCTCTAGTTCCATCTATTTACTGGCAAATCCATAATTTCATTCTTTGTGGCTAATATTTCACTGTGTGTATATATACTACATTTTTTTTTTATCCATTCATCTGTTAAAAGGCACCGAGGTTGGTTCCATAGCTTTGCTATTGTGAATTGAGCTGCTATAAACATTGATGCGGCTGTGTCACTGTAGTATGCTCATTTTAAGTCCTTTAGGTATATACCAAAGAGTGGTATAACTGGAAAAATGCTGGTTCCATTCCAAATTTTCTAAGGAATCTCTATACTACTTATCAGAGTGGTTGTACCAATTTTTAGTTCCATCAGCAATGTATGAGTGTTTCCTTTTCACCACATCTTCACCAGCACTTATTGTTGCTTGTATTCTAGATAATTTACATTCTGAATGATGTGAGTTGGGAGTTCAGTATAGTTTTAATTTCCATTTCTCTAATTGCTAGAGATGTTGAACATTGTTTCATATGCTTGTTGTCCATTTATATTTCTTCTTCTGTGAAATTTCTATTCAGTTCCACTGCCTATTTATTGATTGGGTTATTTGGTTTTTGTGTTAATTATTTGAATTATTTATATGTCCTGCAGATTATTGCTCTATCGGAGGTGCACTACTTAATGAAGAGGCTATCTTTTCCCCAGTGTATATTTATGGCTACTTTGTCTAGTATAAGGTAACTGTATTTATGTGGTTTAGTCTCTGTGTCTTCTACTTTGGTTCCATTGGTATTCTTGTCCATTTTGTTGCCGATACTATGCTGTCTTATAGCATTGTAGTATAATTAAGATCTGGTGTTGCCGCCTGCAGCAACGATACCACAGGAAAGAATTCGGAGGAAGACTGGGAATGAGTAGGTTCTTTATTCTGCTTTCCCTGCTGACTTCTCTCTCCAACTCCAACAACAACCCCCACACAACTCCAACCCTCCCTGGTTAAATACTCTTCACCTTAACAAGTATACACGTGTCACAAGCTCAACTTACAGGTCCGTCACACAGTTTTCACGGGCACAGAAAGATTCTTAGTTGAATACATTAAGGTCAGGAGAAAACAATTAAACGCCTCCTCTTTGGCTCTCAGCCAGCCACCATCTTAGCTACCTCCTCATTAAGGCTCTTACAGTCTGGTATTGTGATGTGTCTTGCTTCAATTTTCTCACTAAGGATCACATTGGTTATTGTGGGCCTATTATTTTTCCAAATGAATTCCATAGTTGCTTTTTCTATTTCTATGAAGATTGTCATTGGAATTTTTAGAAGCAAGTGCATTAAATCGGTATAGAGCTTTTGGTAGTATGGCCATCGTAACAATATCAATTCTGCCTATATGTCGGGCCTTCTGAACACTGTCAGCAGGGGGATGGAAAGCTCTGGCTTTCTGGCTGCTTGCCACGCCCTGTTATGGACCTAGGCTAAGCAGGGGGTGTGGCTGTGATGTATCTCATGAGAACAAAACAGCCCTAAGCATAGGGCAGAGGATTCTGCCCTATGAGGTGTGCTCGTGCTCTTTACCTGTTTTCTATCTGCTTACTGATTGGCTTCTGTCCACTATAAAACGTTGTCTACCTTTTTCAATAAACGAGTTCTAGCGCTAACCTGACTGGACTACCTGGCATGTCCCTGGGTCTTTTGAAGGTGGGGGAGGGGGCATCAGTGACTTCTACCTTCTCAGTTCCGTCTCACTGCTGAGGTACGCTCTCCCTACCTTTCTTTGCTGGACAAAGAAAGGTCCATCCTGGGCCCACGGCGGGGGGGGGGGGGGGCTAGAAACTGCAGCCCATTACGGTAATTTTGCTCCACCTATACATGAACATGGAAAATTTTCTATCTTCTAAAGTCTTCTTTAATTTCTTCCTTTAGTGTTCTGTAGTTTTCATTGCAGAGGTTGTTCACCTCCTTGTTAGATTGATTCCCAAGTAATTTATGTTTAGGGTATTGTGAATAAAATAGTTTTCCTAATTTCTCTTTCAGCTCACTCATCATTGATGTATAAAATGTAAATGATTTATGGGTGTTAATTTTATATCCTGCTACTTTTCTGAATTTGTTCATTGGTTTGATACATTTTCTGGTGGAATTCTTTCTTTCTTCTAAATATAAGATCATTTAGTTAGCAAATACAGATAATTTGAGCTCTACTTTTCCTATTTGTATCCCTTTAATTTCTTTTGCCTAATTTTTCTGGCTAGAATTTCAAACACTATGTTGAATAGAAGTAGTGAAATAGGAAATTCCTGACTTGTTCTAGCTTTTAGAAGGAATGGTTTCAGACTATATGCTGTTTATCAGAGAATTATCTAATAGGCAAAGATACATAATAAAGCTAAAAGAATGGAAAAAAAAATTCCTCTCAAAGAAAGTCCAAACAGATGCCAGAATGGCTATTATTGTAGCTGACAAAAGAGATTTCATGCAATAAATAATCAAAAGAGACAAAGAAGGCCACCATATACTAATAAAACAATCACACAATAAGGTATAATGATAGTAAATACATGTGCATGAACTAAATATCAGTGCACCTGATTATATAAAAAAAAGTTTTAACATTAAATCCTGGGGACAACTCTATACAACAAATTGGGGGTTTTAGAAGACTATTATTACCAATAGATCATTTGAACATAATATCAATAAAGATAATGGGGACTTAAATACTACTGTAAATCAAACTGACTAAATGGATACCTATGGAATATTTCCAGCAAAAACAGCTGAATTTTTCTTTTCAGCAGCTCATGAAATCTTTTATAAATCCAAAACTAGTCTACATAACAATGAAATTTTTAGCAAAATCAAATAATAATAACAATAATAATGTCTCATTAATATCTCATGCATCCTGTAAGTTCATAAAGAAAATTCAACAAGAAGAAAAAAAAAAAAAAAAAAAGACTCCTAGACCTGTTAAAACAATTAGTAAAGTAGCAGGATACAAGATCAACTCTTATAAATCAATTCTTTCCATTACTCCAAAAATAAATATGCTGAAAAGGAAATTAGAAGCACTCTACCATTCATAATAAGCTCAAAATACTAGAAAATTATCTAACCAAGCCAACCCCTTTGACTAAGCTGACCTTTTTTTAGTTTTCATTTGTGTATATGCCTTACAAAACTGTGTTAATGGAACACAAAGAAAAGAGCAAATCCACATTGGTGTGCTTTGCTTTCAGGTAAATTGCATCCATAAGATGGATTGACATCTCAATACCTGGTGGATCTTGAGTGGAGATTCTGCATGGCAGGTGGTGAAGCACCCAGCTACTGCTATAAGTAGGCCTACCCCTGTCCACTGGCCCACCTCTTCTTTCCCTCCACAAAGTAATATCATGAATGGCCCAAAGTTCACTCTGTTTCCCCAAGTCAGACTGACAACAGGACTGGAGAAAAGGCAAACACAAACATAGAGTAAATAGAGAAAGCAGGACCTAGAAGTTTAGCTGACTTCCAGTGAAGGAAGACTGACGATGACCATGCTCCACAAGTTTATGACATAGTTTTTTTTTTTGTTTGTTTGTTTGTTTGTTTTAATTTTATTTATAGTAGTAGTATGTATTACAGTTCATACTACACATATAGAGCATCTTTTTACACAAAATAGTTTGTATACAAAGTATATTCATAGCATTCAAGTCTTCAATCATGCATTTAGAATAATGATATCCATCTTATTCAACCACTTTTTCTTTTTATCCCTCCCTTCCACCCATGCTCCCTCCCTTCCCCTTATAGTGTTCCTCTAATCCTCCTATGTACCCCGACCCAACAATACTGTGAACCCGCCTCCTTATATCAGAGGAGACATTCGGTATTTGGATTTTTGAGATTGACTGATTTCACTTAGCATTATATTCTCCAACTTCATCCATTTACCAGCAAATGCCATTATTTTATCCTCTTTTATTGCTGAGTAAAATTCCATTGTGCATATATACCACATTTTCTTTATCTACTCATCTACTGAGGAACATCTAGGTTGGTTCCACAACCTAGCTATTGTGAATTGTGCTGCTATAAACATTGAAGTGGCTGTGTCACTGTAATATGCTGTTTTTAAGTCCTTTGGGAATAGACCCAGGAGTGGGATGGCTGGGTCATAGGGTGGTTCCAGTCCCATTTTCCCAAGAAATCGCCATACTGCTTTCCATAATGGTTGAACCATTTTGCAGTTCCCACCAGCAATGTATGAGTGTGCCTTTTTCCCCACATCCTCTTCAACATTTAGTGTTGTTTGTGTTCTTGATAGCTGCCATTCTGACTGGAGTGAAATGAAATCTTAGAGTAGTTTTGATTTGTATCTCTCTAATTGCCAGTGATGTTGAGCATTTTTTTCATGTATTTGTTAATTAATTGTGTATCTTCTTCTGAGAAGTGTCTTTTCAATTCCTTAGCCCATTTATTGATTGGGTTATTTTTTTTTTTTTTTTTTTTGGTGTCAAGTATTTTGAGTTCTTTATATATTCTAGAAATTAGTGCTCTATCCGATGTGCATGTATTAAATATTTGTTACCACTTAGTTGGCTCTCTATTCACCTCACTGATTGTTTCTTTTGCTGAGAAAAAAAAAAGCTTTTTAGCTTAAATCTATCCCATTCATTAATTCTTGGTATTAATTCTTGTGCTACAGAATTCTTGTTAAGGAACTTGGAGCCTAATCCAACATGTTGGAAATTGTAGCTTACTTTTTCTTCTATTAGGTGTATTGTCTCTGGTCTAATTCCTAAGTCCTTGATCCACTTTGAATTGAATTTTGTGCATGGTGAGAGATACGGGTTTAATTTCATTTTGTTGCATATGGATTTCCAGTTTTCCCATCACCATTTGTTGAAGAGGCTATCCTTTCTTCACTGTACATTTTTGGCACCTTTATCTAATATAAGATAGCTGAAATTATATGTATTAGTCTCTGTGTCCTCAATTCTGTACCATTGGTCTACTAGTCTGTTTTGGTGCCAATACCATGCTGTTTTTGTTACTATTGCTCTATAGTATAATTTAAAGTCTGGTATGGTGATGCTACCTGCTTCACTTTTCCTGCTCAGGATTGCTTTAGCTATTCTGGGTCTCTTATTTTTCCAGATAAATTTCATGACTGCTTTTCTTATTTCTTTGAGAAATGACATTGGGATTTTGATTGGAATTGCATTAAATCTGTATAATGCTTTTGGTAATATGGACATTTTGCCAATATTAATTCTACCTATCCAAGAACAAGGTAGGTCTTTCCATCTTCTGAGGTCTTCTTTGATTTCTTTCTTTAGTGTTCTATAGTTTTCGTTATAGAGGTCCTTCACCTCTTTCGTTAAGTTGATTCCCAGGTATTTTATTTTTTTTATGCTATTGTATTATGTAGGTTTTTACATCAAAGAGATTCATTGTGAGAAATTACTTTAAAACAAAATGGAGGTCAAAAGTTTGAACAGCCCAATTACAGTCATCAGCTTGTGCCCACAATTTTGCAACCCTGAATGACTGGTACCTGAAACTTAGGTCATGAACTAATAAACTCCATGGCAACCACAGCATGTCCCTTTGAACAGGGCATTACCATACAACTGGGTCATTTTGTTTACACCAAGAGATTCTCAAGGGAGATGCTAGCCTCTCTCTCTTTCTCTCTGGGATGTTCAAAGACCCATAATTCATTTGCCACTACCAACAGAGTATCATGAAGAGAATTCCATAGAACATGATGGCCTCCCATGCCTTCTTAGATGTAATTTCCTCAACAGTTTCCAGACTCACCCCCCCATGACCACACACCAGAGGAAGGGATTCTTTCTGGTGAAGTCACCAGATAAAAGTCAGTCATTCTACACTGGCTCAAGAGGAGTGTCTCCATCCACATTGGGTCAAGGGAAATGAGTCTTTAAGCACTAGGCCAAAGCAAGTGAATGCTCTATACTAGCTCAAGGTGTGTGACCATCTACACTTGCTCAAGGCTGTTGTCACCATTTATTCTGGCTACAGGAGAGTGAGTCTCTATCTGCACTGAAGAGGGCCTTGGAGAGAATGGATGGCAGGCTCCTGCCTACAACCTGAGGCCCATTCTTTTTAAAATCAGACTATTTTTAAATCTTTGTAACAATAATTTTATTACATAATTTGTCTGAAAAAATATTTAAAAAGATCTCAGAAGAGTGGGAAAAAAAATAAAAAACAAAAAACAGAGGAACATGGCAGGGAAAAATGTCCCAAGGAAACTAATCTCTGATTACCAGCCATGGTCTTCATGGGGAGGGAATAAGCAATCCTACAAGGTATGGGCTGGTTGGAAATGAAAGTCTAAAAAGTAGTATGGATAAATAAAATAAAAACAAAAGATGAAGGAAAATATTTTTTAATGCAAAGGCTTTAACAGTGTAAAAGACCCTATGGGTCTGATCCTAACAAAGGGGAAAAGCCCAGGAATGCTTTATTTAGTAAAGTACACCAAAGGAATTTACTTTGGGAAAGGGTTATTCAAGGTAAACAAGAATAAAGAGGCTGTGGGGAAGTTGACCTGACTGGGGACTTATCAATTGCACAGTAATTCTTCCTCTTCCAGGCAGCTGGTCCCTCAAGGCTAGTTGGGTGCACTGGTATCTCTTTCTACCTCTGGGGAGTTGCATTTGAACCTAGGGTTGTCTGAAGTATCACAGAATCTTTTTTTTTTTATTTTGTTATGTATAATAGCAGAATGCATTACAATTCATATTACGCATATAAAGCACAATTTTTCATATCTCTGGTTGTACACAAAGTAGAGTCACACTATTTGTGTCTTCATACATATATTTAGGGTAATGATGTTCATCTAATTCCACCATCTTTCTATCCCCATGCCTTTCCCTTCCCCTCCCTCCCCTTTGCCCTATGTAGAGTGCATCTAATCCTCCCATGACCCCCCTCCCCAACCACATTATGAATTAGCATCCTTAAATCAGAGAAAACATTCAGCATTTGGTTTTTGGGGATTGACTAACTTTACTTAGCATTATATTCTCCAACTCCATCCATTTACCTGCAAATGCCATGATTTTATTCTCTTTTAATGCTGAATAATATTCTGTTGTGTATATATACCATATTTTCTTTATCTATTCATCTCCTGAAGGGCATCTATGTTGGTTTCACAGTTTACCTATTGTGAATTGTGCTGCTATAAACATTGATGTGACTGTGTTCCTGTAGTATGCTGCTTTTAAGTCCTGTGGGTTTATACCAAGGAGAGGGATAGCTGGGTCAAATTTTGGTTTTATCCCCAGTTTTCCAAGGATTCTCCATGCTGCTTTCCATATTGGCTGCACCAGTTTGCAGTCTCATCAGCAGCATTAGTGTGCTTTTTTCCCCACGTCCTCACCAAAAATGTTGTTGTTTTTATTTTTAATAGTTGCCATTCTGACTTTAGTGATTTGCATTTCTTTAATTGCTAGAGATTTTGAATATTTTTAATATATTTGTTAATTGATTGTATATTATCTTTTAAGAAGTGGCTGTTGAGTTCCTTAGCCCATTTATTGATTGGGTTATTTGATTTTTGGTGTTAATTTTTTTGAGTTCTTCATATATCCTAGAGATTACTGCTAGAGATTACTGTTCTTTCTGATATGCATGTTAAAAAAAAATTGTTCCCAAATTGTAGGCTCTCTGTTCACCTCACTAATTGTTTCTTTTGCTGAGAAGAAGCTTTTTAGTTTGAATCCATCCCATTTATTTATTCTTGATTTTAATACTTTGTGCTATAAGAATCTCATTAAGGAAGTCAGGGTCTAATCTGACATGATGGAGATTTGGGCCTACTTTTTCTTCTAATAGATGCAGTGCCTCTGGTTAAATTCCTAGGTTCTTGATCCACTTTGAGTTGAGTTTTGTGCATGGTGAGAGATAGGGTTTAATTTCATTTTGTTGCATATGGATTTTCAGTTTTTCCAGCTTCATTTGTTGAAGAGGCTATCTGTTATCCAATATATGTTTTTGGCACCTTTGTCTAAGATAACTGTAATTATGTGGGTTAGTCTTTGTATACTCTATTCTGTATCATTGGTCTACAAGTCTATTTTGGTGCCAAAACCATGCTGTTTTTGTTACTGTTGCTCTGTAGTATAGTGTAAGGTCTAGTATAGTGATGCCACCTACTTCACTCTTCTTGTTAGCAAGAAGAGTGCTTTAGCTATTCTGGGTCTTTAATTTTTCCAGATGAATTTCATGACTGCTTTTACTATTTATATGAGGAATGTCATTGGGATTTTGAAATTGCAATAAATCTATATTGTGCTTTTGGTCGTATGGTTGTTTTGACAATATTAATTCTGCCTATCCAAGAACAAGGTATATCTTTCCATTCTCTAAGGTCTTCTTTAATTTCTTTCTTTAGTGTTCTTTCTTTAGTGTTAGTTATAGAGGTCTTTCACGCCTTTCATTAAGTTGATTCTCAGGTTTTGTTTTGTTTTTGATGCTATTGCAAATGGGGTAGTTTTCCTCATTTCCGTTTCAGAGGATTTGTCACTGATATACTGAAATGCCTTTGATTTATGGGTGTTGATTATATATCCTGCTGCTTGCTGAATTCATTTACTAGTTCTAAAAGTTTTCTGGTGGAATTTCTTGGGTCTTCTAGGTATCGAATCATATCATCAGCAAATAGCGATAATTTGAATTCTTCTTTTCCTACTATATCTCTTTAATTTCTTTCGTCTGTTAAATTGCTCTGGCTAGTGTTTCAAGAACTATGTTAAATAGAAGTGATGAAAGAGAGCACCCCTGTCTTGTTCCAGTTTTTAGAAAGAATGCTTTCAATTTTTCTCCATTTAGGATGATGTTGGCCTTGGGTTTAGCATAGATAGCTTTTATGATGTTGAGATATATTCCTGTCATCCCTAGTTTTTCTAGTGTTTTGAACATGAAGGGATGCTGTAGTTTGTCAAATGCTTTTTCTACATCTATTGAGATGATACTATGGTTCTTATTTTTAAGTCTATTGATGTGATGAATTACATTTATTGATTTCCATATGTTGAACCAACTTTGCATCCCTGGGATGAACCCCACTTTATTGTGGAGCACTATCTTTTGGATATATTTTTGTATTCAGTTTGCCATAATTTTATTGAGAAGTTTTGCATGTATGTTCATTAGAGATATTGGTCTGAAGTTTTCATTCTTCCATGTATCTTTGCCTGATTTTGGAATCAGGGTGATATTGGCTTCAAAGAATGAGTTTGGAAATGCTCCCTCTTCTTCTATTTCCTGAAATAAATTGAAGAGTATTGATGTTAGTTCTTCTTAAAAGGTCTTGTAGAACTCAGCTGTGTATTCATCTGGTCCTAGGTGTTTCTTGGTTGGTAGGCTTCTGATGGTGTCTCCTATTTCACTGCTTGAAAGATTTGTTTAAATTGTGTATACCATCCCGATTCAATTTGGGCTTATCATATGACTCTAGAAATTTGTTGATGCCTTCGATATTTTCTATTTTATTGGAGTACAAGTTTTCAAAATAATTTCTAATTATCTTCGGTATTTCTGTAATGTCTATTGTGATATTTCCTTTTACATCATGTATTTTAGTAATTTGAGTTTTCTCTCTCCTTCTCTTCATTCTTATGGCTAATGGTTTGTCAATTTTATTTATTTTTTCAATGAACCAACTTTTTGTTTTGTCAATTTTTTCAATTGTTTCTTTCATTTTGATTTCATTGATTTCAGCTCTGATTTTAATTATTTCCTATCTTCTACTACTTTTGGTGTTGATTTGTTCTTCTTTTTCTAGGTCTTTTAGATATAGTGTTAGGTCATTTATTTGTTGACTTTTTCTTCTTTTAAGGAATGAGCTCCAGGCAATGAACTTTCCTCTTAGTACTGCCTTCATAGAGTCCCAGAGATTTTGATATGTTGTTTCAGTATTCTCATTTACCTCTAAGAATTTTTTAATCTCCTCTTTGACATCTTTTGCACCCATTCTTTATTCAATAGCATATTATTTATTCTCCAGGTTTTGGAGGAGCTTTTTTATTTTATTTTATCATTTATTTCTAATTTCATTCCTTTATGATCTGATTGAATGCAGGGTAGTATCTCTACTTTTTTATATTTGCTAAGAGTTGATTTGTGGCATAATATATGGTTTATTTCAGAGAATGATCCATGTGCTACTGAGAAGAAGGTGTATTTGCTTATTGAAAGATCAAATATTCTATATATGTCAGTTAAGTCTAAGTTATTGACTGTATTATTGAGTTCTATAGTTTCTTTGTTCAGCTTCTGTTTGAAATATTTATCCAGTGGTAAAAGAGGTGTGTTAAAGTCACTCAGAATTATTGTGTTGTGGTCCATTTGACTCTTGAACTTGAGAAGAGTTTGTTTCATGAATGTAGGTGCTCAGTTGTTTGGGGAATATATATTTATTATTGTTATATCTTGTTGATGAATGGTTCCCTTAAGCAGCATGAAATATTTTTCTTTACCCCTTTTGATTAAGTTTTGCTTCAAGTCTACTTTATTTGGTATGAGGATAGAAACCCCTACTTGTTTCCACAGTCTTTGTGGAAACCCTTCACCTTCAGTCTGTGCATGTCTTTTTGTATGAGTCTCTTGGAGGGAGCATATTATTGGGCCTCTTTTTAAAATCCAATGTCTTTTGATTGGTGAGTTTATGTCATTATCATTCAGGGTTATTATTGAGACATTATTTGTATTTCCAGACATTCTTGTTTATTTTTGTTATTTAACTTGGTTTCTCCTTTGATTAGTTTTTCCTTTACCTGCCTCTGCTGATTTTCATCATTGTTTTTAATTTCTTCATGAAATATTTTGCCAAGGATGTTATTTAGTATAGGCTTTTTAGTTGTAAATTTTTTTAACTTTTGTTTATCATGGAAGTTTTTATTTCATCATCAAATCTAAAGCTTAATTTTGCTGGATATATGATTCTTGGTTGGTATCCAATTTCTTCCAGTACTTGGTATATGTTATTCCAGGATCACCTGGCTTTAATGGACAGGGTTGAAAAATCTGCTGGGATAAAAATTGGTCTCCCCCTATATGTGGTCTGATTCCCCTCTCTTGCAGCCTTTAAGATTCTATCCTTATTCTGTATGCTAAGCATTTTCATTATAATGTGCCTTGGTGTAGATCTAATTTTATACATTTCATGTTCTGTAAGCCTCTTGTATTTGATTTTACAATTCATTCTTTATGTTTGGAAATTTTTCTGATATTATCTCATTGAAGAGATTTGTGTTCCTTTTGTTTGAAATTCTGCACCTTCCTCTATTCCAATAACTGTTAGATTTGGTCTTTTGATGCTATCCCATAATTCTTGGATGTTCTGCTCATGGTTTCTTACCATATTCATTGTGTACTTTGTCTTAATTAACTTATGTTCTGTCTTCCAAGTGATCTAGTCTGTTGGTGATGCTTTCTATTGAGTTTTTTATTTACTTTATTGTTTCCTTCATTTCAAAGATTTCTGAATTTTTTTTCCAGAATCTCTCTTTTTCTTGAAGTAATTCTTTGCTACATGTATTTGCTCCCTTATTTCCTTGTTGTTGTGATCAATGGATGCCTGTATTTGCTCCCTTATATGTTTATTGGTGTCATCAATGGTTGCCTGTATTTGCTCTTATCTCTTTTTTGGAGTGATCCATTTTTGCCTGTATTTGCACCTTTAGGACATTCTTTAATTCACAGATCATTTTAATTACAAACCTTCTGAACTCCTCTGACATTTCATCAACTGCACTGTCAATGGGTTCTGTTACTGTAGTATCCTGGTTTGTTTGGGGCACTTTCCTCTCTTGTGTTTTCATTTTATCTATGTGATTTCCTTTCTTACAGTGTGGTTCTGAGGTATCACAGATTCTACCCTATAATCTTGTAGAATCTGTGCAGATTAACTGTATCTCACATTAGTGTTGGGCTTACAGACCCTGCCAGTGTCCCAGGATGGATGCTACTTTAACTATAGGTTGTGGTGGCAATAGCAGGGGATTACTGGAGATAACAGTGGATGTTGTTATTCACCCCAAGATGGATGCAACATCTTTCAGAGATGGGGCAAATCATTACAAGAAAACCAAAATGCAATTTTTACATAGTGTTCAAACAACCTATAGCAAGCCAGGAAAAAACAAAACAAAGAAACAACAACAATAAATAAATAAATAAATAAAAACTAGATTGAACAGTAAACAAGGACAACGGAAGACTTGAGAACTAACATATTAATACTTTAATTAACTAAAATCGGCTAAAACAAACCAGCTAAAAATCAGGTTTTGATGACTGGATAAAACTATTTTCAAATATAGAAATAGGTGAGATGAAAGAAAAGAGATAGGAAAAAAGCATATTATACAAGTACTAATCAATAAAAAGGGTACCATACTAACATACCACTTCATACTATCTAGGGTAGCAATAATATAAAAGATAAAGAGAAACAACTGTTGGCAAGGACTGGAGAAACTGGAATACTCATACATTAGGACTGGGAATAAAATATAGCAGAGTTGCTATGGAAAACAATTTGGCAATCAAAAAGCTAAACAAACATATACTATAGAACCATGCAATCACATGTATTCAACTTTAATATCGAAGAGATCTGAAAATGTATGTATACACAAAGGATTGTACAAATGTTCACAGAAGCATTATTGTTAATAGCTAATAACTAGAAACAACTCAAATGTTTACTAACTTGAACTTATTTCTCCTTTTTAACTGACCAATGAATAAAGAAACTGTCATATAATCATGCTATGGTATCTCACTAAACCATAAAGAAAAAATGAAGTACTGAAACATACCACAACAAGGATGAATCCTAAAAAATTAGACCAAGTGAAAGAAGTCAGAAGTCAGATAGTCACATATTGCAGAATTCCATTTATAAAAAATAATATTCAGGGCTGGGGCTGTAGTTCAACAGCAGAGTCCTTGCCTAGAATACATGAGGCACTGGGTTTGATCCTCAGCACCACATAAAAATAAACAAATAAAATAAAGGCATTCTGCCCATCTACAACTACAAAACAATTTTAAAAAGAAATAAAGAGTATCCAGAATATGTAATTAAATCCAAGGACACAATGAAGAGATTAGTTACTAAGGGGGTACATTCTGAATGGGCATGGGACTTCTTTTGAGGATAGCAAAATGTTCTGAAATTAGATAATGATGACTGTGGCACAACATTTTGAATGTACTAAAGGCCTCTAAATTGCATACCTCAAAATGGATACATGGCAAATTTTTTGTTGTGTAAATTTTATCTAAAAGAATAGTTTTATTTATTTAAACATTTTAAATATATTTTATTGAAAAGAATGACACACACACACACACACACACACACACACACACACACAAGAAAAGAAAGTTCATTACTTCTGGGTCTGGGTGTTTGGTGTCTCAGTAAAATGCTGGGATACATACTGTTCACCCTGCGTCAGCCATGGGTGCTGAAGAATTTGCTTGGCTGTGGGCCACTTCCTGGGGTTCAGGGTCAGTATTTGATGGATAAGCTGACATGCCTTCACTGGAACGTGGTGAGGGATCTTGTATGTTCCCAGCACGATCTGCCTCAGCCAGTCCTGATTGGTGGGACCCATAAAAAGGAGGCTCCCGGTCAACAGGAAATACAGCATGATGCCCATGCTCCAGATGTCTACTTGGGGGCCCTCATGTGCTTGCCTCAGGACCATTTTTGGGGCAAGATGTGACAGAGTGCCCCAGAAGTCACTGAGATTTTGGCCAGAGGTAAACGAGGTGCTGAGGCCAAAGTCAGTAAGTTTTATGTTTATGTCCTTTGGGGCCTTCAGAGCTTTTTTCTATTTTCAGAATAGAAATAAGGAAGGTCTTCATTTTTTTTTTTCTTTAGTGGTTTATGAGACTGACATTTACTTGTTTAGAAATTAAAATTTGTATGGAACTTTAACATGCCTTTAACATGCCTGTCTAAAATTCTGCAAATAGTTTTTGCTTTAAAGACCCCAATGTATCTACACTTAAGGTGTTTAATTTATTTTTCTTCCAACCTCAAATAACTGGTGTCAAAAGGACTGGGGCACCTCACCCACATGGCGATACTATAACAAGATACTCTGTTCCCTAAGACACCATAGAGTACAGCATAAACACCTGTGTGGGTGAGAGAGAGGAAGGGTTCAGCATAATTTCCCCATACAGTCCTATACACAATGCATTTACATTACATTTGATGCCAGTAACAAGTGATTTGTGTACAGATGTACAAGAGGAGCATTTCCTGTTACTGAATATAGGTTTATACCAGAGGTGTTTCTCCATCTTAGGTTAAAGGGAATGCCTAGAGTAACTCCACAGAAATACCTGTATGACATACTTAAAATGAAAGGGATGGAAATTCAAATATTTCATGCAAAAATCTATTCTTAGGAAAGAAGACACTTCTTCATGGACACAAAGCTTGCCCTGCTCTCCTTAGAAGAACACAATTTGCATTGAATAAGCAGCCCTCCCTGCTTTCCTTATAAGGGCAAAAGTGCTAACTGAACCAGTAGCCCACCTTCATGTTCTTGTAAGGTCAGAAGTCATACTGAACCAGCAGCCTGCCCTGTTCTCCTGATAAGGATGCAATTAACACTCTAACAACAGCTCATCCTACTTCCTTATGACCCCATCTTAGGTAATTACATGATTATATTGCCATTTCTGAAAAAAAAAAAAAGATCTTATTCCTAGGTAGGGATTAGAATCTAAACAAGTGTGCTGAGAGAAATAATTCAACCATAACACTCTATTTCTATTTTACTAACACTTTTTTCCCATAGGTGTTGAATTTTGTCATATGATGTTTCTATATCAATCCATACCATTATATGACCTCCTGGGTATGTCAAGGAAGTGCATATCCTTAGTGTGTATGGTTTTGCAAATTTCTGATGTCCACTGACCCAGAAACTTTCCCGTGATTCATGTCTTGAAGATTCCCTGGCTATTGTCACCACACTGAGGACCAAGCTGCCAATACATGAACCCTTTCGTGGGGAGGCATATTATACCCAAACCACAGCAACACAGTTTCTTTATTACACTGTTGATGTCTTCAGGGTCTGTCATAATTAATATTCCATTTAATACTAGGTATTGAAAATTTGTATATTCTTTCCTTTATCAATGTTATTACATATTTGTGAACTTTATTAGTCTTTTCAAAGAATCAGTTATTTGTCTCACTGATTTCTTCCATTGTTTCTATTTTCAATATGATTAATCTCTGTTCCTTGATCTTTATTCTGCTTGATTTTAGTTTATTTGCTACCCAACCAACTCCCCTACCACTACCTAATATTTCCCAGCTGGTAAAAATGATTATATATGCCTTTTTCTTATTTCTAATGTGTTTTTAATGGTGTCAATTTCCAAGTGCTATTTAGATGTATTCTAACAATTTTTAGATGTTGTTTTTTACTAAGTTCAGTGTCCATTTTATTTCCCTTTAAACTCCCTTGACCCATAGATTACTGAGATTTGTGCTTATTTTCCATCTTTTTGATGACTTTTTAAAATCTTGCTGTTTTCTAGTTTGAGTCCTTTGTGGTGAAATATCACACTGAGTATAATTTCAATTATTTGAATTTGGTAAATATGCTTCATGGCATGGGATATGGTTTATACTTATTTATGTGTTCTGGGAAGAATACAATAATTAGTATTCTGTTACTGGGTTAAGAGTACTATAAACATCTCTTGTATCCTTTTTTTTTTTTTTTTTTTTTTTTTGAATGTATAACTCTTTTTTTTTTTTTTTTTCTTAAAAAGTGTTAAGTTCTCTTCTTTTTCTGCCAAGTTGTACTATCAATTGTTGAGAAACTTGTTCATTCTCAAAAGCTAATGCTTTTACCCTTCTCCTCTTTTACCTTACCTCACCCAACAAAAATAAATAAGTAAATAAATAGATAGATAAATAAACCAGTCACAACTATAACAAAGTTATCCATACCCAATAGGAGAGAATGGGAGTGGATCAGAACCAATCATGTGACATCAGCCTTAACATCCTAAACTCTTAGGTGGAGCTCTTTTACCAGAATCTTGGAAGTATTTATGTGAATTCCTTCAGAGTCAAATGTTATTTATTTTTTTGGATGATTTACTAGGATGGATTTGGGTTTCTTTTGGTACTCACCTGCTCTTCCATCTGATCTTAACCTTGAGGTCAATTTTGTGTTTTTGCCAAATCAAGATTTTCCAGATGTGTTTGTAGTTTAGCAGCCACTGACACCAAGGTTTTCAACTCTTTCTATCATCTTCCATTTCTGTGTATTTTGCTTCTGTTCCATCAGTCTATAACTTGTCCCTCAGTGCTCTCATATTCTGTGAATGCAGCTCAGAATTTACTATAGCAGGATTAACCATGGTCTCTAAGTCCCATCACACTTTTTTAATAGAATAGTTCCACATTTGATTTTCAGATATGAGACATGAAAGAAAGTTTGGTAATAAAGTTTATTTTTACAAAAAGTGTACTCACACCAAACAAAATTTAAGGACCATTGGTTCACATTAGTATATGCTTCTATTTTCCACCCTCAAATGGGCTTTAAAGATAGCTTTTCCATATTTTTACACATATTCTATTTCCACTCTTTAAAAATTGTGACCCTTACTTCACTGATAAGAGGGAAGCCATGCACTAGAAATTGACATCTACTGAATATTTCATATAAAACAGCTGGATTCACAATCTTTTCTGCAGATTATGGAATCTTTTTGAAAAATAGACCATGTTTGACATTACAATGTAAGCTTTAGCAAATATAAAATATAACTGATGTAATTCCATACATTGTATCACATCACAATAAAATGAAACTAGAAATCAATAAGAAAAATAGAAACCACATAAAATGTGGAGATTGAAAATACCCTTAAAAAAAAAAAAAAGACCATAGAGGAAATAAGAAATTCTTTGAAACAAATGATAATAAAAATACAACGTATAAAATTTCTGGGACAGTATGTAAGCAGTTTGAAGAGGAAAAATTATGGCCTTTTATAGTAATTCAATATATTTGTCATTTCAAATTTAAATATTTCTAATAACTTTGGCCTTTGGAAGAGCTCATCATATCCACATGTAATATTCCCCTCACATCCTCGGCAACATTTATCGATACTCATATTCTTGATAATTGCCATTCTGGTTGGAGTGAGATGGAATCTTGTGGTAGTTTTTATTTGCATTTCTATAATAGCTCAAGGTGTTGAAATATTTTTTTACACATTTGTTGATTGTTCATATTTGTTCTGCTGTGAAGTGTCTGTTTATCTCCTGTGCCCATTTATCATTTGGGTTACTTGTTCTTTTGGTGTTGTTTTTTTTTTTTTTTTTTTTTTTTTTACTTTTTCGTATATCTTGGCAATTAATGCTCCATCTAAGGTGCAGTTGGCAATGATTTTCTCCCATTCTGTGGACTCTATCTTCACGTTCTTGATTGTTTCCTTTGCTGTGAAGAAGCTGTTTAGTTGGATACCATCCCATTAATTGATTCTTCATTTTACTTCTTGCACTTGAGGAGTGTTGTTGAGGAAGTTGTTTCCTAAGCCAACATGATGGAGAATTGGTTCTACATTTTCTTCAAGTAGGTCCAGAGGCTTGGTCTTATGCCTAGGTCTATGATCTACTTTGATTTGAGTTTTGTGCAGGGTGAGAGATAGGGGTTACATTTTAATCTGCAACATATGTATTTCCACTTTTCCCAGCATCATGTGTTGAAGAGACCATCTTTTCTCCAACGTGTGTTTATGGCATTTTTTTCTAGCACTAGATAACTTTATTTTTGTGAGTTTGTCTCTTTCTCTTCTGTTGTGCTCTATTTGTCTTCATGTCTGTTTTGATGCCAATGCCATTCTGTTTTTGTTACTATAGCTCCATAGTACAGTTTACGATCTTGTGTTTTGACGCCTCCTGCATCACTTTTCTCACTAAGGATTGTTTTGGCTATTCTGGGCCTCTTACTTTTGCAAATGAATTTCATGATTACTTTTCTATTTCTATGAAGAACATCAATGGAATTTAAATAGGAATTGAATTAAATTGAATTAAATTATATAGTGGTTTTAGTAGTATGGCCATTTTGACAATGTTATTCTGCCTATCCATGAAAATAGAAGATATTTCCATCTTCTAAAGTCTTCTTCATTTTCTTTCTTTAGTGTTCTGTAGATTTTCTTGCATGGGTGTTTTACCTCTTTTGTTAGAGTGACCCCCAAGGTCTCTAAGTTTTTTTTTTTTTTTTTTTCTTTTTCTCTTTCTTTTTTAAGGCTATTATGAATTTAACAGTTTTTCTAATTTCTCTTTCAACTGATTTAACATTGGTGTATAGGAACACAAATAATTGATTTATTGATTAATGGGTGTTAGTTTTATATTCTTCTACTTTGCAGAACTGGTTTATCAGTTCTAGAAGCTTTCTGGTGGAGTTTTTTGAGTCTTCTAAATATAAGATCATGTCGTCAACATGTAGATAGTATGAGCTCTTGTTTTCCTATTTGTATCCTTTTAATTTATTTCTTTTGTCTATCTAATTGTTCTGCTTAGAGTTTCATGAATTTGTTCAATATAAGTGGTAAAAGAGGGCATCCTTGTCCTGCTCAAGTTTTTAGAGGGAATGCTTTCATTTTTACCACTTAGAATGCTACTGACCTTGGGTTTAGCATATTATAGCATTTACATTTTTGAGGTATATTTCCACTATCCCTATTTTTTTCGTGTTTTGAACATGAATGAATGCTGAATTTTGTTAAATTCTTTCTGTATCTATCGAGATAATCATATAACTCTTGTCTTTAAGTCTATTGATGTGATGAATTATATTGATTGATTTCCATATGTTGAAAAAACCTTGCAGCCTTGGGATGAATTCCACTTGATCATAATTCACTATTTTTTAATATGTTTTTTTGTGTGATTTGCCCATATTTATTAAGAATTTTTGCATCTATGTTCATCACACATAGTGATTTGAAGTTTTCTTTCCTTGATGGGTCTTTATCTGATTTTGGTGTCAGGGTGATTGATACTAACTTCATAGAATGATTTAGGAAGGGTTCTCTCCTTTTAGATTTCTGGATTAATTTGAGGAGAATTGGTGTTAGTTTTTCTTTGAAGGTCTGATATAACTAGGCTGAGAACCCATCTGGTCCTGGACTTTTCTTTGCTTTATTTTCTTTAGCATCTTCAATTTTAGTGGTGAAATTAATTTGTTTAAATTTTTTATGTGCTCCTGATTTGGGTAGGTCATATGTCTCTAGAAATTTGTCAATTTCTTCAAAATTTTCTATTTTATTGGAGTATAGAATTTCAAAACAGTTTCTGATTATTTTTCAGGGGTTGTGAATGAATTATATGTTTGTTTGAGCCATCTTAAGGTAGGGAGGGGCCTTGCTTGTCTGAGAACTCTTGGTGAAATCCCACTGATTCAATACCATTCAGTTTATGCTGACACTCTGTCCAATGGCTCAGATAGCCATAGGTTCAAATACAGCAGCCCAGAAGTAGAGGAGGTGGTCATAACATGCTAAGCCCCAAACAAGTTGTTTTTGCCATCTTATTTCTATATTCCTCAGGACGTTTTTCACACAGAATCCCATTTATATGGGTGTTCCTACCCATATAAATAAAGAATATGGGCGCCATTTTGATGTTAGATGCATTCTGTATCAGAGCTGGATTATTCCACCACGCCTCTGCTTTTCACTTATTTCTATGTCTTGTCTTTTTTTTTTTCTTTTTGTTCTTTCTTCCTTATTATTATTATTATTTTGTTGTTGTTGTTGTTTTGGTGTGTGTGTGTGTGGTGATGCTGGGGACTGAACCCAGGGCCTTGTTCAAGCACTCTACCAACTGAGCTATATTCCCAGCCCTTGCTTTGTTTTTTAAATTTCTCATACCTTGAATATTTCTAATCTGACTCACCACCCTATTTCACAGAAACTTAGCAAACATCACACATGTTGTGATAATTATTACTTATATTTCAGTAGTGTGCATGGTGCTATATACCCTTTTTCATCATGAATTTTAGTAATTTGAGTTTTTTCCTTTTCTTTTTATTAGCTTGGCTAAAGGTTTATCAGTTTTATTTATTATTTCAAAGAATCAATATTTGATTTCCTTGACTTCTTTGAATTATTTTGTTTTTGTTTCTAATTCATTGATAATACAACCTATATTCATGTTCAACACACTAGAAAAACTAGAGATTGTAAGAACAACACACTAGAAAAACTAGATTGTAAGTTCAACACACTAGAAAAACTAGAGAATGTAAGAACATAACTCAACATTATAAAAGCTATACATGTTAAAACCAAAGCCAACGCCATTCTAAATGGAAAAAAAAAAAAATTGAAAACACTTCCTTTAAAAACTGAAACAAGTCAGTGATGCTTTCTTTCATCACTTCTATAAAACTTAGTCCTTGAAACTCTAGAGAGAGCAATTAGGCAAAAGAGAAAAATTAAAGAGATACAAATATGAAATCAAGAGCTCAAATTATCCCTATACTCCAATGAAATAATTCTATATTTTGAAGATCCAAAAAGTTCTACCACAAAGTTTCTAGAACTCACAAATAAATGCAGCAAAGTACCAAGATATAAAATTAACGCCTATTAAAAAATCTATTGTGCTTCTATGCACCTATGACAAATCAGTTGAAAGAGAAATCAGAAACCTATCTCATTCAAAATAGCCTCAAAATATAAAATAAATACATTGGAATCAATCTAACAAAAAGGTGAAAAACCTCTACACTGAAAATTACATAACACTAAAGAAAGAAATTGAAGAAGCCTTCAGAAAGTGGAAAGATCTCCCATGTTTTTTGGATAGGCAGAATTAATGTTGTCAAAATGACCATACTACTGAAAACATGATACAGATTTAATGCAATTCCTATTTAAATTCCAATGATGTTCTTCATAAATATAGAAAAAGTAATCAAGAAATTCATTTGGGAAAAATAGGAGGCCCACAAGAGCTAAAGCAATTCTTAGTGATAAAAGTGAAGCATGAGGCATTATATTACCAGTCTTTATATTATACTACAGAGCTATAGTAACAAAAACAGCATGGTATTGGTACCAAAACATACACAATGATAAATGGAACAAAATAGAAGACACACAGACATACCCATATAAATATAGTTATCTTGTACTATACAAAGTTGCCATGAACATCCCTACACTGGAGAAAAGTTACCTCTTCAAGAAATGGTGCTGGGAAAACTGGAAATTCTTATGTAGCAGAATAAATTTTAATCCCTCTCTCTTTCCCTGCACAAATCTCTACACAAAGTGGATCAAGTATAATACCAGAGACCCTGTGCCTCCTAAAAGAAAATGTAGATCCAACTCTCCATCATGTCACCCTAGGAACCAACTTCCTCAACAAGACACCTAATTTAGAAAAAAGTAAAATCAAGAATTAATAAATGGGATGGTATTGAACTAAATATCTTCACAGCAAGGAGACTATCAAGAACATGAAGATGGAGCCTATATCATGGGAGAAAATCATTGCCACCTGCACCTCGGATAGAGTATTTATGTCCAGGCATAAAAAGACCTCATAAAAACAAAAAAGAAAAAAAGAAAATAACCCAATCCATAAATGGGCAAAGAAGCTGAACAGGCACTTCATAGTAGAAAAGGTACAAATAGTCAACAAATATATGAAAAAAAAGTTCATCATCTCTAGCAACTAGAGAAATGCAAATTGAAACTACGCTGAGAGTCCATCTCACTCCAGTCAGAATAGAAATTATTTTGGCAAGGATTTTGGGGAAAAGGTACACTCATACATTGCTGATGAGACTGCAAATTGGTGCAACAACTCTGTAAAGCAATATGGAGATTCCTTAAAATGCATATTTTTAAATATAGATCATTAATATGCTTTTAAATTTAGAATGCATATTCTGATTATAATACTTACTGTTTCTCATAATAAACCATCATAACTCTATATGTCCATGAAACTATACTACAAAGAAATAAAAGGAAAGAATTTTCTAATTTTATTCCCAAGAAAGCAGGAAATCTAGCATTATATGATTTTAGATTGTCACGTTAACTAGAATTGAGAGTATAAAACTGAGGGCATAACAATATTTTTTGGCAGCAAACTTTTCTAGACTCAGTGGTAAGGCTAGATTTATGACTGTTTATAATAGCACCAATTCCTGCAAAATCAGTCATTAGCACAGTTTACAACTAATTTGTTCGTGTGTTAACTGCCCTTGGCTTTGCCTCAAGCTGTTAACAAACTGGTCATTAACTGCTGGTTACAATTGATTTCTTGGGGTCCTATTTAACAGAAATTTGATTTCAATTCAGCATGCATAGAGGCTAATTTTAATTCAGTAAACAAGTAACTCTCCTTTCTTAAGGTTTGCCTTGATATAATATTGTTCTTTTATGATATATCAAAGGCATTTCCCAAAAGTCAGTGTACATGCAAAAAATGTGTGATTACTCTATATAGATAAGTAGATTAATGTGGGTGTTTTTCAACCTAAGTAACAGGGCTGTCAGACATTATTGTGTGAGAAAAACAGCGAAGAATAAAATGTCCTCAGTTGAACATGTCCACATACTATACATTCCCAAAGTCAATCTATCGAATAAAACCATGGTACATAATTGCAAGAACTATATTATTTAGGCTTTTAATACTAATAGAAGTAGTTGCTAACAATAGCAAAGTATGAAAAATGTCTTCTTTTACTAAGGCTATCACCAAAATCCATAGTACATTACCATGTACCATTTCCAAATAAAATCCAACATTCTTGCACTTCCACAGAGGATAGCTGTTTAGGACTTTAATAATTTATTCATTCATTCTGCAAATATTTTTTGACTGAGTCCTATGTACTTGGATTGCTGTTATACGTGAGTAAAACAAAGATTACAAATTTGGGAAAATTTAGTTTCTAGTGGGGTTAACAAAACATAAACAACAAACATTAAAAGTATGCGAGATACACACACACACACACACACACACACACACACTTGTGTGTGTGTGTGTATAATTATTATTACTAGAAAATAATAAGTTCTTTTAAATAAGAAAATAGAGCAAAGTATATCATGAAGTAAAAGAAGTGACTATATGGAGTTTTGGTTATACATAGTAGCCAGGTAAACTTCAGGAACAAAGAGAGTTCAACAGCCTTTGAAAGAGTGATAGAGTTGAACAGTTATCAGGAAAAACACATTCCAATTAGAGGGAATAAAGGAGCCCCCCCATCTTTTTTTTTAAAGTAGTAATGAATATATAAAATGGAACTTTCCCATTTGCACCATTTATAAGTGTTTATTCAGTAGCATTAATACATTTACTATTTTGTGTAACCATCACCAATATCTTTTCCAAAACTTTTCACCACTTGAAACTGAAATTCTGTAACCATTAAAAAATAACTCTCAAAAAATTACTCCTACCCCATGCCTCTGGTAACTTAATTCCCCCTTTCTGTCTTTATCAATTTGCCCTTTCTTCACACAGTGGAAATTGTACAGTATTTGTCTCTAACTTATTTCACTTGGTATAATGTTAACAAGATTCAACTACGTTGAGCCACATATCAAAATTTCATTTTGTAAGACCAAATAATATTAGTGTATGTTATGGTTTCAATATGAGATGTCCCCCTAAAATTCATGTGTGATACAATGCAAGAAAGTTTAGAGGTGAAATGATTGGTTTATGAGTGTCTTAAACTATTCAGTGCATTAATTACCTGATAGGGTGGTAACTAGGCAGGTAGGGTGTGGCTAGAGGAGATGAGTCATTGAGGTTTTGCTTTTGGTGTATACATTTTGTCTATGGCAAAAGTTACACTTTCTGCTTGCTTAGAGTCCATGTTCTGACCTGATTTCTTCCGCCAAACTTTTCCATCACAATGTCCTGCTTCACCTCTAGCCCTGAAGAATGGACTTGGTCATTTATGGACTAAGACCTCTAACATAGTGAGCCACCAAACAAAATTCCCCTCCTGTAATTGTTATGTATTTTGGTCACAACAGCAAAAAAAAAAAAAAAAACTGTCTAAAACTGTGTAAGTGTTTGAGTCCATCTTTCATTTAATTTGGGTGTATACTTAGGAGTGTAATTTCTGAGTAATATGGTATTTCCAAACTTAAGAGCCTACGGTTTTTCTCAATGATTCTTAAACACTTTTTTTTTCTGGTTTGCTTTTTACATTTTTTTTTTTTGTTGTTGTTGTTGTTGTTGTTGTTTTGCAATAGCCACCTTAATAGATGTAAAGTAATTTTCCATTGTGGTTTCCAATTGCCTAATGAGTGATGATCTTTAGCATATTTTCATGTGCTTATTTGTCATGTATATATCTTATTTGGAAAATGTCTATGAAAATCCTTTGCTCAGTTTTGGATTGAGTTGTTGTTGTTTTTGCTTTTGTAGATGTTGTTGAGTTAAAAGAAGTTTTCCACATATTGCAGATGCAAATTCCATATCAGATATAATTAGCATATATTTTCTCCCATTCTGAAAATGGCCCTTTCATTCTCTTCATAGTAGCCTCTGATGCATAAATGTTTCTAATCTTAATGAAGTTCTATCAATCTCATTTTTCATTTCCTGTGTTTTTGGTGTCAGATCTAAAAAAATCACTTCTGAATAAAATGCCACGAACATTTCCCTCTATGTTCTCATCTGAAAGTTTTATAGCTTTAGCTCTCAAATTCAGTTATTTATTCATTTTTAACACATACATATAAGGTAAGAGTCTATCTTCACTCTTCTGCTTGTGGATATAAAATTTCCCATCACAGACATTTGTTGAAGTCATTCCTTTGACTATCAAATGATCTTGGCACCCTTTTGTTGAAAGTAGTGTCTAAAATTGTGAAGATTTCTAGGATTTCCATCTTGTGCCATTAATCTGCATGCCAGGACCAGATAGTATTGGTTACTGTAGCTTTGTGGTAAGTTTTGAAATCATGAAGAATGAGTCTACTGACAATGTTTTGTTTTGTTTTTCAAGGTTATTGCTGAGTTTCCATTTACATTTTGGAATATTTTTCTATTCATACAAAGTTTCATCTTTGGGATTTTGCTACTCATTATATCCTTTTAGAAACTATTTTGGGTTGTATTGACATATAAATAATATTAAATCTTTCAGCACACAAACAGGATTTTTTTCATTTATTTGCAACTTTTGACTATTTTTTTAGCAATGTTTTCTAATTTTGAGTGTAGAAATTTTGCTTCTTCCATTAAATTTATTTCTAAATATTCTTTTCAAAACTATTGTAAATCCCTGTGTTTTTAAAAACAATTTTCTTTTGTTTTGCAGTAGTGGGGATTGAAGACAGGGGCTCTCTACTAAATCTACATCCCCAGTTCTTTATATTTTTTATTTTGTGACAGGGTCTTATTAAGTTGCCTAAGGCTTCTCTAAGCTGCACAGATTGGCGTCCAACTTGAGATTCTCGGCTTCAACCACCCATGGCACTGTACCTGGTTAATTTTCTTCTTGTATGATTCATTTATAGTATATACAAATATAAATATTTTTTTTGATCCTGCAGCTGTGCTGAATTAGGTTTTTAGCTCAAACAATTTTTGTTTAGTTTTGGTGTGTGTGTGTGTGTGTGTGTGTGTGTGTGAGTGTATGTGTGTGTGTTCGTGCGCACATGTATTCTTTAAGGGTTTCTGTATCCAATATCAAATTATCCACATGCAGAGAAGATATTATTTCTTCCTTTCTAACATGAATGCCTTTTATAAGCTATTTATTTAATTAGTGTTTGCAATGCTATGATAAATAGAAGAGATAATATTTAAAATTCTTGTCTTGCCCCTGTGTTTTACTATGATATTTTAAGTCAGCCTTGAATTCCTAGAATAAAATTACTTTTTCATCATATGTAATAATTTAAATATGTGATTGGATTAAACTCTGATATTTTATTAAATTCTATGTAGATATACTCACAATGGAAGTTTCTTGTAGTTTTGTTTCCATATAGTGTCTTTGTTTGGTTTTTGTATCAGAGTAATTCTGGCCTCATAACATGAGTTAGTAAGTAATTCTTCCTCTTAAATCATTCAGAGGGTTTAAGTGGAATTGGGCTAATTCTTCATTAAATGTTTGGTAAAATTAACTAGTAAAGACATTTGGCCTGGGGCTCTTCCTCCCTGGGAGGAGTTTGTTCATTACAGCTATAGTTGTATTTTCTATTTTTTTCTGAGATATGATAGCATTGTTCGTATTTCTAGAAACGTGTCTATTTCAATACAGTTAAAATGTTGTTACTTACAATCATTTATAATATTCTAATATAAACTTTTAAAAAATAGGTAATCAATATGACAATTTCATTTCTAGTATTGATAATTTGAATGTTTGTTTATCATCAATGTAAGGTTTATATTTTCAAAGAACCATGTTTTGGTTTTGTTGTTTCTTTTGTTTTCTTATCCTCTAATTCAATTATCCATGTTCTAACCTTTATTATTTCTATCCTATTGATAGATTTGTGTTTAGTTTTAATATTTCCCTAATTTTTTAAGATATAGTATTAATTTACCAATATATATTAGCATGCATTTTTAGCTTTATCGTTCTCTGTTTGCATGGCTTTCACTGCATTCCAAAAGTTTTGGTAAGTGTGCTTTTATTTTTATTTCTTTGCTAGTTCTAATTTCTTTAAATATTCACTTTCTAACTCATAATTGTTCAAGACTAGTTTCATTTTCAAATATTGATGACTTTTCCAGTTATTTTTAAATGATTTCTCATTTCATTCCATTTGATCAAAATTGATTCATCATATGATATTAATCTTTTAAATGTATTAAAACTTGTTTTGTAGACTATCCTACAAAGCATGTAGGATATATCTTCTGTCCTACAAAGCATTCCATGTTCACTGGAAAAGAAAATGTGTTCTGGTATCACTGAGTAAAACTTTCTGTACATGTTTTTAGTTTTAATTATATTACAGTATTATTTAGGTCTTTTGTTTTCTTTTTGATTTTCTACATGGTTGTTCTATTCATTATTGATAGTTATAGAAAGTGAGTGTTGTATAGTAGGTAGTCCATAGATCATTTTTTTAAATCCAGTCTACTAATCCTGTAAAAGATAATTTAATATATTTATATTTAAAGCAATTACTGATAAAGCTTAATGCCCTCCTGTAAACTAGCTATTTATTTTTATATTTCATATATATTTTCCCATTTCCTATATTACTACATTTTTGTTGTTTGATTTTGTAACATAGTATTTTGTTTGCATTTTTTCTTTTTCTGTATATGTGTTATTTTCTTAGTCACTAGCTTAGGTATTTCTTGTACTTAAAGCAACCTAGTTTGAATATTACTAATATAGTTTTGATAGTATTCATGCACTAGAATCCTATATATCTCTGTTCATATACCTTTATACTTTTATTATCACAATATTTTTATTATTACATCTTTACACATTGTATGTCTTTTAATATATTTTTAATTATTGTCACAAGTAATTGCTACAAATACGAAGCAATAAAAGAAAAGATACAAATTAATAATATAATAATAATGGTGTTTATACTTACCTATATAGTTATTAGAAAATGATTTTTATTTCTTCTTTTGGCTTCAAGTTGCTGTCTAGTGTCTATCATCTCAGCTTGAGCAACTCCTTTTAACATTTTTTGTAAAATAGGTCTACTACTGGTATAAGTTCCTTCAGAATTTATTTACTTGAAGATATGATAATTTATTATTCATATTTGGAGAATAGATTTGTCAAATAATACCTGGCTGCAAGGTTTTGCTTGTCTTGTTTTGTTTTGATTTTGTCTCGAGAATTTAGATACAGCATCCTACTGATTTCTGGATGCAGTGGTTTCTGATGAGCATCCCTTGTACATGACAAGTAACTTCTCTCTTATTGTGCTTAAAATTCTCTTTTTGTTTTTATGTTTTAATAATCTGACCTTATATCTCAATGGGTTTACCTCTTTAGGTATATCCTTGCTTTAAATTTTCTTAGCTTTTTGGGCATGTGTATGTATGTCTTTCATGAGTCTTGGACATTTTCTGCTTTTATTTTTTAACTATTTTTGTGATTCTGTTTTCCTCTCTCTTTTCCTTATACATTTGCTATTAGGCATCAATTAGATGTTTATTGGTTTCCCACAGGTACTGATTACTTTTCCTTGTTCCTTTTTTGCTTTTAGCTTCTCTAATTTGATTCTTTCAATTGTCTTACTGTGCAATTTCCTGAGGCTTTCTTCTGTTTGTCAAGATCTGCCACTGAACATTCTAGGGAGTTATTTGTTTCAATTATTATATTTGGTAGCTGTTCATTTGCAAAATAAAATTCTGTTCTTTTTCTAATATGTGTCTTTTAATAGTATCATCTTTTTCATACATTCATACATTATTTGTTTGATTTTCATTTTTTTCTGTAGTCTTCTTTAGTCCATAAGGCACACTTGAGACAGTCAATTGAATAAAATGTTTGTGCTTTCTCTGTAATGTTTTTTGCAATTTTTAAATATCCTGTGATTGGTCAATACTTTTTTCTGTTTCTTGATGATATGTATTTTTGTTGAGAATTGGACAATGAAAATACTGTAATTGGGCACCTTGGGAAATATGATTCTCTATTTCCTCTGGAATATCTCATTGTTCAGTGAGGTCTAGAGCTCTCTCTTTGCAAAGTGTGTATAGTCATTGAGGTTTTTCTTCTTTGATATCCCAAGTGTGATAATAGCTTTACTAATATTTTCTTAAATTCCCACTTTTCAAATAGAAATGAAAAAAATAAAGTCTTTTGTTAGATGTATAATTTTACAATGTCCATTAGACATAAGTGGAAAGCCACTGTGGCCCAGGGCTGAAATCAAGGAAAATATATGCCAATCCTTCAGGCATATTCCCTTAAAAATGCACAAGTCTAAATTGTTGGGAAACAAGTACCTCACTGCCTGCCTCAGCATCCAGCAGATACTACTGAGGTGCATACTACTTCTGTTTCCCTACCTTTTGCAAAGAATGGGAAACAGGAATGTGTCCATGCATATCATTTTCTTGTGTTAGAAAGAATCTATCTAATCAGATACCACAGTTCTGAATTATTTGATTCTAAACCTCTCTTTCCAGCTCCTTTGTTCCTATGGTGAAAGGACTGACCCCAAAAGGTTTCCTCCTTTGCTGTTTTGTAGGACAATACTTTAGAACAAAGTTCCTCAAAACAGTCCCATTTCTGAAACCACTTCTTTATGGGTCAATCATGTTTCTGCACATTTTGTAAGCAACATCACTTTTATTCAGTATTACATTTTGATGGTCATGCATGTGCCCAATAACCATTGGAGGATAGAGGTAATGTCTAGGTTTGATTGCTGTACAGTATTGAATATTAATGTTTTCCGCTTTTAAAAAAGGCAATTTGCTTTTGTCCCAATTAAAGAAATGAGAATTTTCTAAGTTCAGAGTTCTTTCTTTCTTTCCTTTTTTATAAATGGTATTGCTAAGCCTTCAAAAAAAAAAAAAAAAAAAAAAAGGCCTTTCACATAGTAGACATGTGACCTACCACTGAATTAAACCTTTTCCCCACATTTGAAATTCTTCTGTAATTCAACATATCTCCATGTTCTTAACATGTTACCATATAGAAATTGGTATTGGAGAAGGAGTTAAGAAAATCTGATATGTTGGCTACTTTTTTTTTTCCTGTAAATAGACTGATCTTTTAATACAAAAATCTCATGTCTTCAGCCACTTTTCATGTAACAGAAGCAGGCTAACTAGTTATCCTGCAAGCAAGAAATATTTCTCTCCCTTATCAGTCTGACTTGCATAGTATCTTTGAGGAACAGCAGGAAGTCCAATGTGAATTGAGTAGAATAAAAAGTGGTTACATTTTCAAGGTTGATGTCAGAGAATAAGGAAATGGAAGGTAGGAGACATATCTTGTGGGATTTTATGTATCATTGGAAGGAAACATAAATTTACCCATAATGAGTGAATTGGGAAACCCTGAAGGATATTAGGAAAAGAGAGAAATAACCTAACAGACATTGTAAAAGGATGAGTCTGGCTTCTGTGATCTAGCAGTTTGCTGGATACATTTTTTAAATAGCTCAATGGATGATGACTGATTAGTGAATTTGTGTGTGTGTGGGGGGGGTTAGGTGTGGATGTATATATGTGCATATGAATGTTGTCAGCCATGTGCAACTGCCATCCCCAGAGAAGGTTGTGGTTGATCAGCTTTAGAAAATAAGATGAGAAGCCAGGCGTGGTGGCGCACACCTGTAATCCCAGCACTTGGGAGGCTGAGGCAGGAGGATCTTGAGTTCAAAGCCAGCCTCAGCAATGGCCAGGCACTTAGCAACTCAGTGAGACCCTGTCTCTAATAAAAATACAAAAAGGGCTGGGGATGTGGCCCAGTGGTCGAGTGCCTCTGAGTTCAATCCCTGGTACCAAAAACCAAAACAACAACAACAAAAAAACCCTGAATATAAGATGAGAAATTCAGTTTTGATATGATATATAGTGTTTGAGATATTTACAAATTATCTAAATACAGTTATCAAATAGAAAGTTGAATATAGTACTGGTCTTGAGATAGCATTTGGAAATTAACATATAAATAGCATTTGAAACATTGTATTATGCAAACATTGGTTTCTATGTCTATAAAAATCTTCATTTCAACTTCATTTTTGAACATAGAATCTACTTTGACAGCATTGTGTTTTCTCTTCCATTTGATCTTGTATGCACTTGTAGGTTTTTAATTAGTGATCAAGTGTTAAACTGATTTTTGCTTCCTGAAAGGTATCTATTATTTGTTTCTGAAGCCACTTTAAAGATTTTTTTTTGTCTTTATTTACCAAAATATTTACTATCCTAAGCAACTCAGTGAGACCGTGTCTCAAAATAAAATACAAAATAAGGGCTGGGGATGTGGCTCAGTGGTTGAGTGTCTCTGAGTTCAATCCCCAGTACCCCAAATTATGTATAATATCCCCAGTACCCCAAGTTATGTATAAACACATATATATAGAAACCAATACTTACATAGTAAGTCTGTTTCATCTTTGTTTTAGATTTTCAATTACATATATGTTAGAGCATCTTATTGTTTTCTATATAACTTACAATATTACCTCTTTTTTAACTTTTTGCCTTTTGGCTATTCACTCTAAATATTTTCTTATTATCAGAATTCTATTTAGCTAAAATTTTCTTCAGCTTTTGTAGTGTAATATTAAATCCATGCACTTTGCTTTTAGTCACTCTACTTTTGTTTTCACAGTTTATAATTATCAACTAATATTCTCCATTACTTTATTGGCTGCAATGGTGAAATCCTTCATGTCTCTAAACATTCCATTTTTGTAGTTTCATTTATGCTGTCGATTTTTCCATATGTTGTCTTATTTCCTCATATTCCTACCTATTCCTGTATCTAAATATTATAGTTGGAAAACGACTTTAAATACATTTAAAGTTTATAAAGATATTTTGCTCCAGGGAAATTTTTGCTTTCTTACTTCTAAGGAGATGGAGGGTACAGTCACTCTAATATCATCCTAAAGCCATATCAGGAATTGATGTGATTTGCAGCTGTTCTGCAGTTTCTGTATTTTTCTGAATTATTCATTTTCATAAGATTCAGATCTTCAGGTCTCATTCCTTTGTGATGGAATCACGACGTCATCCTTTGGCAAAGCATGAATTGTAATCCTTCTCCCTGTCTCCTTGGGAGTCTGTCAAAAGCTCCATTCTACTTTTTGGATTTCAGCTACCATCTCCAATTATTAACTGTCTTGAGAATAATAATTCTATCACCTGACTTACTTTCTCTGCTTTTGCTTCTTTACAAGCTCTTTGTTAATTATTTGCTTTCTTAATTTTACAATACCTTTACTTATCTAAGATTGTTAACATTGTTATTTTTCTATGTGAGGTTTACTGAAAACAATGTATGATTGTCAAAGAGATCTGCTCCTATGAGTCTGCCATGAAATCTTTGGTTCTGTATTATGCAATCAGAAAATGAATCTAATTTATTTGAAATGGTGATGCATGCCAATAAATTTTCCTTAACATTAGGCTCAGTATTAAATAAGAATGTTCTATTTCTCTTAGAAAGAAGATCTGTGTGTGTGTGTGTGTGTGTGTGTGTGTGTGTGTCCTATTCTTTCTACTTTCTTGCTAGCTCAATTTGTAGGTTAATCTCCAGTGAGATTTCCTCAGATGTTCAGAACCATCATTTTACTTGATGCTCCCTAACACTGCAGAGAACATAAAAATTATCACAAATTCATGCAGTGGCTTAGGGTGATATCATTTGTTAACAAGTTAATGAAATAAAAATTTTGAAAAAGGTATTAAAATTACAGCTAATGATGTTAAAACAAATGTTAGATGAGATTTATAACTACAATGGGAAGAATGTAACACTTGTTCTTCAAATCATCCATTGCTTTTTGTCAGTAATGGCAGCATAAACTGTCATGCTCTGCCTTTTACATATATCTGAATGTATAAGAAAATTATACAGTTCATTTTGTATTAATATGTGTGCCTATGTTTGAGGAATATTCAAGATACTGTTTTAGCCTCACGCAAATATTCTACATTTCAGATAAACTCAAACCTTAAGTTGCAGAAGTCACATGTTTTAAACTGTGGCATTTGTGTTCAGAGAAATCTGTACCACTAATTGTAGAAGCATTCTTCTGGCACATGCAATGTGAGACGGTCATAATACCTTTCCTCTCTGCCTTTCAAGTTAAAGATAGGCTATGTGATCATAATTTAAAAACAGCATAGAGTGCCTGGGTCTTATCTTAATTCAGCATTTGTCTCTTTCTATGTATTTTTAAATTTTTATATTATAGAATTCCTAGTCTTTTGGATAGTAAAGCTGTATAACTTTTTTCCTTTACTTTTCCTTTTGCCTGAGGCAAAGTGCTAGTATTTGATTTATCTTCTGTACTTGTCTTTCTTTTAACAATATGAACTTTTTCTTTTTCTTAGACAAGTGCAATGCTGTGTGTGACCCCACAGGGAAATAGTTTTCTTTTTAAGGAATGTGTACAAAGTACTTAATAAGTCATGTCATTCCATGATTTACTGTATATTATATTTTCAGTGACTACAGTTAACTTTCTTGGTCTCTAGATGCCAACATTTTAATAAAAACAAGACATTTTCAACAAAATGTCAGAAACAAAGTGATCAAAGTGCTGTGGGAGCAGTTTGGCAACAGTTTGAGCTTTGAATTTCCTATTCACTTTCCCAAACATTCACTTAAAAAGCATTTATTGAAGCTGAACTGCCTTTATCAGCCTGATCAGAGCTCCATAAAGAGCATGCATGATTCAACTGCCTTCCCAAGCTTTAAAAAATATAACTTTGATATATGCCTCACAAGTGCAGCACAATAGTTTTCATGCTCACGTTTGTTAAGATTTAGTGCAGCCATTAAAGAACAGAAGGGCTCTTTGGTGGCAATCCTCAGACATACCAAATATCCCAAAGCAAAACCTTCTACAAATCAGAGATTAAGGTACTGACAAAAATTTCCACTTGATTGCAGTTTTCCCCTTTAAACCTTATATCAGGAGTGACTATCTTTTCGATCAAATCTCTCAGAGAGGTGAATAGATAGGTTTTTCCCTCTTGGAGGAAAATATCAACTGAGAGATAAAAAGTGACATTTTATGTGCCTTGTCCAAGAGTCGGTCGATTTATTTAAAAAACGGTGTGTGAGCCTGACCTATACATGAAGTTTGTGGCATGTCTCTTGTCAAGTATTGATCACTTAAGTCTTTACTGTTTGCCTATTGCAATGTAGCTAATAATCTCTTTTTATTTAGTTTGTGGCTTTGAATTCTTATCACGGCTTTGCTGATTTCTCTGGGACCTATTAGATCTTGCTTTTGCTGTGCAAATGGCTATGGAAATTAAGCTTGCTGAAGCATTTTTTCCTGGGCAAACACTCTTTGTTTTCCATCAGTTCGTGTGTCAAGTGGTTTGCATGCAGATAGGGTACATTTGGAACCAGCGGGCGCCATCAATCTTCATGACTTTGCTATGTACGCCATTTCACCTCTACCTGGTTCGAAGGGAGATTGTAAAGTATGGCTGAGTGATCAAACTATTCTCTTTGACTGACATCAGGTATTTCTATCTAACCCACCTCAGCACTTTGGGGTCAAGGCTGGGCACTTAGTAAATTGGACACTAGATGATGTGGTAAAATGTCCTCCACAATTTGACGGGTTGGCCATCTCTGTTAGCTTTTGAAATTGTGTATTTTGAACTTCATTCACAAATCAAAGGCAAAACTTTTTTTATTTGTTTATATGTATCTCCACTAATAACATTATTGAAAGTTTTTTTCAGGGTTAATATAAGTTCATTACTTCCAGATTGATTTTATCCAGTTATTTGTCATGAAAATGAGAAAAGAAAATTACAAAAAAAAAAAAAAAATTCCATATTTACAGGGTTATCATAATTGGCTTTTTGCATTCTAAGATGATCTACAAAACATGACTTAAATTTCAATCTTTTCAAGGCAGTAATTGGAATAGATTAAGGAAATTATGTATATCACATTAAGTCTCATTGCATAAATTATTTTTGTGTGTTTATGTTATAGATAAATAGCTATAGGTAAGCAGATAGAGATACAGAGATATGTAGAAAGAGATATACTATTCTATCATAAATCAATACTATTCAGAGTTAAACATTACAATATGGTGTATCTCTTGCTTCCTGCTCATAGCTGAAAGCAATAACTCTAAGCTTACTTAAATCTTACTTAAATTGGCTATATAAAAGAATCACAGGTTTTAATTTGTAATTTTTGTTGAAATGATGTAAGTATCAAAATGTCCCTTAAAGAAACCCCTGTAGAAAGAAGATAAGGTATTGGTACATTTACTGTTTTTGTTTGTAAATCATATCCAATGGACATTTAAATTTCTTAGCCAAGTTTCAGTATAAATATCAGGATCATATCATTTATGCATATGAATGAGGATAATGATAGAAAAAAGTAAATTTTATAGCTCCACATGTCAATATTCCTATCAATAGTGATAGAATAATTCAAACTTTTCCCAAATTATTACATAATGCTTTAGTGTTTCATATGTCCTAATGCTTTGGTTTACAAGTAAATATAGTATGAAGGTTCCATGAAAGCATCTAAAACACTCTAAATATTGAATTCTGGATAGGAAGAACAAAATCAGAATAGTAAAAACAGCTCCTCTGTGTATATACATACATGTATGTTTGTAGAGTCATTAATAAAAATACATAATTCTTGATGTTTATGGAAAACAGAAGTTACCAATTAGAATATGTTAGATATTGTATTTTAGTGTATATGTCATTTCTATATTGTTAATAACTGAAGTTAAAATGGCAATTCCTTTGTGTTAAAAGTGAACATTCTCAGAATTTATATAACAACTCCTCTTTAAAATATGTAATATTACAATTTAGCCCTATTGTTACTGAATAGTTACACTTTAACTAATGAATTTAAATTAATAAATATTACTGTAAACAGTAAAATGTGTAAACATAATTATTTGTAATTGCATCTTCCTTTATGAACAAGTAATTGAACATCTAAAATTATATCTACCTATTATCATTCCCTTCTTTTGAGGACTTCTTGCCCTTTCTATCTCACACTCAACATCTAATTATGTGGTGGCAGCATGGAAGGGTTATGTTCTGATGCACCTCTAGACATAGTTCATTAGTCCAAGGATGGACACTAAGTATCAGATGAAAATTAGAATTATTCTTTGGAATTTTGCCAGCAGAAGAATTATAGAATAAACTCATTTTTGTAAGCATTAATTTCACTATATTTAAAGTACTTAGTGTTTAGCATATGGTACATGTCTAGTAAGTGCTAATAATTATTATTAATTTAAAAAATTATTATTCAACATAGATTAGAGAACAAGAGAATCAAAATCTGGGTTTTAAATTTCAAAAGTCTGTTATGTAGGCAGTGGACAAAGAGGCTCCCATGTGCAATAGTAAGAATGCAGACAATATTGAGGACCAAGCAGAAAATTCAATTATCAGATCTGTTGAGCTTCAATAAATCTGGTGTGATATATGAAGGATAGAACTCTGGTTGGGAAATAATGGAATCCTGATGGATGGAATAGGTAAATCTGTCTTGATTCATTGGAAAATCTTGAATATTCAAATTCCTATGAATTTACAGGTTTTGCAGAAGTAGGTCACTCCTTCACATTGTGCATTAGTCTATATTTCTTGTCTGAGATGTGGAATTCCTTCTGTTTCAAGATAGTATAACCCCCTCCCAAATTAGTGTCTGTCTTGTTATTAAGGCTATAACTAGAGTCAAGTTATACATCCTCTGATGATGTGCTGGACCTTATCAGAGGAGAAAAAAAGAGATTAAAAACCACAGGATGTGAAAAACCTAGTCTGCCTATACCACCAGAAAAGAGGAAAGTATATGAGGGATTTATCTTTGAGGTCTTTGATCAAGAATTAATTAACTAATTTGGGAGCATTGTATTGGAATACAATATTTAACAATTTGGACAAGACCCCAGTACACACAGGGATCTCTGTTACACAAACCAGCTACTAGGATGACTTGTGTTAACATTTAAAAAGTGGTAGCATATGTGGGTAATATTGAAATGTCAGAATTGCCATTGCATACAGGGAAAGAAGATATTAAAATGCTCAGAAATTGGGCTTGCTGTAGCAGCTTTTTTATATAAAAGCCTAAAGCTTATCAGATGACTATGTTGAAGGGTAAATTTCAGATAATATACAATTTATCAAGTCTGCTAGAGATATACTAGTGAGAGGGACACCAACATCACCCAGAGCTTTCTGAGAATTCTGTATGCAAGTCACTCCTGATAATACGAAGGCCGCTAGGGATCTAAGCATACCAAGAGCAATCAGGATGGTAGGACTCTGGAACAATGGCATTTAAGAATTTACAAGTGATAAGTGACAGGGACAAAGGACACCTACAGAAGCCTATTCCACAGATAGTTATAGAAATAGCACCCATAGGGATTAGACAATGGTACCTAAAGGAAAAAAAATTGAACATGTAATAACAAGGGTCCTCCTTATTTGTAAACATTCAGTGAAATAAAAAATGGATAAGCAGGAGGCTGAGGAATGTCAGCATCTATTTCTTAGTTCTTAGGACTGAAACTTTTTTAGACCTAGATCTTTTGATTAAAGTGGTGGGATTTTATGGGGAAGAATTCTGCAGCCACAGTACAGGTATACAGCTCAGATAACTATGTACTGGATTTCAAATATGTTGAGGACTCTTGGACAGAAAAATGTTAGTAACTGAGAACATGAGGAATAGTAATGGCCTCCTTGTTAGATCAATACAGAATAAGGGTAATAATTAGAATCCTGTCCAAGGTTTGACTCATACCAGCCCCCCTAGTTCTGTATACCACCCAGTGGTTATATTACTGGTTGATGAATATATAATCACAAGAGACATATTGTTAGGTGGCACAAGTTCTCTGGTCTGGGAAAAAAGCAAAGGAATAGCAGAAGCCTCTAAAACTTTTACCCTCCACTCAGACAAGACAGCAAATTAAAATGAAACAAGAAAATAGAAAGTCAACTATATTTCCTCAAGGATTTATAAAATTTATTACCATTTTTAATGATATACTAGGTACAGGGATTATAGTTCGTGTCATATCCCTATTTAATTAACCAGATATATTTTGGAGAATGATAATAGATTGCTGCAAACATGACCAAATCGTGTCCCCAATTGTAGTCATCATACCAGATAGAGCACCTTCTATATAGAACATGACCTTAGGTAGATGGTATGTGGCCATTCATTTTTTTTAATGTGTTTTGCTTTTCTTTCTCCATTGGAAAAGAGGATCATAAGAAGTTCATGTTCACAAGGAAGGACAATAATATACACAGGTATGACTAGTCTCTTGCTGTCTGTATTAATAGAGTCCAAAGAGATCTTCACTGCTTAGTTACCTTCAGATTATCACAGATACCCCTTTTATGATTTCCATCATGCTAATCAATTCTGATGAGTAAGAAAGAACAAGCTATTAAATTGTAGACCATATTGTGATATAAGACTTAGGGATTAGGAAATAAGGCTTGTGCAAATATGCCTACCAAATCAGTGAAGTTGTGTTTTATATTATGGTTTGGACATTGAGTGTCCCCAAAAGTTTCTGTTTACCCAGGCGGTCAAATCATTAGATATGAGAACTGTATCCTAATCAGTCCATCCTCATTGGAATGGACCAACTGGGTGATAACTGTAGTAAGGTGGGACATGGCTGGGGGAAGTGGCTCACTGGGTGTGTGCCCTGGAACTGTACATCTTACATATGGCCCCTTTTTTCTCTGTTTCCTGGTTGATTTGAGATAAGCTACTTGCTTCTGCCACGCCTTTTGACCATGATGTTCTTTTTCATCTTTGGCCAAAATTAATGGAGTTTGCCTAAATGAAAATTGAACCTCTGAAACAGTGAGCCAAAATAAACTTTTCCTCTTCTTATTCATTTTTACTAGAAATTTTGGTCGCATGGACTAAAAGCTATCTAACACATTTTATTTATATTTATTTATTTTTCATTTGTTTTTCAGCACTGGGGATTGAACCTAGGAACATTCTATCTCTGCACTACATCTTCAGCCCTTCTTTAAAAACTTAATGAGACAGGGTCTTATGAAGTTGCCCAAGTAGACCTCTAACTTGCAGTTCTCCTGTCAGCTTTCTGAGTTGCTGAGATTATAGGCATGACCAAAATTGGGTCATGAGGGCTCTGACTTTATCAGTGGATTAATCCATTAGTGGGTTATCTACTGGGAAGAGGACCAAGTTGAGAGAGTAGGTCTCTGGGGTTATGCACTGGAACAATTCATCTTATTCTCAGCAATTCTTCTCTCTCTCTTTCTATCTCTGCTTTCTATCTGCTATGAGCCACCATTCTCTGCCATGGCATGTCTAATATTCAGTTCAGTATCCTTTCAGGCCCAAAAGAATGGAGCTAGCTGACCAAGGACTAAATCTTCTGAAAATGTTTGTCAAAGTAAACCATTTCTCCTCTAAGTTGTACTCATCAGGTATTTTTGTGACAGTGATGGAAATTTGTTTAACACAACTTGCAAAGGAATAATTAAAAATATTTTACATCACATACCAGAAATAAAGAGCAATGCTTAGGAGGCCTTTTCAGGTCTCAGAGGCAGCATATGCTAGACCTGGGAATACTGATCCACACCATATATTTAGTAATTGGAAAAACTGCTGGCTTTGTGTGAGGTTCAGAGCAGAAGAAAAACTTTTTATTCAGTGAATTTGATATAAGGCAAGATAAGATTATGAATATTAAATAAGGCTATTTTTACTAAAATATGTATGAAGTTTAAAACATAAGTTAGATAAAGAAGAATAAGATAATACTCTTGTTTACAAGAGGATACAATTTTACTGACCATATAGGCAAACACACACACACAAGAATCATAGGACAAGATAAACTTTTAAAGTACTATGTAGAGATTGGTATGGACAAGCACAGATAAAGGGCAAAAAATACAAGAAGCACAATAATAAATATTTTGCTTAGAGAACAGAAACAGAATATAGCTGAACTCTTGAATGTGTAGTATGATGGATAGTTATTTTATTCAATGATAATTAAGAATTTGCATAACTTTGATGATCTTTAAAATTTGAAATACATAATATTAATATATAAATTGTATAATTTTAATTCTTGATAATGAACTTATTCTAAATGCTAGATGTGTGAATGCCTCCTCAACTTATATAATCTCAGAAACTAATTCTACCTCAAAAAAAGTGTTTACAGATGTTCCTGCTATAAATGCTCCTGCTTATAAGACAGGTGGTGCTATATGCTTATACATGAGGGTAGGATCAACAATAATTGTTTGTATTAAAGGACAGCAATACACAATATGTTGTAAGAACTAACTCACCCTATTTTTTAAACTGTGCTCTAGGGAATATCAGGGAATAAAAGATGATATGTGTGAAATGTCAAGAATAATTAACAAAAGTGATAGTGTTAAATATCAGCAAAGGAAATAATTTTTTCTTTCTGAAATCTTCTCTTTACATATTCTTCCTTACTATTAAATGTCATCTTTGTTCTCAAATTATTTAGGATAGTTCTAGCAAAAAGGTACTATAATTTCGGGGTAATTTTACCTATCTCTTTGGTAAAGCTGTTATTTGGATTCTTTTTTTTTTTTTTTTTTTTTTTTTTTGTATAGCTTCACTTAAGAACCCATTTATTTCTGTTTTTAATGTTCAAAATTTAGTAAAATAATATGCAAGATGTCAGCTATCCAAAGGGAGAGTTAATCTTTAGATTTTTTCCAAACCATTTCATAAATTCTTCTTTTATTTTTTGTATTATTTATACACAATTTCTCCACATACACACATACATATATAACATACATGCATACATAATACACATATGCCTTATACATATATATGTATATTTTGTATGCATGTATGAATATATACATAATATACATGTATTATTTATATGTGTGTGTCTATACATATACACATATACATTTGAATAATACATTCAAATTTAAAGTAACACTATGACATATGGCAGAGTAATTTTTTCCTCATTTGTAGTTAATTAATACCAGTTAATCCAAATATTAGAAAAAGTTTTGAATTTCTTCTGTAACACAAATTACACTACATATTTTGTATTTATAATTTTCACTAATGAATAATTAGTGCTCTAAAATCACATTAAACAATTGACATTCTTTTACTTTCATAAAAAGGACAAAATAGTTTAAATATTTCTTAGAATTATAATATCAATTTGAAATTTAAAAAAATTAAAAATAAATTTTGTAAATTCCTTTAAGATCAATATGTGCAATTTTATAAATAAAATGTGGTAACTAACTTTTAGCCAAAGGGTTAGGTAATTCAAAGAATCAAAGTAAATTCTTTGAAAATGAAAATTTTGTAACAGACAAGAAGTGAAGTCATAAGAAATTTGGCAGTATGCAATGGAGGAAAGAATATGTTGTCAGGATCACCTGTTTCATGTAAATGTTGATTTTCATATATAAAAAATATTCTGAAGGGGTAATAGGGATAAAAATTTGGAAAGATATGTTTTGTATCAAGTTTTTGTTTTCTTCAGGCCTAAGGCATAAATATCAATTTTTTTACACGAATGTTTGCATGCTTCAGTCTGTTGTTTCATTAAACAAAGATATGAAGCATTTATTGTTTGATAAATAAACACACTGCAAATTAAGGAGCAAGGATCATGATATAGGACTCAGTTCATGGGGCAACTAAATGTCCTTCTTTTAAAATAAACTTTATTGGGCATATATGAGGTTGACAACATGAGATTTTTGGATACATAAAGAAAGGAAGATGGTTACTATGGGGAAGCAAAGTAAAGTATCTCTTTTCACAGTTACTTCTTTTGACAAGAACAGACAAAATCAACTACTTAACAAATATCTCTAATCCAAAATAATTTTATTAACTATATTTCAAATAGAAAGATATCTTTACCAGGTCAAAGAGGGCAAGAGTCTTCTGAGGGAATCTCAGTCACAAGGTAGCTGGTGTAGGAGTGGGCTGGCAATGTGTTTGACTGGAGAAGCGAGTGCAAACAAAATCACTGTGGACAGAGAGATGAGCACAGTGGTAGACAGTAATAAAACGAGGCAAGTTCTTCCATTTCCTGGGAAGTAATTAGAATTTCTTCATGTACTTAATAAGACGATATTTAAGAAGTCTTACAGTGTTTAGATTTCACTAAAGGTCAAGCCTGGGACTCAAGTTCAGAACATGTAACCATAATGAAGGTGAAAAATGAAGGAAGCCTGAATTATATTCTCAGTGAGAGAGCTAGGGAAAGAAAAATCCTGGCCCAGAGTGAATCCTCTCTGATGGGACTAAGAAAAAAACAAAGAATTTATGGGAGAGGAAAAAATAACTACTAGTCATTTATTTTAAATGATAATGTTAAGGAATGGTACCGCACTTAGAGAACACTGATATAAATTCCATTTAAGCTTTTGTCGTTGCATATTTTTGTGTCTCTCTTTTTTCTACAGCTTTAACTTTCTCTTGATGTCTGAGAGTAATTGCTGAGTGATAGCACTGCTGTCACTGTCAATAGTCCCAATTTTGATAAACTAGATGACCAATTCAGTCATAACCTATAGCTATACACTTCTATACATTTTTTAAAATTTTACATACTGTTGAAATCAAGGATAAATAACCTAGTGTGGAACACATTAGAAAATAATTATGTCCTGGAAAAAAATAAAGAATATAACACAGCATTTGGAATTTTGTCCTTGGGAAATAAATTGAAAAAATAAGTAAATGAAATTCAATATTGTGTTTGCATTTGACCAAAACATAAGCAGTGGATTATGCATGCACACTAGCTGAATGACAGATTGGAAGGTGGATGAGGACTTGTGTCAAAGCCACTTTCATCTTAATAGTAGACACATTTTTAAGTTATTTTCTTGTATTGTGTTTTAATTTCATGCCATAACAAGTTTCAATATTTAAAAATGATGTAAGAATGGTCTGTTATATATCTATATATCTATGTATCAATATGTATATAAAAACCTAGATATCATTTTTATAACATTTGTTATGATGCTTTTCTACTTAGATATTTATTTAAAAGGCATAATTCCTATTTTTGGTGTAGGAAGCATAGTAAAACAAATAGATATAAGGAAACAAGATTATCTAATGTAAGTCAATATGTATAAAATGCTTAGGAAACAGCATATCATGCATGATTATTTAATTTTCATATTTAACTAATATCACTAAAATATGCAGTACCATTAAAATTTTGCCAGAGGAAATTAACATAATCCCTTTTGCTGACATTTTAGATGGTAAATTTTGAAAACTAAATATTTAATTGTTTACCTGAATACTTGCTCTGCTACTTTTTTTATATGAATGTAGAATACCCAGACCTGGAGTCACTCTGTCTTTCATGGCCACATGCATACTATTCTCTTGTGCATATCTACATGTTGAAGACTCCACAGTGAGACAGAAAATGAGGCTATTTATCTCAATTATATAATTTCCAAAGAACTCTTCTTTTATTGCTTTTCTATTTGGAAGTTTATTTTAATATGCATAAACATGTAATTTTGCAAAAACACATAAATATCATACATTGGTTCTTTTACTTGTAGCTTTGTCTTTATAATTTTGTTTGGGTCTTACTGCTTCTCTCACTCTACTCTCACTAAGTAAATTTCCATTTTCTCTTCCCCTGCCCCATAACACATCTTAACAATAAACAATATTTTGAAAAACACATATAAATATTACATGCATTTATCTACATATATAAAGTTCATTTTATGTCGCTGTTTTTCTAAAAAAAAATAGAAGGTATATCTTCTCTGTTCTGAGTTCCACATTTTCTTTTTCAGAAACAACCTGAAAATCTATTCAAGTCAATCCTAAAACATTTTGTTCATGTTTTTTTATTGGCAATTTATCTTCATATGACTGCCTATTATGTGTATGCACTTTACTATACCTGTTTTTTACTATACATTACCCTATTAATATGCATTGACATTCTATTTTCCATATGAATAGGGTGACTATAGGTATCTGTGTACACAAGGCAACTTAATTTTACATTGGTAGTTACATTTTCTACTTCCCAAATATCCCCAAAATAAATATTTTTATTCTTGCATTATATCTTCTTGATTTCAAGTTTTGGATAAGAGATCTTCCTTCTCACCACCAGCCTCACAAGTAACAAACTCTGTTGCTGGGAAAAGAAATAAACATTTTTAGATTCCTCTTAGTAAGAACAACTAAAACCTCTGATCATTATGTATAAAATATTTAATAATGTTTTTAAAGCTGAAGAGAAGAAGACAGACTGTCTAGTACTCTTGGGCCCTGAATACAGATATGCAGAGATGTCCTTGAATTTTATTTTGACTACATATATCACAGAATAAATGCTAGAGAACCTTGCAACCTGCAACAGCAATAGCTCTCTCTCTCTCTCTCTCTCTCTCTCTCTTTCTCTCTCACACACACACACACACACACACACACACACACACACAGCCTAAGCAAAAGTCTGCCTTCTTTAACCTCAACAAATGGCTGCCTTAAGAGATCAAAACTGAGATAATAACTGCTTTCCAGCATCCAAAACCCACCAAAATAACTGTGGTCCTACCCCAGTTGTACCACAAAAATTTGAATGTGAGCCTTAGATTTCTCCTCAAGCCAGGCTACAATTCTTGTCCAAACCAAAGTGTATCAGAGAAGGCTGAGAAAGGAGTCAGTGCCTTCATCCTCAGCTGTAACTAGCTCCCATCTCTCCACTGTGTTGTCAGTTGACACCATATGGGGATAGTAACAAAGTCTCCCCCAGTCAAGGTGCTATCAGTAGGAACCAAATGGAGAGCAGAACTGGCAAGCTGCCCCCAAATAATGACAAGCTCATCACTTAGAGCATCGACAGAAGCAGAGTGGGGAGACTGGAAATCTCCCTGTCCTTAGCATCAACAAAGCATCAACTATTACCACCTACAATGTGGGATCAAAAGAAGGCAGCTAAAATGGAAACTTGAAATAATATCCAGAGGCTAACAACATATTACCATCCTCCACCTATTCCAATGGTATTCTTTCACCTCTCTTATGAACTTTTATATGTTCTTTTTATGTTTTAGATTTTGTCCTCTTTGCAGGAATAAATATTGATATACAATGTTTGTGTTTATTATTCACACATGACTTCAGTTTATAGTATCTTTTGCTAAACTAAAGTTTAAAATTGCAAAAGATAAATATTTTTGTTCTTATTTTATAACTTCTAGATTTTACATTTTGCATAAGAAATCTTCCTCCTCAACACCAGCCCCAAACTACATGCAGATATATTGAAAGATTTGTTGTAATTTTGATATTGTGTTAATTTAAAAATCTGATATATAGAGAGATAATTAAAATATATTTATTTTTCTACACAGATATCAAGTTGTGCAAGAAATATTTAATAAATCACAGTTTGTTTTCTTATAGAAATTAAATAGCATTATTTATATGCATTTTTAGTATTTAAACTTCTGGATTTTCTTATCTATTCATAAGATAAAGCTACATTTTATTACATTTCCATAAATTCTGACACTATGCATTGGTTTTTCTGGTTTTATATTTTATTTCTCTTTCAATTTCATAATAAGCAGAAATCATTAATAGCATATATAATCAAATGGATATATAAATATATACAAAACCAATATTTGGAGAACTATATTTTCTTTTGCTTAAACATTGTTTTTAATGGAAAAAGAAAAAATGAAGTTTCTGCTCCCAGTATTGGCTTACTATGTTCTTTCAAGCCAATTCTTCTGCCAGTAAAATCTCTAAGAGATGCAGAAACAGCTATACAGAAGCATTAGATAGCAACTAAGTACAGTGAAACAATGGAAGGAAGTTAAAACTTGGAAAACAAGAATTTTCCTGAATAAATTTCTAGTTTTTGTTTTGTTTTATTTTCAATTTTTAAAATGACTTTTTTCTTATGATAGTCCTGAGGTTGTTATGTATGAGTGCATAAACCTTATAAGCTATTATAGGAGCTGAAAACTGAGGAGATAAAGGTGAAATAGAAAAATTTACCCAAAATTCTGAATATAAACTGAGTTTAAATCTCTGGATAAATTAAGAATTTATGACAATTTCCAAGTAACCAAGAAAAAAATAAAGCTAATATAATTGAACTTGTATTTCAGCTGTCAGCTACTTCACAAAAATCAAGACTTTGTAATTTGAGTTCAATCATATATATTTTCAGTTATAAGATACGTTGTAGAAACACATGATTTTATTATATTACTCCAAACAGTGTGTATGCCTCTGTATCTTTCAGAAGACAGAAGTATGCAAACCTTCTGGAAGACCAATGAAATTTTGTGTCTTACTTTAAATAATTAAATACAATTTAATAGTTAAAATAGTATTATTAATTATGTAATTATTTAATGTTGTCATTTGTAGTAACTTTTATCCATGATATTTTCCTTGTCATTATGTTGATTAATTCTACAATGAAAATGAGCTGCCTATTCTTTTCTGTATTTAATCATTATTTAACCATATTATGAATTATTTTGCTTATTAGATTTTCAAAATTTAGACTACTGTGTACTTCATTTTCAAGTTTATAATTCTAATATCAGAATAAATAATATTATTCCTAACATATGCACAAAATAGGTTATTTTCTAGTTTTCCTTAAATTGTTAGAGTGTCAGACAATCTGTTTACTGATGACTAGAGGCAATCTTCTAAAGTTTCTAATTTCAGTTTATATCATTTAATTGCTTTTTACAATAAATAGTTTAGGTTCTTATACAAGGTAAAATTTTTCTATTACTGTTTTTTATAGATCATTATTTAGGAAAGATTTTATTGTCAAATAACATTATAGAATTTATGAACATAAGAATGTGTATCATTTATTCAGTGACAGCTAGGTAGCTAGATTTCTGTTATGTATCTATGCAAGCCAAGTTGTACATTGATGATAAATTCTGCTTGACATTAGTATATTATATCCAATATTATGTTATCTGTGCAGTCTTTATAATATTTAGAAAATTACATTTATTTTAGTTGATTTTCACTGATCTTATTGAGGCACAATTGACATAAAGTAAAATTCACCTATTGTAAGAGCCCTAATAAAGAGATAGCTATGATGGCGGCTAGCTGAGAGCCATAAGAGGTATTTAAGTATTTTCACCTGATATTCATGCATTTATCTAAAAATCTTTCTATGCCCGTGAACACTATGTGACACACCTGTAAGTTTGAGCTGTTAACACGTGTATACTTGTTAAGGCAAAAAGTATATAACCAGGTGAGGTTGGCTAGAGGGGGCTTGGAGTTGGAGAGGTTGTTGGAGCTGGAGAGAGAAGTTAGAAGAAGGAAGAATAAAGAACCTATTCATTTCCAGTCTGCCTCCGAATTCTTTCCTGCGGTACCATTGCTGCAGGTGGCAGCCGCTGCAGGCAGCAACACCCTATTTTAAATATAATGATTTTGGAAATGTTGTATCCCATGATTATAAAAGTCTCAATTTATAATTTTAAATTATAAAACTTTTGTAACATCCTATAAAGTTCCTGTGTACATTTTATAGTAAATTTTTGACTCCTAATTTCTGCTTTGGATGCCACTTAGCTGATTTTTACCATATATAAATATATCTACTTACATAAATATAAAGAGTATCCCAAGATAAGAATCTTGATTTGTTTCCCATAAAATGTTTCTCTTGAAATTCAGACACATTATTGCATGAATCAATAGTTCATATTTATTTATTTGTACCAGGAATTGAACCCTGGGTGATTTATCACTAACCTACAGTCCCAGCTCTTTTTATATTTTATTTTGAAACAGGTTCTTATTAAGTTACTTAGGGCCTCACTAATTTGCTGAGAGGTTGGCTTCAAATTTTTGATCCTCTCCTCAGTCTCCTGAGCCACTGGGATTACAGGCATGTACCACAGCGCCTGGTTCATACTTTCTTTTTAAATGGCTTATTGATGACCCATAATAAGGACAGAACACAACTTATATATTCTTTGACCTGTTGATATGTATTTGGATTAAATATAATTAAGTCAGTATATTTTAGGAAAATATTTTCATCTCTTTTGATAAACATGTAGGTATGTAATTGCTGGGTTATTTATGCAAAAACTATTTTCCAAACTAGTTGTTTCATTGTGTGCTTTGCAATACTGAGAGTTCTAGTTGATTCATAAACAAGAAAACGACTAGTACCATCAGTTTTTTTTAATTTTATCCATTTAATGATTATGAGATGTTAGCTTATTGCTTCTAATTTGCATTTCCATTATGAAAATTTATGTTAACCATTCATTTATTTAGTTATTGGACATTTGTTTATAAGTTATATTCTATTTTTATGGTGTCTATTTTCCATTCATTCTTAGATTTTTATTAATTTATTGATATTTAGTCATGAACATTTTTTTAGATTCTAGACACAGTCTTTAAGTGGATATATGTATAGAGAAAGTCTATTCCTAGGGTTGGTTTGCCTTTTTGCCTTTTGAAGAGCCAGTGGTTAGAAATATTAAGATAATTAAATTTATCACTTATATGTTTATGATTTCTTCTGCTTAAATAATCTTTGTGTGCCCCCTGTGGAGGTATCCTACTATTTTTTTTTTCGAATTTTTAGATTTTTTTGCATTTATGGATTGGGCTACGGTCTATCTAATTTATTTTTGTGTATCAGGTGAAGAATGATCCCAATCCCAAGGGAATGCTTAAGGGCACTAGACCACTTAGCCACATCCCCAGCCCTGTTTTGTATTTTATTTAAAGACAGGGTCTCACTGAGTTGCTTAGTGCCTTGCTTTTGCTGAGTTTGCTTTGAACTTGTGATCCTCCTGCCTGAGCCTCCCAAGTCACTGGGATTATAGGTGTGCATGATCACACCCAGCCAAAAGTATATATATTTTTTAAATTCTCATATGGCTATACAGTTGCTTGCTTAAACTTTTTTGTTATAACAGAATTAACTTACTAGTTAATTTCTGATAAAATCCAAGGACTCATGATTAGAATTTTTTCTCACATTTTATTAATTCATTATTAATAAAATAATATGCTATTCATCTGCTAAAATGTTGAGTAAATTTTAATTAACATCTCTGGAAATTTATGTGGAAATCAGAAATTTATACATTTTGTATTTATATACTCTCTGACAAACTGCATTTCATACATTTCACAGGAGGCTTCCTCAGTAATATTTAGAAGCTCAACAGATTTGCAGAGCTTTTGGATCTCTCAGTAGAGTTGACAGCACTTGCAGCAATACTGACTGTTCACATGCTTTTTGAATACACTACAGGCAAAAGACTGTACACTGATTACCAAGTGTTCATTTTAATACTAACCTTGTGCTTCTTTAAATATCTCCCATCTTTAGAAGTAAAAGGATCTTAAAAAGTCATTTGTGTTTTTAAATAACACTGGATGGATAAAAGTTTTCTGTAAAAGGTTAAAGGAACCCACAACTCTTCAAATAGAGAAAACACAGATGATCTCTTTTGGTAATTGTTAAAGGTCATGTTTTAATCTAGTGCCTTAGACTGATAATAGGGAGCAGCCAAAAGACTGTAGTTGAAGGTCATAATATCACACTGAACTCAAAGTATATTACAACAAAATCAATTAAATGTGATTTTTTTTCTTCTGAAATTACTGGGCTTACTACAAAAGCCCCATATTTGATGAATTATTTTTGGGAAGACATGTAGCTGAATCTTTTGTGACAATTACAACAAAGACCTTAAATAAATTAGATGGATTATAATATGATTCAATAATTTTTATATGTGTAATATTTCCTGTGGCTCTTATGGCATCAAAAGTAATTTCTTTCCATATATTTTGACTTCCAAATAATATCTTAACCAGATTTCTTAATTTTCAAATTTATGTATTAAAATATTTTTCTGTATTTGTTTACTGCTGAAAGAAATATCAGATTACTTGTCATGACAAAAAATGCACAAAGTGCAAATGAAAGTGAGATAGGGACTTAGGATAAAGAGAGAAATACCGAATTTTATGGGAACTGCCCAGAAGCCATTGAAATGCAGAAAGCATAGTTGTAAATCTTGAGCAAGGAGCCCTTTCCCATGTCCTTGTAAAATGAGGGAAATAAGCAAGTGATGGGAAAACTGGTGAGAAATCCTACAGGTCCACCTCCAGTTGGGCCCCTGATACATCCCCTCTAAAAATATACTCCCAGCCCAAGTCAGGGCTTCTTACTCTCCAGATGTCCCCATTCTCCCTTGAATGTGTATCTGCCTTTCTAAATAAACCCGTCTGTGCCTTCCTCTGGCTCCTCCTGAAATTCTTTTCCATAAGATATGCAAAGAACCCCCCGCCCCCCAGGGTACTGAGTTGAGTTTCCCCTTTCCTCTGGGAACTCCTAGGACTCTTCTCTGGAGATATCTTTTCCTCCATGACCAAAGCAATTCCATACTTATTTTCTGTGACATTGTTCATTATCTTTCTCTTACCACATCTTTAATTCTGTATCACACTAAACCTAAAAACAAAGAATTATGTTAAATTTGTAGCACTTCAGGCCACCAAAATAAATTTCAATTTTATTTTTTATGATTCATGTAAAGATTGTAATTAGAAAACTAATAATTATATGTATATTGCCTAAGATTATTGATAATCAGTTGCAATCCCAGCTATGAAAGTTTCAATAGTCTCACTGGCTTATAATTCTTTTTTTATAATAAACCCTGTGAGACAGGAATTTTTATGACAAGTTTTAAAGATGTCACACTGGAGCTAAATTGTCAAAGTTTACCATATAAATTAGAAATATGTAAGAACTAATACCTGCCTTGCCCTTTTGCACTCTATTACTTAAATGATTCACTCCAAACTTGCTTCAGAGGCTCAGACAGTGCTCTGAAAACATAGGTCAACAAACACTTGCAGAATGGCTAGAAAGAGATGAATTTTAAATTAAACGCAGGGAAAAAAGGACATAAAGAGATTGTATTCTTATAACCTTAACAAAAAAAAAAAAAAAAGTGGGTAATGCAAATAAATAAAATAAATGACTTCACAATTCTCCTAGTCTCAGCTTAAAAAAATATTAAAATCAGCTCTTCAGAAATGTAATGATTAGTAAGGAAAATCTTGTTTGGGGAAGATTTTCCTCTATGTTATTGCTAATATGTAGAAATTCAAGTCTTAGTTTCTTAATTATGGGATAACATAGGATTGCCCATCATTTCTGGGGTCAAGGAGAGAAAAGAAACTAGTATTTTTTGTTATGTGTTAGAAACTAGTGTAGGTACTTACAAAGCTAACTTTTTTTTTTTTTCAATGTGTGTTTCATAGACTGCTTTTTTTTAGTTGTAGATGAACACAGTACCTTTATTTATTTATATTTGGTGCTGAGGATGAACCCAGTGACTCACATGTGCAAGGCAAGAGTTCTATCACTGAGCCACAACCCAGCTTCCACAGACTTTTATAAATTATAATATGTCCTCCTCATAAAATCCATGGTCAGGGGAAATTAAAATAATAATCAATATGTCACAGCTCACACAGCTAATAAGCATACAAATTTTTATCCAACCAGTTGTTTTCGATGAACTTTTTGTTGTTAAGGTTGAAAGGATAATATACCAAAAACTTATAGCAGGCAGGGAGCAAATTGTCAGAATAAAAGCTGGTCTCTGCAATTGTGTGCTGATGTTTTCCATCTCTACCAAAGTCTCCATCTGTACTGTCCCATTGCCATAACCTGCATGTAGAAAACACCTGTGTGTGGAAATTCGGAGGCTTGAAAATTATTTGGAACAGAAGTTGTTTGGACCTAATTACATACTGGTAAAAATGTGTAACTTTTTCACATTAATAAATGTTATTTTAGAACAGTATTAGCCTTATAGGAAAATCAAGCAGATAGTACAGAGATTTCTTATATATAACTTCTTTCCCCCATTTTAAATATTTTGCATTGCAATAGTACATCTGTTAAAATCAATGTGCCAATATTGATACTTTTATCATTAACTGAAGTCCATAGTTTACATTAGACTTTATTCTTTGTTGTACAAGCCTTTTAGCTTTGACAAACACAATTTAATGTATCTACCACTAAAATATCACATAGAATAGTTTTACTGCCCTAAAATTCTTTGTATTCTACTATCCATTGCTTTCTTTTCCCAAACTTCTTATTTGTTCATTCATTTATATGTTGGTTAAATATAGGTTTTAGGGTAATTGTTTTCTCCTGTTCTATATTTCAGTATATTCTATTGTCCTTTTATTTCCATGTAATGATTAGTAAATCATTGATCTTTTTACTGGTTCCTATATATTATTTTTCATTTTTCAAAAGTCTTTTGGATACTATCTCACACTATATTGCCTCTTGAGATTGATTTATTTCAACTAGCAATATGCATTTTGGGTTTCTACATGTCTTTTCATGTCCTGATTGTTCATTTATTTTAATCAATTAAAACTATACTATTGTATGAGTATACCATTATTTATTCATTCATCTATTGAAGGATGTCTGGATGACTACAGTTAGAAGAAATTATACATAAAGTTATTATAAAATATATATATAATTTCATAAAATATATGCATATAGAGTATATCTGAATATATAAAATTTATATCTATAATTATAATTACAATTTATAATATATGTATAATTTAACATGCTATTTGATTCTTAGAGAGGAGAGTAAAAATGGTATAGAAATATTTCTGAACAAAGAATGATAGATATTTCTATTAATTTGATGACAAACATCAACTTACAGAGCCAGAAAGCTCAGTTAACTCCAAACACACTGAGAAATAAAATAAGAAAATCACATCTGTGAATAGCAGCCAAATTACTGAATCCAAAGGTGAGAAAGAAAGAGAGAAGGGACTTCTAAAGTAGCCAAAGCAAAATCAGCATTACATAAATGGGAACAGTGATGGGACAGATGACTGAATCTTCATCAGGGACACGGAAATAAAATGACAATAGAATATACTGAAAAACAGAACAGGAAAAAACAATTACCCTAAAACCTACATTTAACCAACATGTAAATAAATGAACAAATAACAAACCAGATAGAAATTCTGATATTTTTAGAGAGTAATAACAACTTGAAATATTTATTATTACAATGCAAAGAAATGTTCAAGAATTTTCTTTAGGTTGAACAGAGTAGAAAGCAAATTGAAACTCAGTGGGAAAACCAACATAATTATAAATATTTTGTTAAATATAAATCTCTTATTATTTTCTTCCTAAATTCTTTAAAAGCAGAAACCTACTTAAAGTTAAAACTACATTGTGAGTTTAGTTTAATATGCAGATGTAATATATGGAAGTAAGGGTTCAAGATTTGTTCTAAATGGGTTAAACTATTCCCAGTATCTTATAACCGTGCTTTCCAAGCACAGTAATATCAATCTAAGTAGTAGACTTAAAGCATGTGATCACTTCAGCATCCATCACAAACAAAAAACTCTAAAACAAAACATAAAATTAAAAACAAAAACAAAAATGAATAAGTGTTTAAAAAGTCAAGCAATAAACCAATTACTAAATTTTTGTTATTTTTTCCAAAAATATATGAATATACAAAAGCACACAGTTTTGTTTACCTTTCTGATTTCTTTTAAATTTGGTCTTCTAATACCAACCACTCTTTATGATGATTTAAGAAATCTGTGATGTTATCAAGTTTAACTATGTTTCTGAGCTTTGCTATTTTTGTTTAGACCCCAGTTTAGAACAGATTTATTTGAAATGATTTTCTATGAGTATGTGCATTTTAGAGGAATAATGTAAGTATGTACCCATACCAATATAATAATATAAAAATATAATCAAATAAATTATTCTTAAATATTATAAGGAATTTACATTCTTAGTATTTCTTTAAATTTTTAATTTTATAGTGCATTTTCCTTGCTGTCTTCTCTTATTTTTGATGAGATAAATTACAGAAAAATACCTTCTTTCACACAAAAACAAGATTCCATAAATTTTTACACTTTAGTTTCTGATACTCAAATACCTTACACATAAAATATTTTCCTCAAAGGATTATAAGTAATATATTTCAATGTCAGTTTTTATAAAAATATGAACCAGTATATTTCAATTTATATCATAAATCTTAAATTAACTGATGTTTTTATTTCATTAGATGTAAACATAATAAGTATAATAATTCTGATGTCATGTTTTTAAAAAGTAAGATTATATTGGCATAAATTTAATATAGTTTTGAATGCAGAACATGTAGAATCATTATGAATTATACCATCATTAATTGAATACTCTTCTGTGCCTGATAGTCTTATTTCTTAGTTTTACTAATATTTTACAGTGCAGGTACTATTATTATCTCAATTCTACTTTCAGCTCATTGTAGATACCCTGTTTTATTTGTATCAATTATGAAAATAATGTAGCTTTTCCTATCTACCTTGCTAACTCATTCCTTTATTCACCTCTTCAGTTTACTAAATTGTTTACTCTCAACTCACACAACACATCAACACTCTGTTCTATAGTTTAAAATTCTTTCATACTTTGGCATGTATCAGATTCCATCAACCAAGTATTTCAAGATTGTGTAGCCAGTTCCAGAAAGTCTTCTATCTAATTCTAATGTCTTAGTTTATCAAAATTTAAGAAAAATCTTTTGCACATGAGATTTTTGGTTGGCCAAACAAAGGTCCCCCTAAAAATGCTCACATCCTAACACCACAAACCTGTGGATGTGCTACCTTCCATGGTAAAGGGACTTTGCAGATGTAAGGTAAGAATACTGAGACTTGGATTTTATTCTGAATTATCTAGGTGATACTACTAGAGTCACAAAAATCTTTGTAAGAGGAAGCCAAGTACTTGAGAGTCAATAATAGGAGATATGATAAGGGAAACAAGAGGTTGGAGTGATATAAGGAAGGTGCACACTCTAGGAAATGCAGGCTATCAGTGGAAGATTAACAGAAGCAATGAAATTGCTTCTTCTCTGAATGTAATTCTGTTGACAACTTCATTTCACTCTTCCTATCTAGATTACCATTTTCATGTAGTAGTCTGAACTCTGCAAATATGCCATATCAAATTTGCCCAAAAAGAAATCCATAGATTAATTTATGCAAACCAGTATAAATATGTTTCAGAACACCAATAGCAATTAATTCCAAATGTATACCTGACAAACTATTTTAAATACAGCCATGGGTGTCAACTCAGTAATTTAAAAATACTCTTTTCTTGCTTAAAAACTAATAAGCATCAATGTTTATTATTAAACTGTTATTAAACCACAATATTTGAACATAAAAATAAGTAAGGTTATTTTAAAATAAAAGCAATATTAATATGATCAAGATCTTTGGACATATATATTCACATGCACACATACACACACACACACATATATATATACACACACACAAACATACATATGTACACAATACTATTTTAATTTATTGAAAATAATGAGTGCTCTCACCAAAAAGGGTCAAGTCAGCTGTCTCCACCATTACTTTCTTTAATTGCTATATTCCTGCCCATTTCTCTTTTCTAGTCTAAAAAAATATATAGAAATTCTTCACTTGCTACACCTAAAGGGACTACAAGTTTTCTATCATTAAGATTTTATAGTCATTTAAATTTCCACCATTGATTTGAGGTTCAATATGTGTACTTCCACACTTTCCCAATCATTCCCAAAGAAACTTTAAATTCAATGAAATACATTTGAATGCATTTGTGATATTCTATGTAAATATAAATCGATAATACTGCATTGTTCTTAATACATGCTATTTTTGGCATAACTTACCTTCAATATAATTGTAACATTTAGTAACATATAATAAAGCTTCTAGTTTCTATTACCATACTCCCTGCAACTACCCACAAAACAAGTGCAGGTTATTTCAGCCAACCAACAAAAAACTCCACCCCCCTAAATAATCCCAATTCTATTCCTACAACAGATACTCTATATAAAACTAAAGTGAAATGTTTTTTTTTTTTTTTTGTAATCAATATACGGTTTTCACCTTACTATAATTGGTATATAAATATGGAAGGATATGTTTGTTCAGTATCTCTCTCCTTTCTTAAGGGTACTCTCTCTCCCTAAAAGTGTAAGTTGATTTGAAAAAATACCCAAATTTTCAAGAGTGATAAGTTAGTTTCTATTCTTTTGTTGTGCAGAACATTAATGGATATTGAAGGTACTATTGTTTTCAGAATGAGCTTGCTCAAAATGGTGACAATGACAATCTTAAGAGTGCTTATATATAGTGGCTAAAGTCCCAGAAAGATTTTTTTTTTTTTTTTTTTTTTTTTTTTTTTGTCTATTCTGTTGCAACCAATTCAAATAATCTGCACAGGGATACAACAATATGTTCCCAATATTTTAAACAATTGTTATTCTTTACTAACCTTCAAAAGTCTCCAAGTGTTCTAACAGAAGTCATTAATAAATTGTCATATACTTGTGACTAGAGACAAAAAGCCTGCAGCATATTATAAAAATGCTCACTCAATAATACACATAACATTATGAAAAATTGAAACATGCCTAACCTTACCATTGCAAATGTGGCCTAGAATGAAAATACTTACCTGGCTAAATAATTTGAAAACACAATCATAACTTTGAAACTCTTGCAATAAAATGCAAAGTTATGTGCTAAAGACATAAACATTGAGAATATAAGAGTAAGATGAATAAGATTTTAGAGGTCACAGAGAATAGGAGATGAGCTTCATCCTTGAAGATATTCTCTGCCAGTTGTTAGTTGTGTAATCTTGGTCATATTATTTAAATTCACTCTGCCTTAATTTCCACATCATTAAAATCAGAATAACGCCAGTACTTTTTCATATGGTTATTATGAGGATCGACCTAGTTTACAGTTTTACAGACTTTTGAGCATGGACTGGCACATAGCATAGGCTATGTAAGCATTAGTTACTACTTTAAAAAATTAAAAATAAAGCACCATTTTATCAAATGCCCAATTCCATAGATAATTCCATTTGCCCTTTGTAGTCTTAGAAAAAATGCTTTCAGACTAAATTAGAGAGTTAATTAGTAGCTATGAGTAATTAAAGTGCTCTTTAAGCTCCGAGGAAAAACAGGAGAGGAGAGATCCAGGTTGAGGCAGCTGGTACATGGAGAATTATGTTATTTTAGACAACAATAAAAGGTGAAATAGCAGTAGCTTTCTTTCCACCAGGAACACACTGGGAATTCATCAACTCTACAAGTCCTGTTAAAATTAAATTAATGTCATAATTATATCTTTGAAAACAACTGCCATTTAAAATCATGGCGCATAGTCCTCTGGACAAATTGTACTACTCGGGCATCCAGTAGCTATTAGACATCTTCTTTATGAATTTTTTCAAATATTTAACTATTACATACAACCAACAATACAGGTTGATGAGTACATGAATTTTTATGCAGAATTCAAAAGTTTTAAAATACCAAATATGTTGTTCCTGTGAGAGATGACTTTCAATGGACTCAAGCATTTATTATAAACTCATGTTGAAAGATGAAATAGGGAAGTAATTTTAGGGGAGCAATGCTCTTTATAACCACTTAGAACATGAAAAGATAACTCTGCATAATGGTAATTTTGGAGGGAAAGGCGATTTTTAAGCAATTCTTGGTGAAATGAACATAGATATATGCACTGATTATACTGGCTTACATACTGAATTTTTTCTCTTGTTTGATTTGTGGACCATTAAGATACAGATATTGTCATAGGACCACTGTTCAGGAGATAATTTGTGATTTTATTTAATTGCCTTAGGTTTTCTTCCTACATGCAAATAATATAAGCTCTGAACAGTGATTAGTGCAGAGATCACTAAATAAGTAGCAAAGAGATCAGAGTACTAATCCAAGCTGTGCCATAACCAGCAGTGTGATTTCAAGCAAATTATTTCAAATGTAAAAGTTACAATGAGTTGAATATCTCCTGGTGTTATGACTTAATATTTTTGATGAATTAGCAATGCTGTTTTATTGCAATGGATAAAGACCAGTGACTTTAAATACAGTATTCAAAACTACTTAAACCATCAGGGAAATGCAAATAAAAACTACACGGAGACTCCATTTCACACCAATCAGAATGGTTGCTATGCATGAAACAAAAAGTAAATGCTGGTAAGGATGTGAAAAAACAGAAGCTTTCATACACTGTTGTAAGGAATGTAAATTAGTACAGCCATTATAAAGAACAGTGTGGAGGTTCTTCAAAACACTGAACAAAACTGCCATGTGACCTGACTATCCCACTACTTAGTATATATCTGAGGGAAATGAAGTCATTGATCAAAAGAGATACCTTTATAATCTATCTTCATTGCAGCATTGTTGACTATAACCTAGTTATGAAGTCAACCTAGCTATGAAGTCAACCTAGCTGTCAACAGACGGATGGAAAAGGAAAATGTAGTATATATAGTACACAGTAGAATATTATTCAGACATGAAGAAAACTGAAATGATATTTGTAGGAAAATGAAAAAAATTGAATGTCATCATGTTAAGTGACATAAAGCTAGACAGAGAAAGACAAGTATTGCATTTTTTTCTTTCATATATGGAAATTAAAAAATTACCTCAATGCAGAATAGAAACTGTTAGGGAAAGGGAAGGGGCCCTTGTAGAGAGGAGAGAAAGGAAAAGGAAATAGGTGGTAATAGGGAGAGTAGATATGATTTAAAAATGCATATGTATGTATGAAAATGTCACAGTGAAACTTGTTAATTCATATAATTAATACAAGTAAATATCTGTAATAAAAGCCCAAAAGGAAGAAAATCGGTTCATGTACTCGATGTACACTGAATGCCTGTATGGAAATACAACACCAAACTCCAGGAATATATGCAAATAATATGTTAATAAAGAAATAATTATCTAAATTTATCTTAAAAGGCTTTAAAAATTACAAGATTAGCCAAAGTCTACATACTTTAGTTATCAGACAAATAAATCAATTCTGGAAATGCATAGACACAAATTGGAAGCCCTGACTTTCAGTCATGTGTCGTTTTTCAAGATTCTTACTATATCTTCCCATGCTAAACATCACTCTTCCTTACCATCATGTGCTTTCATGACAATCTTAAATGATTTCACAGGATTTTGTCATTGAGCAAGTAGAGTAAAAAACATGTTTATTTGAAAATTTAAGGTAGCATGCTCTTTGAATTCATACTGATGTTCCTGTATGTATTCCAGATGGAAATGTTTCCATTTATTCTGTTCCAGTATTCTGTATCTTCAGTTTTTTTTTTTGTTTCCTATCAATGATGGAATACAAGGTATCTGCCCTCCCTACTGTGTTGATCAGTGTATGTATCCCATTAAAGAAAAACATTATCTATATTGCTAAAATAACAAGCCATCAAAACACAGTGATTTTAAGAAAGTATTACGTGTAATGAAACTGTAAATGGAAAGAGTAGTGATGATTTGGGCCATGGCTGGTAGAACTCAGCTAGGCTTGTTGATATATTTGAGGTTGATTGGCAGTATGCTGTGGCTGGCCACTCTAGAATGGCTTTATTCCATGTATCTCTTACATTCCTACTGTATTTCTGCTGTATCTTCATGTTTGTGAATTCAAGAAGAATTAAGCCCAGTTATGCAATGGGAACAACCCATGCACATACTTTTCAAGCCTTGCTTGTTGCTAATATCTGGCTAGACAAAGCTAGTCACAAGAAAGATCCTGTAGTCAGAGCAGAGGGGCACTATAGAGTGTTAGAGCACATGAAGCCATTAATTAACACCACTAATGACACACAGTAAAATTTATCTTGAAATTATTTTGCATTATGGGAATTTTCTAGGAAATACATTCCTTTGTTGGAAAACATACATTATTAAATTTATATAAGCTTTTTTTCTTCTTCTTCTTCTTCTTCTTCTTCTTCTTCTTCTTCTTCTTCTTCTTCTTCTTCTTCTTCTTCTTCTTTTTCTAGCAAATGTACAGCTTTGGTTTTTTTTGGAAATGTCTGACGAATGTCTTAGATTGGAAAAGATTCCAAAGAGGTGATGCATGTCAACCGTTTTATTTATTTATTTATTTAATTTGAAGTTGTTGTATTTATAACAATAGCATGCATTACAATTCATAATACGTATATAGAGCATCTTTTTACATAACACTATTTGTGTACAAAGTATATTCATACAATTCATGTCTTCAATCATGCATTTAGGATACCGATATACATTTCATTCTACCATCTTCTTTTTTTTTTCCCTTCATACTCCCTTGCTCCCTCCCTTCCCCTCTCTCCCCATTGACCTTTCTAGTGTTCCTCTAATCCTCCTATGTTCCCTGACCCAACTCCACTGTGAATCAGCCTACTTATATCAGAGAAAACATTCGGCAGTTGGATTTTTGAGATTAGCTAACTTCACTTACAATTATATTCTCCAACTTCTTCCATATACCTGAAAATGCCATGATTTTATTCTCTTTAATTGCTGATTAATATTCCATTGTGTATATATACGACATTTTCTTTATCTACTCATCTACTGAGGGGACATCTAGGTTGGTTTCACAACCTAGCTATTGTGAATCGTGCTGCTATAAACATTGATATGGCTGTGTCCCTGTAGTATGCTGCTTTTAAGTCCTTTGGGAATAGACCCAGGAGTGGCATGGCTGGGTCATAAGGTGGATCCATTCCCAGTTTTCCAAGGAATCTCCATACTGCTCTCCATAATTCTTGCACCATTTTGCAGTCCCACCAGCAATGTATGAGTGTGCCTTTTTCCCAACATACATGGCACAGTCATCACACCCGGAACATGCCCAATGGGAAGCTTGGGTGCAGCCTGCCTAACATAACAAGTTTTCTCTTGCTGAGTGGGTTACAACATGCTTCAGATGTAGCATATTACCCATCCCATGCGTGAGAAGATTCTAACACTAGAAAACCTAGAATGAAGCATCTCCAATTTAAATACCTTAGGTAGGAGAAAGATTTTACTTTTTTGTCTCTACATTTAATCTATTTTTTTGTTATTGCTATTGCTATTTTATTGTATTTTATGCTTTAACTAGATCTTTTCTTCCTATATTCTTATTTACTCATTTTTCCCTTTTATTAAAAAAAATTTCCTTTCTTAAAAATTTTCTTGTAATTTTAAAATCAATTTTACTTTTATTAATGTTTAACTTCTTAGTATAGTCTATATTTTTTTACCATTATTTTCTAATTAGTTTTGTGGTTGTCAGTCATATATGCTTATTACTGCACTTTAATATCTAGTTTGCTTTTATGTCATTATTACTGTGCTTTGTGTTCTTCTGAGCAGTGCTGGGGATGGCCTCTGGCATTTCACGCACATTTGGTGACCACTTAGCTTTACCTCCAGCCAATTTGAAAGAAATTGAAATTTACTCCAGTATAACATGGCTGAACTTAAATCTCGCTGCATATTTCAGTTTAAGAAGAGAGGAGATTAAAGGCTCCAGGTAATGATATGGTCCAAAGCAGGCATAGCTGGGGGCCTGAATTCCCACTTCTAGATATTTAGCCCTATGGCAATAGCAGAGAAAAACATTGCTATTGTAGACAGTGAATTTACAAGGGAACTTAGCATAGGTTGCTTCCATATCCTTTCAGATAACACATTACTGACAAGACTGGAGGAATAGCTACAGAGGGCATACCCCACCTATTTCACTCTACTACATAACTCTGTGAACTACCAGAAGGTCCTCACTCTTGAGAGGCCTACAGAGAAAGTGGGTCCTTTGGGCTGTAACACAGTATTCACTGTGGCAAAAACTACTAATCATAGCCCAAGAACTCACAGACAAACTACATTGAAAAGACTTAGGATTAAATGCAGCCCTACACAACACATTGATACCCCAGTTCACAACATTAAGAGATGGCTGCTGAGAAGTCCCTCACATGTAAGTGGAAGAGACACTCATTTTTTTAAATTATAATTTGTTGTATATGACAGCAGAATGCATTACAATTCATATTATATAGAGAGAGCACAACTTTTCATATCCCTGGTTGTACACAAAGTAAAGTCACACCATTCATTGTGTCTTTATACATGTACTTAGGGTAATGATGTCCATCTCATTCTACCATGTTTTTTACCACCATGGCCCCTGCCTTCCCCTCCCTCTTCTTTGCCCTATCTAGAATTCATCTAATCCTACCATGCTCCCTCCCCCTACCCCATTATGAATCAGCATCCTTATATTAGAGAAAACATTTGGCATTTTTTTTTTTTTGGGGGGGGGGGTTGGCTAACTTCACATAGCATCATTTTCTCCAACTCCATCCATTTACCTCCAAATGCCATGATTTTATTCTCTTTTAATTCTGAATAGTATTCCATTATGTATATATACCACATTTTCTTTATCCATTCAACTTGTGAGCATCTAGATTGGTTCCACTGTTTAGCTATTATGAATTGTGCTGCTATAAACATTGATGGGACTGTGTCCCTGTAGTTTGCTGTTTTAAGTCCTTTGGATATAGACTGAGGAGTGGAATAGCTGAGTCAAATGGTGATTCCATTCCCAGTTTTCCAATGAATCTCCATACTGCTTTCCATATTGGCTGGAATTTGCAGTCCCACCAGCGGTGTCTGAGTATGCATTTTTCTGCATGTCCATGCCAACACTTATTGTTGTTTGTATTCTTAATAGCTGCCATTCTGACAGGAATGGGATAAAATTTTAGAGAAGTTTTGATTTGCATTTCTATAATTACTAGATATGTTGAACATTTTTTCATATATTTGTTGATTGATTATATATCATCTTCTGAGAAGTGTCTGTTGAGTCCAGTCCCTTGGCCCATTTATTGATTGGGTTATTTGTTTCTTTGGTGATAAGATTTCTGAGTGCTTTTTATATCCTAGAGATTAGTGCTCTTTCTGATATGCATGTGGTAAAAATTTGCTCCCAAAATATAGGCTCTCTATTCACCTCACTGATTGTTTCTAAATCTCATTGTAAAAGCACAAGAAATGTGTGTGGGGGGGTGGGGGTTGGAGGGAGGCAAAATTAATTCTCCAAAAGTTCACAACTTTTTAGTAACTGAATCTAAAGATAATAATGGGGATGAAATGCCAGAGAAAAGAATTGAAAAGACTGAATTTTAAAATGATCAATGATTTTAAATATGATACAAATAAACAACTGAAAGAATTAAGAAGTCAAAGCAGGGTATAAAGGAGCAGTTCAATAAAAAAAAGATTCTGAGAAAAAATAAAAATGTTGAACATGAAAAGCTCAATAACTCAAATACCATTCTTAGGCTTACTAAAGAGTATGCCAAATGAAAGAAAGAAATTAGCACTTGAAGATAAGGTTAATAAATTATCACATTTTTTGGTAATAAAGAAAAATAAGAAAGAGTTAACAGAACATATAAAATCTATTGGATATCATTAAAGACCAAACATACATACAATTTGAATAGAGGATGAAGAAAAGATAAAGCAAAAGGCATAGAAGTCCTATTCAGTGAAATAATAGCAGAAAATTTCCTAAACTTTAGGGAGAGATATGGACATCCAGGTAAAAGAGGCACTTAGAACCCAAAATAAATATGACCCCCCCAAAATTATTTCTCCACGACATATTATAGTAAAACTGTTAAAAGTGCAGAACAAAGAATGAATATTAAAAGCTACAGGAGGAAGAGTGCCTAATCGCATATAAAGGCAGACCCATCAGAATATTAGATTTCTCAGCAGAAGCTAACAGCTAGGAAAAATATACAGAGAATTCAAGTGAAAGGATAGAAAATGATATTCCTAGAACATGGAATTGAGAAGCAATGAGAAGCAATCAAAAATAACTATATTCATATCTGTCAAAACAAACTTCAAAATCAGAAGAGACAAAGAAGATCACTTTACATGGATAATGAGAACAATCTGCTACAAACATTGATGTGGCTGTGTCACTGTAGTATGCTGATTTGAAGTCCTTTGGTAATATGCCATAATGTGGGATAACTGGGTCAAATGGTAGAGAACAATCCATTCATAAGATACAACTATCATATATGTACCAAACATCAGTACACTCAATTTTATAACACAAACTACTAGATATAAAGGAAGAGCTAAGACCTCAAAATAATAATAATGATTGAAGAAGGATTATACCTCAACATAATAAAGGCTATATATGATAAACACATAGCCAACATCATACTGAATTGGTAAAAATTGAAATAATTTCTTCTAAAATAAGGAACAAGATGGGCTTCAGTTCTTACTGTTGTTCAAATTTGCACTTGAAAATTTGAGCTGAGCAATCAGGTAAGAGAAAGAAACAAATGGGATATAAATAGGAAAGTCATAAATTACTACTCTATGCTGATGATGTTATTCAATACTTAGTAAACTCTAAAGACCTCACCCAAAAACTTACAGCTAATAAACAAATTGCAAAGCAAGAGGACATAAAATAAACATGCAAATATCAGTAACTTTTCTGTACACCAAAAATAAACTTGTTAAGAAAGAAATGAGGAAAACAATGTCATTCACAACAGCCTAAAAAATTAAATACCTAGGACTAAACTTAATTGAGAAAGTGAAAGATTTCTATAATTGAAATTTTAAAACACTGAAGAAAGAAATTGTAAGACAGCAGAAGACAGAAAGATTTTCTGTTTAGAGATTTGGAGAATTATGTTTTAAATTGCCATAATTGTGACAATGATCTCCAGATTCAAAGCAAACCCCATCAAAATATCAAATTAAGAAAAGATAATCAGAATATACAATAGGAACTTTTATGGAAGGGGAAAGGGACCAGTCAGAGAGGGAAGAGAGGTGAGAGAAAGAGAGGATGCAGTAGAGAGAGTTGATGTGATTAAAGTGTGATGTATACTTATACAGAAATGATACACTAAACCCCATTAACCTCTATGCTAATATTCATTAATATCTATAACACAAAAGAAAATAAAATCCAAATTCACCTGTGTGAAAGTAAGGCAGTTAGGTAGCTCAGCTGGTATCTAGGTAACTATATGTTATACTCTTTGGACATAAAGGTAAAACTGTATAACCTCAAGAGAAAGACACCTGTTCTGCTTTTTACTAAGGTCTTTACCACTTCAGTTTGCTTCTTATAGTGAATGCTGTCGTTTATTATCTCCTCTCTGCATAATTGTACTAGCAAAAGTTCAACGTATTCACATGTCTTATCAAAAGTTAGAAAACAAGTGACATACCATAGGGTTGACATCTCATATAGAATTGAGAGGAATTTTTTTCTAGGAAAATTCCCATTTTTTAATAATTTTTAATGTGTACAACTCATAGTGCATGAATTTAGCATCTTTTTACATACAACTGTTTGTATACAAAGTATATTCGTACAATTCAGGTCTTCAATCATGCATTTAGGAAAATGAAATCCGTCTCATTCAACCACCTTTTCTTTTTTTTTTTTTTTTCCTTTTCTACCCCTCTCTCCCCCCTTGCTCCCCCCCTTACCCTTCCTTCCCTTTGACCATTCTAGTGTTCCTCTAGTCCTCCTATGTACCCCCCACCATCCAACAATACTATGAACTAGCCTCCTTATATCAGAGAAAACATTTGGTACTTGGATTTTTGAGACTAACTTCACTTAGCATTATGTCTTCCAACTTCATCCATTTACCTGCAAATGCCATTAATTTATTTTCTTTTATTGCTGAGTAAAATTCCATTGTGCGTATATACCACATTTTCTTAATCCACTCATTTACTGAGGGACATCTAGGTTGGTTCCACAACCTAGCTATTGTGAATTGAGCAGCTACAAACATTGAGATAGCTGTGTCACTGTAATATGCTGTTTTTAAGTCCTTTGGGAATAGACCCAGGAGCGGGATGGCTGGGTCATAGGGTGGCTCCATTCCCAGTTTTCCAAGAAATCTCCATACTGTTTTCCATAATGGTTGCACCATTTTGCAGTCCCACCAGCAATGTATGAGTGTGCCTTTTTCCCCACATCCTCTCCAACATTTATTGTTGCTTGTGTTCTTGACAGCTGCCATTCTGACTGGAGTGAAGTGAAATCTAAGAGTAGTTTTGATTTGCATTTCTCTAATTGCCAGTGATGTTGAACATTTTTTTATGTATTTGTTAATTAATCGTGTATCTTCTTCTGAGAGGTGTCTTCTCAATTCCTTAGCCCATTTATTGATTGGGTTATTTGTTTTTTTGGTGTAAAGTTTTTTGAGCTCTTTATATATTCTAGAAATTAGTGCTCTGTCTGATGTGCATGTACTAAATATTTGTTCCCAATTAGTTGGCTCTCTATTCACCTCACTGATTGTTTCTTTTGCTGAGAAGAAGCTTTTTAGTTCAAATCTATCCCATTCATTGATTCTTGGTAATAATTCTTGCACTACAGGATTCTTATTAAGAAACTTGGGGCCTAATCCGACATGTTGGAAATTGGAGCTTACTTTTACTTCTATTAGGCGTACTGTCTCTGGTCTAATTCCTAGGTCCTTGATCCACTTTGAATTGAGTTTTGTGCATGGTGAGAGATAAGGATTTAATTTCAATTTGGTGCATATGGATTTCCAGTTTTCCCAGCACCATTTGTTGAAGAGGCTATCCTTTCTCCACTGTACATTTTTGGCACCTTTGTCTAATATAAGATAGCTGAAATTATATGTACTGGTTACTGTGTTCTCAATTCTGTACCATTGGTCCACCAGTCTGTTTTGGTGCCAATACCATGCTGTTTTTGTTACTATTGCTCTATAGTATAATTTAAGGTCCTGTATGGTGATGCCTCCTGCTTCACTTTTCTTGCTCAGGATTGCTTTGGCTATTCTGGGTCTCTCATTTTTCCAGATGAATTTCATGATTGCTATTTCTATTTCTTTGAAGAATGACGTTGGGATTTTGATTGGAATTGCATTAAATCTGTATAATGCTTTTGGTAGTATGGACATTTTGACAATATTAATTCTACCTATCCAAGAGCAAGGTAGGTCTTTCCATCTTCTGAGTTCATCTATGATTTCTTTCTTTAGTGTTCTATAATTTTTGTTATAGAGGTCTTTCACCTCTTTTGTTAAGTTGATTCCCAGGTATTTTATTTTTTTTTTTTTTGATGCTATTGTAAATGGGGTAGTTTTCATCATTTCCCTTTCAGAGTCTTTGTTGCTGATGTACAAAAATGCCTTTGACTTATGTGTGTTGATTTTGTATCCTTCAACTTTGCCAAATTCATTTACTTGTTGTAAAAGTTTTCTGGTAGAGTTTTTTGGGTCTTCTAGAAGATTATCATGTCATCAGCAAATAGTGCTAATTTCAGCTTTTCTTTTCCTATCTGGATCCCTTTAATTTCTTTTGTCTGTCTAATTGCTCTGGCCAGAGTTTCCAGTACTATGTTAAATAGCAGTGGTGAAAGGGGGCATCCCTGTCTTGTTCCAGTTTTTAGAGGGAATGCTTTCAATTTTTCTCCATTTAAGATAATGTTAGCTCTGGGCCTTGCATATATAGCTTTTATAATGTTGAGATATGTTCCTGATATTCCTAGTTTTTCCAGTGTTTTGAACATAAAGGGGTGTTGTATTTTGTCAAATGCTTTTTCTGCGTCAATTGAGATGATCATATGATTTTTGTCTTTAAGTCTATTGATGTGATGTATTATGTTTATTGATTTCCAAATGTTGAACCAGCCTTGCATCCCTGGGATAAACCCCACTTGATCATGGTGCACTATCTTTTTGATATGTTTTTGTATCCGATTTGCCAGGATTTTGTTGAGGATTTTTGCATCTATATTCATTAAAGATATGGGCCTGAAGTTTTCTTTTTTGGATGTGTCTTTGCCTGGCTTTGGAATTAATGTGATATTGGCCTCATAGAAAGAGTCTGGAAGAGCTCCCTCTTTTTCTATTTCTTGGAATATTTTGAAGAGCATTGGTATTAGTTCTTCTTTGAAAGTCTTATAGAAATCGGCTGTAAACCCATCAGGTCCTGGACTTTTCCTTGTTGGTAGCTTTTTGATGACATCTTCTATTTCTTCGCTTGTAATTGATCTGTTTAAATTGTGTATAGCCTCCACATCCAGTTTAGGCAAATCATATGACTCTAGAAATCTGTCAATGCATTCAGTATTTTCTATTTTATTAGAGTACAAGTTTTCAAAGTAATTTCTAATTATATTCTGTATATCTGAGGTGTTTGTTGTGATATTCCCTTTTTCATCACGAATGTTAGTAATTTGAGTTTTTTTCTCTTCTTCTTTTCGTTAGCATCGCTAAGGGTCTGTCAATTTTGTTTATTTTTTCAAAGAACCAACTTTTAGTTTTGTCAATTCTTTGAATGGTTTCCTTAGTCTCAATTTCATTAATTTCTGCTCTGATTTTAATTATTTCCTGTCTTCTACTGCTCTTGGTGTTGGTCTGTTCTTTTTTTTCTAATGCTTTGAGGTGTGATGTTAAGTCATTTGTTGGTTTTTTTTCCTCTTAAGGAATGAACTCAGTGCAATGAATTTTCCTCTTACTACTGCCTTCATAGTGTCCCAGAGATTTCCATATGATGTATCTGTGTTCTCATTTACCTCTAGGAATTTTTTGATCTCCTCTTTGATGTCTTCTTCAACCCTTTGTTCATTCAGTAGCATGTTGTTTAGCTTCCAGTTGATGGAGTAGTTTTTTTTATTCCTTGTTTTGTCGTTGATTTCCAATTTCATCCCTTTATGGTCCGATAGCATGCAGGGTAGTATCTCTATTTTTTTATATTTGCTGAGAGTTGCCTTGTGACATAATATATGGTCTATTTTGGAGAAGGAGCCATGTGCTGCTGAGAAAAATGTGCATTCGTTTACTGAGGGATGAAATATTCTATATATGTCGGTTAGGTCTAAATTGTTAATTGTTTTAAGGAGGCTTAAAGTTTCTTTGTTTAGCTTTTGTTTGGATGATCTATCCATTGGTGAGAGAGGTGTGTTGAAGTCCCCTAGAATAACTGTGTTGTGGTCTATTTTACTCTTGAACTTGAGAAGCGTTTGTTTGATGAATGTAGGTGCTCCATTATTTGGGGCATAAAGATTTATGATTGTTATATCCTGTTGAAGAATGATTCCCTTAAGTAATAAGAAATATCCATCTTTGTCCCTCTTGATTAGTTTTGGTTTGAAGTCTACCTTATTTGATATGAGAATGGAAACCCCTGCTTGCTTCCGCCGGCCATGTGAGTGATAAGACTTTTCCCAGCCTTTCACTTTCAGTCTGTTGATGTCTTTTTCTATGAGGTGTGTTTCTTGGAGACAGCAAATTGTTGGGTCATTTCTTTTAATCCATTCTGATAATCTGTGTCTTTTGATTGGCAAGTTTAGGCCATTAACATTCAGGGTTATTATTGAGATGTGATTTTTATTCCCATCCATTTTTATTTGAATTATGGTCTTTAGCTTGATTTGGTTTCTCTTCTGGTTGGTATTTCCCTTAGTTTAATATCTCCCTTTGTTGATTTTCATTATCATCTTTCTCTTCTTCTTCATGAAAAATGTTGCCCAGGATGTTCAGAAGTGCTGGCTTTCGAGTTGTGAAATCTTTTAACTTTTGCTTGTTGTGGAAGGTTTTTATTTCATCTTCAGATCTAAAGCTCAATTTTGCTGGATATAAGATTTTTGGTTGACATCCCTTTTCTTTTAGAGCTTGAAATATGCTATTCCAGGATCTTCTTGCTTTTAAGGTCTGGGTTGAAAAATCTGAACATAGTGTGATTGGTTCCCCCTATATGTGATCTGCTTCCTTTGTCTTGCGGCTTTTAGTATTCTCTCCTTGCTCAGAATATTAGGCATTTTCATTATAATGTGTCTTGGTGTGGATCTGTTGAGATTTTGTTTGTTTGGTGTTTGGTATGCCTCTTGAACTTGGTTTTCCCATTCATTCCTCAAGTTTGGAAAATTTTCTGTAATTATTTCGTTAAATAAATTACTCATTCCTTTGGCTTGAAATCTCTGCCCCTTCCTCTATGCCAATCACTCTTAAGTTTGGTCTTTTTATGCTGTCCCATAATTCTTGTATGTTATGTTCTTGATTTCCAACGAGTTTTGCTGTATGGTCTAAATTCTTCTCTAGGACATATATTTTGTCTTCATTGTCTGAGGTTCTTTCCTCCAAGTGGTCTTCTCTGTTGGAGATGCTTTCAATTGAACTTTTATTTTGGTTTATTGCTTCTTTCATTTCTGGAATTTCTATTTGGTTTCTCTTTAGAGCCTCTATTTCCCTATTGAAGTAATCTTTTACTTCCTGTATTTGTTTTTGGAGTTCTTTGTCAAAATGATCTTTTGCTTCCTGTACTTGCTCCCTCATCTCATTTTTGAGTTCATTCTTAAGTTCCCTAAACATTTGGCATATGTAATTTCTAAATTCCATCTCTGGCATTTGACCAACTGTGTTTGCCATGAAATCTACTGATGAGGAATCTTGATTTGATTGTGTCACTTTCTTCCCTTGTTTTTTCATGCTGCTTGTGTGTCTTTTCTTCCTGCACTGTGGGACCTTGACTGTTTCGATTTTACCTTAATGCCTTATGTTGTTCCTATAGTACAAAGCTATCAGCTCCCCTTATAATTCCTTTACACTTTAAAACCTAACACTTTCTATTCAGCAAATTCAATTTTGATCACAATGTACAGATTTGGTTAACCCAGATATTATTTCCTATTTACTCTGTACGCTTCTGATGGGGTTTTATAGCTTCAAGTATTGGATACAGAGGTATTATGTTTAAGAAGAAGGAAGTGTCTTGAATTGTTCTTTCTTGGAAAGTATGAAAGGAGAGTTCTATTGACGTGGTTTACTGGAAGTGGTTTAGTATCAGTAGAAGAGAGAAGATAGAGAATGGAGTTGACACTTAGGTGGAGAGACCCATTTATATATAAAGTAAGATGGAAAAAAGAAGAAAAAAATGATAAAAGAGTAGAAATTGGTCTAAGAGAGAGGAGAGAGAGAATCAAGAAAATGGAGAGTAAACTATATATAACACCTCTTTGCTATCCAGTTCAATTGCGCCATTTCTAGAAATCCCAAATTCTGCATAAAGCTTGTTTTTGCCTCTGTTTAGTATGCACTGGCAGGGTGCAAATATGAAAGATGAAGGAGGAAGAAGAGATGCCAAAGTGAGAAGGAAGAAAAGAAGGAATGAGCAAAGGAGCAGAAGCAAACAATCAAACACACTGACAATCAATGCAAAAAAAAGCAAAACAGAACAAAGACAAAAAAAGAACAAGAACAACAAACAATCTAACAAAAAAACCCAAAAACCAATAACACAAGCAGACCAACCAAAAAAAAAAAAAAAAAAAAAAGTCAAACCCCAAGTCTCAAACAAAACGTTCCCTGGGAAGCCCCCCTCTCTTTTCCCTTTCCACTTTAACACAACTGCATTGAACCACGTCCAGATAGTCTGCACCCTAGGCCAGCGGCTGAATGGCTCAGTGGGAAGATTGGCTCAGGGTGGTTGTGTGTCAACAGATGAATGGCACCGGGAAGGGGACCCTCCAGAATGCACCCTTTCCCCATGCCCACCCACAGTTGTAGCTTCTTGTGGCCACTGGGCTGGCCTCAGACACGCCCTCCCCTGCTGGTTACCTGAGTCTCACCCAGGTGTGCGCTGCCTTCAGGGTGCTGGGGCTCCCTGGATGTCTGCAGCTGTTGTCTCCTCCATCTTTTCCCCTTTGTCTGGGTCAGCCACTGCACTTCTCAAAGATGGCGGCGTTCTCCCATTCAACAGCAGCTCCGCAGACCCTTGTGTCACTCCAGAGCGTGCGGGGATGGGGATCGGCTTGGCAAGCAGTGCAAAATAGCTCCACGTGGACACCGCCCACGCCTCTAGGCCTCTTTTTATCCCTCCTCCCCCATAGGTTTCAAAGCAGCTGGGTGGATCGTCTCTTTGCCGAGATGGTATCGGCCCCTGCGCCTGCAGCACAGACAGCGTTGCTTCGGGCCGTGGACCGCTGCGACTCTGCCTCTGCTTGTTGTGGTCCTGTAGAACCTTGTATTTCGCTGTCCAGAGGTGCAGGAATGTCTCGGCTCCCTTTCAGTTGCAATAGAACCACCGGCAACACGCTCAAACTTCCCACTCCACGTCCTTCAGCAGCTGCGTCCAGAGAGCACCTCCCTCCTGTCGGCCATCTTCCCTCTCTCCAGGAAAATTCCCATTTAATGTCCATTCAAATATATTCTTTCAAATTTGTAACTCATTTTAAATAATGCCACTTTACTCACTTAGTCATTTTATATTTCATATTATCCATGTACCACTTTATGCTATACCATACCATATTATACTACATATATATGTATATATATATATCATATTTTTAAATATGTGCATGCTACTAAATGTTAATGCTAGCACAATAGTACATAGCAGGACATCCATCAAAAAAAGTCATGAGCTATGTTCTGTACACTGATTTATGACTAAGTTATATATGGGTAGCCTGATGAAAGTTTCTTAGATTTGTCGTTTTGAAATTTGCAGAAACCTAGTTTCACTTTGTATTTCAGGTTCTCATAGCGACATATTTCTTAGAATATCTTACATGTAAAGTACAGATTATATATTTACAGATATCCTGCACACTGCTATATCTGTTTGTTTTGGTATTAATTAGTTTATGATGACAGGAAGATGTGGGAAGCCACTCCTGAGCTATTTAGTGTCTTCACTGGGCCTTGAGCCAAGGAGATTTTGGTTTGGCATTGCAAGCCATTTTGCGGCTCCTCCCTCTTAGTGGATTACACAATGCATGGTGACTTCAGTCTTCCCTGGACTAGGAAGGCTGCTCTGGTAGCTCCAGAATTGGCCATGACCCATTGGGCCTGAATAGCCCCCCTCCTACCTTATTTGGTAGAAGAACATTCTTTGGAAAACATTTGAAGTTTCCCCCATATATAACAAAGCAAATGCAGGCTGTAGCTCTCTCCCTTCCCAGAGTGGAAGCTTGACCCCTAAGGTCAAAGCGGTCCCACCCCTGCTTTTCAAAATTGCTTTGTGTACTGTGGATTTTTCGCCACCTTCTTTTCTTAGCTTTATTTCACAGCCAGCCCACTTCACGCCAAGGAATCCCAAATTCCACCACCCGTGAAGGAAGTGGGTGAGAGTAAGATAAAGATGTTTAGCCAAAATCTCTTTGTGTGTTTCAATATGCCTTTAAGAAATTCTCAAAAATCATGATGTTTCCTTTATATGTGATGTTTTACGCTGATTTCTATAGGCCTTTTTAATCTTGTTTACTACTTTTATGTTTGGATGTGAAGTGCTCCCAAAAGCTCCAGTATTAATGCAGGAATGTTCAGAGGTAACATTATTGGACTGTGAGGACTGTAACCTAATCAGTCCATCTAGTTTGAATGTTTGGTGTTAAGGAATGTGGTATGTGGCTAGAGGAGATGGACCACTGGTAGTGTCCTCTGGAAGGGTGTCTTTCCCTGAGGCCCCTTCCCTCCTGCTTCCTGACCACCCCATAAGTTGAGCAGTTCTCCTCTGATGAGCCCTTCCCCTATGATGTGCCACCTCATGTCCAGAGCAACAGAGTCAGCTGGTCATCTATGGGCTGATACCTTTGAAACTATGAGCCCCATGGTAAACTTTCCTCCTCTTGTTCTTGTAGGGTATTTTTTTCCCAGTGATGCAAAAGTTAAAAGAAGTAGCATACAAAACAGGTACCAATGCATGTAAACAGCTTCTTTACCATGTCTTTAAAACTTGTATTTAGGCCAGGCATGGTGAGGCATGCCTGTATTCCCAGCAACTTAATAGGCTGAGACAGGAGGATCACAAGTTCAAAGCCAGCCTCAGCAATATAGTGAGGTCCTGAGTAACTTAGCAAGATCCTGTCTCAAAAAATAAAAAGGACTGGGGATGTGGCTCAGTGGTTAAGTGCCATTGGGTTCAATTCTAGTACTAAAACCAAAACAAAACAAAGAACCCTTTTATTTAGACATGTTAATTTAGTGTAGAAGCATGCTTATTTCACTTTTGAACACTTTTTTTATACCAAGTATATATCCAGGATTTATGACTGCAAATTAAACAAAATCTGGTATACTAATTTTATGTATTTTATGATCGTGTCTTTTAGTTCAAAATTTTAAACAAGTGACTTTTTTGTTGTTTTATTTTAAAAAATGTATAAAAACATAAAACCTTTAGATATTATTGGTACCACATACATTAGCATGCACAATGTCATGTTTCAGTAGATATGTATACATTGTATGATTCTTCAAATAGGTTAAACATATTTATTTCCTCAAGTATTTATCATTTGTAGATGGTGAAAGTTTTCAAAATCCTCCTAGTTTTTTGAAATGTACAGAATATTGCTATTATTTATTGCTGCCCCACTATGCAGCATTGTCCTATAATTTCTTGCTGCTATCTAATCATTACTGGAACTCAGTAACCATTTGTCAATATTTCTCCCATGTCTCCCACCTTTATTACCCAACCGTGTAACTCTAACTTCTATTAATCAACAATTTTAGGTTCCATATGAGTGATATCATGTGGTGCTTGTCATTCTGTGCCTGACTTATTTCACTCTAGTTCCATCTATGTTGTGACAAAAGACAGAATTTCATTATTTTTTATGGGTGAATGGTATTCCATAGTATATATGTATAACAATTTCTTCATCCATTCTTCAGTGCATGTACATTTAAATTGTTCCCATTTACTGACTATTGTGAATAGTGCTGTATGGGAGTGTAAATGTCTCTTCAACATACTGATTTCATTTACTTGGATTATATACCTAGTGATGAGAATGCTGGACCATATGGAGTTCTCTTTTTAATTTTTTAGGTATCTTCACCTGGTTATCCACAATGGCTATACTAATGTATATTCCCACTAAAAGTGTAGAAGTTGACCTCCTTCTCCACACTTGTTGGTTATTTTTTTAATGTGTTTTTGATAATAGTCATTCTCACAGACAAGGTGGTACATCACTATGGTTTTGATTAGCATTTCCTAGTTGATTAGCGATGTTGAACATTTTTTTATTAGCTTATTAGTCACGGTTTTAGTTTTTGTTGTGAAAAAAAAAAAATGCCTGACAAAAACAACTTAGAGGAGGACAAGAAAACATTAGCAGAGGAAAAGTTTATTTTGGGCTGAAGGTTTCAGAGGTCTCAATCCAGGGACAGCCATTTCTCTGGGTCTGAGGCAAGGCAGAACATCATGGTAGAAGAGTGTCTCAGAGGAAAGCTGTTCAGCTCATGGCAGCCGTAAAGCAGATAGAGAGAAAGGGGAAAGGGCTGGGGTCTGATATTGTCCAAGGCAATGACCCACATAATTCACATTCTCCAACTGAACCCCATCTATTCGCAGGTACCATCCAGTGGTTCATTTAGCTATGCATAGATTAATCCAGCAACTGGATGAATGGAGGTCAGAGTCCTAACAATTGCCTAAAAGCATTACCTCTGAACCTTTCTGTATTGGTGACTATATATTAGGATCTGTGTAGCTCTTCTTTAAAATTTGAGTTATTTGTGTTTAATATTGAATTAAATTCCTTATATATTCTGGATACTATTCCCATCCCAAATGCAAAGTTTGCAATTATTTTCTCCCATTATATAAGTTATGTCTTCACTGTGTTTTTTGTTTCCTTTCCTATGCTGAAGGTTTTCAAATATATTTCTCAATTTTTGTTTTTGTTGCCCAAGCATTTGGTTTCATATCTAAAAACTCTTTGCCCAAATAAATGACTTGAATTATTTTCTCTTATGTCTTCCTTAGCAATTTCATAATTTAGGACTTACTTTTAAGTCTTTAATTTATATTGAGTTAATATTTGTAACTCTTGAGAGGAACTGAATCTATAAATTGCTTTGGTTAGTATGGGCATTTCAATAACATGGATTCTTCTAATCCTTGAACATGGAATATCTTTTCATCTTTTGTGTCCCATTGAACATTGATTGATAATTTAATTGAATGAAGTGCCTAATTACCTTTATAAACCATGCATTTGAACTTCTTGAACACAGAGCTCATACAATACACATTGCTCAAGAGCATTTTGTCATACAAATATTACTTTTAGTGAATGGTATGCTTGTGCATAAATCTATTTTTCCTGGTTGTCATTCCCTCAGCAGATGACTTTGGAAACTTAAATAATTCAAAGTGGATATGCTTATCTAAAAAGAAGGTAAAATATAACATTTTTATACATGCTCTTCAAATGTTAATATAATTGCCATCTGCATCAAAATCACCTCGATCAATTGATTCAAAATGTGTTGATAAACACCAGGGAACAAGATTTTGTACAATTTCTTCTCAGATACTTCTGATAATACTGAAGATTGACAAACACTGTTTCAAATTGGTTGAATATAATTTCAAATCAGAGCTAATTATATTATTTTCTCCATAAAGACAGACCTAGAAACTCAACATTAACCAGAATCTATGCTCTTAAATCACTGATGTACTATCTCCTGACAGACTTGCTGTAGCATTTCTGTATTCCAATAATTTTGTTTATACTTTTCTCTTAAATGATACCACAATTTTCATTATCTCAGCCTCCTTATCCTGGACTGACCTATCTGTCTTTCTCTCATTTCTGTCCTTTATTTCTTATTTCTATCCTTCCTTCCTTTCTTCTTTTCCTTCTTTTTCTATTTCTTTCTGTCTCTTCCTCCCACCCTCCCTTCCTTTCTTCTTTTCTTTCTTAAATTAAGCAACCACCAAATTAGTGAATGAAACAATAAATTGAATCAAGAATAATTAAGTGGTCCAATGTGGACAAATTAAGCCTGATCTAAAGATGTAACTTATTCTTCTTGGTTAAATATTCTCATGATCGTATCATAGAGCAGATATCTGGTATATAGCTGTAGTTCTGTGTGACAAACATTATTTATAATAGTTTAATATAATGGAATTGGTCTTAGTTCTTGACTGAATGATAATGCAGGGTGAGACTCTAGAGGAATTTGAATCTTCCTTTTTTAAATAATCTCCCATTTGAAGACAATAAAAGATGATGGAAAGTTGAACCAGATGTAGAGCAACAAAATAAACAACCACAGAACTCTTCTCTAAGAGTTTGTTGGGAATATACAAGGCAATGATGTAAGAGTACTCCTATACTTTTCCAGCTCTAAATATAGATAATTCTATTTGGCTCCACATTCCTTGATAGTCTTTGCTCAAGCAAATTCTTTACTCCTCTGAAATTTAAGCATTCCTTTAATTTATAATGCTATATTATGCCATGGGATATTGTAGTGTTTTCTCTATCAGTGTTTTATATTATTCTTTAGTGCCTTACACATTGCTAAAACTGTTAATGAATTTAGACAAATTAATTTTTGTTAATGTTCATGAAGAAAAGCTGGACAAGTTTCTGACAATTGAGGACATTACTGTATAATGAAATAAATGAATGAAAAAAGTAGCTCCAAAAATGTCTTCACTGCTTCTCTGGTAGGAGATAGGCAACTTAACCACAATCATGTGAAAGAAATGAAAGTATCTGCCTTCAAATTGGGTTCTTGGAAAGATTATATCCTCTTTATTATGGTGTTCATCACTCTAGTTACACAATGGATTTGGAGGTTCTAATAACCATTTTTTAGTAGATACATAATTTCATATTTAATTTTCCTCAGAGGCTAAAGTGATTATTTCTTTCGATATTCTGAATCTGAAAACAATATAGTACTACATGGGAAAGTAGGATGAAGCAAAAATTCTGGGTCATATATAGAAATAATTAATTAGTTAATTAATTTATGGTACTAGAGATTGAACCCAGCAGTGCTCTTCTGCTGAGTCACCCACATGTCCTTTTCATTTTTTATTTTGTGACAGGGTCTTAAGAAATTGCAAAGGCTATCCTTGAACCTGTGATCTTCTTGCTCTATTCTCCTGAGTCACTGGGATTACAGATATGCAACACTGCTCTGTTTTAGACATGAGGTATTCCCAAAAGCTCATATGTGAGACAATGCAAGAGGGTTTAGAGGTGAAATGATTGTGTTATGAGAGCCTTAACCTAATCAGTGCATTAATCCCCTGAGAGGGATAACTTGGTGGTAACTATAGGCAGGTAGGTGGCTGAAGGAATTGCGTCATTGGGTATGTGCCTTTGGGATATACATTTTGTCAGTGGTGAGAGAAGTCTGTCTCTCTTTTTCTCTCTCTCTCTCTTTTTTCTCTCTCTGTGTCTTGGTGGTCATGTCCTCATATACTTTCCTTCACCACACTTTTCTATTATGAAGTCCTGCTTTACCTAGGATCCTGAGGAATGGATTCTGCCACCTATGGATTGAGACCTCTGAGACTATGAACCCCAAATAAACTTTTCCTCTTCTAAAATTGTTCTTGTCAAGTTGTTTGGTTACAGAAGAAAAAAAAAAAAGCTATCTAAAATATACAGAAATATTAGGTAATAAAACAACTCCTAAAAAATAACACTTTACTTTGTCTCCACACATAAATATTTTGACTGAATATCATATCATATTTATATTTATCAATTGACTGTTCAAATTAATTTGGGAATGTTCACTATATGCACCTAGTTTAGTTAAAGAGAAAAAATTAAAAGTTTATAAAATTTTTTTCTTCAAGTAAATACACAAACTAGAAATTTCATGTGCAGTTTTTAATTTGTCCTAATTAGTTATACATGACAGTAGAATGCATTTTGACACATCATATATAAATGGAGTATAACTTCTCATTCTTCTGGTTGTACATGATGTAGAATCATACTGGTTGTGTAGTCCTATATGTAAATAGGGTAATAATGTCCAATTCATTCTACTGTCCTTCCTATCTGCATACTCCCTCCCTTCCCTTCACTCCCCTCTGCCTAATTCAAAGTACCTCTATTCCCCACCCCCAATGGGAATTAGCATCTGCATATCAGAGAAAACATTCAGCCTTTGGTTCTTTGGGACTGGCTTATTTTGCTTAACATAATATTCTCAAGCTCCATTCATTTACCTGCAAATGCCATAATTTCATTCTTCTCTAAGGCTGAGTAATATCCCATTTTGTATATATACCAAAATTTGTTCATCCATTCATCAGCTGAAGGGCACCCAGTTTGGTTCCATAGTTTAGCTATTGCAAATTGAACTGGTATAAACATTGATGTGGTTGTGTCACTGTAGTGTGTTCATTTTAAGTCCTTTGGGTATAAACTGAGGAGTGGATAACTGAGTCAAGTGGTGGTTCCATTCCAAGTTTTCTGAGGAATTTCTATACTGATTTCCATAGTGGTTGCACCAATTTGCAGTCCTACCAGCAATGTATGAGTGTACACCCCCACATCCTCATCCAACATTTATTGTTGCTTATATTTTTGATAATCACCAGCCACTCTGACTGTAATGAGATGAAATCTTAGGGTAGTTTTGATTTGCATTTCTCTAATTGCTAGAGATGCCAAACATTTGTCATATAGTTTTCTATCAATTATGTTTCTTTTTCTGTGAAGTGTCTGTTCAGTTCCTTAACCCATTTATTGATTTAGTTATTTATTTGTTTTTCTGGTGTTACTTTTTTGAGTTTTTTATATATCCTGGAGATTAATGCTCTGTCAGAGCTGTGCATGGTAAAAATTTTCTCCCATTCTGTAGGTTCTCTCTTGACATTATTGATTGTTTCCTTTGCTGACAAGAAGCTTTTTAGTTTGATTCCATTTCATTTATTGATTCCTGATTTTACTTCTTGCACTTTAGGAGTCTTGTTAAGGAAATCAGTTCCTAAGCCAACATGGTAGAGCTTTGGACCTACTTTTTTTTTTTCTATTAGGCACAGGGTCTCTGTTCTAGTGCCTAAGTCTTTGATCCACTTTGAGTTGATTTTTGTGCAGGGTGAGAGATAGAAATTTAATTTCAAGTTGCTACATATGGATTTCCAGTTTTCCCAAGACCATTTGTTGAAGAGGTTTTCTTTTCTTTTTTTTTTTTTTTTTTCCAATATATGTTTTTGGTGCCTTTGTCTAGTATGAGATAACTATATATATATATGTGGATTCGTCTCTGTGCCTTCTATTCTGTACCATTGGTTTACATGTCAGTTTTGGTACCAATATCATGCCATTTTGGGTACTATGGCTCTATAGTATAATTTAAGGTCTGGTATTGTGATGCCTCTTGCTTCATTTTTCTTGCTAAGGATTGCTTTGGCTATTCTGGGTCTCCAATTTTTCCAAATGAATTTCATGACTGCTTTTTCTTGGGATTTTAATAGAAATTGCATTAAAACTTTATAGTGCTTTTAGTAGTATGGTCATTTTGACAATGTCAATTCTGTCTATTGAAGAGCATGGGAGATCCTTCCATCTTCTAAGGTCATCTTTACGATATTTCTTTAATATTCAGTAGTTTTCATTGCAGAGGTCTTTCCCCTCACTTGTTGGAGTGATTCCCAAATTTTATTTTTTGAGGCTATTGTAAATGGGTAGTCAGTTATCCTAATTTCTATTTTAGTAGATTCATCACTGATGATGTATAGAAATATTTGATTTATGGGTGTTAATTTTATAGCCTGCTACTTTGCTGAATTCATTTATTAGTTCTAGAAGTTTCTGGTGGATTTCTTGGATCTTCTAAATATAGAATCATGTCCTCAGCAGATATAGTTTGAGTTCTACTTTTGCTATTCATATCCCTTTAATTTCTTTATTCTGTCTAATTGCTCTGGCTAGATTTTTAAGGATGATGTTGAATATAAATGGTGATAGAGGGCAACCTGTTCATTTCCTTAACCCATTTATTAATTTGATTATTTTTTATTGCGTTAAGTTCTTTGGTGTTAAGTTCTTAGAGGGAGTGCTTTTAATTTTTGTCCATTTAGAATGATGTTGGCCTTGGGTTTAGCATAGATAGCTTTTAAATGCTGACATATGTTCCTCTAATCCTTAGTTTTTCTAGTATTTTTAACATGAAAGCTTGCTGTTGTTTGTCAAATGCTTTCTCTGCATCTATTGAGATGATCATATGAGCCTTGTTTTTAAGTCTACTGATGTGATGAATTATGTTTATTGATTTCTGTATATTGAACCCACCTTGCATCCTTGGGATTAACCCCACTTGATCATGGTGCACGACCTTAATGTTTTTGTATGTGATTTTCCGGTATTTTATTTAGAATTTTTGTATCTATGTTCATCAGGGATATCTGTCTGAAATTTTCTTTCCTTCATATGTCTTTGTTTGGTTTTGATATCATGGTGATACTAGTTTTGCAGAAGGTGTTTGGAAGGGTTCCCTCCTTTATTTTTTTTTTAATGGAATAATTTGAGAAGTGTTGGTGTTAATTCTTCTTTTAAGGTCTTGTAGAACTCAGCTGATAATCTTCTGGCCCTGGGCTTTTCTTGGTTGATAGGCTTTTGTTGTATTCTATTTCATTGCTTGAAATTGATCTGTTTAAACTGTGTATGTACTCCTGATTCAGTTTGTGTTGGTCATATGTCTCTAGAAATTTGTAGATGTCTTCCAGATTTTCTATTTTATTGGAATACAAATTTTCAAAATAGTTTCTGATATCTTATGTACTTCAGTAGTGTCAGTCATAATATTTCATTTTTCATTATGAATTTTTGTAATTTAAGTTTTTCTCTGTTAGATTTATCAATTTTATTTATTTTTTTCAAAGAATCAACTTTTTTTTTTTTTTTTCTTTTTCTTTTTTTGGTACCGGGGATTGAACTCAGGGGCACTCAACCACTGGGCCACATCCCCAGCCCTTTCTTGTATTTTATTAGAGACAGGGTCTCACTGGGTTGCTAAGTGCCTCGCCATTGTTCAGGCTGGCTTTGAACTCGCAATCCTCCTGCCTCAGCCTCCCAAGTGCTGGGATTACAGGCGTGCGCCACCGCGCCCAGCTGAGAATCAACTTTTTGTTTTGTCAGTTTTTGAATTGTTTCTTGTTTCAATTTCATTGATTTCAGCTCCAATTTTTATTATTTCCTGACTTCTCTTGCTTTTGGTGTTGATTTGGTTTTTTCCTAGGACTTTAAGATGTAATGTTAGGTTATTTATTCATTGACTTTTTATACTTTTCATTAATGAGCTCAATGCAATGAGCTTTCTTCTTAGCACTGCCTTCATGGTTTCCCAGAGATATTGATATGTTGGCTCATTATTCTCTTTATCTTGAGGTATTATTTTATTTTATCACTGATTTCTTTTGCCATCCATTCATCATTCATATTATTTAGTCTCCAGGTTTTAGAGTAGCTTCTGTTTTTATTCTATCCTTGATTTCTGATTTCATTCCATTATGATCTGATAGGATACAGGGTATTTTCTCTATTTTTTGAATTTGATAAATGTTGCTTCATGGCATTAAATATGGTCTATTTTAGAGAAGGATCCATGTGCTGCTGAGAAGAAAATGTGTTTACTCATTGATGGATGAAAGATTCTATATATGTCTGTTAAGTCCTAATTATTGATTATATTTTTTAGTTCTAGAGTTTCTTTCATTAGTTTTTGTTTGGAAGACATATCCATTAGTAAGAGAGGTATGTTAAAGTCACCCAGCATTATTGTGTTTTGGTCTGTTTGATTCTTGAAGTTGAGAAGGATTTGTTCAATGTATGTAGATTCTCCATTGTTTGGGGGCATAAATACTTCAACTGTTATGTCTTGTTGATCTATAATTCCCTTAAGCAGTATGAAATGTCATTCTTTGTCTCTTCTGATTAACGTAGGTTTGAAGTCCACTTTATCCGATATGAACAGGGAGAGAACAGAAGTGATATAGGATGTGATGATTATGAGGGAGGAGCAGAAAAGACAGAAGTAAAAAATTAAAGGAAGAGTAAAGGAGAAAATAGAGATTGGCTATTAATGGAATAAAAGGAGAATCAAGAGAAACAGGTAAGAGAAAAAATACATATTTGAATTAATATATTTTTTAAAAATTGAAAATAAAAGAATACAAAACTAAAATATACTAATCAAACATCCTAGTTTAGAAAACAAACTAATCCATGAAAAATAACTGGCCTCAAATATGCTAAAAATGAGAAAAACAATTTTAGAGGATGGAAAGCTCTGCTTGTTTATGTGATCCATGTGAGTGATATGTTTGTTTCCATCCTTTCACCTTCAGTCTGTGAATGTCTTTGTCTATGAGTTGAGTCTCTTGGAGACAGCATATTCTTGGGGTTTGTTTTTAAATTCGATCTGACAGTCTGTGTCTTTTGATTGATGAGTTTGGGCTGTTAACATTCAAGATTATTATTGAGCTATGATTTGTATTCCTGATCATTTTGTTTTTCTTCTGGTTTTTAATTTGACTTAGTTTATCCTTTGATTGACACTTCCTTTAGTGTAGTTCCTCCCTTTGCTGCTTTTTGCTTTTTTTGTTTGTTTCATTTCACCCTCTTGCTTATTGAGAATGTTCTATAGTACAGGCTTTCTGGTTGTGAATCCTTTTAACTTTTGTTTATGGAATGTTTTTAATTCATCTTCAAATCTGAAACTTAATTTTACTGGATATTAAATTTTTGGTTGGCATCCATTTTCTTTCAGAGCTGTCAGAAATATATTATTCCAGTACCTCCTAGTACTGAAGGTTTGGGTTGAGACATCAGATGAAATCCAAATTGGTTTCCCCATCTAAGTAATTTGATTTTTTTCTCTCATGACCTTTAAAATTCTATCCTTATTCTGTATGCTAGTCATTTTTATTATAATGTGCCTTGATGTGGGCCTGTACTCATTTTGCACATTTGGGGTCCTGTAAGTCTCTTGTGTTTTATTTTCCATTTTATTCTATAGCTTTGGTAAATTTTCTGATATTATTTCATTGAAAAGATTGTGAATTACTTTGGTTTATATCACTGCATCTTCATCTATTCTGATAAACCTTAAATTTGGTCTTTTCAAGTTATCCCATAATTCTTGGAAGTTCTGTTCATGGTTTCTTACTCTCTTCTCTGCATGGTCAACTTTATTTTAAAGATATATTTTGTCTTCATTGCCTGAATTCTGTCTTCCAAATGCTATAGTCTGTTGGTAATGCTTTCTATTGAATTATAATTTGGTTTGTTGATTCCTTCATTTCAAGGATTTCTGCTTTTCTTTTCTTTTTTTTTTTTTTTTTTTTTGCACAATATCTCTTTATTGAAGTGATCTTTCACTTCCTATATTTTCTCTCTGATTTTATTCCTTATAAGTCCTTTATTTCATAGATCATTTGAAATATGTACATTCTAAACTATATCTCTGGCATTTCTTCCACTGTAGTGTTGATGGATTCTGTTATTGGAGTATCTTGTTTTGCTTAGGGCAATTTGTTCCTTGCCTTTTCATGTTGTTTGTGTGTATACCCATCTAATAATATGGATCTGAGATAGTAGAGTTTCTACCCTGTGGACTTATAGTGTCCCTGAAGGTTTCTAGTATCTCACTATTTAGGGGGAGACAAATAACAATCAACAAAAGCAGTATATAGCATTAAATCAAATAGTTCTCACTACAATGTTAATTATCACAATAAACAGAAATGATATGATCAATTATTCCCTAAAAATTAAAAAAAGTAGCAAATTTGCAAAAGGGTTTACAAATTCACATGGTGAACAGGGAGAGAACAGAAGTAATATAGAATGTGATGATTATGAGGGAGAAGACAGAAGTAAAAGATTAAAGGAAAAGTGAAAGAGAGAACAATATAGATTGACTATTAGTGGAATAAAAGAATCAAGAGAAACAGGAGAAAAATATATTTAAATTAATATTTTTTAAAAATTAAAAATAAAAGAACACAAAACTAAAATATACTAATCAAACATCCTAGTTTACAAAAAAAAAAAAAAAAAAAAAAAAAAAAAAAAAAACTAATCCATGAAAAGTAACTGGCTTCAAATAAGCTAAAAATGAGAAAAACAGATATGAAAATGTATAAACGTCCATGTCCCATTAACATCACAATTAAATAGAGAAAATGAAATTTTAAAAAAGAAAAAAGAAAGAAAAGAAAAGAAACTTCTCAGAAGATACACAATTAATCAACAAATACATGAAAAAATGCTCAACATGACTGGCAATTAGAGAAATGCAAATCAAAACTACTCTAAGATTTCATTTCACTCCAGTCAGAATGGCAGCTATCAAGAACACAAACAACAATAAATGTTGGAGAGGATGTGGGGAAAAAGGCACACTCATACATTGCTGGTGGGACTGCAAAATGGTGCAACTGTTATGGAAAGCAGTATGGAGATTTCTTGGAAAACTGGGAATGGAACCACCCTATGACCCAGCCATCCCACTCCTGGGTCTATTCCCAAAGGACTTAAAAATGGCACATTACAGTGACACAGCCACTTCAATGTTTATAGCAGCACAATTCACAATAGCTAGGTTGTGGAACCAACCTAGATGTCCCCTCAGTAGATGAGTAGATAAAGAAAATGTGGTATATATACAAAATGGAATTTTACTGAGCAATAGAAGAGAATAAAATAATGGCATTTGCAGGTAAATGGATGAAGTTGGAGAATATAATGCTAAGTGAAGTTAGTCAATCTCAAAAATCCAAATACTGAATGTTTTCTCTGATATAAGGAGGCTAGTTCACAGTATTGTTGGATGGAGGTACATAGGATGATTAGATAAACACTAGAATGGTCAAAGGGAAGGGAGGGGAAGGGAGGGAACAAGGGGGGAGAGAGGGAGGGAGAAAAGAAAAAAAAAGAAAAGAAAAGGTGGTTGAATGGATGGATATCATTATCCTAAATGCATGATTGAAGACCTGAATGGTACAAATATACTTTGTATACAAACAGTTGTATGTAAAAAGATGCTATATATGTGCATTGTAATACATACTAATATTATAAATAAAAAATAAACAAAATATTTAAAAAAAGAATCAGAAGAAAAAAAAAAGAAAACAATCTTGATGAAAAGTTAAATAACTTTTTCTTTTTTTCTTTTTAATACTGGGGATCAAAGTCAGGGGCACTCAACCACTGAGCCACATCTGCAGACTTATTTTGTATTTTATTTAGAGACAGGGTCTCACTGAGTTTCTCAGTGCCTTGCTTTTGCTCAGGCTGGCTTTGAACTCACAATCCTTCTGCCTCAGCCTCCTGAGCCACTGGGATTACAGTGTGCACCACTGCACCCAGGTAAAAGTTAAAATAATTCTTTCCGTTGGAGTTCAAAATATTTTCAGTTTCTCTTCTCAGCAGTTTTAGGTGGGGTAGTCTGGAGCATGATGCTCCATTATCTGAATTGCTGGAGTGAGAGAGGTAATCCCATAGGTAGAATTCATGGAGACAGGGTTTAGGACTAGGTGGGCTCCAGGCTCTTAGCTGATTGCCAGTTGGTCTAGAAATTTTAAATCAGAACACCTCCAGTGCCCAGTACTTGCTGGTCCACATTGGAAGACTTTATTTCCAGGATCTCCCCTGGGTTCCTCTCGGGTTCTGCATGAGCCAGTTTTTAGTCTCCTACATCACCTACAGACTCTACATTTCCTGGTCTCATGTTCAATCTCCAAACAATCTCTCAGGCCCCCACCCTTCCAAGTTTCCAGCTAGAGGTGTCTCTCCCAGCTGGTCCTGCAAGCAGCTGGATTGAAGCGGGATGGGTAGAGTCAGGTGGGTTTCTGCAAGCAGTTGTTCCCTGTGTAAACCTCTCTCCACATTTGATTTTCTCCTGATCACCTAGGCACATTCTATGTCCTGCAGTTTATGTTTTCTGAGCCTGTATTTTGGGCCAAATTGAGTTTGTGAAGAATTGGCTTCCTCAGCTTCCAGCCCACATGTAGCAGCTGCAAAATGTTTCCTTCCTTTGTCTTCTGCAGGCTGTCCTGGGTAGATGGCAGCTTCTTTCCCGAACATGGATATCAATCAGGTAGTCCTTCAGGTTTGTTGGGAAATGTCCTTGACCTCTAAATGATCTGTACCCAAACATGACTTGGTCCTCCCAAAAATCAGCTTCCTTTTATTCCCTTATCCCTCCACTGTTCTCACAGTGGGACAGTTCCGGCTGATGCTTCTGGGCCTGCCTCAGCAGCCACTGTGCTACTGTTGACTTTTTTCTTATTTTAGTATATCCAACCTCCTGTGTCTTTGGTCTGCTTTGAATATCCAGTTTTAAATTACATTAAAGTCCCCCACTTTTATTTGTTTTTGTTTCTCCACCTTATGGAGAAGCTGCCTGTCTGCCTTCTTGGTTTCATGCCACGGAACAGCCAGGAATGCCTCTTCATATACATTTAAAATACTTTTAAATTTTAGTGAATTATTTCAAATGTCTATGAACTTTAAAATTCATACAAAATTAAAAAATGTTCAAATAACAAGTCACTTTTTACTTAATAGTCTGTATCAATTAAATTTTTGAGCAGTGCTACTTTATTCATTGTAATTATAACCATCCTACCTCAGAAAACAATCAAAACTTTCAGGGCACCTATATTTCTCTGGAAATTGGATTTGATATATGAGGTTAAAAAAATAAAATGTAAACTACCTGACCTGAAACCTCTGCCTAATTGAACAGTTACAGTGGGCTTTTGCACATGATTTTCGTAGGCAGTAATTCAAAGCTAAACTGAAAACAAGTCAGTCTTGCCACCAATAGGCAAGACTTCCAGAGATGACTTTAAACAATTTCTATATTAACCCACTAACATTTATTTCAATCATTCTTATTTTTGACCATATATCCATGTACTTTTCTGCAGAATATATTTTTGTATGTAATTCTGGGTGTCTTTATAAATATAAATATGTGATCTTGTTAAATGAACAAGTGCTGACAAGTTCTTCAAGATGAGATGATACTTTCATAATAGAATCCTAGTGCAACTGTTGAAATATTAAAATCCAGAGCAACTTCAAAATCTAACTAGCAATCTTTAAATGAAAGTTTGATACGCCACATCCTTCTGCCCCCAATAAACATTTCTGTTAATTACATGGGGTTTGAAAGAGCTTTACTTCATCCTGGCAGTCCCCTGGAGCTAATGATTGTCATTGGGTTTAGTAATTGTGGCAGAATGCCAACTACACTGCATGACGAGTGAAATATCTGCTGCAACTGTCACAAAGCAACAAAAATCAAGAAAACATTTAAAAGCCAGAGGCGTAGAATTAAGTTTGTCACTGAATGTGTAAACAACATTTTGCTTCAAACTTATTTATAACAATGGGAAAATATGCTCTCACACTAAGAACTACCAAAAATTATCATACTTTATTACTCAATCCTCACTAGTATTTTTTTATTATGATTAATCACACTGAAATGAGAAGTTGCTATTATTTTTAGTTGTAGAATTAGTAACATGTTAATAGTTTCCCTGCATTCTTGGAAATGCACAAATTAGTGTAGCTACAAGTCATATACTACATACACATGATTTAGCTAAAGAGAATTTGGTTATAATTGCAAACATATTTGAAGTAGGTTTAAGGAAGAGACAGAGAAATAAATTTAAGAAGTGATTGGAGAATGTGTAAAGTACGTATTATTTACTGTTCACACCACTGAAAATCACTTTATTTCTCATTATTGTTTGAATAACATAGCAAATTTTGCACTTCAGCAAATTTTTTATTAATAACAACTTTGTCATAGTACCAATTTGTGCTTAAAGTCTACAAATGTAGGATTCCTCCAAAAGCGTCTTGTTTTTGTTGGGGAAAAATATAAGTACTCTTGACAGGCTCCCGGTGTTTTTCTGAGGGAATTGTACACAGACCCTTTAGTCTGTTCTAGCTTCTATTATATGTGTGTACCTGTGGGCACACAATTTATAATTTAAATTGGCAATGTGAAATTCAACCGACAAGTTATTTATATCTGTAAATTGTACCATAACCATTGCTCTCTTTTGTGTGTGTGATTTTTGTTTTGTGTTTTCCAAAGAGGTAAATAGTATAGAAATAAAATAAAAATGATAAAGAAGAAAATATAAATAACTGTTAGGAAAAGCTTATATTGTTGAACACATAGGAAGAAAAAGAAGATCATAAGAAAATGAGATAGAATTTGCTAGATTACAAAATGGTATAAAAATATTTAACACTTACATACATTTAACTGAAAAAGCGTTGTTAAACAACAACAACAAAAAAGAAACAAAAGTATCATGAACATACAGAGAGAAGAAATGTTGAAACAATCCATGAGTTGATGATAACTATGCATGAGGATCTCAGTGCTCCCTTAGGCAAAATGCATCATCCAACAAGCAGGTCTCTCTAGTACAACCTTTTATTTTCATCCAACCAAACAAAGTAGTGATGACTTACAACAGCAGAAACCTTGATATCTCACACATTATTAAAGTTTACTCATGAGTTAATTCATTCAGTTCTTTCCACAACCCTGCAAAGTAAATGCAAGTATCATTAGCATTAAGTATTTGATGAATCAGGACCACAGAAGTTAAGGAATAGTTCAAAGTCATGACAAATAAAGATCACACTTGCATTTTGAAATGTATAGTTTGCACAAATTGTTGATTTCTCACATTAATAGGCTTCCTAATATATACTCTATTTGTATATTGTGTTTATAAGTGATCTCTGAAAGCAGAATGATATTCATTGTACAAGTATAGTCAATCTTTTTAAAACAATAATTTACAAACATGAAACCCTGAGAACCATTTATATAAAAGTTAACTGGATATAAAATAAAAATCAATAATAAGTAAAAATCAATTGATTCCCCTTCTTTTAACTTAGGCTCTTGTCTTTTCTGTTGTGCTCTGTGTTATACTCATCAAGTCGACTTTGACTTTGTTTTTACTATAAGCCAGAGATGCAATACAATGAAGTTCACATATATGACATTCCAAGTAAACTGTATATCATCACACTCCCTTATTGAAAGAGATTGATTATCTTTTATGGGGTTAAATTTAGGTAAGAAAACAATGAAACTAAGGGGATATATATATATATATATATATATATACGTATATGTACATATATACATATATATATACATATATATATACTTATATATAAGTGGAAGACACAATTTTATTGATAAAATATTTTATTTCTTAAATTGGATGGTGTATATGCAGGTATGATGCACATGTAATAGGTAATATATTTATTTTATATAGTATTTTTATAAAATTTAAAAGTATATAATTGACAAATTATGCACACAATAATTTCATAGTTCTGAAATATAATTAGTTGACCTCATTTAAAGGAATTCCCTTCCACATTGCAGTACAGATGAAAACTCTGCATACATCTAGTGATGGCTGAGTGGACTATGATATTCCATTGGAGAATCATTACCCTCTTATTGATGATCATTGGAATGTTGCAGGTCCTCTGAATTGTTCGGCGTCTGCATATCCATGGATGCCAGAAAGAGGGTTTGGAAACACTTCTGCTGCTGCTTCCTGATATTCCCTCTTCTCTAGCTGTGCTCATGGTCAGAGGCAGTGCACCCTGACCAGCAACTCCTGCTGGGAGAGCTGCTGCTTCAGGCTCTTGATAGCCTTGCTGCCTTTGTGTGTCTGTCTGTCTCTCTCTCCATCAACAGCAATCAAGAGGTTATTAAGTAGGCTATTAAAAAGGAGCTATGCATAATTCCATTTACAACTGTTTGAATTATAATGAGCATTCAAAATGAATTAATTTCCAGGAAAAGATGAAGTTAAGGTAACATGAGATAAAAGATTGCATATGGCTCATTACAAAGCACAACTAAGGATTTATAGATATCTCACATTTTTATGTATTATTCATAATAGATTTCTGTAGTGTGTATTTTAATTCCCATTTTACAGAGGCAGAATCTGAATTCAGAAACATTAAGCAACACTCTTCTGAAAAGAATTACAGAAATGTAATTCCTATACATCTCTGCATGATTATCCACTTCGTAAGTGTGAAGGATCTAATGGGCTGGTTGTGGACAGAAGGATTCCTGCCTGTGGAAATATGGGGTCAGATTTTAACCATGAGTAAACAAAGGAGTAGAAAGGATAATAGGGATTGAACCCAGGATCTTGTGCATGCGAGACTGAGCTATATCCTCAGCCCCTGTGGTGACTTTTTAAGAAAGCATTTTTGTACAAAACCAGGGCTAAAGTTGGAACACAAAAATAATAGGTAAATATCACTAGTTCATTGAAACTCTTTAACTTTATCATTGCATTTTATACATTTTCCCTTTTCAAGGATTTTGTGCAGAAATGAACTAACACCATTTGGCTAAATATTGTTTTTTCTCTATCCACAGAATGTCAAATTTCTGAAAACTGAAATGACTAATTATTATGTTTCCAAGATATCCAGTGTGGACCCAGAAGAGCTACAGGTCTTTGGATGTTTTTATAGCCATTAAATAAGAAGGGTTCCATCACAGAGAAATGAATGAGCTTCTTGATGGACACTGTTTAGGAAATTTTGCTTTCTTTCTTTCTTTCTTTCTTTCTTTTCTTTCTTTTTTTTCTTTCTTTCTTTTTTCTTTTTCTTTTTTTTCAGTATTTCTAGCAGCAGAAAGTATCCAGCAGCTACAACACAACTACAGCTGGAGTTAACTCCTAGTCATTCATCATTGTCACTTCATGAATTAGAAGCCAGCAGACCATTTCTCTCACTTTACCTCAGCTCCTTTTCAGAATGAGGTAAGGTTCATAATGCTCAGATATCATAGTTCTTTCTTCTAGCCTATTATTTAGAGAGCAATCAATTTTGCTCTGTGTCACCTCACAAACTCTTTGGTTTTTCAAGAGAAAACTAAATTCTCACTGGTTTTTATGTTTGAATATGTGTATGCATGTGTATAAGACATATGATATTGACATTTGCTGAAAGCTTTAATATCATCACAAGGTTGTGTCAATTTTTAAGGGCTACATTTTTACTTCTTTCAAATTTTGAAACAGCTTGCCTTTTCTCTCAGTTAAATAATCATTTATATAAGCCCCCTTTTGTGGATGACAAGATTCATAGCTTACATATTCCAAAGCTTTTAATAAGACATTTAAATAGTAATAGGTGAAATAATAAATGTCTACTGGACTGCCAGTGGGATACTTGGTCAGACCATCACAGAGGGAAATTTTTTTTCCAAAATGTGGATTGCATTATGTCAGTTTACTATCTTTAAGGCTTACAAGCATTAACCTTTTGAATGACCATCATTCTTTAATTGGCATTCTTATAATATCTAATGTATCATTAGCCTTTGTATATTGTTTCATTAAAGTTGGCAATCATAATATCTAGTAAATTATAACACTGAACAAGTTTGTATCATTTTTTATTCAAAAGAAACTAACCACATGCTTACATCAAAAGACAAAAAGAATCTTTGTTGCAAGCAAATATTTTCACTTGATTAACCTATCACAGGTAGAGAAAAATACACCATTATAATTTGTCAAGCCACAAAATGTAATCATAACTCAACCTTTGATAATATTTCTAATGAATTCTGTGTAACTCAAAACCATGGCAGAAATAAAGTCTCCTATAAAATGTACATCATGACTTTAAAACTTTTGGAACTTTTAAATATAAAATCTGTATTAAGGATATAAATTAATATGAATATTTCCTAGAATATTTACAATATGAAGATCAATGTGAACAGACCAGAGTCAACAGGGCCAAATTTTCCATAGCACAAAATTGTGGTATGGCTATAGATTAATAGAGAGAGTGATGCTCACACTAGGATTTTTCATGTTGGGAAATGGGGTATTGCAACTCTAGCATGTTAATAGTTACAAGAAAAAGATATTTGAAAACATTCTAAAAACACAAAGATATGCATAACTTATAAGTAATTTGCACATTAATTTTCATACATATTTAAACAAAGGTATTCATAAACATTTAGATTGTGAAATAATATTTTAAAATATTATTCTTACATGGGATTTAAATAAATATATCACAACCTTGGCTTAATATTATAGTTTGTTCTCAGGCCTAAATTACAAATCTAGTGCAAATATAATGTTTTCTAAAGTAGTTTAGGAAGAGACTCTCTTCTCTCATTCTTATAGAAATCATGTATCTTTAGACAAAGGAAAACCTTGAGCCAGCATTAGTAACTTCATTCTGCACTTAGCTATGCAGACTTTGTAGACTGCAATACTCAGAAAAAAAGGACAGGTTTTCTTCTGCAATCAGAGTTCTTACAAATAAAATACCTTGCTTCTAACTAGGTTCCTTATGAGAGTGGATAAACTGAAAATAATCCCGTGAAAGATTGTTGGGTTTTTTTATTTATTAATATAACCAAAAATAAGTGTTCTGATACAGACTTCCAGTCATAAATAGCTCATGAAATTCTGTTTATTTAGCAAACAAGACATATCTAAAAAAATTATCATATTAAAAATTTGTTTATACAAAGCTCCATGAAACTTAATCATTAGAAAACAAAGCATTAGAGTATTTTCATTCCAAATTAAAAAAATGTATTACATGTTTGTGGTAAAATATATTCAGATGTAAAATTGCAGAAACTTTTAGCAAAGTGTTGTCTTAGAGATATCTGTATATTTTTGCTACTTTAAATATAAAGAAACGGATACTAAAATATCTTCAAGACATTCTGGTCTAATTTTTAAATCAATAATTATAAGTTAAATGCATCATTACCATTTAATAAACTCAAATACTGATTCATTAGTCCCACTTACAAAAATCCACTATTTACTCCTACTTTATAAATAGCTGAAGTAGATGATTCAGGTAGATGAACAAAAGTGGAATTATAATTTTGAGAAAGAAAGCCATATTTAAGCTAGCTATATGCCAAAATAAAATAAGTAAGATCATAATAGAAAAAAGTAACATATGATAAAGTAATATGTCTACCTGGAATATTGGCAAAGTTTTAATTAGGAATAAAGCAACTTATATTGGTCTTTGGATTTTGACTCCATTTAGCATGGAGAAAAGATGGCACTATACATTTTCTAAACAAGTTTGTTATTTTAATAAAGTTTGTTATTTCATTTTCAGCACCACAGAAAATTTCAGGTACATATTGAGTGCTATATAATAATAATTAACACATCAATTAAACTACAATAAACTTTTAATTTTGAAAAGTAGAACATGTCATGCATTTTGTCTGAGTCTTCTTTTGACATAAAGTACAATGTAACATCTGCTCTAAGTTTACTTATACCATTTTGGAGAGTTGAAATTTAATACATGCACATATATGTACATGTATGTATACACAAAAATGTCATTTGATCTACATAGTTTTAGAGAAACATCTCAAGTGTTTTAGCTTCAGAACTTTGATTAAGTAAGAACCACATGATTCTTGTCATCTTAAAAAAGAAAATAGTTGACATATTCTTCAAATTTTGTTATGGTTGAGTATTTGTGCTGAGTTTTGTGTTTTCTTGCAGGATTATGCCATCATGGCATAGAGGACATGTAACAGAAAACAGATTTTAAAAGATCTGAATTTCATTATGAAAAAGTAAATTGCAAAGGTATCCAGCACTACATAACAAAATTGTGAAAATAGCATGTTATTCTTTACTTGGTGGTTTCACCTTACAAAGATTACTAAAGACCAACTGTAAATAAGAAAAAATAGTATTTATAGTATAAAATATTAACAAAAACGATTTTATAATAACTAATTAGGGAAATAATCTAAATGGGTAAATATTGGAAAAAATTAAAATACTATTACTGGTTCTTTAACAACTTATTCAAGTTACTATATAAATTTTCTTTCAATCAAATATGTTTTAAGTTAGGATAATGTGAAAGAATACCCAGGATGAAGGTTTAAAACAGGACTGGCCCAGGCAAACCAAAGTATCTGGTCATGCTAAATACTATTGTGCCTTTTAAAATGATGCTACAGATAATCTGTTGTCTTGGGGAAGTACTTGCATTACAATATTAACTTTCAACATAGTAGATCCAGAATTATTATAAATATGTACACTAAAACTGTGCTTTGATTGCTTATGGTAAGGGTATACATTTTACACCTTTTCTGCAAAGAATATGCATTGATTTTATGAAAGAACACACATTATAAATATTATAGTTTCATTTCTTCATTTATTTAGAAAACAAGACATATCTAAAAATTTATCATATTAAAAATTTGTTTATACAAAGCTCCCTGAAACTTAATCACTAGAAAACAAAGCATTAGAAGATTTGTATTCCAAATTAAAAAAATGAATTACATGTTTGTGGTAAAATATATTCAGATGTAAAATTGCAGAAATCAAAAGTTGCCTAAGAAGAGAGGTAGTGTAACTTGTTTAAAGCCCAGCTAATAGACAAACTTTATAGGAAAGAGAAATGGTAGAACAAACATTTTTCCTCTATCATTTTCAAAGTTATTTAATTGAAATTATTTCAAATATTTAAGACCTTACAATAGCAGATAACTAATTGTAAATCAATTTCAGGAGAATCATTTTAAAAAGGTGAAAATTGTCCTATAATTGACCTACAAAGTAAATAGAGTAGAATATAATTTTATTCTGAGGAATTAATCATTTCCAGAGAATTTCTGGAACACACTTGTAAATCCAATTTGTGAATATGGTTTCTTTATTTTAATACTTCTATCAATTGAGTACCATTCTTTTAGTGAAAACTCTCTAGCAAGCTTATATTATTAATGATGAATCAATTTGGGAGGAAGTATCACATTTTCACAGACCACAGTCAAAATAAGTCAGCATGGATGGTTCATCTATTTCAATTATGCAAAAATTTACCTGCCTCAAAGAAATCCACCAATAAGAGGATGAACAAGAATCTGGAAATGAGAAAGAAAATATACCACCTAATTTTGAATGTGTATCTTTGGTTCTTCACTGGTTTAGAATTATTCACTTTCATCACATTGGAATAAATGTAGAAATCATTAAAAATAACATTTGAAAAAGCGAATGACATTTTAATAAAAATAAGTGGTATTCCCAAAATTGTAATTACATATCTAAGATTCAGCTATTACATGTATTGGTCCTATTTAACATCAGATCATATTACGTAACTCAAAATAAATTAAAAAAAAAAAAAAAAAAAAAACAATAAAATTAAGCCGGGCACGGTGGCGCACGCCTGTGATCCCAGCACTTGGGAGGCTGAGGCAGGAGGATCGTGAGTTTCACAGCCAGCCTCAGCAATGGTGAGGTACTTAGCAACTCAGTGAGATCAGTTTCTAATAAAATACAAAAAAAAGGGCCGGGCGCGGTGGCGCACGCCTGTAATCCCAGCACTTGGGCGGCAGAGGCAGGAGGATCGGGAGTTCAAAGCCAGCCTCAGCCATGGCAAGGCACTTAGCAACTCAGTGAGACCCTGTCTGTAATAAAAATACAAAAAAGGGCTGGGGGTGTGGCCCAGTGGTCGAGTGCCCCTGAGTTCAATACCCTTTACCAAAACAACAACAACAACAAAAAAAAAAAAACCTTGAGTTTGAGTAAGAGTTTTCAGATGTCATATTTATATAAAACAAAAAGTTTACTTACTTTCATGAGCCTTGAGCCTTGGTAGTAATAATCTACTATAATTAAAATCTAGTTTTCCTCCAAAGTCAGCTTTAGAAACTTGTCTCTGTTACAGTTAGTGGAGAGAATTTATCATGAACTCTAGAAACAGAAAAGGACTGGCAGTTGTTGAATTACTACTACTACCAGAATTGTCAGAGCTGTGTTTGGTTTACCTTAATCCTTTCTTATATACTAGTATTATGATTCCCCTGTGAAAAGGAGTACACTGAGTCAATGAGAGATGAAATATATTTTCTAAGATAAACCCTACAAGAGTCCCAGGCAAGCCCATACTGTCTAGTTTCAAACTCTGTAATCTTTTCATTCCATTCCATTCATTGTTTTCTTGTTATAATTCTCAATATGGATTAGATTTTCTCTCTGTATTTTAGAAAACACCTAATAAGGAAATAAAATGTAGACTTACCTGTTATCTATGTAACATACACATTCTCAGAAATCATTATATAATTAAGAATAATTCTACTAAATAAACCAGAATAAATTGAAATAGGAAAGAATATTTCAAAATAAAATCAATCATAGCTGTTATAACCTCCATTCTACTGTAAAACATATGTATACATTATGTAATTTATAGTTAATCTTGTCATTTTAATTAAGCCATCTTACAACTCTGCTCCAAATGTGTCATCATTTTGCTTGATTAAAAGAAAATAACCCAATAAGCTTGATATAGCCCTCATCCACTAAGCTCTTTTATATAATCCAATAACACAGAACATCTTATCAAAAAGAAAATGCAGCTGATTTTTCACACAATTTCTTTCCCCTTTTTCCCTTAGCCTGAAAACTCTGATACTTTCTTCTTAATAATGAATTCACATGCCTTTCTTGAATTTCTTTTCCTCTGCAACAGTCCAATGAGTCTTTATCTATCGCTCCAGACAGCCATCTTCTCAAATCACCTAGAGATGTGAATGATAACCCTATCACCTACTAGACAGAAACATCAAAATTCCGGCCACCATTCACCAAGATAGCTTTTTCTTATCTGAAGCTATCCATCTATAATGTGTAAGGACAGAGCCTGCTTTCAGTAATGCAGCTGGTTATAGCGACTAAGAATAGCACAAGCTTCTGTCCAGATGATGTAGAGTAACGCACCTTCATCAAAATGAACGAGACCAGGAAGCTTGACTCCTGAAGGACAACTGGAAAAGTCTGTGCTGAGACCAAGTCAAATAATTAGAGTATATTTTACACTCAAATCTTTAAATAGTTATGATTTGACATCAGTAAATAGTTGAAAGCATTAAAATTGTGATGTTTAGGAATGTAATTTTGAGATTTTCAGTACATAATCAAAAGCAATAGTCTTAATTGCATAAGATTAGGAATAAATCAAATACATTTTAGTGAAGTTGCAATTTTAATGCCACAAAATCATTAAATACATACTGTTTCATGCTATTTCTTGCAAATAACATACCTTTCCAACTTTGATTTTACTTTTTGATATTTCTTTTTACATAGCATCACATAAGAGATCCTCCATGATGTAAATTACTATTTAATAAAGATTCATTGTGCAAAACTTAGCTTGATGATTAAGATATAAGAGATTATTCTCTTAAAACTTGTTTATATTATTTAATATAAAAAGATTATTCTCAAAAACCCTGCAGAAATTTATGTGTTGTTTTAATGATCACAATGTTTTAACCTTTTCAGTAGAGCAATTTTTATTACTTTTAACTAGTGGGCATTTCTTTTTACATAGATCGTTTTTTTGCATTTTGATAGTTTATTTTTTGTGACTCATTCACTTCCTTGAGGAGGTTTCCTTCTACCTCATATAAAGCAGATGTCATCAGATCTTGTGAAAGCCTGAGGTTAGCAAAATCATTTTGCTTGAGGTAAATTTAAAACTTGAGTCCCTAGAAATAAAAGGCAAATGCACCAGTCCTTTTCTCAGGGTATTTAAATCTTAATGATTTGTTCTCCAGAAATGGACTTAGCTTCATTTTCCTGCCTCCATTTTAAAGCTCACTTTAAGTGGTGTGGGTGTTTGCAGTTAACGGATACTGAACAACTCTACACATATTATTATCCCCTCTACCTTTTAAGAATAAGTTGTGGGGTTTTATGTAATTTACACAGAGTTTAGGTATTAAAGGTACTAAATTGGCTTTATTAAATGGATGTGAGAGCAATCGAAGGTGCACCAGAGTGACATTTCCTAATTGCCTGTGGTACATTTTAATAAACTGCAGACTCATATGTCAATCACAGGATAAAGGCCGGGCATAGAGAAATGTTTGGATTAATTATTAATATCAATTGGCTATTAGAGCTCTTTGGTTTCTTGCTGTGTGGCAAAGCACATCAGTGAAAGTGCTAGATAGGAGGCAATTTGTTTGCATGCAGATGGCTCTGGGTTATAATAAATCTTAACTTCTAACTCTTACTTGACCTTCTGAAGCTTCCTTTTGTGGTGCCAACCACAGTGGGCATATTAGGATGTCTTAATCACCTTGGATCACATGGAGGTTCTGACTCCTGCACAGATGAAGCCTGTAGAGGGATGGAAATAGTACTGACTGCCTCTTATACTGCTTCTACCATGGTATGTTCCTCAAGTGTTGTGAGATATTGACATCTCTACTATTTTAAGAATTGGGCTTGTCAAAAAATGAAGTAACGTTATAGTTGCTCTTTTCTGAGAAAGACCACATGAACATTATGAATGATGATTTTTTTTAGACATTTGCCTCCCTCACTTATGCAGATATTTAATTAAATGAAAGAGAATGTTTTACTGTCAAAAGCAAAAGCGTGGTAATGGCCAAACTATGCTTTTTAAATCTTTGAATCATTATTTTACCATAAGTATCACAAGTTAAGCAGATCTGGACAATCAGTGTACAAATAAATAACGCTGGTAAGTCAATACTATAAGTATGCTAATGTGTAGACTAGTTTGAGTTTCATTTCAACATCTACTGTATTTATGTCTTTTCTGTGTTGGTAGAATCAATTTCCTCTTTTCAGCTTTCGGTCCATAAAATGGCAACAGTCATTCACTTCAATTGAAACCACTAAGCAAATCAATAGAACTATACCTCTAAAATGTCTTCAAAAATCTCTTCATCTATAGAAGAAAAAATAAATAGTTCTCAGAAAGTTTTATGCAACATGAAGAAATTCTCACCTAAAGTATTTTAAAAAAATTATAAAAAGCTATGTTTAGGTAGAAGTTTCAGGAAATCATTAACAATATATTTTTTATTTGTGTTAGATAAATCTGTGATCTTAACTAGTGACCTGTGTTAGGCAGCTTTCTGTCACCAAAACAAATGCCTGAGATAATCAATTTATAAAGAGAAAAGTTTTATTTTGACCCACTGGTTTGGAGGTTTCAGTCCATGATTGGTTGGCCCTGTTGCTTTGGTGAGAGTGACAAGGCTGCACGTAAAGGTGTGAATGTTTGGTGGAAGACAATTGATCACCTCCTGGCCAGGAAACAAAAAGAGAGAGAGTGGAAGCTTCCAGAATCACTTTTTCAAGGGTACACATCCAATTATCTGAAGATCACCCACTAAGCCCCATCTCTTAAAGTTTCTACCACCGAACAATAACATCAAGCTGGGGACTAAGCCTTAACACATGTACTTTGGGGGACATTTAAGATCCAAACTAACACAGGTAGAGGAGGGCTTAGTAGAAAAAAAATAAATAAGTAGTCAGCTTTCAGAGGCAGGTTTGTTTTATATATTATTTTCATTATGCACTAGTCTTGGAAGCAAGACCTGAATATAGCCCTCCTTTTATTTATCATGTATTGCCCTCTTCCTCATGAGAAAATTTTATATTGAATATATCTAATGATATAAGGCATTTAGCATTTAGCAATTCAGCCATTTTAAAATTTTCTTTTTACTATCTAAAAAAGTTGAGTAATGATTTTAAATATATACAACTCATGAGAAGGTTATTTCCTATGTTCTGGGTCTTCTCTTCTCCTTCAAATAGAACAGAAGGACATTATCTCCTTGGCAGAGAGGTATGGAAGCCAGTTTTTATTTTCAGCTCTAATGGTCTCATCTGAATCCTCATCCCAGCAGTGTTAGCTGACAGAGACCCCATGCTGAGATCCACGCTGTTCAATGCCAAGTTGACAGGTAATAAAGTTATCATAATCCATAATTTAATTATGGATGATAGTCCCTGTTCTGACTGTAACACTGAGAATCTGGCTTCGTTTACACTTCTGGGATACTTCACAAATGATTTGGGCTGATCTTTGAAACAGGGTCAGGGATGGAGAAACTTTTTATACATTCTATTTACTCTTACATGAATGAAACAGTCCACAACTGGACTAGATTTAATTTTGAGTTGTCATATGTCTATTGTTTCTACAGCAAATATAAATTTCAATAAGGATTAGTGTAGATGTCTCCTCTTTGCCCCATACTTCAGGTTAGAGTTCTCTTCTCATTTGAATATAAAAATTGCTTCTTTTCTCTTTACTGACACAAACCATGAAAAAAGAATGAGAAACTATTGTTTCCTAGAAGTTAAAAAAAATACAAAATTGAAAATTGTTTTTATTTTTCTCAAATAGGACAGTTGTAATGCAAATTTCATGTCAATTCAAGAATTTGCTGAAGCTATAGGCTTAGATTGTGTCCTCCTTTCTTCATGTAAATTGAAAACCAGTTGTGTTCCTTCCTTATGAAGTGTTTTTTTTTTTTTTTTTTTTTTTTTTTTTTTTTTTTTTTTCCCTTGCAGGAATATGTACTTGGTGCTAAACTCACCTGCTGCCTATGTTTGCATTCATTACTTCTGTGACTGAGACATTCAATAAAACTGTCTAAATCTTTCCAAATTCTCATGGTGATAGCAATTGAGCCTCTTTCAGGAGGACTTGATAATTAAGCAAAATGATGCTTGACAGATCCAGTCAATTCTCAGAAGGATGTAATCAAAATGCTATGAAATATCTGGATAAAAATGAAGCAGCTGGGCTTTGTTTCTAGTTCATTATATGTGTATGGAACACAATTGTAATATATACATTTATGTAAGGAAATGTTTTATAATATAGATACTCAATGCTACTTTCAGATCCAAGAAGATTAGCTTTATTAGAAATCCCCTGGAAACTGCAATTATATTTAGGAACAAAAGCCAGTTGATTATGGTTAGGTAGAGACTACAGGGAATAGGATTTTATTTCCAATACTCTAAAGAGTATAACAAATCAGATAAATGAAAAATGCTTCAAGATGTTTGGTGATTTCATGTCCAATGTTAAACAGAAAATCACAAAAGTTTATGAAAGTTGGATGCAAATGTCTTCTGATTGACTTTACCCAACAATTGTATATAAATCTGTAGGTAATACTATCATGATAAAGAGAAATATTTTCCCTCACACAGTATTTTTAACAGAAAAAAAGTAGGCACCCTATATTACTTAGTATATTTTCTGGTGAGTCTTAGGCCAAAAGCATGACTGCTTTCTCTTTTATAGACATATGAATATTTTTAATTTTTGGATTGATAAGTAATAATTATACATATTCATAATTTACAATGTGATATTTCTGTATATGTGTATATTGCCTAATGATCGAATCAGGGTAACAACATTTATTCATTACCCCAAACATTTATTACTTCTCTGTGGGGAGAATATTTAAAACCCACTCTCATCATTATTTGAAATATGCAACATATTATTGTCCACTATTGTCACCCCACTGTGCAAAAGAACACCCGAACTCATTCCGCCCATCTTGCTTTAACTCTGTACCCAAGGACCAACCCCTCTCTGTAACCACTGCTAACTTTCTGCTACACTATCCAGCCTCTGGTTATCACCATGTCTTCTCTACTTGTATGAAAACAATTTTTTTTAAATTTTCTTTTTAGATTTTTGTATGAGAGAGATCATAGGGTGTTTTGTTTCTGTTCCTGGATTGCTTATCTGATACTAAGTGTTCCAGGTTCATCCATGTTGTCTCAAATGACAGGATTTTAGCCTTTATAATGGCTGAACAATATTCCATGGTGTATATTTACCATATTTCATCCACTCATCTGTTTATAGACCCTTAGGTTGATTCCATATCTTCATTATGGTGAATAAATATGAAATAAATATTGGAAGGCCATTTTCTGACACATTAGTTTTATTTCTTCAAAGAATGATTCTTTCCAGAGGTCATGGCTTACAAAGGAGAAAATATATTTCTACAATTTGTCTTTCAAATACTGAAGAAAACATATTGCCCCAGATAAATGATTTGATGGCCAATGTGTACCCTGTAAAATAGTATCTATGAGGGATGAATGCAATTCTCTGCTATTAGGAGGTTATATGGTTTGGACCATAACCTTAATAAGAGGTGTGTATGCTACTGTCTAGGAATAACCATCATCCTTGTGTGCTTTGCCACTGGGTTCATCACCTTTTGAACACATGTGGCTGAGGAAAGAAATGGACAAGTCTGCCTGGAGTTCACAATGCCCACCTTATTGCTGTGAATCATCTTAATGAGTGTGAGTGGTGACATTTACAGGAATAAATGTCAAACTCTGTGCTTATTCTTAGAGGACCTTTCACTTGCTTTGTTAGGTCTCCTTGTCTTAGTCTTCCAGTCTTACTTCTCCAAGATTGACCACTTACTCAGTCATGATTACTGTTTAAAATTAGTACCTATCCTACTTAAGTGACCACCATTATCAAGTAAAGTAACTATGATATATTTCTCTAACTTTTGCCCTCTGCCAGGACATTTCTTCTTCCCCTTTCCACAGATTTACATCTGAGTATATTTATAATTATAAAAATAAGACTATTTTGTATGGACACAATAAATCATGCAAATCAATTTTTATACCACATCCAGTGCTACTTCTTCAGTCATCTTTCACAGGAGCTTCCCATGGGATGATTTTATGGCATGGTCTTCTATAAGGGTTGGTTATAGCATTTTTTTAATCCAACTCTTAATTTTTATACCACAGAATTTATAGTATTTCAATTACTTACATTCTAAACTTCCATTCAGTTTTGCAAAGGTGGAAACCAGAAATATAGTATTAAATTATTTTATACTATTCTGACTCATATATTCTGACTCATATTATTTTATACATATTATTTTATACTATTCTGACTCATTGTTGACTCCCTCAAACTAAGAATGAATACTGAGTTCTGTACATTGCTACAGCAGATAATTCAAATTCCTCAATGACCATGCTTGTCAACAAAAGCAATAGAAGTATACATTCCCTATTTTTTTTTTTTTTGTACCAGTGATTGAACTTAGTGGTGCCTAACCACTGTACCATATCCCAAGATCTCAAGCCCTTTTAATTTTTTAATTTTTTTTTATTTTGAGGCCAAATTTATTTAGGGCCTCACTAAATTGCTGAGGCTGTCTTTGAACTTGCATTCCTCCTGCCTCAGCCTGCCCAGTCACTGAGATCAAAGGCATGTGCCACCACACCCTTATCATTCCCTCATTTATGATATCTAGATATTTGGCTGATTTAAACATTTGGTGAAAGACAAAATATTTGCAAACCCTGAGTTATTACAAAGTCTATAAAAGGTAGTCTTCGGTATTCTTTCTTCCATCAGCCCAGTAAAAGGGCTTGGAATTGAGTTAGTTGAACAACCATGTAAACTGCAGTCTCTGCAGTTTCACTGATGTGTGCCTCATGATATATTTAATAGTTTGAATTGAGATACCACATTTCCTTAGGCGGCTGTGACTTCATCTCATTAGCCTGTAACTTGACCTTTAATTTTCATCTTCATGTGTAAAAATGGTACTTGTGAATTTCCCATTCTTCATAGTTCTTCATAGTTTAAAATTTCCTTTAGCAATATATATTATATTTGTGTCAGTTAATAAGGGGAAAGAAAGCATCCTAATTAATCTGCTATTCTATTTGGAAAATTGAAATGCCTTTTCATGTAAAAGTTTCAATGATTATTTTTCTTTTTTTTTAATTTTTTAATTATATTTATTTACTTATTCATCATGCACAAGTATAGTATCTTTTTACATACAACTGCTTGTATACAAAGTATATAAGTACCATTCAGATCTTCAATCATGCATTTAGGATAATGATATCCATCTCATTCAACCACCAATTTTTTTCCAACCCCCCCATTACTCCCTCCCTCCCCTCCCTTTCCGTTGACCATTCTAGTGTTCCTCTGATCCTATGTACCCCCTTCCAACAACACTGTGAACCAGCCTCCTTATATCAGAGTATTTTTCTTTAAGTTATCTTTGGCCAGCAATCTATAAGACATTTGAATAAATTGTTTGTTTCTTTCTTCAGTTCAGTAACATTTTTTCCTGTTAATATTAGCATTATTTTAGTTTCTATTTTGTTCTGTATTTCAAATATACCAACTTTTAATAAGTAATAGACTATCAAAATCTATACTTGAGCTCCCGTGTGTGTGTGTGTGTGTGTGTGTGTGTGTGTGTGTGTTTGGCAGAATAAATGGTGAGCTGTTTCAAACTTTCAAGATTTTTCAGACCTTAGCCTTTTTTTTTTTTTAACTCAGAAAAGTTGTTCTCTATTCAAACATTCTTGAATTTAGTTCTTTCCTATTACTTTACTCTTTTTTCTAACATTCTAATTATTATTATATCTATGTATCATTTCCTTGCTCCTCTTTCTGTGACTTTAGTGTGTGTTTGGAGTACTTGATTCCAGTTATTTTCTTCACAGTTTTGAAGTTTCATTATCCTCCTTCTTAATTTGCTTTTATTAGCTGTATTTCCTTTAGGTTTATTTATTTAGTAGTGAATATTAAACCAGGGTGCTTTACATTTGAGTTACATACCCAGCCCTTTTTTTTGTTTGTTTGTTTTGTTTTGTTTTGTTTTGAGGCACAGTCTCACTGAATTGCTAAGCATGACCTCAAATATTGGGATCCTCCTGCTTTAGCCTCCTGAGTCACTGGTATTATAGATATGCACCACGGTACCAGAAATCTCATGGTGCTGGAGATTGAATTCAGGACTTCATGCATGCTATGCAACTGTTTTTATCACTAAACTAAATCCTCTTTGTTTTCTATTAATTTCATTATATTAATTACTCATATTTTATTGAATAAAATGCAGAATAAGTGCTTTAAGTTTATTTGGATTACAAGTCATTATATAAAACTTTTATAATTATGTAGGAAATCATCTAATTTGAAATTGTTCTACATCTTTTTCTTTAGTGTTTTGCTTTCTTTCTTTTTTTTTTTTTTTACATTATTGATCAATGTTGTCATTTCCCCACTATTTTCATATACTAATAATAGACCTGGTGCACTTGCAACTCTTTTTGTTTATTTGGGCAACATTTAAATTCTCTATTTCAAAAGTTCAGCCTTTTAGGTGTCTATGGTACAGGGGAGCTTGGAGCACATTCTTATCTCCGAAAATTCTCTGCATCAGTAAGCTATTTCCAGTTAGAGTTATTGGAAGTACACCTTTTTCTTGAGGGATACTGCTCTAGTCTCAGTTGTTCCGTGGTTTAGGTCTAAGTATATAACTTAGATAAAATAATTGACTACAAGGAAAGTCTAGCAGGCTCCTGATTTGTACTTGAGAAACACACTGATATTTTTTTCATGTGTATTTAATTAGTTTTCTAATGTCTTACCACCCTTGAGAAGGACAATGAGAAGGTCACTGATCATGTTTATTACCATCTATATTCAAATCTATACCTTGTCTTTTTCATCATGGAATATTTTCACCTATTATTCAATTGAACCTATGCAAATGAAGTCTGATAGAGAATTGAAAGTAGGAAAAATTTGAAAAAAGTTTCTTATTCAAACTAACTACAGGTATCAATAATAACTGTTAACTGTCATTTCTACTTTTTGTCCTGTGGAAGCCAACCTTATCTGTGCTTTTTTTTTTTTTTTTTTTTTTTTTTTTTTTGCTTTTTGCTTTTTGCTTTTTGCTTTTTGTTTCCTCTTATCCTACTCTATATGGCAAGGTACTGTGCTCTTGTAACTTAATATTGGAACCAAATTTTATGTTTCAATTTAATTTAAATATATTTCTGGGAGATGGCCCTCACAACTTTTCATGTTGAAATTAAAAGTCAATAATTGTAAACCTTAAGTTGTTTTATGGTATAAAAATGTGTTGTCTTTTAAAAATATTCAGAGTAGGTAGGCATGGTGGTTCAAACCTGTAATCCCAGTGGCTCAGGAGGCTGAGGCAAGAGGATCTTGAGTTCAAAGCCAGCCTCAGCAAAAGCAAGGCACTAAACAACTCAGTGATACCCTGTCTCTAAATAAAATACAAAATAGGACTATGCATGTGGCTCAGTGGTTGAGTGTCCCTGAGTTCAACTCCTGATACCCCCCTCAAAAAAAAAAAAAAAAAAAAAATCTGAGGTTCAGTTTAAGCAAATAGCTCAATTTCAAATACCTGATATTGCCTATTTTGGTCTATAAATGACTTTTCAGCATGGAGGACTACTTCCAAATGGAATCAATAAAATTAATTGAAAAGAAAATATTCATCAGGAAAGCAGAAGAGCCAATTTATTATAACTGCCAAAATTTTACTTAGCATATTTGGAGTGTTTTTAGACTGATAATAGGAAATGTTTCTTCTTAAAAATAAAAATTAAACAACTTTATTAATTTATATCCTTTTTTATCTCTGTCTAAAGTCTATCACTGTGCTATTCTGTGATTTTGTTGTTAAAAACCCTATGTTTTATTATTCTATCACTTGTTTTTTAAAAAAATAAGTTTCAGGTGGATAATTCAATAACTATTAGATAAATGTTCCCAATAACATTATTGAAGAAGATTTTGAATATATGCAAGAGTTTTATTAGAATTAAGTAGAATTTTTTTGTAAATATGCTCATATAAAAGACACTTGGAGTGCCTTAGAATTAAAGACTAAAATTTACACACCCACACCCACTTTTATTAAGTACAAACTGTGAAAGAGTTCAATATTTGAAATTTATTATTTTGTAAAGAAATTATATTTCACTTAAGTCATTTAAATATATTTTGAATTTCTGGAAATGTGTAATTTCTGACCTATTTCAAAATTCTAATATCCACCCATATAATATTGAGTTGTCAGTAGGTTAAAGCATGACACAGTGGGTGTGATATGGGGCAGTTTAGCAATTTATTGGAGCCTAGGGGATGGGAAGCTTCAATGTTCTAAAACACATTTAGAATTTTCCTTTGCAAGCTTTATTTCATTAATTTATGCTTTGTGCAAAAAAAAAATTGCTTATTTGATAAAGATAACCCAAGAATATGAATTTCAAAATACTTGTCAGGAAATAATATTTGATATAAAAATTTGAAGAAATAATGTAACTGTTATGTATAATAAATCAAAATTAAATCTAAATACTATAAATGTGTATCTTCCAAAATATTTTCTTCTTTATATGTACATCCTTAAGTGATAAGTTCAGACAGAATTGAAACCTACTTGATATAAAAATGAATCAAGATGGGCTGCAGAAGCAGAGGAAGATGGCCGACAGGAGGGAGGCGCTCTCTGGACACAGTTACTAAAAGACGCTTAGTGGGAAGTCTGAGCGCATTACTAGCAATTCTCTTGCAAGTGAAAGGGAGCCAAGAAATTTGTGCACCTCTGGACAGTGAAATACAACGTTCTCTGGACCACGGCGGGCAGGGGCAGTGTCAGAACGGTCCACAGTCTGAAGCAGCGCCGTCTGTGCTGCAGGCGCAGCTGCCCGATATCATCTCGGCAAGGGGACGTTCCACACAGGGCTTGGAAACCGATCTGCGAGGAGGGATAGAAAGGAGCTTAGAGGCACGGGTGGTGTCCACTTGGAGCTCTTTCGCACAGCTTGCCAAGCCGATTCTGCAGGCTCTGGAATGACACAAGGGTCTGCAGAGCTGCTGTTGAGCAGGAGGAGAGCACCGCCATCTTAGAGGAATACAGTGGCTGACCCAGACAAAGGGAAAAAGACAGAAAGGAAGGACAGTTGCAGACATCCAGGGAGCCGCCAGTGCTCAGAAAACAGGGCACACCTGGGTGAGGCTCAGGTAACCAGCAGGGAGGGCGTGTCTGAGGCCAGCACAGCGGCCCCAAAAAGCTACAACTGTGGGTGGGCGTGGGGAAAGGGTGCCTTCTGGAGGGTCCCTCTCCCGGTGCCATTCATCTGCTGACACACAACATCCCTGAGCCGCTCTTCCACTGGGCCATTCTGCCACTGGCCAAAGGTGCAGCCTTAATTCCACTGGCAGCATCGCTATCTAGACGCCATCTGATGCGGTTGGCTTAAACTGGAAAGGAAAAAAGAGGGGGGCTTCCCAGGGCCCGTTTTGTTTGAGACTTGGGGTTCGACCATTTTTTTGTTGTTGTTGGTTTGCTTGTTTTGTTGGTTTTCTATTTTTTTTTTTTCTTTTTCTTTCTTTCTTTTTTTTTTTTTTGGCTTTGTTTTGTTTTGCTTTGTTTTTTGCATTGTCAGTGTGTTTGTTTGTTTGCTTCTGCTCCTCTTTTCTTTCCTTCTTTTCTTCCTTCTCATTTTGCATCTTTTCTTCTTCCTTCATCTTTCCTATTTACACCCTGCCAGTGCAAAAACACAGAAGCAAAAACAAGTAAATTGAAAACAATATCTGGGTTAACCAAATCTGTACATTGTGATCAAACTTGGATTTTCTGAATAGAAAGTGTTAGATTTTAAAGTGTAAAGGAATTATAAGGGGATCTGATAGCATTGTACTACAGAAGAACATAAGGCTTTAAGGTAAAATCAAAATAGTCAAGGTCCCACAGTGCAGGAAGAAAAGACACACAAGCAACATGAAAAAACAAGGGAAGAAAGTGACACAAACAAATCAAGGTACCATATCAGTAGATTTAATGGCAAGCACAGTTGGTCAAATGCCAGAGATGGAATTAGAAATTACATATTCCAAATGCTTATGGAACTTAAGAATGAACTCAAAAATGAGATGAGGGAGCAAATACAGGTGGCAAAAGATTATTTTGACAAAGAACTCCAAAAACAAATACAGGAAGTAAAAGATTACTTCAATAGGGAAATAGAGGCTCTAAAGAGAAACCAAACAGAAATTCCAGAAATGAAAGAAGCAATAAACCAAAATAAAAGTTCAATTGAAAGCATCTCCAACAGAGTAGACCACTTGGAAGAAAGAACCTCAGACAATGAAAACAAAATATATATCCTAGAGAAGAATTTAGATTATACAGCAAAACTCGTTGGTAATCAAGAACATAATATCCAAGAATCATGGGACAACATGAAAAAAACCAAACTTAAGAGTGATTGGCGTAGAGGAAGGGGCAGAGTTTCAAGCCAAAGGAATGAGTAATTTATTTAATGAAATAATTACAGAAAAATTTCCAAACTTGAGGAATGAATGGGAAAACCAAGTTCAAGAGGCTTACCGAACACCAAACAAACAAAATCACAATAGATCCACACCAAGACACATTATAATGAAAATGCCTAATATACTGAGTAAGGAGAGAATACTAAAAGCAACAAGAGAAAGGAAGCAGATTACATATAGGGTGAAACCAATCAGACTATGTTCATATTTTTCGACCAAGACCTTAAAAGCAATAAGATCCTGGAATAGCATATTTCAAGCTCTGAAAGAAAAGGGATGTCAACCAAGAATCTTATATACAGCAAAACTGAGCTTTAGATTCGAAGATGAAATAAAAACCTTCCACAACAAGCAAAAGTTAAGAGTTCACATCTCGAAAGCCAGCACTTCTGAACATCCTGGGCAACATTTTTCATGAAGAAGAAGAGAAAGATAACAATGAAAATCAACAAAGGGAGATATTAAACTAAGGGAAATACCAACCAGAAGAGAAACCAAATCAAACTAAAGACCATAATACAAATAAAAATGTATGGAATAAAATCACATCTCAATAATAACCCTGAATGTTAATGGCCTAAATTCGCCAATCAAAAGACACAGATTATCTGAATGGATTAAAAGGAATGACCCAACAATTTGCTGTCTCCATGAAACACACCTCATAGAAAAAGACATTAACAGACTGAAAGTGAAAGGCTGGGAAAAGTCTTATCACTCGCATGGCCGGCGGAAACAAGCAGGGGTTTCCATTCTCATATCAAATAAGTTAGACTTCAAACCAAAACTAATTAAGAGGGACAAAGATGGATAGTCATCAACAGGAGATAACAATCATAAACCTATATGCCCCAAATAATGGAGCACCTACTTCATCAAATAAACTCTTCTCAAGTTCAAGAGTAAAATAGACCACAACACAGTTATTCTAGGGGACTTCAACACACCTCTCTCACCAATGGATAGATCATCCAAACAAAAGCTAAACAAAGAAACTTTAAGCCTCCTTAAAACAATTAACAATTTAGACCTAACGGACATATATAGAATATTTTATCCCTCAGTAAACAAATACACTTTTTTTCTCAGCAGCACATGGCTCCTTCTCCAAAATAGACCATATATTAGGTCATAAGGAAACTCTCAGCAAATATAAAAAATAATAGAGATACTACCCTGCATTCTATCAGACCATAAAGGGATGAAATTGGAAATCAACGACAAAACAAGGATTAAGAAAAACTACTCCAACAACTGGAAGCTAAACAGCATGCTACTGAATGAACAAGGGGTCGAAGAAGACATCAAAGAGGAGATTAAAAAATTCCTAGAGGTAAATGAGAACACAGATACATCATATAGAAATCTCTATGATACTATGAAGGCAGCAGTAAGAGAAAAATTCATTACACTGAGTTCATTCCTTAAGAGAAAAAAAAAAACCAACAAATAAATTACTTAACACCTCAAGGCACTAGAAAAAGAAGAACAGACCAACACCAAGAGCAGTAGAAGACAGGAAATAATTAAAATCAGAGCAGAAATTAATGAAATTGAGACTAAGGAAACCATTCAAAGAAATGACAAAACTAAAAGTTGGTTCTTTGAAAAAATAAACAAAATTGACAGACCCTAAGCTATGCTAACAAAAAGAAGAAGAGAAAAAAATTAAATTACTAACATTTGTGATGAAAAAGGGAATATCACAACAAACACCTCAGATATACAGAAGATAATTAGAAATTACTTTGAAAACTTGTATTCTAATAAAACAGAAAATATTGAAAACATTGACAGATTTCTAGAGTCGTATGATTTGCCTAAACTGGAACTGGGGGTTACACACAACTTAAACAGATTGATTACAAGTGAAGAAATAGAAGACGTCATCAAAAAGCTACCAACATGGAAAAGTCCAGGACCTGATGGGTTTACAGCCGAGTTCTATAAGACTTTCAAAGAAGAACTAATATCAATGCTCTTCAAACTATTTCAAGAAATAGAAAAAGAGGGAGCTCTTCCAGACTCTTTCTATGAGGCCAATATCACATTAATTCCAAAGCCAGGCAAAGACATATCTAAAAAAGAAAACTTCAGGCCCATATCTTTAATGAACATAGATGCAAAAATCCTCAACAAAATCCTGGCAAATCGGGTACAAAGACATATCAAAAAGATAGTGCACCAGGATCAAGTGGGGTTTATCCCAGGGATGCAAGGCTGGTTCAACATTCGGAAATCAATAAACATAATACATCACATCAATAGACATAAAGATAAAAATCATACGATCATCTCAATAGACGCAGAAAAAGCATTTGACAAAATACAACACCCCTTTATGTTTAAAACACTGGAAAATCTAGGAATATCAGGAACATATCTCAACATTATAAAAGCTATTTATGCAAGGCCCAGAGCTAACATTATCTTAAATGAAGAAAAATTGAAAGCATTCCCTCTAAAAACTGGAACAAGACAGGGATGCCCCCTTTCACCACTGCTACTTAACATAGTACTGGAAACTCAGGCCAGAGCAATTAGAAAGACAAAAGAAATTAAAGGGATCCAGATAGGAAAAGAAGAGCTCAAATTAGCACTATTTGCTGATGACATGATAATCTTCCTAGAAGACCCAAAAAACTTTACCAGAAAACTTTTACAACTAGTAAATGAATTTGGCAAAGTTGCAGGATACAAAATCAATACACATAAGTCAAAGGCATTTTTGTACATCAGCGACAAAGACTCAGAAAGTTAAATGATGAAAACTACCCCATTTACAATAGCAAAAAAAAAAAAAAAAAAAAAAAAAACCTGGGAATCAACTTAACAAAAGAGGTAAAAGACCTCTATAATGAAAATTATAGAACACTAAAGAAAGAAATTATAGAAGAACTCAGAAGATGGAAAGACCTACCTTGCTCTTGGATAGGTAGAATTAATATTGTCAAAATGTCCATACTACCAAAAGCATTATACAGATTTAATGCAATTCCAATCAGAATCCCAATGTCATTCTTCAAAGAAATAGAAAAAGCAGTCATGAAATTCATTTGGAAAAATAAGAGACCCAGAATAGCCAAAGCAATCTTGAGCAAGAAAAGTGAAGTAGGGGGAATCACCATACCAGACTTTAAATTATACTATAGAGCAATAGTAACAAAAACAGCATGGTATTGGCACCAAAACAGACTGGTGGACCAATGGTACAGAATTGAGGACACAGAGACTAATACATATAATTTCAGCTATCTTATATTAGACAAAGGCGCCAAAAATGTACAGTGGAGAAAGGATAGCCTCTTCAACAAATGGTGCTGGGAAAACTGGAAATCTATATGCAAAAAATTGAAATAAACCCTTATCTCTTACCATGCACAAAATTCAATTCAAAGTGGATCAAGGACCTAGGAATTAGACCAGAGACAATACGCCTAATAGAAGAAAAAGTAAGCTCCAATTTCCAACATGTTGGATTAGGCCCCAAGTTACTTAATAAGAATCCTGTAGCGCAAGAATTACTACCAAGAATCAATGAATGGGATAAATTTAAACTAAAAAGCTTCTTCTCAGCAAAAGAAACAATCAGTGAGGTGAATAGAGAGCCAACTAATTGGGAACAAATATTTAATTCATGCACATCAGATAGAGCACTAATTTCTATAATATATAAAGAACTCAAAAAATTTACACCAAAAAAACAAATAACCCAATCAATAAATGGGCTAAGGAATTGAGAAGACAACTCTCAGAAGAAGACACACGATTAATCAACAAATACATTAAAAAATGTTCAACATTGTGCAATTAGAGAAATGCAAATCAAAACTACTCTAAGATTTCATTTCACTCCAGTCAGAATGGCAGCTTTCAAGAACACAAGCAACAATAAATATTGGAGAGGATGTGGGGAAAAAGGCACACTCATACATTGCTGGTGGGACTGCAAAATGGTGCAACCATTATGGAAAACAGTATGGAGATTTCTTGGAAAACTGGGAATGGAACCACCCTATGACCCAGCCATCCCACTCCTGGGTCTATTCCCAAAGGACTTAAAAACAGCATATTACAGTGACACAGCTATCTCAATGTTTGTAGCTGTGCAATTCACAATAGCTAGGTTGTAGAACCTACCTAGATGTCCCTCAGTAAATGAGTGGATTAAGAAAATGTGGTATATACGTGAAGGAGCCCTAATTAGGAAGGGCTGTTGTAGCTAGCTGGAAGCCATAAGTTCCACCTGATATGTATGTGACGCACCTGTAGGCACCCGCAAACCTGAAGGTATATAACCGGGTGAAAGCGGTCCGAGTTAGGAGAACGGAGAATTCAGTCAGCCGGGCAGTCACTCGGTCGGTCAGAAGAATCAGAGCGGCCAGAACGTAGGCAGAGCGGTTACAGAAGAGAAACCAGATAGAAGACAGAAGAGAAACCAGATAGAAGAAGTAATGACTGGTCAGAGTTAGGCTGAGGCTCCAGAGGACTGGTCAGAGTTAGGCCGAGGCTCCCGAGGAAGACAGAAGACAGAAGACAGAAGAAAGAAGAAAGAAGAAAGAAGAAAGAAGAAAGAAGAAAGAAGCTCTAATCTTACTCTAAGCTAAGCTCTATCTTTCTTTCTCTCTAAGACTCTAACTCTAAGCTAAGAAGACAAGAAGAAAAGCTCGCTTTAATCTTTCTCTCTAAAAATCTTTCTTTCCCTCTCTAAGCTCTAAGAAAGTAGAAGTAAAAGTAGTAAAAGCTTAACTCTGCCTCCGAGAGTTTTTCCTCCCGGTTTTCGGTACCAGGCAGCTTACATATACGCACAGTGGAATTTTACTCAGCAATAAAAGAAAATAAAATAATGGCATTTGCAGGTAAATGGATGAAGTTGGAAGACATAATGCTAAGTGAAGTTAGTCAGTCTCAAAAATCCAAGTACCAAATGTTTTCTCTGATATAAGGAGGCTAGTTCACAGTATTGTTGGACAGGGGTACATAGGAGGTTTTTAGAGGAACACTAGAATAGTCAAAGGAAAGGGAGGGTAAGGGAGTAAGTAAGGGGGGAGGGAGGGGGAGAAAAAAAAAAAAAAAAAGGTGGTTGAATGAGACAGATAACATTTTCCTAAGTGCATGATTGAAGACCTGAATTGTATGAATATACTTTGTATACAAACAGTTGTATGTAAGAAGATGCTATATACAGGCACTATGAATTGTAAATATTAAAAATTATAAAATTTTTTTAAAAAATGAATCAAGTGGACTTCAATATGTCAAACTAATAAAAGATAGATCTTAGAACACTGTTTTTATTTAAATTTATTCATTTCTCCTGTATTATACCATATTGATGATACAAATATATCTTTTAATCAAATCAAAAGGATGGTAAAGTGGGACCATGATAAAAATAATCAAATCACTTCATAATATCATACAAGTGATGTTAGGGAAGTTCAAAGTGCACTCTCTGGAAGAAAATGAAGAATAGAAAGATCAGAGTTGTTGGGTGGTCACTACTCAGGCTTTATTGAGAAGGTAACATGAAACAGAACTTGAAATGCAGGTGGGATATTAACACTAAGAAGAAGACACTTTTACCTGGGGAGAATATTAGAAAGAAAGACACAATGTTAGTTGGGTATTAGCATAAGTGACAGCACATGAATGAAAGAGCAGGAAACACTTGTACAATAAGGTTGAGACATTTGCTGTATGCCTATGGAAAACAGTTTGAATTGACTCATTTAGTCAAATATGTAAGCCACATGCAAACACTGCTTTAGAAAGATCATATTGGCAACTATTGTTTGGGATAGAATAATGGTTATATATTTTCAGTTGTTGTTGAAACATTGTGAGTCAGATATAATTAGCACTCAAGCTGATTAGTTGGTAGTGGCCTTGGAAATAATGGTCTTAGAAATAATGGGGCAGATGAGCAAGAAAATAGATGCAAATTATATATAAATGGGCAATCAGTATGGAATGAAAGAAATGGGTAAAAATTATTAATTCCAGCCCAAGTGACTCTTTGAATAATTTTCATTGATATTTGCTTTTGAAACATGGCTAATTTAAAACATGTTTACTAATTTTTAAAATTTTCATTTCTATTTTTTGTTATTTATTTATTAGTTCTACTATGATCAGTGATATAGATGCATAATTTAAATCCTTACATATTTGTGGAACTGTTGTTTTATGATGCACTATCAAGACAACTTTGGTAACTGTTTTCACATGTACTTGAAAATGATACATATTTCCCAATTATTAAGTAAATTTCTCAATATGCATCAATTGGAATTATTAATCATGTTTTTCAACTATTCTATGTCTGTAATAACTTCATGTCTACTTATTCTGTTTTTTCCTGGAGAATAACTGAAAATTTCTGACTGTGTATTTGTGTATTCATACTTCAACTTATTGATTATGCCTGAAATATTACATATTTTTTGTGTACTTATATTTAGGGTATGTGTTATATTAAAACAAATTATTCATTTTTAATGTAGTGAAACAATCCTGGTCTTATTTATGCATTATAATTGTTCATAACAGTAAAATTCATTATACCATATTCATACATGCACATAACATAATTGGATTAATCTAGTACTTCTCCTTTCCCTCTCTTCCTCCCTCCCCTCAATCACCATGGTCTATTACTGTTATTTCTTCAAATATTATTACTTAGTGCATTATGATTAAATATAAAAGCAGAATTCATTGTGGTATATTTGTACATAGATATAACAGAATTTGGTATACTTCATTGTCTAATATTTCTTAATTCTTACCCCTATTCCTTCCCTCTCAATAACTTTCCCCTGCTCCATTGGTCTCCCTTCTGCTTTTATGAGCTCCACCCTCTGCTTTTATCCCACCCCCCCCTCATCCACAAATAAGAAAAAAACTTTTGACCCTTGACCCCTAGACAAGGCTTATTTCACTTAGCATATTCTTCAGTTCCTTCCATTTATCAATAAATGACATAAACTACATTGTAAATATACCACATTTTTAATCCCTTTATCTGTTCACAGGTACTAGACGGATTCCATGATTTAACTATTGTAAATTGTACTGCTATAAATATTGTATTCATATATAATTGTAGCATGCTGATATTACTTCTTTTGAATAAATACCAAGGATTATGATAGTTGAATCATGAGATGATTCCATTCCTCATCTTTTATTTTATTATTCTTTCTTTCTTTATTTACTTGTGTGTGTGGTGCTGGGGATAAAACCCAGGGCCTCATGCATGCCAGGCAAACATTCAACCACTAAGCCACATCCTCACACCCATTCCTAGGCTTTGGAGAAATCTCTATACCGTTTTCCAAACTGGTTATATTAATTTGAATCCCACCAACAATGTGTAAGTGTACCTTGCCCCCATATTCTCATCAGCACTTATTGTTACTTGTATTTTTGATGATTTGCATTTTAACTAGCATGATATGGAATCTCAGGATAGCTTTGATTTTTATGTCCCTAATTTGCTAATAATGTTGAACAGTTTTTCATATATTTGTTGATCACATTTATTTCTCATTTTGAGAAATGTCTCAATCATTTGCCCATTTATTTATTGGTCTATTTGTTTTCCTGATGTTAATTTTTAAAAATTCTTTATATATTCTAAATAGTAATCCCCAGTCAGAAGAGTAGCCACCAAAGATTTTCTCCCATTCTCTAGGCACTCTCCTCTTGCTCATTTCTTTTGCTGTTCAAAAGCATTTTTAATTTGATGTCATCCCACTTATTGATTCTTGGATTTATTTCTTGAGCTTTAAGGGTCTTACTAAGGAAGTAAATGCCTGTGACAATACATTGAAGTGTTCATCCTATGTTTTCTTCCAGGATTTTTAAGGATTTTGGTATAATTTTTTAGTCTTTCATCCACTTTCAGTTGATGTTTATATAGAGTGAGATAGATATCTAGTTTCTTTCTTTTACATATGGTTGTACAGTTTTCCTAATGCCATTTGTTAAACAGCTATCTTTTTTCGAATGTATGTTTTAAGCCTGGAACTAGATGAATTCTCAGCTGAATTCTACCAGACTTTTAAAGAGGAAATGTCAATCCTCCTCAAAGTATTCCATGAAATATAAAGAAAAGGAACATTCCTGAATTCACTTTATAAAGCCAGTATCAACCTGATATCAATACCAGATAAGGAAATAACAGGGAAAGAAAACCACACTAGTAATCCTGAGGTACATAATTGCAAATTCCTTTAATAAAATTTATCAATGGACATTAAAAAACACATTAAGAAAATTGTACACCATAATCAATTTAGTTTCATCCCAGGAATACAAGTTTGGATCAACATATACAAATCAATCAATATAATTCATCATCAAAAGAATTAAGAAAAAAAATTACATGATTGTCTTGATAGATGAATAAAAATTTTCTACAAAATCCAGCACCCACTCATGTTAAAAACACTGGAGGAACTAGGGATATAAGGAATTTACTTGGACACCCTAAAACGTTTCTATATGCAACAAAGCTCAAACCAACATCATACTGAAAAGAAAAACTGAAAGCATTTTCTCTAAATACACGAATAAGAGAAGGATGTCCACTCTCACTATTCCTAGTCAATATTGTTCTTGAAGCTCTCAGGCAATAGAAAAAATTTAAGAGGATACAAATAGAAAAATAAGTTAAATTTTCTATTTGCTCATGATGTGATCCTATACTTAGAAGACTCCACCAAAAAAAAAACTCCACCAGAAGATCTCTTGGTATCATAAACATATTCAACACAGTAGCAAGATACAAAATCAACAAACAAAAATAGACACCTTTCCTAAAAACCAATAATAAACCTACAGATAAAGAAATTTAAAAAATAATTCCATGAACAATAGCCTCAAAAAATATTGAGAACAAATCTAACCAAAGAGACAAAATGAAATGAAATTTTCTACTATGAAAATTATATACACTGAAGTAAGCAATTGAAGAAGATCTTAGAAGATGGAAAGACCTCCCATATTCTTGGATAGTGAAAACTAATATTGTAAAAATAGCCATATTACCAAAATATTCAATACAGATTCAATACAGTCCCTATCAAAGTACCTCTGATAATCTTCATAGAACTAGGAAAAACAGTCCTAAACCTCATATGGAAGAATATAAGTCCCAGAATAAATAGCAGAAATTCTGAGGGATACAAGAGATGCTGGAAGTATCACAATATCTGATCTCAAACTGTACTGCCAAGCTAAATAATAATAATAATAATAATAAATCAAACTACTATTGGCATAAAAACAGACATGAAAATCAATGGAATAGAAGACAGAGACAAGCCTATATATATATATATATATATATATATATATATATATATATATATATATCTGATCCTCAAGAAAGATGTCAAAAACATAGTTAAATCTTTACAAGATCAGACATATTATCTGTACATACCCAGGGTCTATCAACATACTTTTCATATAAGCAATACTAATAAATTTCATGTAATTAATAGCTATATAATTGAACAGTGAACTCCTTCTCCAGTTAATTTTAGCATAAATTACCACTTTCTTTATCACATTATTTTTTTCAGTCTCTATATGGAGATGGTAATCAATTTTCCTCATCTGGCCTAAACCAATTAATGTAAGCTATTTAACCACCAATACTTCTCAATCCAAATAAGATTGAGTTTAACATCAACCTATTTGTTTTCATGTCTCCATTCATAATACACACATACATATACACACATAAAGATAGGCAAAAATTGTAATGGAATAAGTGCATATCCCATTTTATAGTTCAAATCTCTTTCTAGTTCCAAAATTAATTTTAAAATGAGAAAATGTAGTCTAGGTTCATATGTGCATAAAATCTCTTTACAATTATACTATATAACATAGCCGACTTACTATTTGCAGAATAAACTAATGTGAAATTATATCCTAATTTATCACAATCACACTGGATTTTGTTGTCTAAAAATCCTAGAAATAGTATAATAAAATAGTATTTATATGTTTTCTTGTGTAAGCTGAAATTGTAGGAAAACCCATGATAGCCCATCAAAAAATACAAAAATAGTGCATCAAAAGTCATATTTTCTTCACACAGAAATGTAAGACCTTGGATAGTTAGTAATTATTTTTATGGTACCAATGTCTGAATAACTAAATAAATTGAATAGTTTTTTAATTTATAATACTTAGGTAAGTCACCAAATCAGCTTAGATATTGCAGTTCTTCCTCTGTAACAATACAAGTTATGTTGGGTAATTGTTATGAACATTTTTTAAAGGGATATCAAAAAATATTGTAAAAATGTATATTGTTTCCTAGAAACCTCTCTGTGTTTTAATGGAGATTTTGGGGATGGTTTATAGTTAAGACTATGACACATTAATTCAAAATTTAAATATTTAAATTAATTAGATTTGACAAAACAATATTGCATGGTTCCAAGTTTACTTTGCTATTTTAGAAGATAGTGACTCTTGGGTATAACTTAGAAACATCCGGTATGGAGTTTAAACATGACATGTGCATGAATCATTTATAATTTGATTACATTCTAAGTGCCGACAAGGTGCTGTGTTCATGAATAATTCAAACCATCTGAAAGAATGGGCTTTTTACATTCCATTTCAGAGTTTTGTTTTTCAGACAAGATGTTTTAACAATGTAAAACACGTGTCACTGATGGAATATGATTAGAAATACACTGTGACCTGACAGCTAACAATTATTCCTTTCTGTATTATTCTTTCAGGCTAAATAAATGATATAAGAATATGTGTTGAAACTCAAAGTATGAGTCACAGACACTTTAAAGAGTAGTCAATATGTGTAATTTCTTTAGTATGCAAGATAGAACAAAATCAAAAAATAAGAATATAATATTTTAGCCAATTAAGTGCAATGAATTTTGTAAATAGAATGGAGAGGGGATTATAAAAGTTGATACACTAGAACATGGAAAGTTTAAAATATCTGTTTTTCATTTTCTTAGGCAAAGCAATTGAATACTGAAGACTCGTTTTTATATTTAATTGCAGCTAATTGCATGATTTTGCAGCTAATTGCATGATTTTCTTGATTCAAAATAACAATAAATTGACATTCATAAAAATTAAATTTGAATTTAAAACTAAACAGAAGAATCATCATATTTTTCTAAACCTGAAACAGAGTCCCAGGATAGGCTATAACCAGAAATTGGTAAACTTATGTATTGTTTATTTAATCATTAGTTAATTTCAGTTCAAATTAGGTGTTGAAAATTAATAATGGAGTGGAAAGAAGCAGTGATTTGGAAACATTAATATGAGGTCTACTTAATCCCTGCTGTTATGGTAGCTATGAGATGTCCTCCAGAAGCTCCTATTAATAAAGCAATATTCAGAGGTAAAGTTACTGGATTGTGAGAGTTATGACCTAAAATCAGTCCATCCTAGGCTGGGTGTTAACTATAGGCAGGTGGGGCATGGCTGGAGGAAGTGAGTCATTGCTGGTCTGTCCTGAAAGGATGCATCTTCCATATGGCCCCTTTCTCACATTGCTACCTTGAGGGGAACAGCTTCCCTCAGCTGTTCCTTTCCTGCATGATGTGCTGCCCCATCTGGGCAGAGAGCAATGGAGTTGGCTGTCCATTGACTGAGACCTGTGAAACCATCTGTGAAATTACGAGCTCCAAATAAACTTTTCCTCCTCTAAGCTGGTCTTGTCGAATGTTTTGGTCAGAGTGAAGCAAAAGCTGACTAAAACACCTACCTACTTTTCTAAAACCAATTTCATTGGACAATATAATGTTTAGAACAAGATTGGCTAATCTGACTGAATTGGCAGAGCTTACTAAATTTTAATTCTACATTTACTCAATCCATTTTTTTTTGTGTATGATTATCTATCGTGTGTGCTAACACAAAATTGCATATATATATATAGCCCATGATTATTTATCAATGCATGTATTAATTAATTTTGTGTTATTTGTACAATATTCAATTTTGAAAAATGTTTATGAACAATTTATTACTTTGATAGGTATCATTTCTGTATAGTCTGGAAACTAAAAATAATTGAAAAGTTCATGTAATGAAAGCATGCAAGGTACAAATATTCCCTCTTCCCACTTTTGTTCCCCTCCCAATTAACTGAGTCACACTCTAAGATACATCTTATTATTACTATATATATGTATATATATATAAAGATATTTTATGAATATGCAAGTAATTTCAACATAAATTATAACTTTGTTTTACTTTTTCAAATTATTGTTTTCACTTGCTAACATACATTACAAATTAAACTCTTTCATTTTCAGTTTAGTTGTGTGCCATTATAGCATTCTAATGCAAGTTACTTGTCCATACTCTGTTGACCATTATTTAGTTTCTGAAACCTAACACTAAAGTTATTCAACTTTTACTTCTATGAACATGTTTGTGACTAAAAACTAAATTTCACAAATAGCATGGTTAATCAGAATAAATGTTGATTTGGCAGATGGAGCCAAATTGCTAGCTTTAGAGGTTTATCAATTTATATAACCACAAGCAATGTATAAGGACATATGTTATTTAGTGATATACTTAACACTGTATGTGTTTATTCCATTTCAAAACCCATATGGGATATTACATGCAATTCAATTCTGACACTAACCACCCAGAGTTCTTAATGACTAGCTATATATCCAAAAATTCCCATGATTCACTTTAGGCTTGATAATTTGCTAAAACTATTGATAATTTCCTAAAAAAAATTACAGAACACAGGAAAATAATATTTTTAGGATTAGAGCTTTATTGCAAAAATATACATAAGGCAAAGACTAGAATTTCAAAGATGCAGAATGGCAATGGTTGGTGTGTATACTCAATTGGATATCAATATGTTCACAAAACAGTAAGCTACACTGAACTTTGGGTTCAATGTTTTTAATGGTGTTTCATTATGCTGGCATGATTGATTATATCATTGGCCATGTGATTAACCTCCATCTCCAAACTCCTGCATCTCCATAAAGTCAGGATCTGAAAACCTCAAACCCCAAATCACATGCTTACTCCCTCTGGAGACCAGTATCCATTATAAAACTATTTAGGGACCCACCATAAGTCACCTAATTAGACTAAAAAGGAAATTTTGGTATCATTAGGAAATTTCAAATATTATTTTACTCTTTGCATCAGGAAATATGGATGGACACCATGATTTATTCTTTATTATACCATAGTAATATAGCATGGTTGAAAAGTTGATATTTCAGAATGGTATCTTGTAGAGCTTTTAATATTTATTTAATTTATTATTACTGAGGATGAGTATATAATTGTCTACCTACCTAAGAGTCATTTTTATCTTAGTATTTCATATTCTTTAATAATTAATTCCTTTTCATTGCCCATTTCTCCCAGGTATTTTTATGTAGTCTTATTTATTTAAAGTGTAGATAGATAGATAGTGAGTGAGTGAGCAAATTAGAGAATCAAAACCATTCAAATGGATTTACATGAAAGTTCAGGGGTGCCAAAGAAATTATAAAACTCAAAGAAAAGCCATATTATTGAGACTGAAATATCATCTTCATTGGGAAGAGAGAAGTAGGAACTTTAGGCACTTTTATGGGGGAAATAAATGAAGGGATGAGAAGAACAGAGTATTGGAACCAAGTTCACTCATACTTTGCATGTGGAGTCAACTCTAAACTTTCTGTAGGATAATCTTCTCAGGAATCTGCTCTTATATAGAGGAACCTTAGAGAAAGACCTTTCTTGCACTTTAGAATAGAAAGGATCAAGAGATTTGGGATAGATCAATATCAGAGAGACCTGGAGCCTGCATGTTGAAGACTCATTTGTTGGGATATTGTTTTCTGAACCACACCATGTACACACACACACACACACACACACACACACACACACACACACTTTTTATCACAAGGTGGGTTGTAATTTTTATTTACATTTCTAATTTGTTTTTCATATTTGTATATGATATCCACTTTCCTGTGGATATTTTGAAAACATATCTTAATTTACTGATTTTTATGTTATTTTTGCACCTTAAGTTTGGTAATTCTTAGAAAAAATATTTACAGTCTTATGCTCAGCTTTTCATCTTTTTTTCCCAGTATATTTATAATAAAGTTTGGGTTTTAGTCTCATGTATCCAAAATATACTTTAGAAATAATTACACTGAGCATTATTAAATGTTTTATCATGAAAATTTTTTCCTTGATTTTTATTTTTCCTTGATTCAATAGTATAATGATGTTTCAAAAGATATAATATTAAGGCAACATTTTATTCCTAACATAAAACTGGCTTCTTTAGTTGTATCTTAATTATCCATAGTTTGTGTTGCTATGTAGGATAGATGTGGAAACTCTTTGTTTCTGTCATCTAATTATAAACCTTGGACTTGATTATACCATCTTACTCAATATTCTTAAAAGAAGAAATTGCACATTAACTGGTTCATGAGATTCTTAGCTTATGTCCTACTTAAAGGAGAAGCTGGGACAAAGTCACTAAGGTAAGTATATGTTTTGTTATGAAGTTGCAAGGAGCTACAATGAGAATTAAGGAAATTAAAATAGGTAAGGAGAGAAAACTGAATATTTTTTTATTGCTGACCACTACAATGGATGACAGGGTCTGGACCTTCCTGGGATCTTTGGAATGCATCTTAAAATGATCCTAATCAGGGACATAAAGAAAATATTTATCTGTTCACTTTACTCTCTCATTATTTCATGATGACAAAACACATTTAAAGCCCCCAACATTCAAGCTCACATATGTGTTAGTGGTCAGTAGATTTCCACAGATATTCCAGAGACACACATCAGTGATATAAAAAGCTCTGGGGCTGAAAGCGAGAGGCATGAGGAGAGTATCTATTTTTTCATATTTTTTTTTCTGCAAGTCATTTCAGAAATTATCTAGGAAATTCATCATCACCTTGAAAAAGAAAAGGCCCTAAGAATTTACAATGATGTCCACAGGTATCTCATACAATTATTTTCATCACTCACATTCTTAAATCAAAGACAGTCAGCCAGTGTCTTTTTACATGGGAAGTCCAATCTCTTAAATTTAAAGGAATACAAATAGTGATAGTTTGAGTTCTTTTTTTCCTATTTTCCAACAACATAATTCTATATTTAGAAAATCAAAAAAAAAAAAATTCTACCAGAAAGCTTCTAGAGCTAACAAATAAATAATGCAAAGCAACAGGATATAATATCAACACCCAAAAGTCAAATGCATCTCTTTACATCAGTGATGAATCCTCTGAAACTCTTGATACAACTTGGTCTATAAAAAAAGGGAAGGGGGTGTTCTTCTCCAGCAACAACAAACATCTCCAAAGCATCATTGATGTCCATGATGTTTCTCTACAAGCCATAATAGATTTCTCTCACTTTTTTTGTTTTAATATTTATTTATTTACTTTAGTTGTACACAATGCAATGCATTTATGTTTACGTGGTGCTGTGGATCGAACCTGGGCCGCGCACGTGCGAGGCGGGCGCTCTGCCGCTGAGCCACAACCCCAGCCCTTCTCTCACTTTTGACCTTTATTTTTGGCTGGTCTAGATTGCTAACCAGGTAAGTTGACCTAAATCATCTTTCACAAAAGAAAGCCTTATTTTCATTCCCTTTTCTTTTTTTTGTTCTCTAGTTGTTGCAGTTGTCCATTTGCTGCTACTACAAAGCAGCAAAGAAATGAATCCCCAGTTTCCAGATATACCTTCCTTTACCCTTAATATAGCTTATTATCTGCCATTAACCTTCTTAGTTTAATAATTCAATTTTTTTTTTTCTGATGATTGACAGGAAGAAGAAACCTTAGTGGCTAAATAGTAGTCATCTGTTCAATCTCTGTGGTATCTTACTTTTGTGCCAGTAGGAGTAATAAACTCTATCTAGTCCAGCAGAGTCTGAGGCAAGAGGGGAAGAAAACACAGATTTCCTAAATTAGTTATTGAAAGTTATTGTTGGAGAGGCCACTACTACTACTACCACAACCCATTTTGTCCATTCTTGTATTCTATTAGGGAGACAGCATGATTTATTTGCAATTGATAAAATAATACATATCCATAGACTGATAGTCCCAAGAGGGATTCTCTGCTGGTTCTTTAACAGGCTATTTTCTGTGTTATTCTACAAGGTTCTTCAGATATATGGGATCCGTAAGAAGACCAGCATAAGCCATGATCATGTGTCCATAATCACATCTTCTTTCAGGCAAAATGAACACCTTAATCAGATTCAACATTATATGAACTACTAAACCACTTGATCAAAGATTTTTAAATGTTTGAATAACCAAGTATTATTGTGGAAAGAGATTCTGGTTATGTGACTGTGAGGTGTTTTGTAGGATGCAGTGGCCAGACGAAACCTACAGATGCCAAGATGACTGTTGCTAGCTGAAATGCAATTTTCTCCTTAGAACTGTTGACTAGATGTAGGGAATATAAACACTCCATTTAAGTAGAAAACTACATGGATTAAGACTATAACCAGATGGCTTAACAGGACATCAGAGTTTTCATTTTTTTCCCTTTCCTTTTTCCTTTCATGTTATAAAAGGCTAGACAGGCATGCATTGTGAGTGTAGAGATGTAACTCATCCAACACTGCCTGGTATGTAAGTTCCCCTGAATAAATATCTGACTGCCTACCAACTTGGAGTGCTCTGCCTCTTTTGGTCTATGTTTGCTTTTTACTTAATAAGAGCAGTTCTTGGTTCCTGTAGTGAGTTTCCCCCAAAATCATACAGTCAGGAAAGGCAAACTTATATCTGAGATAATGCTAGTTATGTTTAAGAAGAATTACTGTTTCCTCCTGAGAGAAAGGCATCTTTCCAGAGTAAACTACATGCTACAAAGTGGTTGAAAACTCAGACTCAGGTAATGCATTCTAAGAATTTGACATCATACTCACTTTCTTGTAGATTGTGTATTCTGTAGTGTCAATATCTAGAACAGCATTGTTAGGAATGTATCCATGTTGAGCCCATGCCTGGCCATCATCACTACCATGATAACCAAGCTGTTGATATGCTCATTGTACCAGTTAGGCAGAGGACTTCTACAGAATGAGGCATTCTGGGCATGTAAGAGTCAATTCTTTTTCTAGCATTAACAAGAGAAAATAATGACTAATGTTTGTCCTCACTATCATTCCATATACATGTGTCTTTCCTAGTCAACTTTTTATCTCATTTTCTAATCTTGTTCCTTCTGTGCCACTGAGTAGTATACAAGCTAATTGCTTGTACCCAGGAGTCCATGTATGCCTAAATCTCAGGATACTTTCCTACTTCTCTTCCCATATACAGTGAATAACTAGTATCAAACACTACATCTGTTCCCTCTGGGAGAATATTCTTCTTTACCATCCTTTAATGCCATATCTGATTGACACTGCATTATAGCAGATGTATGTCTATTGTTTTGAGAAGAATGAATTCTCCAGGTCAACAGGTGTTGGAGGCTGCATTATTCTGCCTGGCAGAAATACCTCCTCTAGCAAAGGAGCTGTGATTGAGACTGCTATTTGGCTAAATCTGTGGTAGTTCATCACCATCTGCCATATACAGCTGTTTTTTTCTGATGCCAAATACAAAAGTTAAACAAGGACATAACAGAGGCACCCTCTTTGCATATTTTCAGTGTTTTCTCCCAGTTCCTCCAAGATGCAGAATTGCTTCAGTTTACTATCCTGGCCATGAGTGGGAGAAGGTGAGGTATGTATCTTGTCCTTTTCACTGTTATAAATATCATTATACAGATCAGAATATCACTGTGAGGGAGTATAAAATATTATGCACTCATACTTGTCTGAAAATAAAGATCTGAGGATAAGAAATAGAAAAGACAACACCATCTTCACAGAATGCTGAATTTGCATGAACTTGGATCCCTCTGGGCAACATCAAGTGTCCATTAGGAAAGGATAACTTAATTTCTCTGTTTCAATCAGAACACAGAGTTTGTTAAAATGTGGGTGATTTTAAGTATGCAGGGGTCTTTTATACTAAATATAAAAATGATAATTGATGTTAGAGTAGTCATGAGTATCAAAGATGGATCTAGATCAGTTTGCAAACAGAAAATACTGAAAGATTAAAATTGAGAAAGAAATTATAATGTAAAAGATAATTTACACATCCTTTAATAACTGGGTATTTACTTGAAGAAAAGTGAGGTCGTTTTGTAAAAGAAAATACTAAAATGATTAAATATATTCTTAAAGATGGATTCAATATTATATAGATAATAATGATATAAAAGTAATTTAATGGGGTGCTAATTGAGATTCAATTTTATAATTGAAAATATAAATGGAATAATACAAATTAAACATTTTTCATTATCACCATGAGAGGTCTAATTAAAATTCTCTCCTAGTAATGTTTTTAATTTTTTATTCATATATACTAAGAAAAAATATAATTTTAATGTATGTTTTAATTAGCTATGTACAGAAAACTTTCAAAATTCTCCTTACATGTACCTAAATCAATTATCTAAAATATTTAATATGTAAAACTCAATGTATATGTTTTATCCAATGTCCAAATTAATATAAAATACGAGATTAATTACCAACTTTAATAATTTTGCCTAATTATAGAAAAAGACAGAACCACCATGTTTTATTTTTCAAAAAAAAAGTTATTTGAAATGAGTTTGACTAAATAGAATAGTTTAAATAGAATCTACCTGTCAAGAAGTCAAAGGTTTAAGACTTTAATATGTTTACTTTAAAAAAGATAATTTGTCATTAAAAATATGAGCTGCTTTGTTCTGTCCTTTATAAATATGAGAATATATGCTGAACATTTGAATTCATGTCTCATTTGTATCTTATTGTTTCTATAGTTTTTCAATAGAGCCTCAAAGCTGCTGAATACAGGTTTAATTCTAAATTTAATTTCTTTGTGAATTGCATTATCCTTAAGCAATGCATCATAATCACAGGTCATTGCACAGATGAAATTAATCTGATAAAACACCTGTGTGACAGAGAAAATGATATATTAGTGTGATTCATCATTAATGAACATCATCGCCCATGATCTATTAGTGTATTGCTCAAAGGATGGTGTCATTAGGAGAGAGTGAGTCCTACTGCTAAATTATGGTGTAGAAGGCAATAGCTAAAGCCTGGCATAACCCAAGAGGAAGCAAGTACACATGCCAATACAGAATCAAAGACCCTGAAATTTATTACTTTATTTTTTTTTTTACATATAAGTGTCAGAGTTGCATCTTTGCTAATAAGTTTATTGCCCTGTAGCAAAATTAAGTTTGTCCTGATTATTCATCTACTATTAATTGCTTATACAACTCCATAAACAATATCATTTATGAGAGAGACTCAACCATTCTGCATCACCGATGAGAAACACAAATGATTTTATTTGAGATTAAAATACAGAAGAATTTGGAACAACTCTTTAAAAAAAAAAAAAAACTCTCACACAGGATATCTCTTTAAGTACTTTTTTAGGCATAACTGTGCCAAAAACTATACCGCATTTGTCTAGCTCATTATTTCCACATTTAGTAGGAAATTATCCTCATATGTCTTTGATTAATTGAAGCAAAAATTAACATGAGTTTATTCAAGTTAAAATTTATATCTGTATAAAATAAAATTTTAAAATAGAGATCGACAGATAGGTAGAAAATGTGAAAAATTTGGAATCTAAATGGATGTTTTTAACATAAACTTGATGGCTTAAAATAACATTTAAATGTCACTAAAGCTCTAATAACTACATTATTTAAAAAAAAAACTTTGACTTTGCTTCTCTATTTAGAATGTGTTAGCTAAATTAATTTTTTTCTCAGGTGCGTTATAATTATACATAATAGTGGGATTTATTATGCCATGTTCATACATGAACATAAAATAATGTGATCAATCTTGTTCTCCAGTACCTTTCCTTGCCCTTCTTTCATTCCCTTCTCTGATCTGCTTGCTGTACTCTACTAATCTCCCTTCTTTTATTATTTCAATTAATGTATTATGATAAATAATATATAAAAGCAGGATTCATTGTGGCATATTCATATATGGACATATCTTAATTTGGTAGATTTATTTCCCCAGGACTTCCCTCCGCCTTCCCTTCCTCCCTCCCTCTCTCTCTCTGGATTCCTTTCCTCTACTCTACCCATCTTCCATCTTTGTGAGACCCTCGTTTTTATTTTTTATTTCTCCTAGCCCCCACTCTCGCTTTCCATATTTGAGAGAAAACATTCAATCCTTGAATTTCTCAGTCAAGGCTTATTTCATTTAGCATGATGTTCTCCAGTTCCATCTATTTATCAGCAAAAGTTCCATCCATTTATCAGCAAACAACAATTTCACTATCCTTTATAGCTGTATAAAACTCCATTATGTATATATGTATATATGACACTTTTTAAAATCCATTTGTTTGTTGACAAAACCTAAAGTGTTTCCATGACACGGCTATTGTGAATTATGCTGCTATAAACATTGTTATGCATGTATTACTAGAAAAAACTGATTTTAGTTCTTTCAAATAAACACCAAGGAATAGAATAGTAGGATAGTTTGATGGTTTCATTCCTAGTCTTTGGAGGAATGTCCATATTGCATTTCCACCAACAATATATAAATGTATCTTTCCCTCCAAGTCTCTCCAGCATTTATTATTTTTTGTATTCTTGAAAATTGCCATTCTAAGTGGAGTGAAATGAAATATCAGTGTAGTTTTGATTCACATTTCTCTAATTGCTAAAGATGTTGAATATTTTCTCATATATTTGTTGCCATTTGTATTTCTTCTTTTGAGAAATATTTTTATGTCATGTGCCCATAGTTACTGCATTATTTTGGGACAAGATTGAAAATTGCTTCTCTTTCAAAAATATGTGCTCAGTGAGGGTAAGTGTTTTATCTGTTTAACTGTACTAACAACAGTATGGAAGAATCCAGCAATTGTTAGGCCCTACAGATTTTCTCTAATTCATTCATGAACTCATTAAATATAATAACATCATGAAACAGATTCATACCTCTTTGATCATGTGTATATTTAAATAGTGCACATGTGTGGATTTAAATCATGATTTATATGATTCTTTTTCAAATATTAAAAGTATCTTTTCTAGACTATCATTAATTTTCTTATCTATGTAAGATACATGCTTATATTCTTTCCTTGTGATTTTATAGGTTAAGAGACCACTATTAAGTGTTAGAGTTATACACAAATCAGACTAAAATTTTTATCAAGGTGATTCATATTTCCAGCAAGAAATATAAAATACTGTTGTTTGGACTCAGACCAGAATATATGGTACAGATTCATTTCTTCCTCTTCACTAAGTACAATAATTATAAACTCTCAAAATAACACAGAGGCAAGTAAAGGAAATATTTGAAACCTAGTGAGAAAAAAGTTAACTACTTTTGAATTTCAAGAGTAGAGTAGTAACATAGCAGCCATTATAAACTATAAACAAAGCAGTATTATAAACTCCTATCCACCATAAAAAAAAAAAAAAAAAAAAAAAAACATGCCCAACTTCCCAGTGTTTCACCACCATACTCCAGCATCAGATATAGTCCAGGGAGGTCCATTCTTCCCTAGAGCAAGTGAGAACTCTGCCCAAAGCTCGGTGAATCTGTAAGAACATTAAGGGAATTTACAACAGTGAGGGCCATGGATGTATATTCTCCTTCCACAGGAAACCTCAGACTCCCTGGTGGGATAACATCATGGCAAATCCCAACCACAATGTTGGGGACTTAAGAACACATTGGCTGAAAAGGAACTCTTTGGCTGCTTTCCATGCCGTTATGGATCTAACCTAAGCAGGAGGAGTTCCTCTAATGTATCCTGGGAACGGAAACTACTCTAAGAATAGGGTAGAGGGCTCCACCAATACCATTTGCTCATGCTTCCTGTGTGTTCCTGTATTCCTTTTGTTTATTGGTCCTGGTCCCCTATAAACGTTGTCCACCTTCCTCAATAAACTTGAGTTCCAGCGCTGACCTGATTGGGCTCCCTGGTGTTTTTCCTGTGTCTTCTGAAGGCGGAGTAGGGGATACCAGCGACCTCTTACTTTCCCATTTTCGCCTTATCGCTGAGGTATGCTTTCCCAGCCTCTCTGCTGGACAGAGAAGGTTCGATTCCTGGGTTTAGGGAGAGCTACAAACTTCAGCCCCTACCGTATTTTCCCTACACCACAACCCATAAGAGTAGGCCAGGTCCCTAATGCTAGACAGGGTGACTGTCTTCCAAAAGAAAATATATGTAGAACATAGAGTCCCCTAACATGATATTAAAAAAAAAAAAAAAAAAAATCATGCAGGATGCAATTAAATCACCTATTCTACCAAGAAAGTCATACTCTGAGAAAAGATGATCAACTGACTTGAATACTGTGAGAAATTGGATATTTGGAATTACCAGATATCATAAAATACTTCTACAAACAATCGTACATTTTCTTGAAACAAATGAATGAGTAGAAAATTGCAGCAAAGAGATGGAAGTTATAAAACAGAGGAATGAGAAGGAAATTGCAAAAAATATGCAAACATTTCATTTCCTGGGTTGATTCAGAAATAGAGTAGAAAGGACAGAGATTAGAATCACTGAACTTAATCAATAAAATTTACCTAATATGAACAATTAAAAAAAAAAACAGTTTGAAAGAAAAAGAAGCAAAAAAAGAACAAAAGATCTAACATTTGTTTCATCAACATTTTAGAAGTGCTGTGCATACCTGTAAACCCAGCCCAGTGGCTCAGGAGGCTGAGTTAGGAGGATGATAAGTTCAAAGCCAGCCTCAGAAAATTTTCGAGGTCCTAACCAATTTAGCAAGACCCTGTTTCAAAATAAAATATAAGAAAGGGATAAGGATGTTGCTCAGTGGTAAAGCATTCTGGGTTCAATCCCTGGGACCAAAGAAAGAAAGATACAGAATAAGAGTAGAAAAAAATATGAAAGTGAAAAAATATTGGAAGAAATAATGGTTTGAAAACTTCTCAAATTTGGTAAAAGAAGCACACACACAAAAAAAAAAAAAAAAGAGCAACAAACACAGAGCTACAAATTCAAGAAAGTGAATGAAAGTCAAAGGCAATAGACAAGTCTACTCCAAGACATGGCATTAGTCAAACTTCTGAAAACTAAAGACAAAGAAAAATCTTGAAAGCAGCCAGAGATAAATGATATTATGTTTCTCATGAGAAGATAGTTCTAAAGAAATTTCTAGAATTAAACAAAACAAAACAACACCAGTCAACTGAAAATTTTATATCTGTTCAAAACAACCTTCAGGAATGAGGTAGAAATGAACACACCTCAGATGAAGGACAATTAAAAGAATTTGGTGCTAACGCACCTAGTCTTAAAAATGTGGTTAAAGGAAGTTCTTTGCACAGAAAGTAAATGCTAAAGGAAAAAATCTTGGATCTTTGGAGGAATGATTATGATCAATAGAAATAGTGGATAGATGGGTATGTGAAATAAACTTTCCTTTTCCATTTAGATTTTTTAAATGTTTTGATCATTTTTTCTTTCTTTTTTTATTTATGATAGTAGTATGTACTACAATTCATAATGCACATATATAGCATCTTTTTACATACAATTGTTTGTATACAAAGTATATAAGTATCATTCATATCTTCAATCATGCATTTGGGATAATGATATATAATCATACATGCATGGAATATAATTTGCTCCATTTCAGTGTTCGTCTTGTCTTTGCCTCCCTTCTGCTTTCCCATTTCCCTTCCTCTACTCTACTGATCTCTATTTATTTTTTTAATTCATGCTTTATAGATATTCATAATGGTAGAATGCACTGTGTTATATTCATTTATGTCCATAGCATAATTTGGTCAATTTCATTCCATAGTTCCTCCTTTTTTTTTTCTATCCCTCCTCCCTCCCCTCAAATGTTTTCCCCTATTCCAATAATCTCCCTAAAATTTTTATGGGATACCCCTCTTTTTTTCTCCTCTTTCTGATCTAGCTTCCACATATTGAAGAAAAAATTCAACCCTAAACTTTCTGAGTCTGACTTATTTCACTCAGCCTGATATTCTCTAGCTCCACCCATTTACGCGCAAGTGTTGTAATTTCTTTGTTCCTTAAGGGGGACTAAAGCTCCACTATGTAAATAAACTTTCTTCCTTCTCTTCCCCTTGTTCACTATACTTGAGTCTCACTGGCATCTGTGCAATGCCTCAGTTGGCTACCCTCCTTCTCAGCCTGCATGGAACTTTTGCACTCCCAACCTGGCAAGGCTGACACTACAAATTACTGTTCTCATTTGTACTTACATTGCATTTGGCTAATGGCAGTTTCCTGCCTACACCATAAGCTCCATTATGGTAGAACTTTGCTCATTGATTCTGCTAAGGTCCAGATGCAGACTTGGCATACTGTGCTTCTGTCTTTACCTGTCCTACTCCTCTCCCTTCCTTTTCCTCTTCTTATGTATTAAGTTCTTCCATTTGTACTTTTCTTTCTCTTCCAAATTCTGGAAATCATATGCAGTTTTTCTGTTGAAATCAACTTCTCTGTCTCTTTCTTATTAGCAGTGTGTGTGTGTGTGTGTGTGTGTGTGTGTGTGTGTGTGTGTGTTGGATCAAACCCAGGGCCATGTGCTTGCAAGGCAAGAGCTCTACCAGCTGAGCTATATCCCCAGCCCTCTTATTAGCTTCTAACTCTCTTCATCTCTTCCTCAGTAAATCCAAACACAAAAATCTGGATCCTCCACACTTCCCCCAGCTATGGGTGTACCTTCACCTTTTTCCTTCCCAGCCACATGTCCATAAGTAGAAATCCAAGCCTGCCAAATCCCAGTAATTCAATTCTCTGCTCACAGAGTTTCCACCCCCATCTGGTTACAAAAAACAACATTGATAAGAGTCATCAGTACATTTCAGTGAGAAAAAGCTAAATTTTTAGGCCTCCTCTTATAAGATCTCTTAGCTGCTGGGCATGGTGGCACATAATTGTATTACCAGTGACTCTGGAGACTGAGGCAGGAGTATTCAAAGTTCGAGGCCATCCTCAACTATTAAGCAAGGCCCTCAGCGACTTTCCCATGTTCATAGGTTTAACAACTTCTTAAATGCAGATTTCTCACAAAGTTATATTTTTAGAGTATATAAGAATATCTCACTGACCTCTGGGTTCCTATCCCTGGGTTCCTGGGTGTTAGCATCAAATTCCTTATGATTTCCATAGTGATACGAGGAACTTTATTATTCATAGTGAGTCTTTTTTTTTTTGTATCAGGGATTGAACCTGGGGGCACTTAACCACTGGGCCATATCCCCCAGCCATTTTTTTGTATTTTATTTAGAGACAAGGTCTTATTGAGTACCTCAATAAATTGCTGAGGCTGGCTTTGAACTCACAATCCTCCTGCCTTAGCGTCCCAAATCATTGGGATTACAGGCCTGCACCACCCACCACTGTGCCCAGCTCTTTTGGTGAGTCTTTTGGACCACACATGCTAGCTTGTGCTAACATGGTAACTAAGAGTATGTTCTTAGCCTGTGATGATGGCATAACTTAGAATAGGGGCTAGCCATACCAGAAAAACAAAACAAGTGCATAGAAGATTAGAACTTGGAGCCTAGTGTTATCAACTTGATTTCTGGGGAAGTGAAAAAGGCCAGTATGAGTCCTGTGAACAATAATTCAGTCAATACAACCTCCATAATAAGACCTTAACCAAAACTGGACCTGGAGGTTTGGGTGAGCCTTTTTTTTTTTTGAAGACTAGATGGGGATATGGCCCAGTGGTTAAATGCCCCTGGGTTCAATCCCGGGTACCAAACAAACAAACAAAAAACTCCCAGAGTTTGTCAGGACTGTGGGTATTATCTCACATCATTTTTCTGGGATGTTAATGTGTGCTGACTAAGAAGAAAAGAGAAACATTGCATTTGGGATCTTTCCAGACCTTGTCCTGAGTGTCTTTCTCTTTGACTCATTCTGATTTGAATTGTCTTTCTATAATAAAATTATACTTATAAATTTAGAACTTTTTCTGACTTCTGTGAACTCTTCTAGTAAATTATTGAACCCGAGGAGGAGTAGGTTCATTCCAATTAGTAGCTAACTAGTCAGAAGTAAAGCTGGCCTGAGGACCCCTGAACTTACAACACTGTTAGAAATGAATATAGCTTTTTGGAGGACTGTGCTTCTAACCTGTGAAGTTTGACCTAAATCTGAGTAGTTGGTGTCAAAAGTCATGATGACCAGCATGAACTATTTTTTCCACTTTAGATCATTATGTCCAACTCACAGTTCACATCTCTTAAGTAGCTCAAAGACAACAGTTGTTCAAATTATTCTAACTAAATTTGTGATCCATCCTCATTCACCCTTCTGCATAGGTGCCTATATGATTGAATGACTTTCTTAGATACAAAGGAATGCAAGGAAGAAATTCACTGTCATTCTTGATCACTCTCATAATTTTGCCAACCCCTCCAAATATTTGTTTTCACGTTTTGAAATTTAGCTACTTACCACAAATCTGCTCACTGTAGCCATTTGCATAAGTAATCATCATAGCTCAAGTTACTATTACTACATACTTGGATTTCTCCAATAGATTCCTACAAGATTTTACTTGATCACACTGTCAATCAACTGATCTACTATCAGAAAGAGTGATTTGTTTTTAAATAAACTCCGATTTATGTCAGCTTTTTTACTTTGTAGGCACATGTAAATTCTTTTAAGTATTTGCAGTTATTCCTAAAATAGAGTCAACATTATTTAAATAGGTCAGAAAGGCCCAGAGTGGGTGATCCCCTTCCTTGCAACTATAGGTTAATAGTATGACATATGCCACTTTTCACCCTCTGTTCCAGACATATAGAATGTTTTATATTTCTGGAAAGCTCTACTTGTTACCTGTTGCAGCAAGAACTTTGTGCTTACTATTCCTTCTGCTTGCAATGTGCTTCTTTTTCCTCTCCGTCAATTACCTCCCATGCAGCATTCGTATTTAAACTCAGGCAGATTTACTCAATGACCCCCTGAATCTGACACTTTTATAACATATGTATTTGCTTTGTGGCACCTAGGAAGGTAGAATTTTTGTATATAATTTTCTTATTATTTGCCTAACGTCTCTCTCAGCAGAATGTGATCTGTATGAAACCAAAAATTATGCCTATTTTTATAAATGTTTTATTACCAGTTCTTGGAGGCTAGTAAGTTCTTCATATCTCTTGGCTTATTAGTGCAACAATTTAATGTGTAATATGTATTTTCACCTAATATTAAAAAAATAAGATCACAAATAGATACAAAGCCAAATTATATCTTCTTGTAATCAAGCCAGACATTGACTTCACAAATATTATATGAAATTAAATATTTCATAAAACATTTTATGAAGAAAATAACATCTTTTAACACACTGAGCAGAAAATCATATATTCTAGAAACTGATATGATGATTTTATATAGATCTGGATTTGATATAAAGTATATTTTATAAAAAAAAATTAAATATCAGCCCTAAGTCTTTCAATGTAATTGAGGTCACCTTTTAAGATTGAAATATTATTATGTCAGGTACATCCAATGCATTCAAAAGAAGCCTACTATTCTTCCAAATAAATAAGGGAATTCTTGCAGGACTGAGATTTACTCTCATTACCTGCTTCTGTTTCTATGCTCTCTCTGAATTTTCAGTTTCTACTTTCGTAGTAGCATTTGCATATACTCTTTCCTTTCCATATAGTTTCATCTCCACACAGGATTATCTAGAAATCATTCTGTTTAATGCAGCACTGACAGGAAATATGTCTGAGTACTTTTACTTAAGAGAGGAGGGAGTAGTAGATAGCAAAGATGCCTTATCATTATAATATTGTTCCTTATCAACTGTACATCAAAAACAGCTGAATTTTGCCTTTTTCATTCTACTAGAATTTTACCTTTCTCATTCTACCTCTGTCCCTTTCTGGGAGACATCTACCTCTTCCCCGGCATTCCTACTCAACTCTTTTGGGCCCCACATGGTTTTGTACTGCTGTAAAATAATAAATTAAACATACAAACTGAAAACCTTTCATAATTTCAATTTATCTCAAGTAGTATGATTAAAGCTCTATTAGATAAGCCTTGTCGTTCATGAACTTGCCACAAGTCCTAACTTTTCATATTCATATATCTCATCAGATTATTTTATCTTTAAGAGATAGTCCTCTTTCCAGAAGAATTATGAATCTGACTTCAAGAATGATGGGTTCTGCCATGCAATACTTATCTCTTAGAGGAGAAGTTAATGATGAAATCAAATAGAGTCAGAAGAGATTTGACATAACATAATTTCTTTGGGAAAAAATGAAACTCCTCTCCAAATTATTTAATACTAAAGGTATATGACTGAAATAAAAATAGTACTTCAACATGATTAAACCAGAAATATCCAAGCACATTCTAAAAGTTAATCAGTTCTACTTTCCAGAACAAGCTAAATTATATAGACTAATTATATACCCCAAATGTGAAATTTTATTGCTTATCATAAAGATGTATATCATAAACCATATATATATACATATAAATATATACACATACAGATGTGTATGTGTGTGTGTTTATATACATATGTGTGTATATATATACCACTAAGGTACATCCACAGCACTGTTAGACTTATTTTGTATTCTGAGACAGGATCTTACTAAATTGTTGAGGCTGGCCTAGTACTTGGGACTCTCTTGCTTTATCCTCCTAAGCTCTTGGTATTACAGGCATATGCCACCATGTTCATCTTCACTCTATCTTTAATTATTACAGCACATAAATATTATAGGCACTTTGTTACAGAAATGATAAATAAAATACATTTTTAGGAAAGTGCATGTTAATCACATTGCTGGTTATAATTTTGACAGTAGATTTGATATGACAACAGATTATATAGTTGGGCAAATTATACCGTGAGGTTCAATTTTTTTCTGTAGTCTATGGAGAAACTACAAATTTTATTTTTATCTTAAAATAAAAATAGGATGTTCAAACTAATAAAATATTATCTTAAACATTTGTATTTAGCTACATGGTCCTTGAGTGAATACCTATAAAACAGCTATTATGTACTAAGTAGTATACAGAGAATTTATCTAGATATAGAAATATAGTGGACTGGTGAGTGTGGGTGTGAGTGTGTGAGTATGGAAATTACATATATATATATATATGCATATGTGTGTGTATATATATGTGTGTGTGTATATATATATATATATATACATATATATATATAAATAAACATTATGTAATGCCTTTTTTTCTCAGTCTTCAAGTGCTTATGTTACAAAATACTCTCATCATTTACCTTATCTATTTTAATCCATAGAATAGTCCTAAGGAGAAAATGATATTATCCCTGCTTGATAGAATGTTCACTAAATTTTATCACATATTATTCTAATCTTCATAAAAATAAAAAAATAACACTACATAGAAAGTAACTGAAGTTCACAAAGTTTTAAAAGTTATCCAGGGCCACAAATTTCTAATTGCCACTAGGAATTAAGCAAGGCTCTCTCTGATGTTTTACTGAATGTGATTATCAAATTTTTGTAGAGAGAAAAATAGGGCCATGACAAGTAGAGAGAGAACCAAGGTGCATGGTGATTCACACAATACAAACCAAGTGGCTTAGCTCTATGTTTTTGTAAAAGCAAGATCAGTTTCAGCCTGGCCCTTTTTGAATGAGTAAAGACCAAAAAGATCCAGAACATTCTCTCCAATCCAAATCAACTATTCTTTGATTCTTATATTGCCTTCCCACCAAATAACCAGTCTCTCAGTGCCTTACAACAGACTCCTGACAAATTCAGTTTTATCACTCCCAGTAAACATCTTATCCTCTGAATTTCACTTTCATCCTTTCAAAATAATAACTATGTCCTAAAAGTGGGAGAATGTAGAGATGAGCCCAAGACACAGTGCCTGACAAAGAGAAGAAAAAAAATAATAGTTTTGTTTCTGCACATTCCCATTGCCTTCTATAGTAGCATCTTTCCCTATCTTTCCATTTCTGAATCCAACTATGCTTTATTTAAATTCCTTCTCCTTTAGAAAATTTTATTTCTATGCTGAATCTCATAGACTGCTTAGTTTCTTTTTTCTATTTATTTATTTATTCTGATTATTTATACATAACAGCAGAATCCTCTTCAATTCATTGTACACAAATGGAGAATTTTTCACTTCTCTGGTTGTACCCAAAGTAGGGCCACACCATTTCTGCAATCATACATGTACCTAGGATAATAATGTGTTCAGACTATAATTTTTTTTTTACTCTGCATCAGAATCAGAGTGGTACAGGTCTTGCCCTCCCTTGACTTTACACTCCTCAAAAAAAAACAACAAAACAAAACAATAAAACATTTTTGTTCAAAATTCTTAGGGATCTTCTTAAGGATCAGAACTTAATAAGTCATTAGAGATACAGACAAAAAAAGGACAGAATCCTGATATTAAATGTCTCACAGTATGGTAAGGAAAAGACAAGTGTTTTAGCTTTTGTACTTTCAGCAATAATAAAAAGTTATTAAAACACTGTTCTAAGAATAAACAAAGAAATGAACTTATGTCTATTATGTGATTTGTTACATGTGTTATCAACCAACTATTTCTTGAGAATAATATCAAGCTTTAAAATAATATCTTTTGAATACATGTGTAAATATCTTTTAAGTAATAAATATGCATATATACATATGCATGCATATATAAGAAATAAAGCAAATTCCTCAATGAGAACTTTACTCAATAAATGGTTTATATAGTCTTAACTTCTTCACAGGAAGATATAAGGAAACTGAGAAATTATCTATATATTATTTTTCTAATAAGAATTCCTTCACTGCCAGGTGTGGTGGCACATGCTTCTAATCCCAGCAGCTGGGGAGGCTGAGGCAGGAACCATGAGTTCAAAGGCAGTCCCAGTACCTTAGCAAGGCCCTAAGCAACTCAGGGAGACCCTGTATGTAAGTAAAATATCAAAAGGGCTGGGATGTGACTCAGTGGTTAAAAGTCTTCGGGTTAAATTCCCAGTTTAAAAAAGGAAAAAAAAAAAAAAAAAAAAAAGAAGAAAGAATGAAAGAATCCCTTTACTTATATCTTAAAGCCTATAAAACTTGGGCTTTGGACATACTTGCATCAAAACTTCACATCTATTGAATAAGTTACTTGGAATAATGAATCAGTAGCATTAAGTACAGCCCCAGTCACAATCAAAAGCTAAAGGTACTAATTACCAAGTGTTTAACATACTGGGCTTTATATTAAGCACCTACTATATAGAACCTGTATAATCCTCACTAAACCTGTGAAATATGTATTATTAGAGCACATTGACAATGTGAGGTCTAGGGAAATGGGTTAATTGGATTCAATCCCATGCCTGTCTGATTTCAGTGGTTAGATCCTTAACTACAAAAAACACAGTGCTTTCTGTTTGATACATTTCTTCATCAGTAAGAAAGAGATAATTATGTTTATCAAGTCTGTTGAGATGACTAAATGTGTCAAATCCTGTGAAAGATCTGGAACGACAGGTGACAGGCTGTTAGTCAACAGACTAGCATAAAACCAACTAACAACCAACTAACAAATAATCCTGATATGCAGTGTAGGATGTAAGTACCCAAACTAACCCTTGCATCCAAGTCCTGACTTTTCAAGTTTTCCATAAATTAATCTACTGGAAGGTTCAGTGACCTACACAGAAAACTTGTTGGTAACACACCTAGTACAGCTGAATTTCTTCACAATTTAGACCTTGTGCTAGTGCAGGTACTGCAAAAAAAAAAAAAAAAAAAAAAAAAAAAAAAAAAAAAAAATCGAATGAGAATCAGAGTTCAAAGGCAGCAATATTGCTATATTTGAACTTCAGGAAAAAATGAAAAATGATAGGATTATTTAGCATTGAGACAATAATATAACCTCTGAACTCTTCTAGAGCATACAAAAGTTAAATGGAATATATAAAATGACTATTCTTTCCATTAAGAATGAAAAAATTGCGGCTAAATTGAGCAAGAACTATTTAGGTAATGTGAAAGACTGTTTTGCTAAATATTAGAGCAGCTTAGTAGAGGAGATCTAGAAACATTCTCTTTTAAGGCTCAAGGATCAAATAGATAACTATCTCCCTGAGATGAATTAGGCTCAGTTCTGTACAGGCAGTAGAATAAATCTGAGGTCATCTGAAGCTCAATATTTAGTGATTTGCATTCTGCCACTGTATATAATTAGCTTAATTCTCAGCTCTATTATATTGAAAATCTGATATTTTCTATAATTAAGAGAGACCCTTCAAAATTAAAGCAATTTAAATAAGCTGTTCAGCTTTAAGATTCTACCAAATACTGCTTCAGTTGAAATAACTCTTACAAGAGAAGATAAAATAATAGTTCCATTTTACTGTCTTTTAAATTTTGTAATAATGGCTTGTAATTACAGAATACCTCTTTCATGGAGCTTAATGTGTTTTGCAGACATTGCCTCATTAATCCCTCTACCTTCCTTTTAAGGTAGGAATCATGGTCCTCATTATACAGATGGAGAACCTGAGGCACAGAGAAGTTAATTGATTTGCCCAAGGTCACACAGCAAGTAAGTGACAAGGCTATGACTTCTGACTCATGATCTAATGCCTTGCACAACAGGCCATCCAGCTTTTTCCATTGGGGAGAAATAATCCATTCATTTTTATCAAAGTTCAACTCCAGACTGCTAAATTCCTTGAGGCAAAGTTACATACTGCAATTTCACACCACAGCATTGGCACACTGTCAATTCACAGAGAGGAGATCATGTTCTGAGCTGCAAGGTTACTAATAAAAAATGGAGAAGAAAAGGAGTCTAAAAATGACTATGTGAGACATCTGAGTTTGTGCTGTTAATAACTCACACTATCCTTCTCAAATAAACAGCAGCATAAAAACCTGAAAACTTCCGATATCAAATTGTAGTGATTGTCAATGTTTTGAAAACATTCAAAAGGTGATGAAATAAGAGCCCTAATCAGGTCATAGTGAAAGTGTTTTACAGATCTGCTTCATTTATTTATGTGTTTGTATTTTTATTGATTTGCTTAAGACACAGGAACTCCTCTATCTACTCTTTGGAAAACATTCATAAATAAGCACCCTATTCCAAACAAGACAAATAACCAGCACATTAAAAAGTTATCACTTCAAAACAACAGCAAAGCAATACGTGAAACCACTGTCTAATCTGCACAATAAATCACTGATTGTGTAAAACCTGAAGGAAGATATTCCAGACACAAAGGCTGTCTGATTATTTGATATCCCAATATTCTATCTAAGTGAGCATCACAGAATACCATTTTCTTGGTGGCTGAAGATGCAATAACAATGTTCAACAGCCCATTTGTACTGCTTAGTCTAAAATGGGAAGAATTCACAGAAGTGCGGAAATGTAGCTCTCTTCATTCCAAGGAAGCCTCAGAAGATTATTGTCATTAATGATTTTTTTCTCTGAAGCATAACCAAGCAAGAACTGTAGAAATTCTTAGTTGATTTAATGTTCTACAGATGCTTCAAAGTATTAGAGAAAGTAAAATAATAACAAAAACCTTCCCTGTAAAAGATATCGGTGTTTAGTGAGAGTGGCCTTTTTAGCAGTTCACATAGACTTCCGGTGGTTAAAATTTTAGTTCATTCCTCCAGGTACTAAAGAACAATTGTTGCCTCCTGGTATAGGGGTAGTATTACCCCCAAATGGATTATGCCATAGTGATCTGAGACACATTTGATAAAATCACTCCCAGGCTTGGAATCTACTTGACACTCACCATAAAGTCAACGATTGTTATGGTATGAACTGAGGTGTCCCTGAAAGCTCATATGTGAGATAATACAGAAGCCTTCAGAGGTAAAATGATTAGATTTTGAGAGCTGTATCCTAATCAATGGATTGATTCACTTGAGGGGTTATATTTGAGTGGATTAATAGATGGTAACTACTCCACAGAAGATGGCTCCACTGGTGTCATTGATCACATCAAAAATTCAAGGCTTACAGAAATACTAGAGGGCTAATTGGTAGCAGTACATTTCAAACTTAATCTTAATGCAGACTTAAGTTTTCTGCATTAAACCTACCTGAAGCTTTCTGTTGCTGCCTGAAGCGGAAACCGCCTTGGAGCAACGAACGCCGTAGGAAAATTCGGAGGCAGGATGAAAATGAAAAAAGGTCTTTTATTCTTCTTCTCTCTCCGGCTCCAGCAATCACTCCAAACGCTCTAACTCCAACCACCACTTTCTTCTTCTTCCCACACACACTAACCAAACTCACCCAGTTATATACATATCGCTTTAACAAGGACACGTGCTTACAGCTCGAGCTTACAGGTGCGTCACGCAGTGTTCACGGGCATACAAAGATTCTTTGGATAATGTATTACTATCAGGTGGAAACTAGAACATCTTTTATGGCTCTCAGCTAACCGCAATCTTTAGCTATCTCCTTGATTATAGGCTCCTTCAGCTTTCCTCTTGGAGTCAACGAGGGGAAGTTTTGTGCTTCATTGAAAAACACCTGGCGAGAACATGCGAGAACATTGGAATAAATGTATTACAAACTTGAAAATATCACCTTGATACTCAGGTATCAAGAGCAATCTCTTCATCAGGACTCTCTATGTAGCATGCTCCTTGCTTTCTCCTCTGCAGCCTCTGGCTCCACCAAGCCAAATGCTTACACTTTTTGGAGCTAAACCAGGCTAAGATATGCCCTCATAATTCCATAACATGTGCTGCCCTGCAGTTCGAAAATTTTCCAACTTAACAATAAGTGAGATGCCTCTGTAAAAATTCAGAATGATCATGTTGTTCGTGTAAATGACTTTAAAAATAAATTTAGGATCTTGGTGTAAAAAAAAAAAAATAGATGGTTACTATGGGCAGGTAGGACATAGCTGGAGGAATTAGGACCCAGGGCACATGTCCTTGGGGATTGTATTATCCCTGACTTCTTGCACTCAAGCTCTCACTGCTTGCTTGATATCATGCCCTGTAAAGCTGCTTTCCTCCATCATGCCCTTCCACCATGATGTTCTACCTCACCTTGGGCCCAGAGCTAAGGTGTTGGCCAACTATGGACTGAACCTCCAAAAACATGAGTGAAAATAAACTTTCCTCATTTAAATTGTTCTTTTCAGGTATATTGGTCACAGTGATGTAAAGCTAACACAACAATATTTATTCCTTATCTCTTAAAGGAAAAAGTGAAAATAAGCAAATTTTACCTCTTGACAATACCCTCTTTTAGAAAGTAAACTCAGTGAAGGTCAGGGTCTTTGTCCTTTTTGGTTCACTGATAATTGCAAAAACCACAATGTCAATAGACATTTGTTAACTGAATAAGTAGAATGAAAATAATCAGCAATTAAAAACAGAGTAACACCAATGTCTACGTGCACATGTCTCAGATATATATTTTAAATTCTTACCACATAAGGATTATGCCATGCTTATATGGTTTCTAGAAGGACATTATGTTCAAACTCATGTCAACTTCTTGACTAACATTTGTAAATCTCATAGAGTTTAGGAGATAAACAAGTTGACTTGGATTTAGTCAAAATCCTAACACTGAATGGTTGTGTAACTTGCACAGGTTACTTGACATGCCTGTTCCTTCTTCTCTAAAAATGGAATAGCAATAATAATAACTACTTCATATGGTTATTTTGAGGATTAAATGAGAAAGCATATAGAGCTCATATAATAATCCCTGAATAATATTAAATGATACATAATCATTAACTATCATTAGGTAATAATAGACCTTTTGATCCTACTTTAAATAATAGCATAAAGTCAAATTTGGGTCTGATCATTGTTAACAATTTTTGTCTCCATAAAGGATATGAGTGGAATACAAGGCCATCTCTCCTTTGAAGCTGATATTTCTCCCTTTGGTCTCTCCCTTACCTCAAAAAATAACAGCAAGCAACAATTCTCAGATACATAAGAATTAAACTTGTACTGGAAAATATGAATCATGGATTAAAAATCACACTCTTATGCAAAATATCTCCTTTTGTAGTCACTGGGTTTTTGGTTTTCCAAAAATTCAGACTATTGCTTATTTGAAAAGAAGAAAAATAAGTCCTGATCGAGAGAATATCTCAGTGAGGTTCTTGGCAAACACATCAAAATAGCCTTCAGAATGGGTACTCATAAACATTTAGATCTTGCTTTTGGCTGCTGCCATTGAGTTTTGGAGAGGCCTGGGTCTAGAACTCATAGTATTAACATGGTGTTTCCCTGAGAAAGACATTTATATTCAAAAGAGATATGTTATTCTTATAACATCGGATTAAGTTGGTTATCCAGAGAAGCTTTTGGACCTCCCAGCCAGTTGATTACAGGTGTGCACCAGAAGAAGTGTCAGGGCAGGGACATTCTGGACTTTTGAAACACCAATGTCCTTTATTAGTAAAAAGGAAGAAAAGGGAATAAAAATCAAGGTGAGACAAGTCCAGGCTAAGAGAAATGACATATTTAACAGTCTCATTATAATGAAAGTGCAATAGGAGATTCATGGTAGTTTATTCTAGTATTTGACCTATACTTCACTGGCTGGCACAGAAACACTAAATTACACTACAATGTCATTGACTGCCTAATGCCCTGACAACAACCACACCCAGGCTGCTTTTTTCCTAACATCAGAACTGAAACAACTATCCATTAATACCTACTCACAGTTGTTTTTATTTTTTTATCTTTTTTTTTTTGGGGGGGGGGGTACCAGGGATTGAATTCAAGGGCACTTGACCACCGAGGCACATCCCCAGTCCCATTTTGTATTTTATTTAGAGACAGGATCTCACTGAGTTGCTTAGTGCCTCACTTTTGCTGAGGCTAGCACTGAACTCATGATTCTCCTGCCTCTGCCTCCCAAGCAGCTGGGATTACAGGTGTGCACCACTGTGCTAGGATCACAGGTCCTTAAATCTTTTTTTCACAGGCGCGGTGGCGGTGTGCACTTTGGGAGGCTGAGGCAGGAGGATCGTGAGTTGCCTTGGATAGCAACTCACAAAAAAAAAAAAAAGGGCTGGGGATGTGGCCCAGTGGTCGAGTGCCCCTGAGTTCAATCCCCGGTACCACAAAAAAAAAAAAAAAAAAAAAAAAAAAAAAATCTTTTTTTCATTACACTTCACGTGGAAAGCAACATACAATTCTTCTTACTCTACCTACAGAATATATCCTAAATCAGATTTCTTCTCATTACTATTACCTCATTAGCACAAGCTCTATCACAGCAATAGAGTTTGCCCATACTCTTGCTAATCTCTCTGCTTCCTTTTTTGCCTTCCTGCCATCTATGCTACCAAGATATTAAAAGTGACCCTCTATTCATTAAAACACAGCTTCTCTTCCCAATAATATCTCTTTTCAACTCCTTATTTTTTGGGGAAAGGCCAGCACAGTCTAATCCTACTTACCTTTCATGTTATACTCTGGAACTGTGTCAGAGATACAGACTTTCTTTCTGGTCTTTGAATATTCTGAGTTTATTACTTTCCTAGGTTCGGGCCTTAAGGATTTGTCATTTCTTCAGCCTTATTTCTTTTTTCCATAAAACCTTCACTTTACTAGATACCTTCTCACCCCAGTCTCACATTAAATGCTATTTCATCATATGTCTTTTCTGTCATCGACAGTAAATTAATCTCTAGGTCTACTCTCTTTTTATTGCTTTATTTCATTGTCATTACAATGTATTTTAATTGTTCTTCTTATTGAATTTGATCAGAATTTTTTTTTGTTTTGTTTTAATCAGTACTGCCTTGACAAATTGCATACTCTTAAAAATATTTGTTAAAGGAGAAAGTGAAGTAGCTATTTTAATTAAGAATCAAGAAAGACTGGGGGCATATTGAAGGTCACTGAGTTTAAATCCCTTATTCTAGAGGTGGGGCCACAAAATGAAATGGCCAAAACAGCAAAAGTAGTTGTTATCCGGTGTTTCTAGAATCCTGGCTATTTAACATTAGAATTTGTGGCTTTTCTAGAATCCTGGCTATTTAACATTAGAATTTGTGTGCTTTTCAGTAGGCTCACTACCTTCTAAAGATATAAATATTGTGATGGAATTACAAATATCTAACAGAAAATCATGTAACTGCCAGAAAAAGATAAAATAAAACACCATAAATTAATTCATTATGCTTTCAAAACGTAACCTACTTTAGAAACCCCACTAGTTCCCAAATATATACATTTCTCTTCTTATTCCAACCCTCAGAACCTGTCCATTTTTTGAGTGGCAGAAGATACCACCAATAAACCCTAAAAAAAGAAGTAAAAGACAGTATACCACATTAAGATAACGGTTATTGTAAGAAAAGAAAAAAAAAAAAAAAACTAAGCAGAAAGAAGATAGAAAGTAACTGGTAATGAGGTAGGTGACCAATTTAAAGTGACATAAGCAAAACTGAGTGATTTCTTATGGGACTTTTGACATTATAAATATTGTAAGTTAAAGATATAAATTTGATCCTACTTGTTATGGAGTACAACATTTTCTTATTTCCAATTTTTTTTTCTTTTCTCATATTGTACTATAAAAAGAAAATTGTTAAGTTCAGTAAACTCTATATTAGGTAATCTAAGGTGTGAGGATTGATATCACCTATTTTATCATAATTTATGTGAGGGTTTAATTGCTAAGATTTTTTTTTTTAGTATGACATGGTTTAAATTTGTTTTGACAAGATCCTTTTCTTTCCTCTAAACACATTCTCATCCAATTTCATTTATTTCATATACCCTTTATAAAGCCTTGTATAAAATGGCTTAAGGAAGCAGAAGGGTGAAAATATGAGGCTAAAATGAGTTGTGATATTTATAAACTGTAGTTAAAGAAAAATCTAGCAGACTCAAATATTTTTTTTAAAAAATTGATAGTCTACTGGTGAAATGAAACACACTCAATTTGAAACAAACTTTTTTTTTTCCATTGTTTTTAACTACACCAGCTATTTACAAAAAAAAAAAAAAAAAAAAAAAAAAAAAGCACTTCATTCTGTCTTCAAATTATATTCAGTATGCATCAGGATGATCTCCCAGGAGAATTTTCAGGATTATTCATTCTTTGAATAATAGCTTGTATGTGGGCTTCAAAGAAATGCAGAAGTAGGAAGAAAAACATTTTCATTTCCAAAGGAATGTTCAAAACTTCCCAGGGGACCCTGAGAAAAGATTGTGTTGAACTGAGGGACACCTGACAGCTACTTCAGTGGCTCAGTGCATTCACAGTTAAAACTATTTTCTCTCCTCCCTGTATCCTGGCTTTTTGCAGGAGGACAACTTGGTATTCAAATAATGAATAAGCTCACTTATGGTACAGGGAATTCATTAATAGATAATGCAGAGGAAAAGAGACACAGTGACACGGTGTCATCCATAGAAAAAGCAAAGCGCTCCCTAATGGCATGATAAGGTTTCCTTCAGTCTGATCTGAATTGAGAGACTTCTGAACCCCTTCTCTGCTTAGAGACAATTTTGCTTTTCAACAGGAGCCACTGAAGAAATGCAGTTTTTTGGGGGGAAGGGGAGAGAAGCAAATGTAGTTTGATCTGCATTAAATTCAGGGCACTATTTTTTCTGCTACTTACTTATCATGAGTCTTACAAGATTTTTCTTGGCCAAAGAAAAGTGTGTTCAATTCAATGGTAAACAAATGACTTGAGCATGTAACCACAATGCACTTGAGTCCTCTTGTAAGCAAAATCCCTTCCTTTATTTTCACTTATAGGCCTGTGAATGTTTTAAATGTGAATCTAGTGGCATGAGCACATAATGAACTATCATCCTATGCATAAATCTTGAATTTAGGTAGAGTAAAAACTGTGAATATATTCAAATTTTTTCCTTATAAACAATGGTATTAAATTTAAAGTCTTTATAAATTTTACATGATTCTCTATGTATTTGTTTAATATAGTCACACAGGTAATGGATGAAATCTTTAACAAAAACTTTTCTTAAAAATTTATGGATATAATTTTCTTCTCTTAGAGATTTCTGCCCTAAATGAATACCTAAGTATTCCTTGAAAAGAGTACAGATTCTGGTCACTGGTAACATTATATACTGGTTTGTTAATAACATCTCCCTTATTAGCACCTAGATATTCAAATTTTCTCTGCACTGTCAAGAAATCATGAATCCATTCAGTCATTTATTCATTGAATTTGACAATGAATTTTTATACTCATTGAGTATCTGCATTCAATGTGGAAAATTCAGCAGAGATGATGCAGACATAAAAATATTATGGTGACTTTAGGAGAGGATTTGTCATGATTCAGTTCATAATTTTAAAGATTGTTCTGGCTACTCCATGAAGATTGGTGTAAGAAGAAACAAAGAGGCTGCAAGGATGCTGGGGCCAGCATCTTGATGCACACTAAGCTTCACATGATACTGCCTGAATAGAGAGTAGAGGAAGAGGCAATAAAGGATACTGGTGGATCACAGTGAAACTGACAAAAATGGACAGACAGAGGGGTGTCATTTTGTTGCTAATGAGATCTCCAGGGGCAATTTACTCCCAAAAATAGTTGAACTGGAGAAGAAGCTTACTGTGGGAAATATTAATTTAATATAGGACATTTTGAGTTTTTGTGACTTGTTTGGCAAAAGGAAAGCATTATTAAACAAACAAACAACAACAACAACAACAAAAACCTATGCCTATGGTTCAGAGGCTTAATAACAACAACTATGTTCAGGATATACTTTTCTTTATAATTCCTTAAGATAGATTTTGTATTAAGACTTATGAAAATGCACAGGGAATTTTGGAAAGAATGATTAAAGTGACAATATTGTAGTCTTAAAGCCAAAAACAGAAGAAAAGCATAATAATCATATAAAAGAGGTAAATGTAGAAACCAAAAATGTAGTCAAAAGCAGAAGCCAGAAAAGTGTGTTTATCCTTCTTCCAAAGGAAATGCTTCATGGAAAGAGTGTCTAATATTATCTGATGATAACAACAGAAAGAAATAAAAACTTTAAGTAAATAAATAAATAATTTAGCATGCATTGAAATAAACTAGGAGATCTGAAAGAATAAAGTTTTTCTTTTTATAAGCTGATGCACAGCAGGGATGGCAGCCTCTGAAGAAAGTGTTTCAGACAGATTAAACAGGACAGGGGATTTATAGATGGAGCCATGCTAAGGACAAGTAGCAGTGATTCCAGGGGAAAATACTGGTAGGTTTTAAGTATTCTGACATACAAGTTTTCACCTAATTGGACAGCAGCTAGTTTGAACAAAAACTGAAGAACCTCTGCAGGGTCCCTTGAGAAGAGTAGACATTATTTTTTGTAACATTGCTTTAACTTGGAGGAACTGGACCTTTCCATCTGTGATAAATGGGGTCTGGGAAATTTTGTAAGATTTCATAAATTTAAGATTTCTTAAGTGAGTTTAGGAAAATATAGACTTTCAAGTGAAATATATTAATTGAATATATCAACATGGATGATTTCAGTGACTTTAACAGACAAAACTACATTGGAATATGTTTGGAAGTCAATTTCAAAAAAGAAAGTTTCATTAAGAATATAAAAGCTCTTTTGAGAAAGTAACTCTAAAAGGCTAGAGAAAAAGGAGGTACAATTGTGTAGAAGAATTGTATACAATCATATAGAAGAACGTATGTGAATGTGAACTGTTTAAATTATTTATTTTATTATTCATTATTAATAATAATTTCAATATATTTTAATTGATTGATAAACTAGAGCATGTGAAAATAAAAAGATCCAGGGAGAGAGAAGAGAGGAAATAATCAAGGCTTAAGAGATGGGAAGGAATAAAATCAAAAAGAATAAGTAAAGCAACTAGACTCTAAGGGAACACTTTTTTTCTAATTTTATCATGATAGAATTACAGTAATCAATGAAAAATGATTCTAAGGTTGGTTTTAAGGAGACTATGAAATTGCCAATTGATGGCTTCTGTTTTTTCTGTGATGAAAACAATATTCTTCTGCCAAAAGTGAGAGAAAATAAGAGAGATGAGATATATAAAAATGTTGAAAATATTTTCACATTGTTAATTCAGGAGAGTGAAAGAAAAAGCTAGTAAGAGAAATGGAGTAAAATTAATCAAAAACAATGAAAGACCAATAAATAGTGATTACCAGTCACTATTGTGGACCCAAATATTTATGAAAGTGTAATGTTCCCCAACTTCATATGGCACATAATTAAGTTATTGATGATGTGGATGGCTAAACTCATTATGGTTATAGCTTTGTTAACAAGGTAAACATTTTATTTTCTAAAAAAAAATAAAATAAAAGGAGGTGTATCTCCCTCAAAAGAAAGATATCTCCTCCTTAAAACTTGAATGGTGGGCTGAGGTTGTGGCTCAGTGGTAGAGCGAGCGCTTGCCTAGCATGTGTGAGGCACCGGGTTGGATTCTCAGCACCACATATAAATAAATGAATGAAATAAAGGTTTGTCAACATCTAAAAAAATTAAAAAAATAAAACTTGAGTGGTATGTATCTTGGGAGAGTAAAAAGTGTAACTATCAATGTCAGAATGGATAAAAATGAAATACAGAAAAGAAGAAATTATCTAAAAAAATGGAGCTTTATGAAAAAAGCTAAAATAATAAAATTAATATTATTGGAAAAATACAAGATTAGAAAAAGCATAATGTTTTGAATTCTTATTTTAAATTAATGCACCTGACACAATTTTACATATAATTTCTTTTAAGTCAAGATCAGGAATTGGCAAATTAGAGAAAGCTTCCCAAAATAAGAGATGTAATTTAGGAGCATTCAATATGCTTTGGTGCTAGTCCAGGCAGGGAACCAGCTAGAGCAAAGGTATTAGAACTAAAACAAGTTTGGCAGATTCAGGAAACTGAAAATAGGTCTGTTGCCTGGAATTACCAGACAAGTGGGAGAAGTATTACAAGAGTTTAGTCAAATAGATTGAAGTCAACTCATGGAGCTGTTTGTAAATCAGGATAGCGGACCGAATTTTGTTTCAATTAAAATGGAAGGTCCCTTAATTATTTAAGTGAAGTGGTCTGATTTTGTTTGAAATAACTCACACTGGCTGCTATGTAGAGTCACAAGGGGTTAGGAGGACCACAGATTATAGGCATCAAGAGTAGAAGCAGGCAGATGGACCAGAAAGCTACTAAAATTTCCAGGAGTAAAAACTGAGTGTTGTATGGATTAGGTAAATGGTAGAAAAAAATGGAGAAATTTTAACTGATTCTAGGTTTTTGTATGTTGTTTAAAGAATAGAAGCAGCAGATTTTGCTGATGGAGTAACAGAGGCATTACAACTATTAAATAACTTCTGTGGTTTCAAAATCATCAATTAATTTAGTAAATTAGAGTAGAAAATAGTTCTTAATATTAAATCAGAGAAACTTATTTTATATCATAGTAAAGAAGTCATGTACTTAATTAGAAATTTATCTGTAGTTCTAAAGGGATCAGGATTAGAGGCATAGATTTGAATAGCCATAGTGTAAGATGTGGAAGTAGATGAGATAATCTTGAATTTATACTGAGAGGATAAAAGGAGGCCCAGAATGACAAATACAACATTTAAAGATGAAGAGAAAGAAACCTATTACAAAAATGGGAGTTGAATGAAAGGGAAATGATAGACTAAATGGTGAATTTGATGAGAAGAAAGCCAAGGGAATAAATATTTTAAAAAGAAAGGTTAAAAATTAAAACAAAATTAATCATTTGAATTTGGAAATGTAGAGTTCTTTGTTTTGATGGAGTTAAAAGAATGAAAATGCAATTAGATTGAGGAAAGGATGTAAAATGAGAAAGTGGATAGTTTCCATAGTCAACTTTTCTAAGATCTTTTTTAAAATTCAGGGGTACAAAGATAGAAGTACAAAGGAATATGGTGGTATGCAAAGTGGTTTATACTAGATATAGTGTCAAAAGATATTGCTAACATAGGAAGTCTAAAGTAAATTGTATGCATATGGGAATAACCCAGTACAGAAGTGCTGAAATACTGATAATGGGGGTAATTGAGGCAGGATAAATATTTGAAAGAAGGAGGAGGCTGGCTGTGGTCTATAGTAGTAAGAAGAAACTCACCTAAAATTATAACTAGAGTTGTTTTCACACTCTAAAAGGAAGAAAAAGAAGACCACTCCTGAGGATGTTCTATAGATAGACATATTTTTGGTAAGCGTATGAAGGCACCTCTATCTAATTTACTTCTTTGTTCACCAGAGTAGATAAGATTGTGCCATTCATTGAGATTAGGGGGTAGGATAGACATGAAATCACATTCTGGCATTCAGAATCATTCCTGCCATTTTAATTATTATTAGTAGTAGTAGTATCAGTAGTACTAGTGTACCAAGGATTAAAACAGGGTGTTTAACTACTGGGCCACATCTCTAGCCCTTTTAATTTTTTGTTTTGAGATAAGGTCTCGCTAAATTGCTGACGCTAGCTTTGCACTTGCAATCATCCTGCCTGAGCCTCCCAAGCCTCTAGGATTACAGGTGTGTGCGACTGCACCTAGTTAATTCCTGCCATTTTTAAGCATGTTCCTCTAATGCAGGTCTTACAACACCAACGTAGATTTCCAGTGTCTTTAATATCACAGCATCAGTATATTTTGCTGGTGGGAGGCCTCCAGCGCTGGTAACAAGAGCATACAGCAGCAGAGAAGTGTCAGGGAAATAAGAGGACAAAATATAGTCTTGGGCTCTCATGTCAACTGCATCAGACGGGAGCCTGCTTCTCCAAGGTGTAGCTATTTCCAAATGTTACTGACTTCTGGCAAACATTGTCCTCCATTTTAACATATTTTTGTGCTGTCAACATTATTGTAATCTAAGCCCCTGTACAGAATTATTTTCTGCTTGAAATACCTGGAATGGTAACTTCTGTTTGATCACAGGAATCTTGACAGATACTACAGCTGCAAGAGTCTGAGGAAGTGTAATAGGTGTGGAACAACCATATTCTAAAAATCAGATATGCAACACATGTAAAAGAAATTCTGTTAACATCAAAAATAAGACAGAGGCACAGAACTCCAACAGCCTACCTGTGTTCTGCTATAGTTTGTAGCTCATTAATTAACTGGAGAAAATCACCCAAGTATCAGAGAGGATAATTTAAAAATCCCCAGTAGATTCTTTAATATACTCTAGGACATTAGTGATGATGTTTTTTTATCAGGCAAAACTTGAGTCCTAGTAATATTAGGACATTTTTCTTCTCTTTTCTTAGACTATTTTATTCCTTAAGCAAATTTATTTTTCTATACTCTCTTTAATACAACATTCTATTACTTTTGCTTTCCTCATTGGTCTAAGGGTATTCTTGTGATACTTGGAAAAAAATTGAATTTCTACCTCTTATAATAAACCTCAACTATTTTAAGATGGCTAATTGAGTTTTCTCTATTTTTTTTTCATCTTTAGTATAAAATCTCCCTATGTCTTCTTAAATATACATGGATATTGCATTTACTCAACATCCAATTCTGTTTTCTAGACCTAATCAGAGTAGTTAATATCTCTTAGGTTCCTGCAGATCAAATTATGTGAGTATAGTATAAGCAACCTAGAAAATGTTGAGATGAGTACTTCAGCATCTAGGTTTATATCAGACTACTGCATGTAAAACAACACTTATGAATATTTCAGTGATAGTGAATTAAAAGCTTTTCGCCCTTGCCCCACATATTGCATTTTGACTATATCATCTGTATTTTTAGTTTTTAGATTTAAAAAACCAACACTTTACTAGGGCTGGGGTTGTGCTCAGTGGTAGAGTGCTCAAATAGCATGTGTAAGGCACTGGTTTCGATCCTCAGCACCATATAATAATAAATAAAATAAAGTTATTGTGCCCATCTACAACTAAAAATTAAAAAAAAAAAAACACTTTTTAACTTTTTTTTGTTGTTGTTTGGTTGTTTTGGTACTGGGATTAAATCCAGGGGCCCTTAATTACTGAGCCACATTCCCAGTCTTTCTTTACATATTTATTTTGTAACAGGGTCTCATTCAGTTGCTGAAGGCCTCAATAAATTGCTGAGGCTGGCTTTGAACTTGAATCCTTGTGCCGCAGTCCAGAGCCACTGGAATTACAGGTGTGTGCACCACACTGCCCAGCTACCTTTATTCTTATTTAATTTTGCTTCATTGGATTTGACTTCTTTCCAGACTGCATGTCTCTTCATTCATGCAACATACTCCCCATATTGCTTAATCTAAGTGCACCTATCATCAAAGTAACATTACCTTTATCCAAGACAATCTCTAAAATATTTATGTATGGTTATTATATGGTAACATCAGAGACTTGAAATCTATATTGTTCAAAACATCAAAGCAAACATTTAGTACTGTTCAGAATTAATAGAACAGGCAGCATAGAAAATTCAAGGAAGGAAAATGGTCTAAGACCACAGAAGATAAGCCAAATGTTTTAGTCAGCCTTTCTGCTGCTGCAACTAAAAGATATGACCAGAACCATTTTAGGGGAGGAAAAGTTTGGGAGTTCACGGTTTCAGAGGTCTCAGTCCATAGACAGCAGTCTCCATTCCTTGGGGTTCAAGGTGATGAAGGACATCGTGGTGGAAGAGTGTGACAGAAGGAAGCAGCTAACTTCATGAACAGGAAGCAGAAAGAGACAGAGACTCCACCCTCCAAGTACAAAATATATACCCCCTAGCCATGCCCCCAATAAACTACTTCCTCCAGCCACACCCCACCTGCCTCCAGTTACCACTCAGTTAATCCCATCAGGGATTAACTCACTGATTGGGTTAATACTATAGCCCAATCATTTCTCTTCTAACTCTTCTTGCATTGTCTCATGTGTGAGCTTTTGGGAGGTACCTCACATCCAAACCATAACCCAAAGAATCACACAAATAAGGAAGAGTACTCATTAATTTTCTAGGACAGCGATAATGAAACACCACAGACAGGTAGTTTGAACAAAAAAAAAAAAATATTTTCTCACAATCCTGGAGGATGGATGTTCAATATCAAGGTACTGGCTGGGTTGGCTTTCCTCAGACACCTATCTTTGGCTTGCAGATGCTCACCCTCTTCATATTCTCTTTCTTCTGTGCACACATCCTTAGAGTCCCTCCTTCTAAATTTCCCTATCTTTAAGGAGTTCACTCATCTTGGATTAGAGCTCAATCTAATGCCTTCATTATAACTGAATCACATTTTTAAAGGATCCAGCTCCAAATACAGTCACATATAGAAATATTGGGGACCAGGGATTCCACATATAAATTGTACAGGGACACAATTCTGCTGATAACAAGTACTTAGGTTAATAACAAAACATGAAGCTAGACAATTACAGAAATAAAAGAAAAGAGAAAGAAAAATGCTGGGTTGAATGGTTTAAGCTTGCAAGCAGAGACGGAACAGTGATTAAGTATACTTAAGACATAAAATTGACATCATTTGAGTTTTCATAATCTCTATGGCATAATGTGTGAACAGACAGACCTAGACCACCAGAAATCCTGTGGATTCTCTTATAAGCCTTAAATGTTTTGAAAGTTTTCTGAGAAATGGCCACTTAGTGATATTATTAATGCCTGTAAACTTCCTAAAACAGCAATGAGGTGAATAGAGAACCTACAGAATGGAAGCAAGTCTTTACCACAAGCACATCAGACAGAACACTAACCTCAAGGATATATAAAGCTCTCAAGAATCTTTATTTTTCTTTCATGTTTTAATTTAATTTAATTTGTTATACATGCTTGCAGAGTGCAATTCCTTTCATATTACATATAAAGAACACAGTTTTCCATGTCACTGGTTTTACACAAAGTATTTTCACACCATTTGAGTTTTTATACATGCACTTAGTGGACTGATGTCCAACTCATTCTGCCATTTTCCTATCCCCTTGCCAACTCCCCTCTCCTCTCTCCCTTTTGTTCTATTTAATATTCCTTCATTCTTCTTATCCCCCCTCCCTTGCCACTATAATTCAGTATCATCATAGCAAAGGAATCAATCAACCTTTGGTTTTTTGGGGGATTGGCTGACTTAGCATTATTTTCTCCAATTCCATACATTTACCTGGGAATGCCATGATTTTATTCTCTTTTAGTGCAGAGTAGTGTACCATTGTGTATATATACCAAAGTTTCCCTATCCATTAATCTGCTGATAGGCATCAGGGTTGTTTCCACAATCTAACTATTGTGAATTGTGCTGCTATAAATATTGATGTGGCTGTGTCCCTGCAGTAAGCTGTTTTTAAGTCCTTTGGGTATAGACCAAGGAGTTCCATTCCAGGTTTTCCTAGGAATCTCTATACTGGCTTTCCAGACTGGCTGCACCAATTTGCAGCCCATCAGCAATGTGTGAGTGTGCCCTTTTCCCCACATCCTCGCAAGCATTCATTGTTGTTTGTGTTTTTGATAGCTGCCATTTTGACTGGAGTGAGAAGAAATCTTAGAGTAGTTTGGATTTGCATTTCTCTAATTGCTAGAGATGTTGAATATTTTTTTCATATATTTATTGATTGATTGTATATCATCTTCTGAGAAGTGTCTGTTCAGTTCCTTAGCCCATTTGATTCTATACATAGAAGATCCAAAAAATTCCACCAGAAATCTTCTAGAACTAATAAACAAATTCAGCAAAGTGGCTGGATATAAAATCAATACCCATAAATCTAAGGCATTTCTGTACATCAGAGACAAATCCTCAGGAAGATAAACTAGGAAATCCACCCCATTTACTGTAACCTCAAAAAATACTTGGGAATCAACAAAAGAAGTGAAAGACCTGTACAATGCAAACTACAGCACACTAAAGACAGAAATTAAAGAAGATCTTAGAAGATGGAAAGATCTACCTTGTTCATGGATAGGTAGAACTAATATTGTCAAAATGACTATTCCACCAAAATCACTATACAATTTCAATGCAATCCCAATCAAAATCCCAATATCATTCCTCATAGAAATAGAAAAAGCGATCATGAAATTCACCTGGAAAAATAAGAAAATAGCCAAAGCAATTCTTAGCAAGAAGAGTGAAGCTGGTGGCATTACTATTCCATACCTTAAATTGTATTACAAAGCAACAGTAACTAAAAACAGCATGGTATTGGCACCAAAATAGACCAGTAAACAAATGGTACAGCATAGAAGACACAGAGACTAACCCACACATCTACAGTTATCTTATATTAGACAAAGGTGCCAAAAACATTCATTGGAGAAAAGACATCCTCTTCAACAAATGCTACTGGGAAAACTGGAAATCCTTATGTAATAAAATGAAATTAAACCTCTATCTCTCTTCATGCACAAAACTCAAAGTGGATCAAGTACCTAGGAATTAAACCAGAGACCTTGCACCTAATAGAAGAAAAAGTAGGCCCCAATCTGTATCATGTTGAATTAGGCCCCAACTTTCTCAATAAGACCCCTATAGCGCAAGAATTAAAACCAAGAATTAATAAATGGGATGGATTCAAACTAAAAAGCTTCTTCTCATTAAAAGAAACAGTCAGTGAGGTGAACAGAAAACCTTCAGAATGGGAGCAAATTTTTACCACAAACACATCAGACAGAACATTAACTTCAAGGACATATTAAGCTCTCAAAAACCTTTATACCAAAAACAAAAACAAACAAACAACAACAACAAAAAAAAAAACAATCAATAAATGGGATAAGGAACTGAACAGACACTTCTCAAGAATCTTAACACCAAAAAAAGCAAATAACCCAATCAATAAATGGGCCAAGGAAGGAACTGAACAGACACTTCTCAGAATATAATATACAATCAATCAACAAATATATGAAAAAAAATGTTCAACATCTCTAGCAATTAGAGAAATTCAAATCAAAACTACGCTAAGATTTCATCTGACTCCAATCAGAATGGCAGCTATCAAAAACACAAACAACAATGAATGCTGGTGAGGATGTGGGGAAAAGGGCATACTCATACATTGCTGGTTGGGCAGCAAATTGGTGCAGCCAGACTGGAATGCCAGTATGGAGATTCCTAGGAAAACCTGGAACAAAACTCCTTGGTCTATACCCAAAGGACTTAAAAACAGCTTACTACAGGGACACAACCACATCAATGTTTATAGCAGCACAATTCACAATAGCTAGATTGTGGAAACAACCCCGATGCCCAGCAGTAGATGAATGGATAGGGAAATTTTGGTATATATACACATTGGAACACTACTCTACACTAAAAGAGAATAAAATCATGGCATTCTCAGGTAAATGGATGGAGTTGGAGAAAATAATGCTAAGTGAAGTTAGCCAATTCCAAAAAACCAAAGATCAAATGATTCCTTTGGTATGATAATACTGACTTATAATGGCAAGGGAGGGGGGATGAGAGGAATGAAGGAACAAGGGGAGGGAGAAAAGGGGAGGGGTCAAGGGGATAGGAATAATGGCAGAATGAGTTAGACACCAATACCCTAAGTACATGTATAAAAACACAAATTGTGTAAAATATTTTATGTAAAACCAGTGAATTGAAAAATTGTGCTGTTTTATATGTAATACAAAATGAATTGCACTCTGCAAGCATGTATTAGAATAAAAAAATCCCAAATAATTTCATCTTTTATTAAAAATAAATTATTCTGCAACCCTTAAAAAATTTACTTCTTCTCTGTATCCCTCCACCTGACACACTTCATATATTCTTTATCTTTTTTGACAATTAAGTTTCCATTTTTCTTAAAATTAGATCCCTGATAGTTTCATTCTCAAACCTCATTCCTTTTATATTTTTTTCGCTGGTATCATCTCAGCTATATCCAAGATTTCAAACTTCTTTGTGTTCAGACCCACAAAACAGGTGATTTCTCCATAGTCAATCTCCAGTTCATTGCCCCAAAGGTACTTGGAAATCAGTATGCTCAAAGTTAAAATAATTTTGTTACTAACCTTTAATTACTCAAATCTGTGTTACTTCTGATTGAAATGTTCATCATATACCTAATGTCTCAAGCAAGGGGAGCTTAGGAAGACTCATCTTATGGTTTTCCACTCTTGCTCCTATTAGAATACTATTCAAACTCCTAACAAAGGTGTCCATAAGGATATATATAAAATCTTTCTCTTCAGCTCATACATTACCTCTGTAAGGGTTCCTCACTTTCATTATGCTCATGGACACTGGACCTTTGTTTTCTTTAAAAAAGTATACTAACCTCTTTTTAACCTCATCATATCCAATCTTGCTCTGACCACTACTTACAATTCTTTTGCACAATACTTTTAAGTGACTTATTAGTTTTCAACACTTAGGTCTCAGCTCAAATGCCTCTCTTATTAGTTTCTACTCAAATGTCATCTCAAAAATTCTGTCTTAACTATAATATTCAAATTAAGTTTCCCAATGTCATCACCATTTCTCACTCTGTCCTATTGCCTAGTTTAATTTCTTAGTAGCACTTATGACTTTTAAATATAATGGCACTTGTTCTATGTTTCTCATTAAAATCTAAACTTGCAACTCAATTTTCACATGCCTAAAGCAGTTCTCCATCACCTTCAGAATGATATCTGACATGTTACCATAGTATATAAACCCTTATAATTTAGCCTAACCTACCATTCAGTCTGGCTTCGTTTTAAATTAATTACTATCTTCCCATATCTCAAATGTTTTCACTCTGCATGGTAATTATTAAGACTCAAGATACCTGCTTGACTTATAACCAAATAATTCTATTTATTTGATGTAACTTCAATATTCTTATCACTACAACGGGGAGGAGAAAAGTAGAGTATAAAAGAAATAAATTTCTAAGTTTCCTGAAAGATTTGAAGTGTTATTGTACAGTGACTGTCACACAATATCCACTCAACAAATACTAATTATGATGATTGTGACTGCTTCATTCTTGTGTAATACCAATAGAGATAAAATTCAAACAGCTAATATGGAACTTGTAAATATCAAATAACTTAACTTCTCAAAAAGGGCAATTTTGTCACTGTTAGAACCCTCCATTAAAAGTTTCCTCAAGGTTATTATATCTGCTCTATAGTGAAAAGATGTCAAAGGCATAAGTTGAAAATTTGACAAATACAATATGTTCATTAAAATATAACAACATTTCAAACCAAAGTGCATTCAAATTTAAAGTATGTTTATTTGCCTTTTTCTGCCATTACGAAGATATTTCAATGTGTAATCTACAAAAAATGAAGAATATATAAGAACATTGCAATATGATTTATTCTTACAATTTATAATATAGTATGTCACTTCCTCCTACTCAAAGTATAAATTTTACTGAAAAATTTTAAGTTTTGGCTTCATAAGATAAACAAAATATTTCCTATACTTATAATTCCTATGCTCAATAAGAGAACATTATAGTCATTAGCTTAAACTGTATAAACTCAAAAGGAGTGTCAGAGTGGCTTGCACATAATACTTTGCATGACTCAATATATTTAAAAAATGATATAGCAATGGTAGTTGAGTTTATAAGTGGTGTTTGCTCTTTACCCAGTGAACTAATAAGAATCATATATGTGTTTTGTTTCCTTCTGTTTTATAAAGGCTGGTTTTAGTCATATTACGATTACCAATTACAACTGTGCAATTGGTTTTGCTTCATAACTAAATATTAAATAGTTTGTTCTAAAACTGTAATGTGGTGGTATATTAATTCCTACACCTGTATATTGTTAGATACATAATGGTAGAATATTAAAGCAGGGAGTGTTTTGAAAAAAATAGTAACACATGGAAAGTCCCTCATGTAGTAGTCTAGAGAACATCTGGAATATCCCTGTTCATTTCTATAATTTGAAAGACAAAAAAATTGAGCCTTAATAGTGGAGGAAATTAAGACATCATCTAGCTCAATATTCTACCAAATTGCAGAATATTATCACAAAATTCTGAAAGGTTCTCATTCATTCTTTGAAATCTTACAGTAGCAGGTATTCTTATAGTAGCGTGGTATTTCATATAGAATTATATATTTTTTTAAACTTTTGATTATTAATCATCTCTTTTTAGGCATTTTTAAATGCCCTTTACAGTTCTTTCTTTCACCATGATATATGATCTTTCTCCCTTTCCACAGAGTAGTATTTTTATTTTTTGCTTTGATCATGATCTCATGTTCTAATCCCTTTCTTTAATACTCCTCCTGCTAGCTTCCTCCCCCTCCTCTCCCTGTCACACCTTCTAACTTTTTAAAATTCAATATAAGTTCCTCTAGCTATGGCACCAATTTACCTTATACCCCTGTTTTCTAATTTACTTTTCCAATAGCTCACCCCACGCTTAAAACCCCTCCAATCTTCTATTAAAGCAGACCCAAGTACTGTGTGTGTGTTGTGGAGGAGGTACTGGGGTTAGAACTCAGGGGTGCTCTACCCCTGAGCTACATACCCAGTCCTTTTCATTTTGCCTTTTGAAACAAGGTCTCACTAAGTCACTGAGGCTGGCCACAAACTTGCGATCCTCCTGCCTTAGCCTCCCAAGACGCTGGGATTAAAAGTTTGTGACACTGCACTCTGCTCATAGTTGAGTTCAACCTTTCTCCCCTATTGTAATCATCTTCAACAAAACCTTCTTGACTATTTAATATTATTTGATGCAACTTTTATTTGACAGCTCACAAATAAAATAATATTCTCTAAAATAGAAATATAAAAGTTCAAATTTGAGTTTAACCAATGATGAAGGGACTAATATCTTTGAAGTTCCATCATGGAGATTTCAAGAGTCCAAATGGAGATAAAATGAAATGATAGGTAGCAAAGCTAGGTGCTGAGTGGGGTCTTCTTAATGCATGGGTGCATCTCTTTTCCCCACCCCACTCTGGCCAGAACATGGCAACTAACCCCTACCTCCAAGCATTAGTTTCTATATTTTCTAAAATAAAATATATAGTTTTCTGCAATAAAATAATGTAGACATTACGTGCTTAGCACAAGTTGATATACTTATGGAGTGGAGGGACATTATGGGAGTTACAAAATGTTCTAGGTTCTGTAACTCTGAAGAAAGATTATTTAGCTGTTAACATCTCAACTACATAGATAAGGTTTCTCTTTAAAATTCAGAATGCTGGGCGGAAGAGAAAGGAGGTAAACTGTGGAAAATGATTAGGGAGGGAAAAAATTTGAGGAATGGCAAAGGGAGGGTAATCAAAATGAACTTTGTCAAGGACAACTTCCTACATTTGCTGCTTTGGTATAGCACCTGGGTTTCGGTTTTCTTAAGGTAAATTTGCTATTTGAATAGAAAACTTCAATTGGGGGAAAATAATACTACATACACACACACACACACACACACACACACACTTACTTGACACAGAATTCCATAAGTATTCTGTTCTGTAGTCACATTCAAAAAATTAAAATTATATTACAGGTTTTATGAGATAGAGATATTCTTTTCATCCTGAAAATAATTATACAACAGCTGTCCATCCTTCCATCCATCCATGCATCCATCCTCCATCCTTGGACTCCTAATCATGTCTTGTGCTCTCCCTGAGGAAGACAGTATACCTTTCATTCTACCTCCTTCCCTCAGGAAATAATTTGTTCTAAACTGAAACAATGAGTTAGATGTATATCAGGGATAGACAATGATTTTATTTTATTTTTATTTATTATTTAGGTTCTTGAATATTCAGTATTGTTTTTTTGACTCTGAACTGATAGTTTTCAAAATAATTAACCTAACTATTTCTTAATACATACGTGTGTTATGTGTGTTATTTGGTGTCAGTAATATGTGTTTCTTCCTTTTCTTTTCTTTATATATATTTTAGTTTGCCCAAAGATCACTGGTTTGCATTCATAATTGTGTTTGCCAAATATCCTTTAATTATTTTTAAAGAATATAAGTAATAAAGAATAATTATTTTAATAAGCTATGAGTTCCTAAATCTTTTCACTTTCTCCTAAATCTTGGACCAACTTATATAGTACATCCACTTAGTAAGTCCTCAGCAATAACATAAACATACCACATACCATTAAGATCATTGAGCAGACCCATTGATACCCAAACATCTTACTTTTGGAGATAAACTAAGGTGTTTTTTGTTGTTGTTGTTGTTTTGTTTTGTTTCGTAGTATTCATGGAACCATCAACTATTCCAGCCTGTTTTACTCTGAAATTATTTGGCCATGTTACTTCTGGGAGAGTGTTCTTTTCCTTTTCTGTGATGATTTCTGTTGAAACATTGAAACAACAGCAATTGCCACTTGTTTTAGTGTCAACCTGTTTCTTCAGAAACCATCATATGAACAACCCAAAGAATTTGGTTTTGTTGCTTATTTTAGTTTCTGTCATCTTCAATCATAGAAACGTAGGGAAAATTCACCAATATAATGACCAAAAAACAGTACGATGAAAAGGTTGAAGATGCATAAGAAACATTAAAAGAAATACAGGGTGCAGAGCTCGATGGTGTAATTACATGGCTCTGTAATTTCATGTCTCGGGAGACTGAGACAGGAGGATCACAATTTCAAAGCCAACCTCAGAAACTTAGTGAGGCCCTAAGCAACTTAGTGAGACCCTGTCTCTAAATAAAATATAAAACAGACTGTGAATGTGGCTCCATGGTTAAGTGCCCCTGGGTTCAATCACCTTTTCCATACAAAATAAAACAAAACAGAGAAGAAATACATAGACACATTTGTGTGTTTGTGTGTGTGTGAATAAAAGTAAATCTAAAGCAAGAGTGTTTTAAGAGTGTTTTGCTTTTTAGAAACTTCAAATAATCTAAAGTACATTTGACACATTCTTAGTTCAGCTTTCCTCTATTGGACAGTCTCAACCTTTAATTTCAGTATTCCTCAGAACAAATGTTTAATAAAATTTGATACTTTGTGCACAAACATGACAATGTGTCAACAGTAAACTCACTGTGACCAAACAAGACAATATAGTATTTTTTTCCAAAAATGTATCTAACTCTTTGTTTTATAAATAATATTAAAAAGTAGATAATCAATAATGTGAATGTACTGTGCAGCGAGATCTGATCACATATAGAGAAGTCCGCTTGAGTTGCCATGTCTTATAAAACACATCTTAGAAAACCTTCAGTTTACACCTTCAGAATAATCAGAGCTCTTAATGTTGTATGAGAAATCACCCATGAGGAATCGTTTTATCCTTTGCATTTGATATTGTGAAATATCTTCAGGAGTTTACTTAATGTGAAGGTTAGCCAATATCAGTGCTCTTAGTATATGTTTGTGTTACTAGGTACAACCCCTTTTGTCAAATATGTTCATATGTTTTCCTTTGCTAAATTTTTCTGGCTGCAAATCAAAATTCTCTCAAACAGTGGCAATATCAACATTTGAATGGTTATTCATTTATTTTAAAATTCCACTTACTTTTGATTCATACTTCACTTTCAGCATTATGACTTCTTGTTTTATTCCAGAATGTTCATCTTTGTTGACCAGTTTCCTGTATTGATTAATTCATTTTTCAAATATCACATAGGTTTATCACTAGAATATAAGGGGATTACTCAGGTGCAGCTTTGCTATCTGTGCATGTACTAAATAACAGATGCACAGTGACTAATTGGCAAGAAGACTTAAAAAAAAAAAAAAAAAAAAACAATGTGATATGTGGGCCAAAGGACTAGTGGCAAAAACTGTACTTTATGTAATATCTTCCATTAAAGTCACAGCTGAAATTTAAACATTGTTGTTGATAAAATTGGTATTATTTAGATAAATCTTGGTTATTGAAATTCATGCATATCACAAATCTCAGAATATAGATTGCTTGTATTCTGGATAAGATTGCTTGTATTGGCAGATTCCAGTTGCTTTGTTAAGAAATATAAAGTAAGAAGGAGAGATGGCCTGTTTGTAGTCAAAAATTAGAGGTGAAAGTTGGTAAGTTTTTTGAAGATAGGTAGAATTCATTCAAACATGATAACGTTTATAAAACTCAAAAACGTCTAAAAATTGAAGGTGCTACCTTTAAAACAAGTGAAAATTCTTATAATTGGAAATTCTCTATCAGAAACTAACCGTCTTTTTTGTTCAGGGGTGTTACTTAATTTGAAAATGAAGTAGGACTTTCAACCAGCTGACCTTTAGGTTCTCAACTACAAGGTGCTTTCTCTTTGTAGAGTATATCAGATAGAACCACACTACACATTGCCAATATTTGCAAGAATATGGAAAAGAGCTACTTTGAAAAAGATAGTTCTACTTAACAATATTTGGGGGAATGAGCATATTTTGACTATTTATCTGTGACATTTTTAATTAGTTTAATGGGATGAACACAAATTTAATTAGTAAACCAAAAACATTCCCAAATAGATAATACAATAAATAAAAAGATATATTTGAAAAGCTAATCTATGCACAAACTATGTATCTGTAGCATATACATATATAGTTTTGTTAAGTTGAAAGCAAAATACCTCTTAGCAAGATTGCCTGGTAGTACTTCTGTGCCATATAATATGCACTTGTTAGTTATATAACACATAGCAAAGATGTTCTGCTATTCACTGTTTGTGACTCTTGCCATTTTTATAGTCATGAAAGTTCAGTAGTAGTGTAATTGCTGATATATAAAATATGGTATAATAGCTTTAATCCAATTTCTCTGCTAAAAGATCAAATGAATAAACTTTATATTAAAATATTATTTTAATTTGTTAAATTTATTTTAATTGATACATAAAACTATATATATGTATATAATATTTAGGGGTATGATACAATGTTTCAATACATGTATACATTATATAATGTTCAAATCAGTTAAACACATCTCAAATATTTATTTATTGTTTATTTTTGGTATAAAATTTCAAAATCCTTTATTCTACCTTTTTTTAAATATACAGCACATTGTCATTAGGTATAATCATTCTATGTGAAATACCACACCAAAACTTTTTACTGCTGTTTAATTAGAACAGTTCCCATTGAACAACTTCTCTTTATTCCTCTTTCCTCCTTATTTTCACCAGCCCATTTTAACCAACACTCTACTCTCAACTTCTAGAAGATCAACTTTTTTATATTCTACACATGAATGAGAAATCATGTGGCACTTATCTTTCTGTGTCCGGCTTATTTCACTTAACAATGATCTTTAGTTCTATTCATGTTATCACAAATGACAGGATTTCATTATTTTCTATAGTTTAATAATATTCTATGATGCATGTGTACATTTTATTTATCCATTAATCAACAGAAGAATATTTAGTTTGTTTCCATTTATTGGCTATTGTGAAGAAAATATTATGTTAAAGTTATTCTGGAAAAAATGTAGAATTATTTTTGTCAGTGAATTCAATCTGTTTTATTTGAAGGTGATGTGAAAACTTTGATGAATTAATGAAAACATGTCATAATTTTCTGAGAAAGAACATATTAAGGAGTAGAAAATGAATACCTAGAATTTTTTAAAATTATAACTTCCAATTACTACTTAAATTCTTTGTTGGGACTTGTAAATATGCTTGTGTAAGATAATCACACTCACAGATTTGTTTGTCTCAGCAGATAGAAATTCACAGAAGTCTCCTGTTCATAACTTGCATTTATAAATTGTACTATTTATTTTGCTATTTGCATAGATATTTTTATGTTTTTTGAACTTCTTTTGAGCCACTGATCCAGTTTCATTAATTAGGAATGTAAAGCAGCACTATAGAAAATTACCAAAAAAAACCTTACCAAACATCTCTAATAATGTGCAAATGACATGAAACTTCATTAGCTGAAATGAACTGCATCCTACTAATATTAACCTACAGTCCTTTTTATCTCATGCCCAGGCTTCAATAATATTTTCAAGTACTAAGATTATACAAAGATCTCTGTCATATATAATCTTTAATTGCAAAACTTAAAAATATGTATGACTAAAATTATTTAGATATTATATATTTTTTCTAAAATAACAAGCTTCTTTGTGACTAATCTGATAGACCAATGGGAAACCACTGACCTGTTTTTTTGAACTAAGGACTTTCAATTTAGTGTAGAGTTCTGAAACTTCTCTGGTTCTTCCACAAGAGGTCCGGCATGGTACAAGAGTGGCAGCGAGTGCATGCTTTCTGTTCACAAATGTGAAATTGGACCCCATGCCCCAGGAAGCCCCAAATGTAACATTTTTAACTACTGCTCGGAGTAGATGGCAACATTGACTCTAAATCATTATTCCAGACAAATTGGGATTTGAGACCACATTGTTTGAGCTACTTGCATGATGTCATGAACTCCATGATTTCTTGAGTACTTTATCAATATTATTGATATCATTTTTGATACTGTATAATCTAACTTTCCTAATCTATTATTGTAGATTGACTAATCATATTAAAAGTATATCTGATATAAAATAACTCTTTAGGCTGCATTTATATAAAAGATGTATTTTAGAAGATGTCAAACAATCATTTAATATCTACTATCAAAATTACAGCTACCAGAATAATTATAAAAATGTGCATTGATGTTGAATTTCCAAATTCTTAAACTTTAAAATTTTTACAAGTGTCTTACATGTTGAATCCCATATAATAAATGTTGAAAATTTTATAATTACAGAGGTGATGTGCTGGGGTTTCTAGCTCCCCCAAACCCGGGTTTGGCCTTCTCTGGCCGGCAGAGTAGGCTGGGGGAACACACTCCAGAGGTGAGGCGGAATCTGGAAGAGGCAGAAGTCCACTTGGTGGCCACGCTCAGCCATCACAATGGAAGACAATCAGGCATACCCCAGGGAGTCCAGTCAAGGCACGAGCTTGGTTTATTGAGGAAGTTGGACGGCCTTTATAGAAGACATGTGCCAATCAGCAGAAAGATCATAGGGGCACATAGGAAGCATGAGCAAATCACATTGGCAGAGCCATTAGCCTATCCTAGTGGCAGTGTGACCTCCCGACATACGTCAGGGGAACACCACTTGGCTAGGCCAAGTTCCCATATCAGGAAGTGGGAGACAGCCAGAGAGTTTCTCACCTACTGGCTTGTTGTTAACGTTCCCAACAGTGATGCTATTTTTTAGATTTAGCAAAACATTACCAAATATCTTCAATAGTGTTAGGTTGTAAAAAATGTGAAAATGTTGAATTCCCTGCACTTTAGAAGATGTAACAAAAAGAGTACTTTGTATATTAAAATATACATACTTAAAATTTTTGACTATGTGAATTTATATAAGTTAGGTTAAATGTTGACTCTATTGATTATGAACAAAGTGCTCATAGGATAAGGAAGAAAATCCAAATTATCAGTACTAATCATTGCTACATAGAAGACAGAAGAATTGTTAGTCAAACATTTGTAAAACTTGAATTTTATACTTAAAATTATTTCAAATACACTTACTTATATAATCATTCATTTAATAGATTGCAAGATATAAAACAGAATAATGATTCATTTTTAGTTTATTTTTTTTGATGATTGAGACTTGCAAAGATCAAGTGGCTTATTTCAAGTCATAGACATTGACAGAGCCCTAATGACTGATCCAATTCTTTCCCACAATGTTCATTTTCAAGAATAAAGGGAGAGGATTAAAATCATCATGAATGCCTGGATGGTTTGGACAAAAAGGCATATTTGATAGTATAATGCAACTTGTATTCAGAAAAATTTTAAAAAGAATGATTTCCCTAGCAGAATCATAGCAAAAATCTAATGCTGATTAAATACAAGCAGAAGATGAATTTTGGATCAACAATTTTCATGATTTAGTTTCAACTGTAAGAGAACATATAGGAATCTTGAGTTGAAAAAAATATTCACATATATTAAAAGGAATGTGTAAGGAGTAATGGAAAACACTGTTTAACATAATATTAAATTATTTAGATTAAAATTCACAAACCCCAAAGACCAAAAAACAAAAACATTTTTTGTTATAATATGTGTAATGGAGAAAAATATATCATAGAGCTTTTATTCCACATATATTATTCTTTAAAATGACCATTTTTTTTATTTCACTCTTATTTCCTATAGTGAAAACTCAATATAGGATTTATTTTTTAATCCATATTTTTAAATTTTCAGAACTTTTTTTGAAACAAGTTTTACTAAATCAAAATTTCAAACCAAAGGCTTATGGAAGGACCCATAAACACCTACATTAAACACAAGTTTTTCAGCATGTTTTAATTTAAAATCACAAAAGAGATGAAAGCCAATCTGTTTAATAAAGCACAATATTCACCATTGTGGAAAGTAACTACACATATAGTGTTGTGTGAATTGTGCTAGCGCAGCACAATTTTTAACTTACTCTTCCTATGATATTTTAACATAGATATACTGTATATCTTTGTGTACTAGTTATCTGGAGAACTGCAAACCTCCATTAAAAAGTAATTTTTCCCCTCCTAAAAACCACTCCACCCACCCTTGAAACAATGAAGATGCCTGATTTACAAAGATCAGTTCTAAAAATATAGGGATATAGAAAAATGGATGCATTGATCATATTATCACTGTTTAAAAATTTCTAGTTACAGTCTTCTCAAAGACTCAATAAATAATTCAGTACAGTCTGAGTTTGCATCACTTCATATGTTTAAAATGTGTTACACTATGGATATTTTCCCCAAGTTTATATTATGAGATGTATTCCTTATTTCTATAAATACTACTGATGTTGATTGGATTACATAACAGTTACTCTGGGAAGAGAAGAGTTCATAGGAAATGTATATTTCACAAGCAAGTTGCCATGATCAAAGAAATATTTTTTTTTCTTTTATTCAAGGGAAAACATGCACAATTAATGGACTTCTTTCCTCATAAACCCATTTGGCGAATGTAAATATATCCTTATTTCTGCATTTGAAATGTGTAAAGTTAAATGCAAATATGTATTAATTTATCACTTTTTGCTATTGATAATACTTTCTGTGCATATATATGCTAAGAGAGGTGATAAAATACTTCAGAAAATGAGTGCCAAATGAAGTAACATATAAAGAATACTTGTATGTTTCAAACACAGGCATAATGTTCTCTTACAGATGTATCCTCCTTAGTTTACAGTAGGAGGCTTAAAATGTAATTTTTTTGGTAAGAAAGAAATATAAGTAACATCTGTAAATAATAAATGAGTTGCTCTTGAAGAATTATTTAATTCAAGTGTAAATAATCTAAATCAAACATGATTTAAATATCTTCACACTTTGTATTGAACATATACATAATATTTACATCTGATATTTAAACAGACAACATGAACACAGATGCACCTGTTATATGCATAACAACAAACATATAATGAAATTACTAAATAATAAAGACTGTACACATAACAAAATGCATGAAATCTGTTATTTTGAGCTATATTCCTAGGACTGTATTTCTGGGAATTCATAAGTAACTTTGCTTACATTTCTCTTAATCCTCACAACTTTAATAGAATTATTTTAATAGAATTATTTAATAGAATTATTAAAAATTATTATGTGTTTCATACATACAAAGGATAGGTCCTACGGAGCTTAATTTGGACAAATATATAAAAAAAGGAATACCTATTTTAGACAAGGTCTGATTGATTCAAAAGCCCATGAAAATTATCCTTCAATACATCAGAAGTATGTGAATATAAATAAATCACTAATGTTAAACTTGGTCTAAATGTATAATTGAGCACATTCTACTACAAAAACCACTTTACTGTATTTATGTCTTATACCATCATATTTTATATAATAAATATACAAAATAACATTTATTTTACAAAAAAAATACTCTAAGATTTTTTGGAGGATGTAAATATGTGAGAGTAGAGTATGTGGATTTCAAAAAGAGAGATTATGTTAAATATTTCAAATTTTATTTTGATAATCAGTAGCTTTACACCATAGAAATTTTAATTTACATTTTACTACTAAAGGATATAATATTGTTTCTTAAATTTTTGATTCCTAGAAATTAATCAGATATATATGCATATAAACATTTAGAGAATTATTCAAATAAAATCTGAAACAGTTTAACTCAAATAATTTTATATATGTTATTCTTAGAAAATACTGTCAAAGGCTGTGGGTAGTGGTACAGGCCTATAATCCCAGCAGCTCAGGAAGCTGAGAAAGGGAGAATAGTGAGTTCAAAGCCAGCTTCAGCAATTTAGCAAGAACCCAGACAACTCAGCAACACCCTGTCTCTAAATAAAATATAAGAAAGGGCTGGGGATATGGATTAATGGTAAAGTGCCCCTAGGTTCAATCCCTGGTACCCAGAAAAATTATTGTCAAAGATTATGTTTAAAATTTAAGTATGTGTGCTAAATTTAATGTGCATTTTAATGGGGGATTTAAATAACCCCAGATATAATTCTGTAGTCAAACTATATATATATATATATATATATATATATATATATATATATTGACCAATTTATTCAGCTTAGGTGAAATTACAAATCATTGTCAAATGATATTCTTTGAGAATAGGCTATATTAGACCTGCCCTATGTCAGCAAGTATTATGTTTTCCTGCATTTCAATATTCCTTTACTCTCTGTATAAATGATTTTACTATCTTTTTTTATTTAATATATTAAAGGAAAATATCTTCTTTGCAGGCTTCAAAACAGGAAATTTGAATGCTAAGGCTCTGCTAAGATTTTATTCATAATAACATCATATTGTCTCTGATATGCTTACAGTATTAACAACTTGCCATAAAACAAGTTATAGCTCACAGGCTAAAATCCATTCCCTGTGAAACATACCTACTGATGACTCACTCTTAAATGATGTAATTTTCAGGGTTATTTGATTTTCCATATTAAACACTCTATATTGGGTCCATTTTTAATCAGAGCATCTACCATGTCATATCTATGAATTGTGACCAATAAGTGTTTGCATATTCATTGTTCAGAACTCAACAAAAATATTTTATCAAAAAAAATAGTAGCTTGATTTTAGGCTACTAGGAATAGTAGTTCCTATTTGAACCATAAAGAATCTTTAAAAATTAATGAAAATACATTAATCCAAATTTTTACTTTTGTTTCTGAGATTAAAATAATTAGGTAAAGGAGGTAAGAAGTGCAGAAAATAAAACATGGAAGACTCAATTCTAAAATTCCCATGTTTGTCCTGTTCTTAAATCCAGTCTCTCATTTGTTAGCTACATGAGTTTGACAAAATAATAGTTAAATTTTCTAGTCTGAATTACAAATACAGTTTTATAAATAGTATTTCAATTATTTTTAAGATTTTAAAAACATTTTGAGGTCCATCTCTAAGGTTGCATATCAGCATTTTTTGCTGCAAATCAACACCTTATAAATGCATATTAATAAAATGAACTCCATGGAAATATAAAAATTTTATTGACTTTTGTGGAATTCATTATGTAAGAATTTTTTTTTTTTTTTTTTTTTTTTTTTTTTTGGTTTTCCTGATGTATGACTTCAAATTAGAGATATAATTATGCTATATAGCCAAAGAAAAAGAAGACCATGTTTACTGTCTTCATAGTTCAGGGATAATAATCCCAGGGTGCATCCTTTACTACTAATGTGTTACTGCCAAAAGTTGGGGGCGGAGGGCAGTGGCCCAATAGGACTCTTCTATGTAAAATCCAGATAAAATTTTGTAGCTTTCCAAGCATTTTCAGAACTCATATATGAGAACTATCACTAATGCCATGTGGCTTTTATTTCTGATCTATACATGATGAAATTCTCAATCATAATTGTCATTGTCATCACTGTTACCACCTACAAATCTGAAATTACTTGAAAATGGCATTTGAAAAATGAATCAATGTAAAGAAGAGTATATCTTGTAAAAAATACATTTTATAATAATTGTGATGCTTGCTTATCCTAGCTAAAAGTACTTTGAATAGTGAATTCACTTTATTTGTTGCTTCAGCATGGCTAATACAAAAAACAAGTCTTATTGTTACTTATCATTGTCTTTTCCCCATGTTGCACCTCTGATTAATAGGTATTAATAAGGGTGATAAGTAAAATTCTTAAAGAAGAGCAAATCCTTTAACAAGGTAAATGGCCTATGACAATATTTGTAGACAGTTCTTATTTCAACTACAGCATGAATCAAGACACTTTAGAATGACATAGGAGTACATCCCAAGGTTATTTTGTGATACAAATGCTCCATTAAAATCATTCCTTATGAACCTGAAACATTTTACCTTCGTAAGTTTTTATTCACATGCTGAACTGAATACATTTTAAGCACTGTGTTTTCTCCAATTATCAGTGCAGTGAATCTTTCTATTAAGTCTTTTATTTTGTATTCAATCATCCTTTATGCTTTTTCTGGAAATTGGAGGTTGCAATATTTGTAGTTTATTATGCTAACAAATTATAGTTAACAATAAAGATTTTTTGGCAGGCTAGTAGTCATTTCAAGTTTTTCTTAAAAGCAATAAGATGAGAAGAGAAACTCAATCACCAGTAAGTATTTTCAGTTCTACAACGATAAATATAATGATTGCATAAACAGAATCAGATTTGGGCCATAAAAAGGGAAATGTTTTCATGTTGCTTTTGTCATTTCTAAAGGTGACTTTCCTTTTCAAATTCTTACTATCATTACTAAGTTTTTATATATCCTACATATTTAATAAATAATGCTCTTTGATGAGGACAAGAGCTTTTGTAAATAATGTCAAAAAGATTAAAATGCAAATTCCCTGCTAACCAAGAAAACCTGAAGCAGAAACTTTTGTGCTGATAACTTTATCTCCAAAAGAAAATGAGCTTACAGAGAAGATTTGGATTTAAGTTTGTCATATGTTCTCAGTCTTTTTAAAAATTTATTTGCATATTGAAATGACTAACAATATTAGAAATTATATTTACTCATCTTCCTTTATAAAAATAAATTAAATTTCAAGATATGAATATCAGAAGTATGACTTTTCAATATGTACGATTTTCTCAAAATTTAATAAAATGAAAAATTTGTCTTTGAAATATACATATATATACATAATATAGAATTAAGATAAATTATATTTATATAATTATACATAACTATAAATTACTATTTCATATAACTTAGCATGTTGTGACATGAATAATCCTGAAACATCATGTTAAGTGTATGTGTGTGAATATATTCAAATTTATGTATCAACATTAATTATTGATGTTATGAAATCATAGATAATACTCCTCCAATTATAAAATAACTAAAATAATGAAATTTCAAATAAAAAATATCTGAAAATGGCAAATACCACGATAGTATCTTTAAATCTTAATTTGAAGTTGATATGATAATATTCATCAAAATTATCTAACATATTCACCAAATTGACAAATGATATTGTTATTTTCAAAATTGAATTCCCTCACAAGGCACTAAGATTTCTTCTATTTAAGAAGACTAAGCATTGAAACTATGTCATTGACCCCTCTGTGCTCCATAGACTTCTTCAAATCATCATTCTATTAACACTTTAATTTGTGTTAAAGAGTTTCTTCAGTTACTTCATTTTGGCTGCTTTACTTTTTTTTCTACTTACAATCACCTTCAGTTTATCTTTCACTCTTATGACTAGCCATATTCATGTCTCCCCTCAGGATATTGTTTTCATTCTCTATTGGACCACATTTCCCAAAAGATAAATCATTATCCACCATTGCCACTTGCTTTTCTCCTTTATGTGCTCCACAGCAGCCTGGCTTTGGCCACCACCACACTCCTAAGACTGTTCTCACCAAATTTACTAATAAGCTAAAATTAAACAGAAGTTGTGCTTTTCAGATTTCATTCTTTTGAGTTTCTGATAAATTCTTTGAAGCCAAATAATCTTTGCACAAAACCCACTCATCTTCTACTTCTGAATTATCTTTGGTCTTTCCACATTTTTTTTTTTTTTTTTTTTTTTTTTTTTTTGTGGTGGTGGTGTGGGATTAAACCCATGAACCCATGGCCTTGTGCATGTGAGGCAAGCCCTCTACCAACTGAGCTATACCCTCAACCTGGTCTTTTCTTCTCATTTTCATCCTGTAAAATGAAGATATTGAGACTCATTTGGTAGTTTGGTGACTAAATTAAATAATAAAAAGAATGAATATTTTATGCTTTGAGACACATTTTAATTACTCCAGAAATGTTTACTATCTGAACTTTCTAAAATGATCTTTATAATTTGACTTCATTTTTCTCTTCCACCTGATGAATCCAAGTATTCATCCCAGTCAATTCAGATGCCCAACCAATGAACAACACAGCCAGTCCTTTAATTCCTGCCAAGAAACTGAGGCAGACCAGCAGGCAGACAATGGCCCAAGCAGGCTTGCATTAGGGCAGCAAGCATGGGTTCCAGCCTCACAGTATCTGCCACACTAAGGCCTAAGGTGCAGTGAGCCAGAGCCAGTGAAAGCAGGACACACAGACCTTTCTTCCTGCAGAGGCCTGGTCTGGTCCAATGAGTATCAAAAAAAAAAAAAAAAAAAAAAAAAAAAATAAAATAAATATGGAAGTGGAGGCAGATCCAAATGGACATTGCAGGAAAGTTCAAACTCAAGGGTTCACAAATAGCATTGACTGTTTCCCTAACCTGGTTTGCGTAAATTTGCAACGACAGTATTGGTACTTTTCCAATACATGTTTAGCATAAATATGGACCTATAGAGTTGACCCAAGAGCAGTGTGAACTCCTAACTAGCACATTCATGCTCCAAGCTGCTACAGGCCCCTTCTTGTCCTATGCAGTTGTTTTTATTTTTCACATTTGAATAAATCCTACTCTTTTCATTTCTGCCTTCTGTTGTCTGAGAATTTCATTCTTTGAATTTGGACACAAGAACCAGAAAAGAAATTGGTGGTGAGCTTCTGAGGTTTGCTGCAACAATGGAGGGCATAAGCCTACTTTTAAGAGATGCAGCATGCAACACAATGGTAGTGGAGAAGAATTGTGTTTGCCAGATGACACCCTCAGAATTGATGCTGGTAGGTATCTTGGGCCTTGACTAGCTGCTAACACTGAAATAGGCTTTCTTGGCTGCTGAAAAGTCCTGCAGCTTATGAAGTTCCCACCTGCCAGCAGAAGCAGAGAAACTCCATTTTCCTTGATTCTGTTTTCTCAAATGTTGATGCCTATCTGACAAAGATATTAAGAACAATTTTTCTCAAGAAAGGTAGCTTTCCAATTGCCACAGAAAGGTGAATCATATAATGAATAACTGTGGGTGTCTTAATAGGAAAAATTTGGAAAGTGCACATTTTTGTATAATAAGTTATAAATGAGTATATATTTATATATTAAGTTATAAACAAGTATTGAAGTTATAAATGAGTATCCAGAATTTCTAAAGCATAGAAATCACTGTTCTTACCTGTGGTAATAAAGAGAATGACCCACATGAGAGCAAATAAGTGTTATTTGTTTGGTGTTTGTTCTGTCAATGGAGTCAGCCCTAATCACTTGAGTTTGGAAGCAACTCAGGGCAGAAAGAAAAATGGGTCAGATTTCCTTACTTAACAAACAAACAAACAAGCAAAAAAAAAAAAAAAAAAAAACATGAGAGAAGAAGGTTGAAGCTTCTGTGATTGGTGGTTGTTTGCAGGTGAAACTTGTTTTGAGGGACTAGAAGTGGGATAATATCTGATGATTTGGGGGAGCATATTTGTCTTGCTCTGTTTGGACCTGAGTAGGAAGTAGGAATGGCAGTTAGGGAAGCTGGTGGTCACTAACTAGATCCTGACTGCTCGGAGCTCACTGTTGCAGTATCTGTGCTTGTCTTCTTGTTCTGTTTGCTACAGATGTTGTGAGTTAGCTTTGTTATCATTTCAGACTTGACCATTGTCCCCTTTTACATTCACTACATCAGAATACACAATTTTGTGCAGAGTAAACTTTAAAGCAGTTTGTGACCATCTTAAAGCATATGGCTCTGAATATACTACTTTTATAAAAAAAAATTAATTTAGATACTTTGTGATGAATATTATAGTTTTGGTTTGGTTTGCGTTATCTGTTTTGAAAGGTGATGTGTCTTGCACAAGTTGTGATTTATTTTTTAATTCTCAGTTCTCCCCTAACAGATTAGCAGTCAGCAGGTCCAGTTTTCACTTATCACAAAGCACAAATAAGATATTTCCATCTGGATGTCTCAAAGGCATCTCAAAACAAATGGCTAAACCCTTTTCACCTATATATAGAAAACATTTTATACTTATATTGACTCTCCAAATACTTCTTTTTAAAAAAATTTTCATTTGAATTGACTTATCCTAGCTTTTAACTTTCTCTTGAGCAGGCACGTAATTGTATATACCCTCTAACTGGTGTATCTGATGTCAGTGTTTTTCTCCATTCCTGTCTATCTATTCTACCACAGTTGTATTTCTAAAGCATAGCATTTGCATTAAAACATAAAGTGACAGATCCAAGATGGCAGATTAGAGGACGCCGCACTTCAGGACAGCTCCGTGGAAAGAATCCAACAAAGCAGATAAATTGCCTTTCATCATATATATATAGGCTGAAAATACCGATCTCCTGGATGGTTTGATTACCACTACCAGGGAGAGAAAGAGACAAGCTGTCTGCAGCGGCTAGAGCCACGAGGCTTCTCCAAAACCGCCTGGGTGGTGCACAGGCTGTGCGAAACAAAGTCAGTGTGGGGAGACCGCGCTGCGACTGCAACCCCAGCCACAGTCAGGGCACACCAGCGTGAAACCGGCGATAAAAACCAGCGATAACAGACGGCGGAATTGGTGCTGGGGGACCACGGAGACCGTGGGTCGACAACACCAGTTCGAATCCACACTCGGCCGGACGCGACCCTCAGCAGTAGGGCCCTGGAGAGAGCGGCGCAGAGACCTGCGAACAGCAAGCAGGGACAGAGTCGGAGCAGTCCACAGTCCGAAGCAGCTCTGTCTGTGCCACAGTTACAGTTGCGGCTTCCCGGTGCCACCTGGGCAGGGAGACATCCACCCAATGGCTTTGAAATCCATCGGTGAGGACACGGGAGTCTGCGGAGCTGCTGTTGACTGGAAGGAGAGCACCGCCATCTTTGAAAGGTGCAGTGGCTGACCCAGACAAAGGGGAGGAGACGGAGAGCAACGGCTGCAGCCATCCAGGGACCCTCCAGCTCTCTGAAGACAACGCACACTTGGGTGAGGCTTGGGTGGCCAGCAGAGGAGGGCGTGTCTGAGGCCAGCGCAGCGGCCACAAGAAGCTGCAACTGTGGGTGGGCGTGGGGAGGGGGTGCCTTCTGGAGGGTCCCCCTTCCCGGTGCCATTCATCTGCTGACACACACAAACCCCCTGAGCCACTCCTTCACTGAACTGTTCAGCCACTGGCCTAAGGTGCAGCCTTGATTCCACTAACAGGATCGCAAACTGTCTAGACGTGATCCAATAACAATTGGTTTGAACTTGAAAGGAAAAAAGAGGGGGGTTTCCCAGGGCCCGTTTTGTTTGAGACTTGGGATTCGACTTTTTTTTTTTCTTTTCTTTTTTGTTGGTTTGCTTGTTTTGTTGGATTGCGGGGAGGGTTTTTTTTGTTTGTTTGTTTCTTTTTCTTTTTCTTTTTTTTGGCTTTGTTTTGTTCTGCTTTTTTTTTCCTTCCACATTCATTGTCAGTGTGTTTGTTTGCTTCTGCTCCTTTTTTCTTTCCTACTTTTCTTCCTTCTCACTTGTGCATCTTTTCTTCCTCCTTCATCTTTCATGTTTACACCCTGCCAGTGCATACTATACAGAGGCAAAAACAAGTTATACGCAGAACTTGGGATTTCTAGAACCGGCGCAATTGAACTGGGTAGCAAAGCGGTGTTATATATAGTTTACCCTCTATTTTCTTGATTCTCTCTCTCCTCTCTCTTACACAAATTCCTACTCTTTTATCATTTTTTTTTCTTTTCCAACTTACTTTATATATAAATTGGTCTTTCCACCTAATTGTCAACTCCATTCTCTTTCTTCCCTCATCTACTGATACTAAACCACTTCCACTAAACCACTTCAATAGATATCTCTTTTCATACTTTCCAAGAAAGAACAATTCAAGACACTTCCTTCTTCCTAAACATAACACCACTGTATCCAATACTTGAAGCTATAAAACCCCATCAGAAGCGTACAGAGTAAATTGGAAATAATATCTTGGTTAACAAAATCTGTACATTGTGATCAAACTTGGATTTTCTGAATAGAAAGTGTTAGGTTTTAAAAGTGTGAAGGAATTATAAGGTGATCGGATAGCATTGTACTACAGGAACAACATAAGGCTTTAAGGTAAAATCAAAATAGTCAAGGTCCCACAGTGCAGGAAGAATAGACACACAACCAACATGAAAAAACAAGGGAAGAAAATGACACAAACAAATCAAGATAACTCATCAGTAGATGTCATGGCAAGCACAGTTGGTCAAATGCCAGAGATGGAATTTAGAAATTACATATGCCAAATGTTTATGGAACTTAAGAATGAACTCAAAAATGAGATGAGGGAACAAGTACAGGACGCAAAAGATTATTTTGACAAAGAACTCCAAAAAAAATACAGGAAGTAAAAGATTACTTCAATAGGGAAATAAAGGCTCTAAAGAGAATCCAAACAGAAATTACAGAAATGAAAGAAGCAATAAACCAAAATAAAAGCTCAATTGAAAGCATCTCTAACAGAACAGACCACTTGGAAGAAAGAACCTCAGACAATGAAGACAAAAATATATATCCTAGAGAAGAATTTAGACTATACAGCAAAACTTGTTAGAAATCAAGAATATAACATCCAAGAATTATGGGACAGCATAAAAAGACCAAACTTAAGAGTGATCGCTGTAGAGGAAGGGGCAGAGTTTCAAGCCAAAGGAATGAGTAATCTATTTAACGAAATAATTACAGAAAATTTTCCAAACTTGAGGAATGAATGGGAAAACCAAGTTCAAGAGGCATACCAAACACCAAACAAACAAAATCTCAACAGATCCACACCAAAACACATTATAAGGAAAATGCCTAATACACTGAGCAAGGAGAGAATACTAAAAGCCACAAGAGAAAGGAAGCAGATTACATATAGGGGGAAACCAATCAGACTATGTTCATATTTTTCAACCAAGACCTTTAAAGCAAGAAGAACCTGGAATAGCATATTTCAAGCTCTGAAAGAAAAGGAATGTCAACCAAGAATCTTATATCCAGCAAAATTGAGCTTTAGATTTGAAGATGAAATAAAAACCTTCCACGACAAGCAAAAGTTAAAAGATTTCACAACTTGAAAGCCAGCACTTATGAGCATCCTGGGCAACATTTTTCATGAAGAAGAAGAGAAAGATGATAACAAAAATAAACAAAAGGAGATATTAAACTAAAGGAAATACCAACCAGAAGAGAAACCAAATCAAGCTAAAGACCTTAATTCAAATAAAAATGGATGGGAATAAAAATCACATCTCAATAATAACCCTGAATGTTAATGGCCTAAACTTGCCAATCAAAAGACACAGATTATCAGAATGGATTAAAAGAAATGACCCAACAATTTGCTGTCTCCAAGAAACACACCTCATAGAAAAAGACATCAACAGACTGAAAGTGAAAGGCTGTGAAAAGTCTTATCACTCACATGGCCGGCGGAAGCAAGCAGGGGTTTCCATTCTCATATCAAATAAGGTAGACTTCAAACCTAAAACTAATCAAGAGAGACAAAGATGGATATTTCTTATTACTTAAGGGAACCATCCATCAACAGGATATAACAATCATAAATCTATATGCCCCAAATGATGGAGCACCTACATTCATCAAACAAACGCTTCTCAAGTTCAAGAGTAAAATAGACCACAACACAGTTATTCTAGGGGACTTCAATACACCTCTTTCACAAATGGATAGATCATCCAAACAAAAGCTAAACAAAGAAACTTTAAGCCTCCTTAAAACAATTAACAATTTAGACCTAACGGACATATATAGAATATTTCATCCCTCAGTAAATGAATACACATTTTTCTCAGCAGCACATGGCTCCTTCTCCAAAATAGACCATATATTATGTCACAAGACAACTCTCAGCAAATATAAAAAAATAGAGATACTACCCTGCATGCTATCGGGCCATAAAGGGATGAAACTGGAAATCAACGACAAAACAAGGAATAAGAAAAACTACTCCATCAACTGGAAGCTAAACAACATGCTACTGAATGAACAAAGGGTTGAAGAAGACATCAAAGAGGAGATAAAAAAATTCCTAGAGGTAAATGAGAACACAGATACATCATATAGAAATCTCTGGGACACTATGAAGGCAGTAGTAAGAGGAGGAAAATTCATTGCACTGAGCTCATTCCTTAAGAGGAAAAAAAAAACAACAAATAAATGACTTAACATCACACCTCAAAGCATTAGAAAAAGAAGAACAGACCAACACCAAGAGCAGTAGAAGACAGGAAATAATTAAAATCAGAGCAAAAATTAATGAAATTGAGACTAAGGAAACCATTCAAAGAATTGACAAGACTAAAAGTTGGTTCTTTGAAAAAATAAACAAAATTGACAGACCCTTAGCGATGCTAACGAAAAAAGAAGAGAAAAAACTCAAATTACTAACATTCATGATGAAAAAGGGAATATCACAACAAACACCTCAGATATACAGAAGATAATTAGAAATTACTTTGAAAACTTGTACTCTAATAAAATATAAAATACTGAATGCATTGACAGATTTCTAGAGTCATATGATTTGCCTAAACTGGATGTGGAGGCTATACACAATTTAAACAGATCAATTACAAGCGAAGAAATAGAAGATGTCATCAAAAAGCTACCAACAAGGAAAAGTCCAGGACCTGATGTGTTTACAGCCAAGTTCTATAAGACTTTCAAAGAAGAACTAATACCAATGCTCTTCAAACTATTTCAAGAAATAGAAAAAGAGGGAGCTCTTCCACACTCTTTCTATGAGGCCAATATCACATTAATTCCAAAGCCAGGCAAAGACACATCCAAAAAATAAATCTTCAGGCCCATATCTTTAATGAACATAGATGCAAAAATCCTCAACAAAATCCTGGCAAATCGGGTACAAAGACATATCAAAAAGATAGTGCACCACGATCAAGTGGGGTTTATCCCAGGGATGCAAGGCTGGTTCAACATTCGGAAATCAATAAACATAATACATCACATCAATAGACTTAAAGATAAAAATCATATGATCATCTCAATAGACACAGAAAAAACATTTGACAAAATACAACACCCCTTTATGTTCAAAACACTGGAAAAACTAGGAATATCAGGAACATATCTCAACATTATAAAAGCTATATATGCAAGGCCCAGAGCTAACATTATCTTAAATGGAGAAAAATTGAAAGCATTCCCTCTAAAAACTGGAACAAGATAGGGATGCCCCCTTTCACCACTGCTATTTAACATAGTACTGGAAACTCTGGCCAGAGCAATTAGACAGACAAAAGAAATTAAAGGGATCAAGATAGGAAAAGAAGAGCTCAAATTAGCACTATTTGCTGATGACATGATAATCTACCTAGAAGACCCAAAAAACTCTACCAGAAAACTTTTACAACTAGTAAACGAATTTGGCAAAGTTGCAGAATACAAAATCAATACACATTAGTCAAAGGCATTTGTGTACATCAGCGACAAAGACTCTGAAAGGGAAATGATGAAAAATACCCCATTTACAATAGCATCAAAAAAAAAAAAAAAAAAAAAAAAAAAAAAAACTGGGAATCAACCTAACGAAAGAGGTGAAAAGACCTCTATAACAAAAATTATAGAACACTAAAGAATGAAATTATAGATGAACTCAGAAGATGGAAAGACCTACCTTGCTCTTGGATAGGTAGAATTAATATTGTTAAAATGTCCATACTACCAAAAGCATTGTACAGATTTAATGCAATTCCAATCAAAATCCCAGTGTCATTCTTCAAAGAAATAGAAATAGCAGTCATGAAATTCATCTGGAAAAATAAGAGACCCAGAATAGCCAAAGCAATCCTGAGCAAGAAAAGTGAAGCAGGGGGTATCACCATACCGGACTTTAAATTATACTATAGAGCAATAGTAACAAAAACAGCATGGTATTGGCACCAAAACAGACTGGTGGACCAATGGTACAGAATTGAGGATACAGAGACTAATACATATAATTTCAGCTATCTTATATTAGACAAAGGCGCCAAAAATGTACAGTGGAGAAAGATAGCCTCTTCAACAAATGGTGCTGGGAAAACTGGAAATCCATATGCAACAAAATGAAATTAAACCTTTATCTCTCACCATGCACAAAACTCAATTCAAAGTGGATCAAAGACCTAGGAATTAGACCAGAGACAATACACCTAATAGAAGAAAAAGTAAGCTCCAATTTCCAACATGTTGGATTAGGCCCCAAGTTACTTAATAAGAATCCTGTAGCGCAAGAATTACTACCAAGAATTAATGAATGGGATAGATTTAAACTAAAAAGCTTCTTTTCAGCAAAAGAAACAATCAGTGAGGTGAATAGAGAGCCAACTAATTGGGAACAAATATTTAATACATGCACATCAGATAGAGCACTAATCTCTAGAATATATAAAGAACTCAAAAAACTTTACACTAAAAAAACAAATAACCCAACCAATAAATGGGCTAAGGAATTGAGAAAACACCTCTCAGAAGAAGATGCATGATTAATCAACAAATACATTTAAAAATGTTCAACATCTCTGGCAATTATAGAAATGTAAATCAAAACTACTCTAAGATTTCATTTTACTCCAGTCAGAATGGCAGCTATCAAGAACACAAGCAACAATAAATGTTGGAGAGGATGTGGGGAAAAGGCATACTCATACATTGCTGGTGGGACTGCAAAATGGTGCAAACGTTATGGAAAGCAGTATGGAGATTTCTTGGAAAACTGGGAATGGAACCATCCTATGACCCAGCCATCCCACTCCTGGGTCTATTCCCAAAGTACTTAAAAACAGCATATTACAGTGACACAGCTATCTCAATGTTTGTAGCTGCGCAATTCACAATAGCTAGGTTGTGGAACCAACCTAGATGTCCCTCAGTAAATGAGTAGATTAAGAAAATGTGGTATATACGCACAATGGTATTTTACTCAGCAATAAAAGAAAATAAATTAATGGCATTTGCAGGTAAATGGATGAAGTTGGAAGACATAATGCTAAGTGAAGTTAGTCAGTCTCAAAAATCCAAGTACCAAATGTTTTTCTCTGATATAAGGAGGCTATTTCAAAGTATTGTTGGATGGGGGTACATAGGAGGATTAGAGGAACACTTGAATGGTCAAGAGAAGGGAGGGTAAGGGAGGGAGCAAGAGGGGAAGGGAGGGGAAGAAAAGAAAAAAAAAAAGGTGGTTGAATGAGACGGATATCATTTTCCTTAATGCATGATTGAAGACCTGAATGGTACGAATATACTTTGTATACAAACAGTTGTATGTAAAAAGATACTAAATATATGCACTATGAGTTGTACATATTAAAAATTATAAAAATAAAATTAAAAAAAGAACCAGAAAGTAAAGCAAAAAAAAAAAAAAAAAAAAGAAGTGAATTCCTTCTGTAATATACAGTAAATCCTATGTGTGATAATAGACATTCTGTGTCCTTGTTGAGTCCACTTTTCCATAACCTCCTATTCCCTATGCTATATCCAAGTATCTGAGGATCTGAATATATTGAGTCTCACAAATGATTTTACGGCATCATTTATATGATTATTTTTCTCCTTTTCTCCATCTATTAATTTCATATTTATCTGAAACTTCAAGTTTTATATCTAATAAAATCCCTATTTAAGCTTTCTTAAAATTAATTGCTTTTCCACTGTGTCCTTATAATACTTTATCTTACCATTCCTATAGTATACTTAATCATATAACAATCTAGGGCCATAATATATTAGATACTTCATAGCACACTTTAATTATCTTATTATCCCCATTGTACAGATACAGAGACTTACAGAGACAATAGCTATTTAGCTCTAATGTTTAGTTTTGTCCTTTATCCATTGTCTTCAAAGATCCTTGAATATTTGAAGTGTCCTTGTACTATACTTGCTTCCTTTTTCATTAAAATAAGAAACTTAGAATGTTTCTTTATCTCACCCTTATATTGGCTTCCCCCAGGCAGGAGTTATTTATAATTCCTTTAAAAATTTTCCCTTAAGCCAGGCGCAGTGGCGCATGCCTGTAATCCCAGCACTTGGGAGGCTGAGGCAGGAGGATCACGAGTTCAAAGCCAGCCTCAGCAATGGCGAGGCACTTAGCAACTCAGTGAGACCCTATCTCTAATAAAATACAAAAAAAAGGGCTGGGGATGTGGCCCAGTGGTCGAGTGCCCCTGAGTTCAATCCCTGGTACAAAAAAAAAAAAAAAAAAAAAAAAAAAAATTTTTCCTTATATTAATTGCCTCTCAAACAAATAAACATGGCAAACTCCTAAATTGCCAATAATATTTCAGAAATATTGTAAGAAATAAAAAATGCACCTCAAAAATTTTGGACATGCAATTTAAAATTTTCCTTCTTTTCTTGCATATTCACTGAATTAAAAACAGATCTATAACAGTTGGCAAATGCTATGATTCTATATTTCAAAGAACCTAAAGATTCAAGTAAAATTCTATTAAAGATGATGAATAAATACGGTAAGGTTGGAGGATATAAAATCAGCCTACAAAAATCAGTCACATTTATAAACCAATGAGATTACTTAGAAATAAATCCCAAAAAATTTACATTAATGGTAGCTACAAAATAATTTAAGTATCTTGAAATAAATTTGTGAGAAAATCAAAGAAATAGTGATGTAGAATAACAACCTGACTTTAAATAAATAAGAAAAGAGTTTGTTCTGATCCAAATATTAGTGGCCATGACCTGAAAATGTGGATCCAAATTATCTTAAATGACATGTTCATCTATGTAAGAGGTTACAGGAACTTTGCTACCACAGAACAAAGAACATAAATCAATATATTTAATGAAGACATTGGTGGGGATTTTAGGTAGGTGTGTTATAGCAAGCAGAAGAACTTTTTTTTTAGGTTTCAGATGCTATGTTATAGCATTGTTAATTTTAGGATTGGTGGAGGCCAGAGGTCTGATAAGCTTAACAATACACTGCCAGTGTTTTTCCTAATAGACACAAGGAGGTGAGGCCAGATATAGATGTTAAAACCAAATGGCTAATAAAGAGGTCAAGATAGACTAAAAGAATTTTAGCTGTCAATTTACAATATTGCATCTCTTTATAATTACAATGTTTTACTCAACCTGTGTCAAATAAATCTACAAGATTATTATACAAGTGTGGATTCTTCAGAGAATTTGTTTTTCACAGAACTCTACAATGAAAATTATAAAACCAATGAAAGAAATTGAAGAGGGGACACACACACACACACACACACACACACACACACACACGAGAAGAATGTCTCACATTCATGGACTAGAAGAATTAACATTGTTTAAATATTCATTCTTCTCAAAGCATATAGATTCAATTCAATTCCCATCAAAATCTCAGAGATATTTTTGACAGAACTAGAAAAATCCATCAAAAAATTTTATAGGGAAATTCAAAAGAACCTGAACAGCTAAAGCAAGCTTGAGTAGGAAGAACAAAGCTACAGATATCCCAGTATCCAAATTCAAAATGTGTTACAAAAATCAATATATCATGGTATTGGGATAAAATCAGAAACATAGACCAATTATACAGAATTGTTTGGACATAAATAATCCCACACATCTTTAGCCAACTTAGTTTTTTATAACAAAGGTGCTAGGAACATGCATTGGAGAAATGACTATTTTTTTTTTCAATAAATGGTCCTGATAAACTTGGGTATCAACAAGAATAATAATAAAAATACACCCACTTCCTGTAACCAGTCAAAAAAATCTACTCAAAAGGGATTAAAGACTATGCAAAACATAAGACATTGTAACTACCAGAAAGAAAAGAAAGTAAAAATTCTTCAAGACAATGCAATAGCAGTTTTTGGACCAGATCCCGAAAGGACAGGAAACAAAACCATAAAAATGCAAAATAGGATTTCATCAAACTAAACAACTTCTGCACAGCAAAGGAAACAATCATCAGAGTGAAGAGAATACTTATAGAGAAGGAGAAAATACTATGTGCAAACTATATACCTGAAGTGGAGTTAATATCCAGAATACATGAGAAATGTGAAAAATTCAATAGCAAACAAACAAACCAATTAAAAATAAGCAATGGAATTTAATAGACATTTTTCAAAAGAAGACATATAAATGGTCAACAGATATATGAAAGAATGCTCAGTGTCACTAATCAATAGGGAAATGGACAGGAAAACCACAATGCAGTATCACCTCTCTCTAGCACAAATGGCTATTTCAAAAACATAAAAGTAGTCCAATGCTTGCAAAGAAGTACAAAAGAGGAAACCCTTGCACACTATTGATGAGAATGTAAATTATGACAACCATATGGAAAAGAGTATGTAGGTTCTTCAAAAGATTAAAAATAGAACTACCATATGATTCAACAATTTAACTACTGGATATATATCCAAAATAAATGAAATTAACAAGTTGAAAAGACATCCGCATTTCCATGTTCATTGCAGTACTATTCACAATAGTCAAGAAATGGAATCAACCAACTGATAAATGAATAAAGAAAATGTGGTTGCATATACACCATGGGATACTATTCAGCCATAAAAATGAATGAAATCCTGTGATTTTTCAATAACATAGGTGGAACTGAAGAACATTATGTTAAGTGAAATAAGTTTCACTAACATGCAAGCACTGCATGATCTCACTCATATGTGGAATCTAAAAAAGCTGATCTCATAGAAGTTGAGAGTTGAATGGTGATGATCAAACACTGAAGAGAGTACAGGTGAGGGGGAAAGGTGCAATTAAAGTGGAGTGACAAAGTATTTTCCATTAGCGTTGACTACAGATGACAATTTATATACAGTATATTTCAAAAAATTTAGAAGAAATGATATTGTTTGCCATAGAAATAAATGATAGATGATGTAGGAGGGACTGATATTAAACCCTGATTTAATCATTGCATAAGATGTAATGCTGTGAAAACATTACGTGGTACTCCACTATTATGTACAATTTTTTTACGCCAGTTAAAAATTTCATAAGATATTAACATGTATTTTGATTATTTGAAAAAATTTAAGTGGTGAACCAATTTTTTAAATTCATTTTTTTCACTGGGCATGGTAGCATATGCCTGAAATCCCAGAGGCTTGAGGGCTGAGGCAGGGGATCAAGCGAGTTCAAAGCCAGCTTGAGCAAAAAACAAGGCACTAAGCAACTCAGTGAAAGCCTGTCTCTAAATAAAATGCAAAATAGGGTGGGGTATGTGGCTCAGTGGTCAAGTGCCCTTGTGTTAAATCTCTGTTACCCCCCAAAATATATATTTTTAAAAAATAATTTCAAAAATTGTTTTATAATATGTTTAGAGACATATTCAGTTATTGTTTAACTGACACCAAAAATTGCTTTAAGTTAAGCATATCTAAGGGAAAATTAATGTTTTGGGAAAATACATGCTGAAATTACATAGCTGAAAAAAAGAAATAGAAGCATTTGTAATAATCTCCTTGACTCACAGTTCCTTTGTGAACATTTTTTCAAGCAGAAAACAAATCCAGATTTAGTAAAGAGAGACTTTAATTGAAAGGATTGTTATAAGAATGAGAAAGAGAAAATAGAGGGAGGGAAATTATTTTCCAGCATCACACAGTTTCTGTAAAATTCAACATTACCAAAATTGTTTTATATTATAGTTTATACTATATCATATGTTCATTCCAAACTTCCCTTATGGGGACAACACAAAAAGGCCAGACTTCAAAATGAACTCAACTCTCCCACACACTTTAGAACAAGTTAGATGTTATTAGTCCATAGACCAGAGACTTAGGGAGGAAGTATGATATAGTACTCATGGTGAAGTTTCATCAAAAATCCTAAGATCATTTCCTTTGTGTCCTTCCTGTTTACTTTCCAGTATCCCACTTTGCTTGTTACTCAAATTAAGTTCAACTGCCATGCTGATATTCTTTGTGTATTTATTTCAAAAAAATATAGACTGATACTTTAAAAATCATATATACCCCAAGAAGAAAGTTAAGAAGTTGCATTAAAACAGAAAAAAAAAGAAAATTAGTCATGATCATATTACTAATGAATAGGTATTGGTAATATGTCGGTAATATGTCTGGATCACATGCATATTTATATACTTTAGATGATGCTATACCTAAATTTTGTTTCTTGCTCTTTCATATTTCATGTTTTAACCTGTAAGTGATAATATTATTATAAAAAATTTTAGATGTTAATACAATAACCCATTTGATATGCATAATAGTCCCTCATGTAGTCATGTGTAAGCTACTATCACAACACATAGAATATTTAATTTTTTTCTTTTGAATTTTTTAATGAATTAAATAATGCTGAATCAAAATCACAGCACATAATATTTGGCTCTGTCTTATTGTGACTTAAAGATATATGTTATATGATTATTAACTGACATAAAGGACATGTACATTTTTATGGTCAAAAATATTTCTGTGTTGCCTTCCAAAAATAGCAGTAAACTATATCATTTCTCCAAATTTTAACAGGTCCTATATAAAATCAAATTTTCTCAAATGTTTAAAACTTAATGACAAGTAATATTTTATTATTTAATTTGTATTTACTGATAATGCTGAAATAGCGATGTCTCATTATTTGTCTTCATTGATATTGTTGAATACTTTTCAGCATCTGTTTTTTTCCTTTAAATTGTTGATCCTTCTTTCTTATAAAAAATCTGATTATATTTCTTACTAATACATGGGCTTCTTACCACTAGTTTTCTTCTAGTTCTAATCTGTGGTACCTAGATGTTCCCCAACACATTTATTAGAGTAAACCCTTTCTGCTCTCTCCTTAGCTAAACCTGACTTTCCTTTTTCCCTCAAACTTCATCTGTAAATGATAGGTTAATAAGTCAGAAGGAAGGACTCAAAATCTCTTGACATTTTAGTGATCCTTTTAAAATCTTGTTCTTGCAATAATGACTCTGCCTGCAAATTCCACACCATTATTTTACAACACTTTGATTATTATGCCCTCAATCTAGAAAAACTGTGATTATTAGCCTTTTCTTCCTCTTTATCTTTGTTTATGTCTCTCCATTTCCCTGAGATAATTTTGCTCTAACCATTTTATTTTCTGGAAAAATCCTACTCTATCTTCAGTAAATAACTAAAATGCAATTTAGCCTATACTATTACTCCAAATGTGTTCAATCCCAGAATAAAATACCTCCTCTCTGTTTTTATCATCATTTATCTTTCTATCCTTGTGCTTAGAACAATGCTTGTTTGAGAATACATGCTAATGAGTTTTTGAATGGAATATATGTATACCAAGCATAATATAACCTTGTTTTTTAGTTATGCTCTTTGTATTTTTGTATGTTTTTAGATCACATATCTTATATACATAAATCTTTTCATTCCAGATTTTAAGTTTATTAATGATAAGGAGCAGGTCTTTTTCATATGATGTATGTGATAAATGTTTCTGAGGGAATTGTTCTAGCACACACAAAGACACATATATATGTGTGATTAACCCATGACATAGATGAGCTACTCAAGGTCAACAGAAAATTATGAGAAAGATAGCAAATCCAAGTAGGATATCTGAGCCATAGGGAAGCAAATTAAAAAAACCAAGTTCTTGCCAAGCTTAAAGCTGGGTTTGGAATAGGGTCTAGGTTAACAATCAACAGAAAAATATTGCACTAAAAGGCTAGCAAGTAACATTAGCAACCTAATTTAACCTTGTTCAAAGGCTTTTTAAAATTATTCATGATTTTTGAAGTAGCCATGATAAATCTGCTGACAATCTAAAATCTGAATTTAAATGACCTTTTTTTCCTGAAAATGTGTGTCACTTCAGACATAGGATATACAAATACTTGCAATGTTTTAAGATATGACTTAAATATATACAAGATTAGTTTAGATGTAAAAAAAAATGAAGGAAAAAACTGATTAAATGGCCAATTCATGTTCAAAGATAGCCTCTGTGTAAAAGAGCAAATGATGTTCCAGATTATTGATCAACGCAGAATAGGGTTCTGAATATGCAAAACAATGCTTTGCACTTTGGTCCCTTATAGTCTACAATTAATCAAAATACCTAGGCATAGTTTGCATTCTAGTTGGCAACTGAAATTCCCAGTTTGAGCTACACTTTGCAATGAAATGCTAGATAGCAGTTGGATATAATTTTTCCATAATAGAAATAGCAAAACACCTTCCCTGCTAGCCCATAACAAACAATATTCATATCAAAATGAACCTATTTAATGAAAAGTGTAGCTGTTTTTATACACTTTTATGGCAGTTTGATCATATTTTGGCATAATCAGCTCTGAAGTAAATCTAGTATATGTCTCAATGGAAAGTGTTAAAGCTGAATAAAAAATTGCATAGATCCAGTTTTCTCATGCACAATTTTTAAAACGATGCTCAAAATTATACAGAACTATGCTGCTTAGGCACTTCTTTAATGAATTGGAGTGAATGATAGTGCTTTCTTATAAACAAACAGGCACATAGAAACAGTAAAGTGGAAAAGAGGATTCAGAGAATTGCATTATGCTAATCCCAAGAAACTAATTCTTGTGATGTAGTACAAGAACAGTCTATATCCCATTCACTTCAAGTAAGAAAATATACTGCAGAGACCATTCAGAAGTTGCTGTTACTTTAGAGTACATTCAGCAAATCAATGTAATATGCATTCACTGTTTTTTTGCAACGAGAGTTGTATGGGCACTGTCAGAGTTCCAAAACTCTTATCAAATTTCTGAAAGAGAATTCAATTTGATTTAATAAAAAATGCAAATCTGACAACTCATAATTGTAGGTTTATCCATAGGATAAATATATGAAAATACAAAAAATCAAATGTGTTTGAATTTTGTTACTTTTGTTACCAGGCTTAGTTTTAAATACAATGCTACATGCTATGTTTAATGGAAAATATAATAGAACTAGCTAAACAAATATTGCTTTGTTAAGGGGAATGTATTATTAATTACTGAGGTGTTCTTTAATAAACTCTTTAGTGTCTGATTTAAATATACCATGTTTATATATTTATGGGACAAGCATGATGATTTTACTGCAAAATATATCTTAAGTAAATACATTTATGATAGTTCAAATTATGATTCTTTATTCAAAGTCCTGCCAATGTGATATTTTCATATTTGATATTATTAGTATTAATTTTTTATAAAATTCATATTAATTCAAGATACCCAAAATACTCAAAACCTGTTGGCTGTAGCTGGAAAAAATGAGACCAATCCAATGGATAACATTTATTAACTTGTTTAAAATAGACAATGTTTTATTTGAAGATGTATTTACAGTCAAAAATATGTAAAGAATACAGTGACTCTCTCATCAAATGAGATCTGTGCTTTTATAATTTTTCTTCCAAAAAACTTTCCAAATCAAATTAGCATCGAAACTCAATAACTCTCTTAAGGATCTAGCACACTGTAATCATTTGGAGGGGGAGAATTTTGCAAACATGCCTGTTTCTTATACTAAGTTTTTCATTAGAATGGTATTATGAAATGCATTCTATGTTCTGAAATGACAGTTTATTCATATAGATTGCAGAAAAATGAATACATCCTATAGAACTAGACGTCTATATTCAAACAATTTCATCGATTGAGAAATACAGGACCTTGAGTTAGTTACAAATCTTAACAATGCATCAGCATTTTCATCTTTCATATGAGGATAATAATAGAAGCTTTCTGACATAATTTGTTAAAGTATAATTTTCAAAAGATTAAAAAACTGTGACTCAGTCGGGCGCGGTGGCGCACGCTTGTAATCCCAGCACTTTGGGAGGCTGAGGCAGGAGGATCGCGAGTTCAAAGACAGCCTCAGCAATGGTGAGGCACTTAGCAACTCAGTGAGACCCTGTCTCTAATAAAAAAACACAAAAAAGGGCTGGGGATGTGGCCCAGTGGTCGAGTGCCCTTGAGTTCAATCCCCAGTACCAAAAAAAAAAAAAAAAAAAAAAAAAACTGTGACTCTCAGGCAAATATAAAAGGAACATTTGTGAAAGTTGATATTTAACTCATTATTTAATGATGTTAGTAGTAACACCCTATGAACAATTTAAACAGCGTTTGAAACTACATGTAAAAATAAACCTCTTCTACCTATATCCAAGTTGAAGATATTTTTGTTCAGGATGTTTCACTTTTCTGTGGTCACAATCTCCAAAGGTTATTCTCAAACACCAAAAAAGAAAAAATAAAATGGGCCTTATTAGTTTTGGCTTGATTATTTGTATTGGTAAAGCAAGAAATTTACTTGTCCCAAAATTCCTTTTTGAGTTTGTTCTGTTGTTTTGAGTCTTCAGTTTTGATGACTAATAATCTCAAATAATTATTCTCTGCATATAAAGTTTCAAAAGGAATCACATATTGACTGCCCAAATCTCTGTGGCTACTCTTTCCTCCTGAGTGTAGGGAACTGAGCAAATGCCACCTTCTCCATCAGATTTCAGCTGCTACATATTTGAGCGAATTCTCTTGAATTGAGACACCCAGATTTTTCAAGGTCCTCTGCTTACTAGATAGTTGAATTTCTTAGCAATTGTGATAAGACTTTGTAATCCAGGTAACAAGTCAGTTTTCTTGCTAGGATATTATAGAATTTGTCTCCAAAAATCAGGTTGATACATATCCCTTAACAAAGGTCTGTCATACCTGATTAAGTGAGATTATGTTCAAAATTAGCACTTCAAATATGCCTTTGAATGACTTTTGACTTGTTCAACTATATCCTGGTAAGATGGAAGACACAGTTATACTGCATCTATGTAAAGAACTGACTTAGCAAAATTATTCACATTTTATTTTTGAGGAGATGGTGAGAATTAGGTATTAATTTAGAATGTTTTATTTCAGCTTAGAAAAAAATATATTCCAACAAATTGTTAGAGGTTGTGTGAACAAGCTTCTTCCTATAATCACTTAAAATGAAACATTCAGTTAATGAAAATACTATTGTAAAAGATTCACCCTAGCTAATGTGGAAAACAGTTACTGGATTTATCCTCTTATATCAAACAATTAAAATCCAGTCAAAAATTTTGAAAAATAACTTTTAGAATGTGCAGTGACAGTTGAATGTATTGATCTTGAGAAAATAAAAACAAATAATTTGAACCCTATGACGTTCCCAGTTACTGCCTACCAAGAGTGAATTTTCAGGACATGGCTCCAGAAGATAATGCATGTTAAGCCTAGTGGAGTTCAAAGAGTGGAAGCCAGTCAATTTCATAAGGCAGAGTAATGATAGGGAGCTTGTTGTACAGGGAGAGCACTGAAGATGTGTATAGAATGCCTTCACTCATCCCCATTGTATGAATGTGCATACAGGGAAAAAGCATAGAAATGGTCAAGCAAAACTATTTCTAGAGCTCCCACATGTCTGGGAATAGCCATTTTACCAACAGCTGAATCAGAAAACCACATAATATACAGTGTTTTGGAAAGAGAACTCAGCATGGGAGAAAATTATCCATAGTTTAATTTCTGCTCTTGATAAACAACCTACCTTGGTCCTTCTTTGAAAATCTTAAACACTACACTTTCAAGCATGAAACTGTTTTTGAGAAACATGACTGCATCTCAGATTAAAGACCCAAATCATTTAAAGGTATATAATAATAACAGCAAATGAGAACCAACAACAGAACATTCATAATCTCTAGCATCCATATTGTCCAAGTGTAAAAAGAAATGGAAAAAATGTGACCCATGATGAAGAAAAAGCTCTGTCAAAAGAAATGATCCTTAGGATAGAATTAATAGACAAGGGCAATGAGTCTGCTATTATAAGTATGTTTCATTCATTTAATAAATTAGTGGAACACATAACTACATTAAGAAAGACATAAACCACATTCAAATACCCAAATTGAACTTGTAGAAATCAAAAAGAGAATTTCTGAGATTAAAAGTTGAAAAATACATTAGTTTGCAGTCAGGATTTAACATTACTCCTGACAATACCTTCCTCCTCTCACTCATAACCTGTGTACATACTTCCCTCTAAAAACTTGCTTCTAAGAAGGATCCAGCACTTTGAGAAGCCATCATTTCTATTAGGAAAGAACAACGTCCTTCACTAGGAGCCTGTCTCTTCTCTTTTCAGTTTACTGTTGATGCAAGAGATATGATAGGCTCATATGGGAAGCAACTGAAGGCAGCTGCTTATCAACAGCCAGCTGGGAACTTAGATCCACAACCAAACAGCCTTCAATGGATGGTCCTCACACCAACAACAGTATGAGATTTAAAGTGCATCCTTCCCTATGTGAGCCTTCAGAGGAAATTCCTGTCCTTGTCAACATTTTGGTTAAAAGTCCTTTGAAAAACTTCGAAGCAAAGAACTCACTTATTATATTATTCTTTGTCTAACACTCTTAACCATGGAATATTAGATTAAAATATGTGTTGTTTTTGAATAGTAAGTTCTTGGTAAATTCTTATGCATCCAAAAAAAGCTAATATAACTTAGTAAACTCGATGGAATTTGAAATTGATACAATTTTAATGCATTTTACATTCTGCTTTCAGACTCAGGTTTCATCACAGACAGAATATTAAACCTTCCACCCTCAAATGAAGTCCACAGCCTAATTCCTGAAGCTGCGAATGTTATTTCACATGTTAATAAGGATTTAACAGACTTAATGATATTAAGGAGTTTAAGGTAGAGATGTTATCTAGGATTATGCAATTTGGCCCAATACAATTTCCAAGGCTTTTTATAAGGAAAAGACTGAGGCAGAAGGGTCAGAGTACCAGAGGAGACTTTGGAAGTAGTGTTTACCTTCTGTAAGGAATGGAGGTTAGCCTTAAGAACTGAAGAATACAAATTAAGTTAAAGGATATTTTTTCCTTGAGTCCTTGGAAGACATGCTACCCTGTTGACATCTTTATTTTAGCCCAGTGAGACACAGTTTGGACTTCAGATATCCAGAATTACAAGATAATAAATTTGTAGTGTTTTAAGTCAGAAATTTCTTACAGCAAGCATAAACAACTGATATATGTTTTATAATTGAGGGAAATAATATTCATTCCTCTCATACCTTTCATAATCTGCTACACTTCTTCAGTTCTTATATTACAATCAAACATTATGAAGACATAAATCTGTACTTTGAAAAATTACATATTCAACCTTTGAAAACTGAACATTTTCTTCATTATTGTGTATATGTGGTTCTATTTATCTGTCACTATTACTCTGAGAATACTCTAAAGCATTTGTGTGAATAACTTTTAATCAAAGTCACTCACTTTCACTTAACAGAGAAAAGTGGGAGGGAAAAAAACTATGAGCTATGTCACAATCAAGTCCTTTAGCAGGTTATCAATGCTTAAAAATACATTTAACACAATTTTCTGTAGCTACACAAATCATTTACACCTTCACAAAGTGGTACAGCTACATCATGACTCAAAAATAAAACTTCTCTAAAGGATATTTTAAAAGAAGAGGTAAGAGCAAATAAATTTATGCTTCTAAATCATCACCCCATTACTCAATCTTACTAAGAATATATCCATTTATCCAAAATTACTCATGAATTAACTTAATTTAAGAATGTGAGGTTTTAAGGTGTCTAAGGAGCTGGAAATTATTTCAACTGACAAGAACAACCTAAATCCATATAAACTCTTATTGTAATTATTATTCTAATTAAACAAAAAATCATCTGTCATTATCTTGGATATTACATATGACTTGTGTTAGCTTACTTGATCAGATAACCAGTATAAGTTCATAAATTTCAGACTATAAAAGTGTTTTAACTTAAAACAAATACTAATTTGTAAATATATATATATATATATATATATATATATATATATATATAAATGTAGACCACTATTGTACTCTACAGAGATAACCACATGAAGAAGACATGTAACTATTTAATTAAAAATACACAAACAAAAAATACATGCACAATGTTATTGAAGTTCTTAATTTTTGCCTTAACTATAATGAATGTACATTCTGAAAATGTTTCCAAGGTAGTGCTTTTTTTTTTTTTTTTTTTAAATCCTGTACTTTAAAGATTTAAGGTTTAGCTTCTCTATTTTGGGGAAAAAATTGGTAATGTTTAATCCTTTATTCATCTATGTATATCAATAAAAAGCCAAATATCTTTTACTTAGGAGATGTTACAATTTAATTAGTGAATATCCTCCACAGGTAGGAAAACACTTCACAGGCTCTCAAAAGGGGAAGTCTTTCCTCAAGTACAGACTGCAGACTCTCAGACACACAGAGGTTCATATGTTTGGCTCTACAAAACTATCAACAGGTGAAAAGCAAACAGAAACACAATAATTGTCCATTAAGCATCTCAGAGCTTGTCTTCTTTATCAGTGGACGTGAAATTATTAATCACATTTATAAAGAGACAAAAACATAATAAAACAAAATCTAGCAAATCAGATTTCTGCCATCTCTCCCCTCATGTTTTCGAACATTTGTCTTACAGAGGTTAACAACTGTTCAATTCACAAAATCAAACCCCCATCATTGTTGCCATTACAGAGAAATAAATTTTTATGGTATATGAATACAAAAGAAAATCAAATCCCCAAAGCAGATGCAGGGATCTGGCAGAGTAGACAGGGAGAAAGAGTTCAAGTTATATTACTTCTTCAGATTAAAATCTGCCTAGGCTAAACAGTCCACAAGATGCATGTTGGAAGACATTTCTTCATGAGCACCTCAGTGTTGTTCCTCAGAATAAACTTGTTTATTGTGGAATATAATGACGATGATGTTTCTCTTCCAGGTAAAGTTTGGACAACTTTTGTAGGAGCCATATTAAAGATTAGAGTTATCAAAAATTGTAGTTCCTACTGACACATATTCCCTGAATATACAGAATTCAGCTGGATGGACCTGGCTCTTCATTGTTCCATGGACTTGGAGGATGCCAGGGAAATTCATGCAAATGTGACATTTATGCTGCCTGCTGAACTGTAATAAAGTCCTTTGATCTGACCCAGTAATCTCATATCTTCTGCCGGCATCAATGATAATGTGGTCAGCTAACATGTTAAATTTTGCAATAAAATCACATACCATTCATACTTCTTGACAGAGCATTCATTAATCATGCAGCTTTGTAAAGTCCTCTAGGTAAGTCTACTTGTACATTTTCATATGCACATTTTTTTAATGTCCAAAACTATTAAAGCACAAGTTTCAAAACCTTTTAGAAAAATAACATGACTCACCTATTAATAACAAATGAACATCTATCAGTGGTTTTTATAATTCATGAATTAATGAGGTAATGGATTGATTACTGTATGTCCTATAAATGGTATTTGAGAAATCACATTATTTATAGAAGAATAAGATTCTTGGTTTGGATAAAAACTAGTTAATATTCAATAGGAATAAAAATTTAATCCTTTGCCACTACCAGAGCAAAATGTTTGAGATAAACTTTGATAATAAAAAGTTGTAAAATATTCCAGTAAATATAAATTTATGTCAATCATAGGATTGAAAAATCACTCAGCAATATTCTGTCTATTGCCATTTTTCAAATGATGCTTCTAACTTAAGATGAATAGGACTATATTGAGTATATATTCAACTCCCTGAAAATAATTCTTTACACATAATTTCTATAAATGCTAAATTAACGTTACATACTATTTAATTTACATATTTATATGATATTTAGAAAATTAAGTATTAAATAGTTTTATAATCTCCTAGGCAGGATATAGAGCTAAATTTTAGTTTATATGGGACATGTTTATAGGGATATAATATTGATACACCCCTCATTGAAAAATAATATTAACACAAGGCTATCAAAATCTGTCTTAATCTGTTTTCTCCTCAGTTTGCCATTCCATCTCTGTGCATTATAAGCTGGGTCAGAATACCATTACAGCAGAATTAGTCAAGAAGTCTCTTTCAAATATGCTCCCCTACATTTGCATTGTATATGACAAGTTAGTGTTTCTATGCATATAGAAAATATTAAAATTACTTTCAGTAATTCTTTATTTTTTAGAGGAATTTTGATTCACAAAGATGAGAGGTAGACCAGAAACAGCAGCAATACATAGGGATTTGCTAAAAATGAAGTTTAGTATCTACTACACATCAATTAAGTGAGGATCAGGATTTTAGTGATATCCAAAAGTAATTTATATATACATTAAAATTTGTAAAACACTGCTCTTGAGTATCCATTGATAAGTAGCAACTAGCCCAGAGGGAAGTTTTCAACAGGCAGGCAGTTTATGAAGCACTTAATTGTGAGGCCAGTGAAGCTGGATAAAATTGATTTAAAACATGGTTCTTAAATGTAATAGTTTTCAGACTTTGGCAAATAAGGTAGCCTTTTTGTACCTTATTTTTGAAATGCGTATGAAAATACTATTCAACAGATAGTTTAGAATGAAGTTCTACACATGTAAATGTATTATATCAGCATCTAGACTATGGTAAGTTCTCAATAAATGAGAACCATTCTTATTTGTATCCTGGTCTTGATATAACATTCGACGATTTCAAGATTATGTTATGGTTTGGTTATGGAATGTCTCCCAAAGGCTCATGTGTTGAGGGGCCCAATGCAGTAATGGTCAGAAGTGGGGCTCTTCAGAACTGATTGGATCATGACTCTGATCCCATGAATGGACTAATTTATTGAGGGTTTCGCAGCTGAGTGGACTTCTAGGAGGTGGTGGAAACAGCAAGAAGTAGAAGATTGTTGGGGAGTGTGAGAACTTTGGAGCGGGACTTTGGGGACATCTTACTCTCACCAGCACTTTACCCACTCTGCTTCCTGGATGCCATCAGGTGAGTAGCTTTCTTCCACCACATGATATTCTGCTTCACCTTGAACCCAAAGCAACGAAGTCACATGACCAAGAGTGAAATCTCTTGAAATCATAAGCCAAAATTCAATTTTCCTCTAAGATGTTTCTCTCAGGTATTTTTTTCTCAGTGATGTAAAGCTAAGACAAATATTGGTACCAGTGAGTGGGGTAATTATTATCATAATTATTATTATGATAATAATACTTGATCATGTAAGTTTCAGAATCATTTGGGATTATCTTGCAGGAAGAATTTGGAAAGGTTTGAAAATGCAGGACAAAGAAGTCCTAGAATATTGCAAGTACAACTTAATCTCCAATTTTGTTGGGAGCTTGAAAGATTAGAATGCTGATAGGAACGTGGACAATAAAGAGTCTCATCATGAGAATGAGGATTTTTTGTTGTTGTTGTTGTTTATAGTTAGAATCATTTTATTATTTTTGCTTCATTAGAGAAATCAGAACAATACATGTAAGGTGAAATTCTCATGAGATTTCAGATGGGAATGGGGATTCTATTTAGAATTGTAGTTGAGGCCATTTATGTTACATTTGGCAAAAACTTGTCTATATTTTGTCTATGCCCTAAGACTGTGGGGTTGAATTTAAGCTGATGGCCTTATTAATCTGGTGGAGAAAAATTTAAGGCAGCACAGAATTCAGGTTATGGCATAGATTGTGATGGATCATTTTAGCCATGTTTACTAAGAAAATGGGGAGGGAAAAAAAAAAAAACCTAAATGAGAAAAAATTGAAAACTGCAGTTTGGCCAAAAAAGGATCTCTTTAAAGTTGGGACCAAGGAGGGAGTGGTTACAGAAAAGATTAATGCCACTAAAAACAAAGCAAAACATTGTACCAGCACAGTGGGAAAAAATTCCTGGAGGGGGACTGGGGTTGTGGCTCAATGGTAAAGCACTTGCCCAGCATGTGTGAGGCACTGGGTTCGATTCTAAGCACCACATATAAACAAATAAACAAACAAAAAAAGACAACTAAACAATATTTAAAAATTCCCTGGAGGCTAAAGTGTGTAAAGTTGTTACTCATTTGTGATACTAGTTTGAGAAAGGAACTCTAGGAGGCCCTCCTACCATAGGGCTACCTAGGAAGTTGTTTCCAGGGGATGGCCAAGGCACACAGAGGCTGCTGATGCCATGGTCCAAGACTGTCAAGCAATTATTACTGCTTGTGGCAGACCTTGGTGGTATTGCACACGGTCCAGGTTTTGCAAATGTGAAGAATGAATGGGGTCATAAAGACTTCCACATGTATTTTAAGACAGACCTGAGAGGCCAGGAAATGTGTACTAGTGTTTCTTGGGCAGTCCTTGAATGAAGCCATGAGAGTGTGTATGAAGCTGAAATGGAGAATCCAGGAAGACAGAGATTCAAGGAATATGGAACATTTGCCAAGGAAAGCTGTAGACAATGAACAGAGTCACATCAAAACCTAGGGCACATACACTGTAGTCATCAAGGACATAGATGCAGGATGAGCAAGCCCACTGGGAGTCATCTCATACCACCAGGTGCCCTAGATGCTGGACATGGAAACATAGACATAGTGTTTTTCCCCCTAGGTTTTGGTCTAGTTGTGGTCCTATCCCTCTACTCTATGCTCCCTTTCCTCACTTTTGAAATAAGAATGTTTTCCCTGTGTCTTTCCTACCCCTATACTTTGGAAGTGTGTAATTAATATGATTTGGATATAAGATGTCCCCTGAAAGCACATGTGTAAGAAAATGCAGGAATGGTTAGAGGTGAAATGATCATGAGAGCTGTAACCCAATAAGTGCATTAATCCATTTAATGGGTTAATAATTTGAAAGGATTACTGTACTTGGTGGTAACTGTAGGAAGATAGGGTGTGGCTGGAGAAAGTAGGTCTCTGGTGGTGTGCTTTAAAGTTGCATAGTTTGCTTCTGTCACCTCAACCTTGCTCTATTCTTCCTGGCTACCACAATCTGAGCAGTTTTGCTCCACATGTCCTTGTGCCATGACGTGCTGCCTCACCTAGACCCAGAGCAATAGACTTAGGTGGCCACGGATTAAATCTCTGAAACCACGAGCCCAAAATAAACTTTTACTCATCCAAGTTGTTCTTGTCAGGCATCCCTGTCAAATAAAACTGACAAACACAATATTTTTCTTTTCCTCCCCTGGGAGGAGGAATATTTTTCTTTTCCTCACAGCTATGAATTTCACTTGAGTCAGAGAAGAAATTTTGGGATTGGAGTTTTGAGCGATGCTGAAACTGTTGAGATTTTGCAGTCTCTTAAAGAGATGAAATAAATACATTTTACATTACAAAATGGACACAAAACTTTGGGTGCCAGAGACAGAATGTAATGATTTAGATATGGAATGTCCCCCAAAGGCTCAGGTTTTGAAGACTTAGTCCCCACTCAGCAATGCTCATGAGTAAGGTTTCTGAGAAATGATTGGATCATGAGTATACTGACCTCATCAATGTGTTAATCCATAGATGAATTCAAGCTGATAACTAATTAGGAGGAGTGGAAACTGTAGGAGGTGGAACACATTTACAAAGAGTCCTGAGGACATGCCTTTGGGGGCAATATATTGTTTCCACCTCCTGTCTCTCTCTCTCTCTTCCTCAAAAGCAGTGAAAAGATTTCCTATACCATGCCTTTCTTCAAGCCCAAAGCAATAGAGCCAGCTTACTATGGACCTAAACTTCTGAAACCCATGCACCTAAACCTCTGAAAGTATCAATCAGAGCAAACTTTTCTTTCAGTTGTTTTTCTCAGTCTTTTGACTCAGTAGTAAAACCTGAGTGACACAAAAAAAATTTATAGCCAGATAAACGATACTTATCTTCATTTAAAAATATAGTTATTTGCAGTTGCTATAATATTAGACATTTGAATTAATAGTTATGCACAGACCTTGTCACATCATCTATAACATTGTAATAAGGGAATTAAAGAGATATTTAACAATTTTATCTATAAAAATAGAGTATTTGTGCATTCAAAAAAAAAAAAAAAAAAGATCTTAGCCCAAGGGAAAGATTAATTGTAACCTAGAAAATATGAAAGTCAGTTTAGGTATAAATCATCTTTAGACACGGAAAGCTTTGACATAATCTTACTTCAAATGATCTTATCACACGAATGCCATATAGTCATAAACACAAAGGAGACTATCTTTTCTAAGATTCTTATTCTTGAATAAATAGGCAGAAAACAATATTCCACTTTAGGAGACTTCCTGTTCTGATTCCATGATACTATAATCCTGTGAGATTTCTGTGTTTTTCTCAGTTATCTTTTTGCCCAATCATCAATTCTCCTTTTTTTCCTGAAAAATGAAGTTCTTACAAATAAACAAATTGAAGATAAAAGACATATTTTGAATAAATGATAATAATATATTGCTCCAATCTCTTTCTTTTATACTGTTTTAATTTTTTTAACGTAGCTAGTTTCTTTCATGACATTAAATAACAATCTTATGTAACATTGCTTGATATATTTAATATAGACTCTGAGGTTTATTTTCACCTCACTACAATGGTCTATTCATCATTTAACATCTGTATCAACACATAAATCTATGCATCTTTTTCACTGCTGTATTTCCTATGATAGAAGAGTGCTTGGGATTTAGTAGGCACTCCGAATTTTGTTAACAATTAACAAATAGAAGGAACAAAATTGCTCACATATTAATCCCAAGAGGTTTTAACCTCTAATCCTTGATAGTGGAAGTATTTTCTTATTCTTCTTTCATTTACAATGTCAATTTATATAAGCTACCTGAATTAAGTGCTTTATTTTGGGGACTACAATCTCCTAATTTTCAAATGATGGGGTATCTCAATTTTTATTTCTCTTAGTTATTCTCTATTCAGAGATCATGCCTCCTAAGAAATTGTATTAATATTTATGGTCTTCATTTTGATTATTTCCCAAATTATATCTGTATTAGATATGACCTATGAGTCACACATTGGTATATTCAACTTACTGGTTGATAATTCCATTTGGCTACATAAAGTAAATGTACATTTTCTTTCTTTCCTATTTATTTATTTATTTATTTTGTTTAAAAGAGTATTTGCACTTAGGGTTTCACATTGACTTTACTGAGATATTGAGCCTTTGGAATGAATTCTCTATTTAGATATGTGTCTATGTTTTTCTTTTTCTTTTTCTTTCTTTTTTTATTACTGCAAAATACATTAATAGGGCTCTCATTATATTTTAACTATACTAATGCAAATGCTTCCTAATTATTAATTCATATAACCTCTGCACTACTGATTACCATAAGGGAGTTTCTTTTATGAGAAATCACCTAGATTCTGAAGGGGAGTAGGGAAGATCCTATCCCTTTAGATGACTGTTTAGTCTCCTTCAAAGTGGTTTTTGTTTGTTTCAGATAAAGTTCTCCTGGAAAGTTTACAAGGAACCAGCCAAAATCATTGTGCCACTCTTTTTTAAATGATCTAGAATAAACTTTGTTCAATTTAATGTTTAATTCTCTGCCAGAGGTGTTCTGTCCACCATTCTCTTGAACACGTGATTTGTGGCCTAGAACTGAATATGCTCAGGAATGCATTGCCTCTACATGTAATGACCAATCTTTCCACAGGAATACACATAAGTTTTCCCAAAGATAGCCCCTTACTTTCTTTGTTTTGGGAGACACTGCACTGAGAATTATCTCCAGTTTGCTCCTAACTTGTTGAAAGTAGTAAACCTATCTTTACTATTATATCCTTGTTGTACAGAACAGCATTGCACTCACCAAGGGGCAAACACACTGTATTTGTTTACACAATCATCATTTTGTTTCATAATTTTTTAGTTTCTTTATCTCTCTTTAGTTACAAACCTGTTATGTTATATATGCCCTAACTGTTTTCCTTGTTTCATCTACCAGTTTTCTCATGTGCAACTCACAAAGTCAAAAACGTTGAAACTATATAGCATTCCCCAGTAATAACACAATGTGCCATGACTTTATGAGACTAGTATTCTCAGGAATTGGAAGGGCCATCATCACAACCAAATGTAAGAAAATTCCTTCATCATCTGGCACAAAAAAATCCATATGTATAAAAATTTTAAAGATTGGTCTTTTATATTTAAGTTTTAACCCATCTTGAAATGATTGTCATATAAAACAAGGGATAATTCTACTTTTTAGAAGAATAACTAGCCTGAAACTGAGCATATCTTCATATAAAAATCTACTGAACAAGTAAAAATAATTTCTGAGGAAATATATAAAATTTTAATATAAGTATATTCTATGACATAATGAGGACAATTTTGGTAAATCTGGCAATTCTGGTTTCAAGTAAATTGCTGACAGGCATCTTCCTTGATATTTGCAACTACATAAAAATGTATACATATAAATCATTTATGTAAAATTTAAAATTGATAGATCTAGTCAATATAACTTTAGGGATGCATACAACAGGATAAATCAATAAAGGCAAAAAATAATAATATATAATACCAGATTGCTTTCTTGAGGACAGAGAGCATTGAAGATGGAGGAAAGTGGAATCAAGGAGGATGATGCTCAATCCTTAATGGTGTATTTCTAAGGTGGATACACACATACAAACCTGTATGCATACACACACCCACAATAATAATAATCCTTTTGAACCAATGATGTGTTACACAATTTACAATGTTTTAGATTTTCCAAATGTTGGCAGATTTTTCTGGTCTATTTTCTTTTAGCTAGACATCAACTCTAAAGAGAAATAAATGGTATGATTTAACAGATTTTTTCAGTTACTATTATGGCAGGTCAGAGAACTTGAAGGGCACTGTGTCTTCAAAAACTCCCATATAGATAGCATTATATATGTAAAGAAAGCTAGGTTTTGCCAGAAAAAGGTCTTCAGGTCAAATTAATTCTTTTTATATGAGTTGAGAACAAAGGGATCAGCCATCCTTTAATTTGATCATTAACTTGAGAAACTTTGTATTCATAAAATCAATTCTTCATTCAAAATGATGAATATCATGATAAATTAGAAGGTACAAGAACCTTAGTGATATTGTACTACAATTAACGTCCAATTTGAGTCAACTCACCTATATACCCAGTACTTTCAAAGTCTAAAATCAAAACTGAAATATGAAATTAGTGTTTAATCAAGGTTATGTTGGGAAAACATAATTAAAACCAGAATCTTCTTCCAACCCGAAACCTCTCCACAAAGGTACTAGGAAAAAAAAAAAAAAAAAAAGCAGTTTTAATTATTGAAAAAGCATTAAACCAGAATGTGATGTGCATAACAGGCCATCCACTAAGAGATTACAAAGACAGAAAGAAATTTCACTCATTTATACAGCCAAGGACAAAAATAGCTGCATACACATTTTCAAGATGAATAATAACTAAACCTCAAACAAGAGGATTAGATAATGCCATTTGTAATCCTTAGTTTATCAGAGTCACCTGCTTACTTAAGTGATCATCTATACATATTAGTTATTGATTTTATACAGAGGAAAAACAAATGCATTGTCTCTTTATAACAGGAGTTAATTTTGCAATTGGGATCAAGATACCTATAGCAGTCAGTTTCTTCCCCTCACATAGAAATTGGGAAACAGGGGTGCTGTCTTCCTTTGATGTTTATATCAAAAAGACATTCTCTGTTCCTGAGGAGAGAACATTCCTACTATAAAAATGACAAAAGGTCAGCTGACTAAAGATCTGGTTTTCAAAAGAGCTTATATACATTTCAAAGACATTAGAAAGTCCTCACAATTATAAGTCTTCTAAGGTAAGTTCTTGAAGAAGAAAAAACTCTTATTTTCACAGGAAGAATTAGCCTCTAATTTTAATTTTTATTTGCCCTGATATTTTCCAGATAAAATACAGAATGCCCAGATAAATGTGAATTTTAGATAAGTACTTTTAAAATAGGATATCCTATGACAAATTTGGGATAATTTAAGTAAATATGGCAATCTTGGTTCCAGTTTACTTATTGACATGCTATATAGAAGACCAAAAACTGTATAAAGCAGTACTCCTAGCTCCCTAAATTCTATTTAATAAAAGGTCCCATGGTCACAGACAGAAAATTCCAGAAATTCATATGGGAAACACAGAGGTTCTGCTTTCCCATCTAAACCTTTTTTATGAGACCTGCAATATATATTAATTCATAAGAGGGGAAGGCAAAGCCAGACAGCTAGGCCTGGTTGTGGACTAAGACACCACTCAAAGAACCTACTACAAATAGTAAATATGTATAAAATCCTTTTGGGTGGAGGACTGAGCAATATGGGAGTGGGATTTGAAATTAGATCTCCAAGGAAAAACTATGCAAATGGGGAATATTACAAAATAAGTATGCACACCAATTTTGCACATAGTAAGCATTCTAATATATCCACCGTACTTAATGTGAAGATCACTATCTCTGTAAGGATGAAAAGACTAACAAATTACTAACAGCCTATCTCAGGGTGAGCATAGTTTACACTTGTTCTTTAATATGCAACTTTTTCTTGATCATCTAATCTCACTATTATCTTTGAGACCTTGCTCAAAAACACTTATTTGTAATTATGAAGGATTACTTCCCAATCTTGGCAATTGCCATTATTCCATAAAATACACATTTCTGTCTTTGTACCAGTCTTACAAATAAGCAATACAGAGACTTGTGAATAGCACTTTTTTGTATGGTCTTCTCTGTGGTCTTGCTTCCTAAATTCACATTACTCAGTTTTTACAAAAATTGAATGGTGATGCTTTTGAGGTTCAATAGCATGATAGTAAGCTTTTCTTCTCTAGGCAAACACTTATAAAAACTGCCTAAAGGAGGAAAATGTTTTGGGGTCATGGTTTCACAGATTTTAGTCCATTATTGACTGAATCCATTGCTTTGGGCCTGAGGTGAAGCAGAATCATGATGATTTGGTAGGGCAGAGGAAAGTTGTTCTATTCATGACAGCAGGGGGTGGGGAGAATAGGAACAGGGACAACCCCAAAGGTGCACATCCAGAGATCTACTTCTTCCAACCATGCCCACCCCCTTGCACACCAAGTTTTCACCACCTCCCAGTAGTGCATTCAGTTATGGATGGACCGATCCATTGACTAAGTCTAGTCCTTTATAATCCAATCATTTACCAAAAGCCCCACCTCTTCCACTGCTGCATTGGGACTAAGCCTCAACAAATGAGCTTTTGGGGGTACTCCAGATCCAAACAATAACAATTCATATCTACATTTAAAAGAAATTATTTTTAACATGCAATATTTTCTAAATTTGTAAACAAAACCTTTGGGTTTTCTAATTCTCTGCAATGAGCCATTTGAAGAGATTATGGGCCATCACTACATCTCTGGAGAGGAAATCTCAATACTGTAGTAGTTTAATTAAGCTGCCATGAAAAGAAAAAAATGGTATATAAATCATCAAGTCATATTCCAGCTAAGCTTATACACATGCAATACATGATCCTCATCAAACTGCAAATGCTACAGTTGTTTGGAATTTTTCCATGCCTCAGAAGCATGCACATTGAATTGATTGATCACTTAAGCCATTGCTTGCTTCCTTTGATCCCCCCACCATTTGATGACTGACATCACCAGCAGGAGCACATCACTAGATGGAGTGCTAGCCTGGAGAAACAGGGAAAAGAAACAAAAATCTGTCTGTCAAATGTACATGATCAAAAAGTGATATTTTATAGGTATATTATCATTGCCAGATAAATGAATAGATAAGTGAAATAAATGTGCTCTGAAATTAGAGAAGAAAAGCAATTTTAGAACTTAAATTTAAACAGACAAAATAATATTGAGATAAAATTATTTATGAGTGCCACATTGTTTTACAGTCCAAAGCAACTTTCAGATAATTCTTATCTTTGCTCTTCTATACTATTTACACAGTTTGGAAACTGAATAGTATGATGTTAATGATTTAAAACTCTTTGGCTTTTTTCTCTGACTGAAAAGCAACAAATAAAATATACCGTATGATCAAAGCATTTTGGATCAACATATCTGAATATGCCTATCAATCAATCATGTAATCTTATCATCCACACCAATTGCTTTCCATTGTATATGAAGGAAAATAAATTATACCATCTGGATTTCTTTGAAAAGTATGAACTTAAGAAGTATTTTCAAGTATAATTTATATTTTAATGTTCTGTATTTGTTCATTGTGATCCAGAGGAATGATCTGAGATAGCATCCCACTGCTATATTTAATTGCAACTCTGGCAAAGAAGGATTAAGAATCATTGTTAAAGTCACCAAGTAAATATGTAACAATCTCTTCTCCACAGATTTGTACACCATGAAGTCATTTGCCATTTTTACTGTCTTGTGCTAAAGCACTCAAACACTGGCTTAGCCTCAACCTCTATGCCCAAATATCACAACAACAACAACAACAACAACAACAAAAAAAAAAAAAAAAAAAAAAGAAGAAAGAAAAAAGGAATCCAAAAACTAGCTTTGTATTTCTTAAGCTCTTTGTAGAGAAAAATAACTCCAAACATTCTACTTTTAAATTAATTTATGCAATCTTATATGTGAAAAATATTGTTTCTATTTTATACTGGAGTGACAGCACAATGACCTAACAGATCTTTTCCTCCTTCAATTTCTAAGATTAAAAAGAATTGTAATGACAAGTTATTTGTGCAGAAACACTTATACTAATGAAAGAAGCTTGTATTGAGCCTTGGATTTTCGGAGTGCAATTCTTCAGGGAGTCATTGCAGACCTTTTATCTCCTGCACCTTTCCTCTAAGTAACTCTTTTGGCTACTCAGCTTTTCTTGTGTCAAGTGCATGAATTCTGTGCCCTTGCTTCTCTTTGCCCTTCAGGAATCCTCATCATCTTAATTGTGGTGAGTTATTTGACTTACCCTACTCAGAGAACTCTTTTACTTTCGTCTTCATGCTAAATTCTAACCTGGGTTCAGAAGATTTTAAATTTACCTGATTAAAATGCTGAGAAATTGAACACAAGGGATAGAATAAAATATAAAAGAAGCCATATAACCTAAAGAAGATCAATTTAAATCTGTTTTTAAGCTTATTAATAATGTGGGGCTTGCCTTTATCCTATAGTCATACACCTCTGAGATTTGTAGCAGTAGGCCCGCAGGCAGATTTCTGTTTGATAATGATGAATCTTTGAGCACCTCTGTCTTCCTTCCACAACTCTTCAAATCTTTACTATCTATCATTTTATTCCTTTAAGTCCCTTGGTTTTGCTGATCCTCTCTAAATACTGTTCCCTACTCCTGGAAATTCAATGTTAACTTGGCCAAAACAAAAAAGAAAAATCATCCCTTATCTTACATAGACTTAATTCTTAACTTAGTAACTAAAAGTTTGCCAATCTGATTACTTTGAATCATTTGCATTTCACCCTGCACTTTTTGTTCTGATTACTTTAATAAAGCATAAATAATAAAATGAATCTGCCTGTAAACACACATCTTCTTCCTCAAGTTTTTTCCCACCTCCCTAGAAACAAGAAAATCTTTTTCTCAATCTTTTTTTTCTTTTTCTTTTAATTCTTGTTAAAAATGACAGCATAATGCATTGTAATTCATATTATACTTATGGAGCACATTTTTACATATCTCTGGTTGTATACAAAGTATATTCACACTATTGGTGTCTTCATACATGCACTTAGGGTAATGATGATATCCATCTCATTCTACCATTTTTATTTATTTATTTATTTTATTTCTCAATCATAAAAAAGCCATTCACAATATTTTCACATATTCTGAATGAGGACAAAAAAGATTTGATACATGGTAAATGTAAAGGATATAAATAGAACTGCCAAAAAAGAACTAATTGTTAGCAGGAGAAAATGAATGAAGGACTTAAGAAACGTGTTAGTGCACCCAATTGTACAATTTGTGAGTATATCTGAATAAACAATATGGATCTTATCCTAACAAATATGGTTGAATTATCAAAGATGACCAATGTTCTGAGTACCTTAATATTTTGGTACACTTGTGTTTATGTTGCCTGTAGGTTTTTCATACAGAATAGTTCCTGGGACTGGGTCAAGCACTGAATTCTAACAGCAACTCTAAACATCATACCCCAAAACTATTAAGGCAAGATACTACAGAATAAATCTTGCTGAAGAAGGAAGTAGGACATATTTTTAAAATATTGTGCTTAAATGGTGCTGGGAAAACTGAATATCCAAATGCAGAAGAATGAAATTAGATTCCTATTTTTCATCACATACAAAAATCAAATCAAAGTGGATCAAAGACCTAGGAATTAAAGCAGAAACACTGCAAGTACTAGAAGAAAACCCAGGGTTAATACTTCATTATAGAGATACAACCACCAACTTCCTCAACAGCACATATATATCTCCTTATGCAATGGAGTTTCACTCAGGAATCTCCATGTGTAGCAGGAAATTCTGTGATAGGGAATGTTTACTTGAAATTTTTTTAAAAGTATCTGAACAGAATTTGCTTCTAAACTGATGTATTAGAGTAGTTTTACTTGTGCACATCTTTTAATAATATTTGCTTATTTAAAAAATCATTTGCATTTTATGATAATTTATTAGAGTTAGTCCTACAGGGTGTGCCAAATATAAGCACGAATGTCAATGAAATAAATGAGGACTTTTTTTAAAAAGTTGATCAAGAACCATTAACCATTTTATGCAGAGCTTTACTCTAGATGTCTTTGAATCATTATTTGATACATATAATACTAGTTCTTTGGTTTCTAAGAATATCTGTTATATTTTCTTCTAGTTTGATTCACCATCAATTTCGGCTGATGTAATTTGAAAAAAAAAAAATCTATTGCATGTCATTCAGAAGAGTTTTTGAGGTCATAGCCTATAAAAATTGGGAACAATGATTTTAGAGTGAAAAACACTACCCCATGGGCCCACTAGAAATGCTGATCAATTTTGCTGCTACAATGAAAATTCCAACTCATACTCAATAAAAGTTATCCTTGAAGTAGCCCTTCATTATAACAGATGACACTCAGTTTGGTCATTTCTAGGGGAGTTATCAATTTGTCTCCCCAAATGATGAGAATGCTGACAATATAGAAAACATACAAGGCCAAACATTTCTGAATTGAGCACACTATGAAGTAGAATAAAGGTGCTCAAAGGTACTCATTATGAAACTGCTGTCATCAGATCCAGCAAAAACATAGTTGAAGCTTTTCTTGTTTCCTATGCAATTGATTCTTAGAGCCATATATACAAGGAGAGTAAGCCATACACATAAAAATTAAAGCAAAAAGACAGAAGGTGCCTAAGGTTTATGGGAATAATTGCAATTGTGAAATCACCTAATAATTGGCTAAAGTCTGGACTGCACATTCACTGTTAAATCTCATCCTTGGTATGATGGACTTCCCAAAAAGAGAGAAGCAAAAAGTGCAATGAATGCTTTAAAAAAAAAAATGCACTAACCTTTCCTTAACATTCATGTCTTGGCTAATCTAAGAGGAATAGTACTCTGTACACACAAGGTCGATTTTTCATTTCCATTTCCCACACAAGTATTACACATCTTAATTCTACCCCTGATACAATTAGGCAGAACTCCTTGACCTTGCCCTCCACAGCAACCTTGTTCATATTTAAAAAAGACTATTGGAAGCTTTGTATCCTAAAATTCTGCTCTTATTTTGGTTTAACCTCATCTCTTCTCTTAACCAAAATAGCTTCCTTTATTAAAGATGAATATATATGCAACAAAATACAAGTAACTTGGACTATCATGAATTGTCAATATGTGTATACATATAAAATATGCATTAGTCCTGAATAAAAATATAAAATATATTTATGAATATATATCTATAAGATGTTTTTGTTTCCTTTGAATGTCTTAATAGACAAGCAGGAATTGCTTGTAAAATAAACTATTTTATTTGTGTTTATTTTTGAATAAGACCTTGTCTCACTGAACAAAAAGAGTCATAGGTGACATGATAAAAACAAGGGTAAAAGAAGCAGACAATGTTGATATTTAATTCAAGGATTTGCTCATTTTCTTTTCCTTATAAAAATATGCCTATTAATAGTTTCAAACTATTTTAGGTAACTTAAGTAATAAGATCATATATCAATGGAAAACATGAATTATTAAATCAAAGATATCAAAAAGACTTAAAAATCAACTTACTGCACACAAGCTTACTTTCTTACAGATTTAAAGGCAAACATAGAATAAATGTAACTAATCATCTAACACACTGGCCCTGTTAATGAAAACCATTTTTATTTTCAATTAGTTCCATTATGCTAAAAAATATAAATACACAAATCACCCTGAAAATAATATAACTTTAAGAAGAAATCTGTGTTAAGCTTCTAGTTTTCCTTGCACCATGAGAGAGATTTTACCTAACGTGATTAGACTTTGTTTGGGTTTTGACACTCTATTATATGAATTTATTCCTCAAAGCTGTCAGAATCATTGCTTGGAAGTTGAAGATATTCATATTGATACAATAGGCCTCTGTGCAGTAATGTGTAGTTTTTCTGACTAGATAGTAATATATTATCTTGGATAAATATTACATTTGTTGAAGTAGAAAATGGCATGTATCATTAGTAATATACTATTTTGAAAGGGTACCTAGTTCATTCACAAGACATAATATATTTTTAATTCTCATAAATACAGTGATATCATTATCATATCAGATGTCTATAGCATCTTGATATCAGCTGTGTCTTATTTCCTCCCTGTCTCCACAAATCAATATTAATTAACTAATAAGAATAGAATTAGGTTCATGAACTTGAAAGTTTAAAATATTAAAGTTATTCTGATCAATTAAGAATCAATCAGATCCTTATTTATATCTATATAGATTATTTTTCTTCCTATTAAAAATGAAAATTAGTTACCAATCTACAGGATGATTAAGATAATTAATTACTTTTAAAATTAAATATTTTGTGATCTCCAATTATATGATGTTATTAATACCTTTTAAATTAGAGATATTAAATATAAGAATATTTATATTCTGTTTTTAATCAAGACAAATACAATTATATATAATGTGTGTTAAATATATAATCTAGGCACAAATATGTTATAATATTCATTGTGAAACTGTAATCACTAAAGGTAACACTCTTATTCCTTCATTGGAGAAGCAAGGATAATACATAATGCAATAGTGCGATTAGAAAGAGCAGTATTAATCAACTTAAAGTTTAGGAATATTGACTGTCAATTTGCTTTAACAGTTTTATTATAGAGAAGGTCTTCAATTTAGTAACACTCATTTAAAATGAAAACAAACTGTTGCCTTGCTATATGTTTAAATTAAGCATGTTATTTTGGCCTTGACACATCCAAAATAAGAACATTATTCAACAGCAGCACAACTTGTCTATGTATCAGTTAGAACTACTGGAGCTTAGTGTCCTCTGTAGACATTGAACACAATTATCCGACGAGTGGGAAAGGTGATTGTTTTTCACTGACTTGAGAGGGCATATGCAATAATTTAAAAATTCTTTAAAAAGAAACTGACTTTGCCCTTTTGAACCTGGCTTGGGAGAATGATGACTGAAGCAATCTTTAATGGAATTGCATCTGGACACCCTAAACTAGGCCTTAGGAAAAGTTCCTCTGCTTCTGTATTTGGTAAGCATTTTACAATTGGATTGAAGATCTTTTCCCATTATACTTAAGTCTTTTTATTTACATGATTACAGAAGATTACAAATGTAAGGAAGCAAAATAAGCATCATCTGATAAATTTCAATTAAATTTACACAATTATTTTGTTTACATATGAAAGAAAAAATAGGCTGCTTCAGATTATAATGTCTTCATTTGTATTACTGAGCTTAAATGCAGTATTTTATTTACAGATATTTAAACCTAAAAGTGATGATGTGGCATTAAATTTGATTGTCTCCTGTTAAATAAGTTCTCAATAGTATATATGAAGGTGCTCTTCTTTCATGGAGGCTATTTGGTAAAAAACAACAAATGTCATTCCACTCAGATTATCATCACAAATAACAATTTAGGGATATCTTAGAAGGATCCCTGCAGGGGATATCTACATTATAGAATGATTCAGAATGAATGACTATGCAATTACAGTCAGAAAGATCTTTATTTCTAGATAACTTCAAAAAATTAACTATTTCTGAATCTGTCATATACCACAAGCATCTTGTAAATGCCTACCTAATTACCTGATAATATTGAAAGCTCCTAAGGCTGTAGAGGTATTATTGCACCTGATGTATAATAGCAGAAGTTACTCTTTAATGTCAGAAAACAGCTTTGATTTTCAAATGCATAGAAATCATAGGCTCTAAAAGCCAAAAATCAGAAGAAATGCTCATAAGACATTATTGTATACTAATCATGTTAGTTCTTCTTTCATCAATGGGAAATATTCAGAAGTATCTATAAGATGAAATATTTCATAATAAAGTTTAGAAATTATGTGTTCATCAATAAATGAACAAAGAGGCAGAAAAAAAATCTATCGCCTTTATTCTTTAACAATGTTGATCACTGAAACGAAGGTGTATAGGTCATGCACTTGAAAAATCCCAAGTATAATGTGGCTACAGAGAGCTTCCCCTGCCTGATTATTCAGAATGTCCCTGCCTTGCTCTTCCTATGCTTGTAGTGAGTCCTTCTCTGTATTTTCTCCACATGTCTACCTATAAGCCTTTCAAGTTAAGCATTTCTTTGTTATTAAAACATTTCCAGATGTCCTCAAGTTTTAAATGATGGCTTTAATATTATTGCTTTGAATCTATGATGATTTATTTTCAGGCTTGGTACCAATGACACACACACAAAAATAAAAAATAAAAAAACAAACAAACAGACAAACAAAAACTTTTATATTATTGAACAATCAGAAAAAAAATAATTTGTTGATGGTGGTCAATTCAAAGGTGAAAGCCAAAAGAAGTTATCTGTTAAAGACATTCATGTAATCTCACTTCTGAGTACTCAATATCCAAGTAAACCCCTTTATCCATGTTTAAAGTGCCTTATGTCTATAACATCACTATGCTGTTTCACAAGATACAGCTATTCCACATACCAATTAAAAAAAAATCCATCTTCTGAAAAAGTTACAGGAAGTTGTATTAGTTACTATATTCTTTTCTGAATAAGCTCAGAGCACCTTTGCTAGATTAGTTGTAACACTACTTACAAAGATTAAATATCAAATTTTAGCATAATTACAAGACCTTCCCATTATATGACTCTTATTAAAAGGTTGTGAACTGGCTTAGTTCTGAATCACCCCCTATTTTGATAACTCATTGTTCTGTGCTTAACAGAATTACAGTTTTCTGATTATATATGCAACTAATCCAATAATAGATGCCCCATGTAGGATACCATGGGAATTATTTACCCATGAATAGTTATCCCTGCAGGTAAAATCAGTATAGTTATCCCTCTGGCCTTATGTCTAAGACAGTCACTAAATATGCCACTTGAAGATTCAAATCAAACACACTGAAAAGAAAGTAAACATCAATGGTAGCATCTAGCATCATAATCCCACATCTACAAAAAATAAACACCAAATAGCTTTGTGAGGATATGGGACCTCTCCTTGCCAACATATTTTCAAGATGCTTGAGGACATTTTCAAGGTCATGATCTCCCAGGGGACAGATCATTCATGATGAATCTATACAAAGGTTGCCATCTTATCTCTCTAAAGATCTAAATTCCTTCTTCTTTAGTATGTTTTAGTCAGCTGTTTTGTCACTGTGACCAAAAGTCTTGACAAGAACAATTTTAAGGAGGAAAATTATATTTGGGGGCTCACAGTTTCAGGGATCCCAGGAGAGGAAGTGGAAGTGTGTGGCAGAGTAAAGCAATTGGGAATGTGGAAGCAGAGAGAGGACAGAGAAAGAGGGAGAGGGAGAGGGAGAGGGAAATAGAGAGAGAGAGAGAGAGAGAGAGAGAGAGAGAGAGCACTCCCCTCACCAAGGACAAATTATGAGCTCCAAGGGCATGCCCCCATTGACCCAGCTTCTCCAGCTATAATCTTAATACTGTCCTAATGTCATCATTTCACCTCTCAGCCCTCTGGTATGTATCACAATTGAGCTTTGGGAGGACATCTAATATTTAAACCATAACATTATACAAAGAAAATTCTGGTAATTAAAATCATTGAATGTAGGCTACTGCTAGATGCCCCTAGCAAGGTAAGTTTCTTGGTCTAATGTTACATTCCATCCTTGACCTAACAGATTTAGGATCCTTCTCCATAAATAATATTTAGGTTTGCACTTATATAAATTAGCAAAAATTTGTTAATCCTTAAGTGCATAAGTTACCTTCTCCCAAGTCATTCTTTGTATTTGTCCCCCGGGGGTATGTGTAGATTCACACTAGTTATGGATCTGAAGATTAAGGATGGGTGGGACATAGGAACTAGAGAATAAATAAACTCTTTAAGGCAACTACCTAGGATAAGATCATTACAGAAGTTTTAAGAAAAGGATAGGTAATTGGTTCTGAAGGGCAAAAGGCTATTCTGCTGGAAACAAAGGCTTGAAGTCTCTAAAATTCTTAGATTCACTGGTATGTGTCCAGATGTTCTTAATGTGTGCTCAGGTTCCCAGTTCTTAAATTATAACTAAACACCATTTCTCAAATGTCACTAGATGAGGCTCTGAATTTTACCTCTGTTGCAGCATTATAATTTTTAGGTTAGCTAAATTGTTCTCTGATCAGGCTTTTATCTGAGTGTTAAAAACTTGACCTTGTGGTTTTAAGTAAACACTGCAGTGGTAGAAGTCATGAACCTACCCCCATGATCCCTGGCATTTCTCACCATAACAGTCAAGTGTAGCCTTGTCTTCATGAATCACTTCTTTCTAGGCACAGGTGATAGTTTAGTCATTTTATCTGCAAGCTACGAATTACCTGTGTCTCATTTTCCAGATGAGATGAGATCAATATTAACAAGTCAGGTAACCACCCAGATTTACAAGTTTAAGGGGCTTTTGTATTTATTTTTTTTTTTTTGCCACTTCTATTAGCACAGGTATCAGTTGATGTCCTGTCACTATGAAAGACACACTACTCTTTATATTTCAAGAAGGAAAAGTATTGGTCATGATGGTGTTGTCTTTAGAGACATGCCAAAGGAACAAAAGGAAATAGGGGCAGTTGCATAAAACTGAGGAAGTTGCTCTATACTTTGAATCCATGAGCACATACACTTTGTATAGCTGGAGTTGCTGCCATTGCTGTATTTGTTCCTCACTATTGATACTAGGCAGGAATTCAGGATCCTGCCTTTCTGATATTGCTGCTGCAAGTACTATTAATGTAGCAAGAGTCTGCAGCTACCTGCCATCACCTTCATTTACCCTACCTGGCTGTTGTTGTCAGGGACACCTCCAGAAGTAGAGAAAGGTGAGCTTTCTTCTACTTCTTTCAAACTCTTGCTTTTGTCTCCCAATGGTAGATATTCCATGTGTATATTTCTATACAATATATATTTTATTCATACATTATAATTATACATAATAGTGAGATTCATTATGTCATATTTGCACATGCACAAAATTTGATCAATCTTATTTCCTGGCACCTTTCCTTTTCCTCCACCTGATCTACTTGTTTTAGCTCACTAATCTCCTGTCTATATATTTAAGTAGTGCATTGTAGCTTTATATATAAATGGAATTTATTGTGGTATATTTGTGCATGTACATAGCATAATTTGATAGATTTCATTCTCCAGCACTTCCCCATGCCCCCTCCTCCAACCCTCTCAATTCCCTTCCTCTACTCTATTGATCTTCTATTTTCCAGAGACCCTTGTTAGTCCTTTTAAATAGTCAAGAATGTTTCAAATAGACCCACTTTGAAAATGAATGAAGTAAATCTCAAATTAAAATAAGAAAAAAAGAAATTACAAAGAACAATCTGAAGGTTTATAGGAAAGGGAAGATTAATAGTCATAAACTTTGTTTTACATTGGGGGGAAGAATCAGGTTTTTATACATATGAGCTTTAGGGAATCTTTGATCTGGTATCACCAATTACTTTTTTCTTCCTAAAGTATGGTGTCTCCCAATGACACCAAAATAATCACTCCTATATCATCATCTGAGACGATGCTATCTGAAAAGTTTTTCCATTTGAAAATATTTCCTCTATAGAAATTCTCTCTCTAGATATATATTTTACGTACTCTAAAGCAGAATAGAAATGCTATGTTGTATGATTATTTATAGAATAGTACTAGAAGTGCCTACGATGCTTGAAATGTAGTAATTAATTCCTGTTTTGAAACAAAATATAGATACAAAAAAAAATGTAGATACAATCATTAGGCATTTTACTTTCTTCACGTAGATAGTATTATACCTTCTAGAAAAAGCTTTTTAAAAAAGACATAGAATAACATTGCATTAGAAAGGAAATAGTACATAAAATCATTATGTAAAAGTAATATTTAAAATATGGATAAAAGAAGAAACTAATCAAAATATATTTTTCTCTATCAAAGCAGTGAGCTTATTCTATAAATGTCATTGCTGACAGTATTTAGGGGTCAAAACACTTTTAAGGTCAGCAGACAGCTTTGCTTTCATAAAAAAAAATCTGTAAATTTTGAAAAAAGGAATCATCAGAGTTCTTTACAAAACTGAGTGTTGACACTCAAAAATCAATGAAATGTTTAATGTCAGGAAGGACTATAAACAGATAAATATAGATACCTCAATAATTTTCAAAGAAATGATCCAAACTTTTAATTTATTCCAACATGTACCAGTATGTCTGGTCACTATGCTCTGGGGAGTAATAGCTATAAATTACTTACTTTCCATCTGGTGTGCATATTTGTTATTATTCTTCACTTAACCTTTTATTTTAATCTTCCCTGTTATCTTTTTTATTCCTATTAGATTTTTAGAAAATACTTCTCATATTTTTTCAATCTCACTTTTTGTTATATAGGTAAGGCATTGGACAAAGATATATTGAATGACAGATAACAGTAAACTACCCTGTTAGATGCCATGACTGTTTTAAAGATGCATGAACCCCTCCACACCCTCACCCCTGCCTAAATCTTACAATCCTGAGGGGAAATGAGACAAGTATGAAGAGAAATGTAATTTCCTAAATTCTAAAGAATAAAGGGAGTTTCAAGATTCTGACTTGACCTTTTGCTACTTGATAGGAAGCCTAAGGTGGGGGGGATGTTCTTATGAGATATCAACAGTCTTAATATTGCATAGACCATCCCAACTTCATTGTGTGAAAACTTCATTTAAAAAAATCTCTTAACTATATGAAGATGTAATCTACCTCCCTGTTTTAGTTTATTATGGACAGATATTTTGAGCAAAGTTTCTCAAGGATGGATAGCAATACCAAGACACAAATGCTGAAAAAGCACAAGAATTCTTTTATAATAATAAAAATTCAGTTCAGATAGTGGAAGTAAAAGTGCAATGAAGTATATAAACATAGTACTAATGATATTTACTAATGATATTTACTAATGATATTTACTTCAAATTTTTTTTTCAAAAATTCAAAGTTAACAATATCAGTAGTGAATATGGAAACAGGAACTGTGAAAATCAAGAGAAAATTAGTAATCGTCTAAGTTTATGTTTGCAAATTGCTTGGAGACCTGTCATTTTCTGACTATACTTAATTGAAAAAAAAATCACTTATCCTCTGTGCCTCAATTCCCTGCATGTAAGAGTTTTAGTACTTATCTAAAAAGCTGTTGGAGAACTAAATGGCATGTTGTATTTTAAAGTATTTCAAAAAATATTTCATTGTATATTTTTAAAGTATCACAATTTATGATTCCAATATATTATGCCTTTTGGTATTATGAAACGTCACTGTACATTTTACTGAGGATTCAATAATAAATACTTGTTGCTTTTACTTCAGTAAATGATTTGTCTAAAGTTAGGAAAGAGTTTCTGTAATATGTTATTAGAAGTACAAAAGGAAAACACTATAATCTACCATTGGGGCTGGAAATGATGAAAATTCATACATATTTTCTAGGTCTTAGGTTCATATTACAAAAGGAATTTTCTTTCAAATTACAATGGATTTTTAATATGTTGAGAAGGTAATTAAAAATTGTAAATTTTTATTTATATTTTACCAAGCAGAGTAATTGAATAATACCAGTCCCTATATAAAAATCATGGTTATACACATCTAGTACTGAAAAAAAGAAATAGTAGAAATTTGTTAAAATGTACAATAAATGTACTTAAGTTAGATAAAAGAAGAAAAAACTATAATAACATGAAAAAAATTGCCCCTAAATAATGCCTGGAACACGTATAGCAACTTCTGAAAGGGGAATTGTTTACTGATTCACAGTATTTCAAACAAAGAAACACAAAGAAATAGACTCAGATTAAACTACAAATGTGAATGGGGAAAAAGTAAAGAAGTGATGATTGTGCTTAGCTAAAAACTAGTAAATCATTGTGTAGTCCAAATGACTGTATTTCTGTATATGGGAATTTTAACTGAAGAAATATAATATTTTCATAAAGTAAAAGAAAAAAATTAAAATGTGCTGAAGAGTAATCTTGCATATTATACACTTTGCCTTTTATCCAAATAAAATATACATATGTACATATATGCATACTCCCCCACATACATGGGTCAATCATCTATGCTGTTATACAAATGTTCTTAGTATATAAATTTCATGACAGAAATATGTAGAAATATGAATATTTTCCAAAAAAATAATTCATCCAAAATTCAGGATAAGGGCTAGGTGTGTAAGCACATGGACATGCACATTGTCACACACAGAGTTCTAATAAGAAAATTCACAGATATAGGTATTACAAAGTTATTAAAAGGTTAAAGTAGCCAGGTGCAGTACTGCATGCCTGTAATTCAAGTGACTAGGGACCCTGAGCAGGAGAATTCCAAGTTCAAACCAGCCTCAGCAATTTAGTGAGGCCCTAAGCAACTTAGCAAGTTCCTGTCTTAAAATAATAAATAAAAAGGCCTAGAGACGTGGCTCAGTAGATAAGCACCTCTGGGCTCACTCCCCATACCACAATCACAAAAAAATTATAAACATAAAAAGATGGATATGAGCTACAAATTATCATCATGTCTTGATTACTTAGCTAGGCAGAATGTGTAATTTTCAACCAAAGTTAAAATGTACATGTAATATTTGCTCTTTGAAAGAAAAAGTTATCTTTTGTATATCTACTGTCTACATGGTCTATGGTAGTTTCCGAAGATAAAAATAAGCTAGGTGCAGTTGCACATGTCTGTAATCCCAACGGCTCAGGTGGTTGAGGCAGGAGGATCACAAGATCAAAGCCAGCCTCAGCAATTTAGCATGGCCTTAAGCAACCTATGGATAACTGATCCCAAAATAAAATATTTAAAAAGGGCTGGGAACATGGCTTAGTGGTTAAACACCACTGGGTTCAATCAATCTCTGGTTCAAAAAAAAATGGATAAAAATGAGACTAAAATTACTAAATAAATAAATGATAGTTTATAATTCAAGGACTAGAAAAACTTAGTCTATCATACATTGGATTTATTATGGCCTAAAAGAACAGATTAGTATTACTAAGTAAAATAAATGCAGCACTAACAGTCATATTACCTCAGAAATTGTAAAAGGAAAAAGAATAATGTTTAATAGAAAGAAAATATTCTTCGTAAGAGAGCAAAAGAACTTTCTAAAGGTTCATATAAAGAAATTGTATCTTAACTTCCATTGTTTTAAATTTTAAAAGGAATATGGTATATTATGCTAATCTGACAGTAAATTACAAATGTTCACAAATAGTTATAAAGTATCGCTTGGATGTCACAGGTCACATGGAAAACCCCTTTCATTATCAAAGGCACCAACTTTTAAGACAACATCATCAAAGGCTCTACATAGGAGATATGATAAAAAAAAAAATGGAACATAGAACCTAGAATAGAACTAAAAATCATCTTCTAAGGCTTTTATAAGTTATACTTAAGGTTAATGATAATTTAGAGAGATAATTTAAGGATTTGTGATCTCAGGGTGAATGGTAAAAACAGTAGGAAGTTGTTCGTTATCATTACAGTGGAAACAGATTTTCAGATTATGCCATACAGAAGAACAAATTTTCACCATTTGGAGAATAAAATTAATTAACATTAATAATATTTAATTTTGAATCATTTCAGCAGGATGGTTAATAATATTATACAGGAAATATGATAATTTTTAATATTTTCATGCATTGTTGCATTTGATTTTGGGCAGACTTAAACAGAAAAAGACTATTGAGTTTTTTAAAATAATAGCATCAAAAGCACAATCTTTCTTCATCATCATAATGCAAAGGAAAGTTTAGGCCTTAAAATAAGAATTTCATTGCTAGAAGACCTACAAGTTTCAGGTCAGATAGTTCATAATCAGTGTAGGCAAGCCTGTTATTAACAAATCTGGCACATGAAAAAGCTGAACACAAAATCAGTCTGCCTTTTGTTCAGGGAGCAATCATTAGCAGATGTGCAATTCCACAGGGTTGGTTTTCTTCACAGAACAATTCAGAGATCCCAACTGCTGTGTCCTCATAGTCTTCTCCACCCCTTTATCAATTTTATTTATTTTTTATTTTTTTTAAAATTTTTATTCTAAGTTGTTATAAATGACAGTAGAATGCATTACATTTCATATTACACATATAGAGCACATTTTGGTGGGACTGCAAAATGGTGCAGCCAATATGGAAAGCAGTATGGAGATACCTTGAAAAACTTAGAATGGAACCACCTTATGACCCAGCTATCCCACTCCTTGGTCTTTACCCAAAAGACTTGAAAACAGCATACTACAGGGACACAGCCACATCAATGTTTATAGCAGCACAATTCACAATAGCTAAACCGTGGAAACAACCTTGATGCCCTTCAGTAGATGAATGGATAAAGAAAATGTGGTATATACACACAATGGAGAGAATAAAATCATGGCATTTGCAGGCAAATGAATGGAGTTAGAGAATATAATGCTAAGTGAAGTTAGCTAATCCCCAAAAGCCAAATGCCAAATGTTTTCTCTGATATAAGGAGGCCAATTCACTGTCGGGTTGGGATGGGGAGCATAGGAGGATTAGAGAAACACTAGAATGGCCAATGGGGAGGGAGGGGAAAGGAGGGGGCAAAAGGGTGAAGAAAAAAAAAAAAAGATGGTAGAATGAGATGAATATCATTACTCTAAGTGCATGTATGAAGTCACGAATGGTGTGAATATACTTTGCATACAACCAGAGATATGTAAAAATGTGCCCTTATCAATTTTATGGTCCAGAAAAGAAACTCACATTAGTGAATGGGTGCTGAAGGCAGAGATCTCTGGATAGCATAGAAGATGACAATGGGGGCTGAAATTGTAATACAAGCAAGGAAAGAAGATGAATCTGGCCCCATATATTCTGGTTAAAGTCTTATTACTGTTCTATGTCTGCCCAGAAGTGAAAACAGGCAAAAAGTATTTCCTCATTTATGGTCTATAATTCTGTATTTGCCTTCAGAAAAGGAAGAAAACAGAACTAACTGCAAGTCCGTAGCCTTGAGACGTGTTCTATACTGTTGAAGATTATTATTTAATTTTAGGTAACAATTAAGCAATATTACCTCTGAGCAATATTACCTTCCTCTGCGAGGAAGAAACTAAAATGTGAAACAACTGAAAAAGTACCTAAGAGGTAGAATGAGTGTAGAGGAAGGAAGGAAGGAAGGAAGGAAAGAAGGAATAAAAAAGGGAAAATGTAAGGGAGGGAGGAAGGGAGGAAAGAGAAAACCCCACAGTAGTATGATCCCTCGGAACAAAATTACACAGAAAATAAGCTAAGACATGGAAAAAAGCTAACAAAGTCAATAAAAAAGTTAATTTATGATGTTAAATTAGTGGTAAATATAATATAATGTTAAATTAGTTCTGAGAATGTTGGAATAAGTATATTTTTATATTAAAAGTGGAGTACCACCGGGCGTGGTGGCGCACGCCTGTAATCCCAGCACTTTGGGAGGCTGAGGCAGGAGGATCGCGAGTTCAAAGCCAGCCTCAGCAATGGCGAGGCACTTAGCAACTCAGTGAGACCCTGTCTCTAAATAAAATACAAAAAAGGGCTGGGGATGTGGCCCAGTGGTTGAGTGCCCTGAGTTCAATCCCTGGTACCAAAAAAAAAAAAAAAAAAAAAAAAAAAAAAGGAGAGTACCTATGGGGAAACAATAGCATCTATAAAACAAAACCAGGGGAAGGAGAAAAAATCAAAAGTCATAGAAGTAAAAAATGTAATTATTGACTAAAAATAACGTGATAGGATAAATAGTAGTCTGATAACAGAGAAAAAGGGAATCAATGAATCAAAATTTAGAATTGAGAAAATCATACAATATATGAAAGGAAACACAAGAAAGATAAATTAATTGCAAATTATATTTAAAGAAAAATTTCAAAAGAAAAGCATAGAATAATTATAAGAGCATTAAACTTCAAATAGATAATTATTCAAATTTTTCTGTAATTGACAAATATACATTAGAAAAATAACCATATTTCAGTTGCCGAATGAAACCAATATACAAACATAATGAAAAAAATACAAACCTAGGCAGTCTACTGATAGGGTGAAAACATTTGCAAACCATATATTAGAAAATGGGTTAACATTAAGAATATATAAGGGACTCATTAAATAAGTCTTTATTTATATCACACTATACAATAGATCCCAAATAAAATGGTCAAATAACTTGAAGTCAAATGACAGATTTTTTCCAAAGTCATAAAAATGGACCACAGCTATAGGAACAATATTGTCAATTATCAGGTAAAACAAAATCAAACTCACCATGAGATTTCATTTCATATCTTCTAGTATGGTTCTTAGATAAAAGACAAGAGACAGGGTGGGGGTATCACAGAGGTAAAGAATTTGCCTAGCATTTACAAGGCCCTGGATTTGAACCCCAACACTACACACACACACACACACACACACACACACACACACACAAAGAGAAGAAAAATAAGTGTTAGTGAGGTTGTGGAAAAAAGGGAAGCCTTCTTCACTCTTGGTGAGAATATAAATTAGTAGAGATGTTACGGGAAAAATATGAAGTTTCTTTAAAAATATTGAAAATAGAAATACCACATGAACTATTATTACATATCCCCCAAAAATGAAATCAGCAACTCCCTTTCCACCTTCATCACCTTCATTCACCTTTAATCTTGATAGTCAAGATATAGAAATGACTTGCCTGTCAACAGATAAATGAATAAAGAAATTTATGCATGTTTACACAAAAACACAGAACATAATACATTATTATTCAGCCTTAAAAATAATAAATCCTGTCTTTTATGAGAATATGGTTGAAATTAGAAGACATTATGATAAGTGAGGTAAACCAGATCTGTAAAGAAAAAATGCACCTGTGTCAGGCTAGAGGAATGGGCAGAGAGAATAGGACATGTATATCAAAGAGGATGAATGTATACTTACATAGGAAGAATAGTCTAGAGCTGTCATGCACAGCGTACAGACAGAGCTGATGCAACTGTATTGTACACTGAAATTTGCCAAGACCACAGATTTTAGGAGCTCTTACCACAAACACTCATGCATAAAAAGGTAAATGTTTAAGATGATAAATATATTAATTAGCTGAGATGACAGATATATTAATTAGTTTAACTGTAGTAACCACTTTATTATATGTATTTATATCAAAACATCATGCTGCATACTCAAAATTATTCAGGAGCTAGAACAAGTATTACATATATTATACATTAGCTCATTTAATCCTCATAACAACCTTAAGACAAGTACATTATTATAATTATTTGTTATTTAAAAGAAAAACCAAGTTATAGAAAGCTTATGTAGCATAAAAAAGGTTCACAAATATTAAATGAAGAAACTATCAAACCTAGGAAGATTATTTCCAAAGTCTGCAGTCTAAAACATAACACTCTACTGTTTATATATTGCTATCTCTCATTATTTACCTTGCTCCAGTATCTTCATGTCTTCACTCTTAAACTCTATTGCTATCTTTCACTGTATAATGTCATTCTGCTTTCCCATACAAAGTCTAACTTGAGGTGTTTCAGTGACTCAAAACACAACATTTTTTTTAATCCACTAAGAGGTGAAGTCCATTTCCTTTTGAATCTGGGATGGTCTTATGGCTTGTTTTAACTAGTAGAAAATTTGCAGGAGCCCTGTTTGGGGAGATAGCTAAGATTGCGGTTGACTATGGGCCATAGACATTTTTGGGCATTGTCGCCTTCCGTAGTCTCACGGGACTTGGCCCAGGATCTCGAGAGATTTGAGCAATGACTCAGCAGATTGACATTTTTGGGCATTGTCGCCTTCCGTAGTCTCACGGGACTTGGCCCAGGATCTCGAGAGATTTGAGGAGTGACTCAGCAGATCGAGCAAGCACCATTCCTGCTCGGGCGCATGGGATGAGACCAGAGAGAGAAAGGACAGGGTTATCGCTATTGTATAGATACATTGTAGTTTCTTGTAAGAGTACGTGGCTTGGTTTCTTGTGAGAGTGTGTATGTAGTGTTAGAAATTACAAGAGACAGAGACAAAAGATTAAAGAATTTTTTCGTCTCCATCCTGTCTCCGGACTCCTTCCCGCGGCGCTGCCGTTCCAGGCTGCAATCCCTTTCCGGCGGCTAACAAAAATTCCCTCTTAGAATCCTGAAACCATCATTCTGCAACTAAGCACAGTTTAGCCTCACTGAACTTAAGAAATCATGTTCATTTATATAGAGAAATCATACTAACAAAAGTGTTAAGCCACCTTAATCAAGGCCCAGGCATGTGAGGTCATCTAGTATCATCCAGTCCCCAACAACTATAGCTGCACTAGTAAAAGAAGTATCCATTTGACCCCAGATTACCAAATGATCAAGTGATAGACATGTGAGCATATAATGTTGACTGTTAGAAGCTAGTTCATTTTGTAGTGAATTGTTATACAGAAAATTATCCCTAAAGTAGGGGTTAATAAGCCTCCTGTGATTTTTCTAGTCAGATGCATCTTGAGTATTGAATTTATTTCTGCACTCCAAAATTTCAAAATATCATTGACAAAATATGTCTAAAGGCTGATAACCATAATGATGGCATATTCAGATTCCATATGTTGATAAAAAGATAACAGCTGTTCTGTACTATTAACCTAAAAACATCTGGAAATATGATCCAGAGCTACTCCTTCCAGAGATAAATATGAAATGATACTACATTTATTGTTCTACTAAGGTAAGAATGTGCACAGCCTTATCAGTATTCCTCATTACTAAATTCTAACTTGGGGATTGCAGCTGCAATGGGAGTCATATGCCTTGGCACACACTTCTTGATGGATCACATTAAATGCATTTTAAAATAAATAAATAGCAGGACTATATTCAGACTTGTCTTGACAGTGAAAGACACTTGTGTAGTAAAGAGGCTATCAAGCTATTCTTTTCTTTTTTATTATTCTAAGTTGTTACATATGATAGCAGAATGCATTACATTTCATATTACACTTATAGAGCACATCCTTACATATCTCTGGTTGTATACAAAGTATATTCACACCATTCATGTCTTCATACATGCACTTAGAATAATGATACCCATCTCATTCTACCATCTTTTCTGTTTTCTCTATCTTTTTTTTTTTTTTTTTTTTTTTTTTTATCCCTGTGCTCTCCATCCCAACCCCACTGTGAATGTGAATCAGCCTCCTTATATCAGAGAAAACATTTGGCATTTGGATTTTTGGGATTGGTTAACTTCAGTTAGCATTATATGCTCCAACTTCATCCACGTACTTGCAAATGCCATGATTTTATTCTCTTTTACTGCTGAGTAATACTCCATTGTGTATATATACCACATTTTCTTTATCCATTCATCTAATGAAGGACATCCTGCTATTTATTTATTTTAAAATGCATTTAATGTGATCCATAAATAGTTTAGCTATTATGAATTGTGCTGCTATAAACATTGATGTGGCTGTGTCCCTGTAGTGTGCTGTTTTTAAGTCCTTTGGGTATAGAACGAGGAGTGGGATAGCTGGGTCATAAGCTGGTTCCATTCCCAGTTTTCCAAGGAATATCCATACTGCTTTCCATATATTAGCTGCACCATTTTGCAGTCCCATCAGCAAAGTATGAGTTTGCCTTTTCCCTACATCCTCTCCAACATTTATTGTTGTTTGTGTTCTTTTTTTTTTTTTTTTTTTTTTTTTTTTGTGGTACCAGGGATTGAACTCAGGGGCACTCGACCTCTAGGCCACATCCCCAGCCCTTTTTTTTTTTTTTTTTTTTTTTTGTATTTTATTTAGAGACAGGGTCTCACTGAGTTGCTAAGTGCCTCACTATTGCTGAGGCTGGCTTTGAACTCGTGATCCTCCTGCCTCAGCCTCCCAAAGTGCTGGGATTACAGGCTTGCGCCACCGCGCCCAGCCTGTTTGTGTTCTTAATAGCTGCCATTCTGACTGGTGTGAGGTGAAATCTTAGAGTGGTTTTGATTTGCATTTCTCTAATTGCCAGAGATATTGAACATGTTTTCATGTATTTGTTGATTGTATATCTTCTTCTGAGAAGTGTCTGTTCAGTTCCTTGGCCCATTTATTTATTTGTTTTTTTGGTGTTAAGATTTTTGAGTTCTTTATAAATTCTAGAGATTAGTGCTCTATCTGAAGTGCATGTGGTAAGAATTTATTCCCAATTAGTCAGCTCTCTATTTACCTCAGATTGTTTTGTTTTATTTTGTTTTTCTGAGAAAAAGCTTTATAGTTTGAATCTATCCCATTTATTGATTCTTGATATTAATTCTTGCACTACAGGAGTCTTATTAAGGAAGTTGGGGCCTAATCTGACATGTTGGAGATTAGGGCTTACTTTTTCTTCTAATAGATGCAGTGTCTCTCGTCCAATTCCTAGGTCCTCGAACCACTTTGTGTTGCTTTGTGTATGGTAAGAAATATGGGTTTAATTTCATTTTGTTGCATATGGATTTCCAGTTTTCCCAGCACCATTTGTTGAAGAGGCTATCTTCAACATTTGTAACAATGTACATTTTTGGCAACTTTGTCTAATATAAGATAACTATAATTATATGCATTAGTCTCTGTGTCCTCTATTCTGTACCATTGGTCCACCAGTTTATTTTGATGCCAATGCCATGCTATTTTTGTTACTTTTGCTCTGTAGTATAATTTAAAGTCTGGTATTGTGATGCCACCTGCTTCACTCTTCTAGCTAAGGATTGCTTTTGCTATTCTGGGTCTCTTATTTTTCCAGATGAATTTCATGACTGCCTTTTCTATTTCTATGAGGAATGTCATTGGGATTTTGATTGGAATTGCATTAAATATGTATCCTGCTTTTGGTAGTATTTTAACAATATTAATTCTTCCTATCCAAGAACAAAGTAGATCTTTCCATCTTCTAAGGTCTTCTATTATTCCTTTCTTTAGTGTTCTGTCGTTTTTGTTATAGAGGTCTTTCACGTCTTTTGTTAAGTTGATTCCCAAGCATTTTCTTTCTTTCTTTTCTTTCTTTTTTTTTTTTGGATGCTATTGAAAATGGGGTAGTTTTCCTCCTTTTCCTTTCAGAGGATTTGTCACTAATGTATAAAAATCCCTTTGATTTATGGGTGTTGATTTTGTATCTTGCTATTTTGCTGAATTCATTTATGAATTTTTTGGTGGAATTTTTTGGGTCTTCTAGATATATAATCATATTTTCAGCAAATAGTGATAATTTGTAATAAGCTATTCTTGAGATAGAGCTTGACCTCTTAAAGCAACTCAGGTCCGTGTACTATATTGTCTATTGTGTATCATTTAATGAAAATAAAACAGGGTGGTCAAACATTTCTTGTGATCTTTCTGTGGATTCTAAGCCTATTATAACTTGATATTGAATCAATGGTTGAGTAGCATGAAAATTAGAGGCGGAAATGAAATTGACACAAAATAGCATATGTGATAAACTTTATGAGAAGGAAGGAACCAATAAAAACTTAATATCTAGTCAATTGGCAATCCATGTGTGGTTTGAGATGGTGAGATCACAGATTGCACTTTTTTAATAGAATTTATATAGAATGGACTGCAGTTGAATAGGTGAAATCTCAAAGAGTGAACATGCTCCACATCATTCCTTCCCCCACTGCAATTATTATTGTTGATTGTATAGGCAAAAGTGAGCATAGGTAGGCCTCATTGAGTAAATAATTTAAGTATTTGGAAAAAATACTGTTCATCTTAAACCAACATCTGGTGATGGATATTTTAATTACCTTGATTATGGTAATCATTCCAAAACATGCCCATATATCAAAATATTATGTACATCCCAAGTATATACGACTTGGATTTATCAATTATACCACATTGGAGAATTTATGGAAATCAATAGAAAATATTAACTTTGACTTAAAATATGGTAGAAGTAGGTTTAATGAATGAATGTGTCTGTTTTATAAAATTGAGTTTCATTAATGAGTAAGGTAAGCAAATCATGGATACTGATGGGAAATTAAAGATATAAATTAAGAATGTAGTACACTTGATAGGGCCTTTAATATGTAATAAGCTATGTAAAAGTTTTAACTGGCTAAAGGAAACTGGTATGAAGTGACTGGAGGGCCCCATGTCTCCTTTACCTACTGATAGCAGAAGACAGTAAGCTCTGTTTGCCTTGATGTGGGTATAGATTTCATACATCTTTGTAACAGTGTCAAAGGGATTTAAATCCCACCCCATGTTAGTATAATTTTCTAAGGAGAGATTTGGATATGATACTGGAGAAGAAAATGATGAATCATCTTTTTGGCATTTAAATAGTCTCAGAATGGAACATGAAACCAAAAGAATACACCTAAGTCTTACTAAAAGTGTTGGAATTTTTCTGGAATCCAGAAAAATTCAGAATTTCACTTAAACTGTGAAACTTTGGGGACTGTTTGGAAAAGCCTCAAGAGGTATCTCCAAAAACAGATAAATTACTGCTTCTGAAGAATCTACTATTTAAGAAGACTGTTCAGCATTTAGTGGGTGTCTTTCATTCTGGACTATGCACCTTTCTGATCTATGTAAACTTATTGCCTATTCAAAATAGGCAAAGAGAAAGAAGCACTAAATGACTAGAAAAAAGATAACCAACTTTTTAAAAAAAAAAAGACCTGAGCATCTTCACTGTGAGATAAAAATGATAATAATAATAATAATAATAATAATAATAATAATAAAAACTTTAAAAATGTGTTGTAACATGAGACTTGTGCTGTGCTTGGGAACATGAAATCCAAATGATCATATGAGATTAGATATTTCACCAGTTTATCACCATGCTCATTGGACTTTGTGGCAAAAGTCATAGCCTGCCTCCTGGCCCTTCCTTACAGGCTTCTGGGGTACCTGAAAACTGCCAAAAACTGCTGCTCTTTTCAATAAATATAATTGACTTGACAATGTGCATGAGTAGAGACAGCTCTCATCACTGACAGCTTACAAGATAGAGCAGAGGATTTGCTTTCTATTTCATTATCTTGCATGGGATTTGAGAGTGGGAATAGGTTAGAATGATTCAGAGAAAGGGCATCAGAAGACAAAAGGGATATTCTGAGCCTATGATGAAAA